>CM062807.1:366129937-366802310 GCA_031772625.1 Pinus tabuliformis
CTGTGTTTTTCAACACCTCATCTTCTTATTGGAATTTTTGTTATTCTTGCTCTTGGAGTTTCAGGATTTCAAAGGGTTTTGCAAATTTAGGGTTTTGAGGGTTTAGGGTTTTGAAGCATTTCTTGGACATTGTATCACTGGCTTTGCCTGTATGGCTTAGTTATATAGTTGGCTTGTTGGCTTTGTATGCTTTCCTCAGACCACTAGACCAACCTATTCCTCGCTGACGGGGTTCGGCAATCAAAACAAAATATGTGATATCAAAGATTTCACCTTTGGGAAACCCTAGGCATTGCCAAGCTGCTACCTCTTTTCAGTGGGTGATGTGGACATTTCTTGCTAGTTTGTTATACTCGGAAGGGGTATTTTTTGCCGTAAATTTTCTAACTGGCATGCTAAATAAATTTAAGAAGCAAAATTAAATATGTAGTTTATTGAGAGAGGCTGACAATTTTTGCAATTTACAAATGCTGAAATGGCAACATTTTCTAAAAATTTGACAATTGATTTCTTTAGTGGCCCATAGAAAAAATAGAGTTTAAATTATCAGGAGAACTATTGCACGGTGAAAAATATTAGAGGTTAAAACCTTATAAACATCAGGCAAAACTTGATTGATGTAAGTTTTGTGTAATTTAACATATTGATCTCCTGATTCAGTTAGTTGAATCTTCAACTACTTAACTTTTCAAAGCACTCATCAATATGGTCAAAATTTTGAGGTTTCGGTAGGCTGAGTTCCTGGCTGATTTGCGCATTCAGCAATATTGACATAATTGAGATGTTAAAAAATAGTATGAAGAGGTTGCCAAGGTCTATCTGTATCATTGTGTACTATTCAGACTTTGCCCAATCAAAATTAGGTACTATTGCACATCACTAGATGAATATTACTTGCTTGATCTTGGAATTTTAAATTTCATCTTGTTATGGAAACCATGGTTGCGTGCTATGAGTTCCTTATAGCTAAATCTTAACAATGAATATTGATTGAGGGGAGGTGTTTGACTATCAATCCACACCTGAACATGGCTTAGGCCTGATCAAGAAGCAATGTATCTCAATAGGAGAGCAGTCCAATAACGAAAGGCAGGTTAGGACTTGATCCTTGTTTGGTTTTTTAACCAGCGCAAATTATATTTCTTCCACTGTAATAGATAGGCAAGTCAAGACTTGATCCTTGTTTAGATTTTTAACCAGGACAAACTATATTTCTTCCACTGTAATAAATAGTTTTTCAGTGTTATTAATCAATTTTTTATAAACATTTGTGATTAGGTACTATTGTACATCACTAGATGAATATTACTTGCTTGATCTTGGAATTTTAAATTTCATCATGTTATGGAAACCATGGTTGCATGCTATGAGTTTCTTATAGCTAAATCTTAACTATGAATATTGAGTGAGGGGAGGTGTTTGATTGTCAATCCACACCTGAACATGGCTCAGGCCTAATCAAGAAGCCATGTATCTCAATAGGAGAGCAGTCCAATAACAAAAGGCAGGTTAGGACTTGATCCTTGTTTGGTTTTTTAACCAGCCCAAATTATATTTCTTCCACTGCAATAGATAGGCAGGGCAGGACTTGATCCTTGTTTAGATTTTTAACCAAGACAAACTATATTTCTTCCACTATAATAAATAGTTTTTCAGTGTTATTAATCAATTTTTTATAAACATTTGTGATTAGGTACTATTGCACATCACTAGATGAATATTACTTGCTTGATCTTGGAATTTTAAATTTCATCATGTTATGGAAACCATGGTTGCATGCTATGAGTTTCTTATAGCTAAATCTTAACTATGAATATTGAGTGAGGGGAGGTGTTTGACTGTCAATCCACACCTGAACATGGCTCAGGCCTGATCAAGAAGCCATGTATCTCAATAGGAGAGCAGTCCAATAACGAAAGGCAGGTTAGGACTTGATCCTTGTTTGGTTTTTTAACTAGCCCAAATTATATTTCTTCCACTATGATAGATAGGCAGGTCAGGACTTGATCCTTGTTTATATTTTTAACCAGGACAAACTATATTTCTTCCACTGTAATAAATAGTTTTTCAGTGTTATTAATCAATTTTTTATAAACATTTGTGATTAGGTACTATTGCACATCACTGGATGAATATTACTTGCTTGATTTTGGAATTTTAAATTTCATCATGTTATGGAAACCATGGTTGCATGCTATGAATTTCTTATAGCTAAATCTTAACTATGAATATTGAGTGAGGGGAGGTGTTTGATTGTCAATCCACACCTAAACATGGCACAGGGCTAATCAAGAAGCCATGTATCTCAATAGGAGAGCAATCCAATAATGAAAGGCAGGTTAGGACTTGATCCTTGTTTGGTTTTTTAACCAGCCCAAATTATATTTCTTCCATTGCAATAGATGGGCAGGTCAGGACTTGATCCTTGTTTAGATTTTTAACCAGGACAAACTATATTTCTTCCACTCTAATAAATAGTTTTTCAGTGTTATTAATCAATTTTATAAACATTGTTGATTAGGTACTATTGCACATCACTAGATGAATATTACTTGCTTGATCTTGGAATGTTAAATTTCATCATGTTATGGAAACCATGGTTGCATGCTATGAGTTTCTTATAGCTAAATTTTAACTATGAATATTGAGTGAGGGGAGGTGTTTGACTGTCAATCCACACCTGAACATGGCTCAGGCCTGATCAAGAAGCCATGTATCTCAATAGGAGAGCCGTCTAATAACGAAAGGCAGGTTAGGACTTGATCCTTGTTTGGTTTTTTATTCAACCCAAATTATATTTCTTCCACTGCAATAGATAGGCAGGTCAGGACTTGATCCTTGTTTAGATTTTTAATCATGACAAACCATATTTCTTCCACTGTAATAAATAGTTTTTCAGTGTTATTAATCAATTTTTTATAAACATTTGTGATTAGGTACTATTGCACATCACTAGATGAATATTACTTGCTTGATCTTGGAATTTTAAATTTCATCATGTTATGGAAACCATGGTTGCATGCTATGAGTTTCTTATAGCTAAATCTTAACTATGAATATTGAGTGAGGGGAGGTGTTTGATTGTCAATCCACATTTGAACATGGCACAGGCCTGATCAAGAAGCCATGTATCTCAATAGGAGAGCAGTCCAATAATGAAAGGCAGGCTAGGACTTGATCCTTGTTTGGTTTTTTAACTAGCCCAAATTATATTTCTTCCACTGCAATAGATAGGCAGGTCAGAACTTGATCCTTGTTTAGATTTTTAACCAGGACAAACTATATTTCTTCCACTGTAATAAATAGTTTTTCAGTGTTATTAATCAATTTTTTATAAACATTTGTGATTAGGTACTATTGCACATCGCTAGATGAATATTACTTGCTTGATCTTGGAATTTTAAATTTCATCATGTTATGGAAACAATGGTTGCATGCTGTGAGTTTCTTATAGTTAAATCTTAACTATGAATATTGAGTGAGGGGAGGTGTTTGACTGTCAATCCACACCTGAACATGGCTCAGGCCTGATCAAGAGGCCATGTATCTCAATAGGAGAGCAGTTTAATAACGAAAGGCAGGTTAGGACTTGATCCTTGTTTGGTTTTTTAACCAGCCCAAATTATATTTCTTCCACTGCAATAGATAGGCAGGTCAGGAATTGATCCTTGTTTAGATTTTTAACCAGGACAAACTATATTTCTTCCATTGTAATAAATAGTTTTTCAGTGTTATTAATCAATTTTTTATAAACATTTGTGATTAGGTACTATTGCACATCATTAGATGAATATTACTTGCTTGATCTTGGAATTTTAAATTTCATCATGTTATGGAAACCATGGTTGCATGCTATGAGTTTCTTATAGCTAAATCTTAACTATGAATATTGATTGAGGGGAGGTGTTTGACTGCAATCCACACCTGAACATGGCTCAGTGTCGGCCGGATAAATCGTTCTTGCAGACAAGACCGATCTCCCTAGTATCAACAAATATCTAGCAACAAGCAAGACAAGCAAATTTACCTTTCTCTAAATATATTGCGATTCATTAATAAAAACTAAATAGGTGTTTTAGACCTTACCTTAAGTCCAACGCTAGTTTGTGGCAGCCATGCTTCGACCGTCCGAATGAGTTTCCTTTTGAGAACCTACAATCACAAACAAGCACACATCAAATAACACCTGCATAGCTAATATAATAAATCATATTTATCATGGTGATCAAGGAATCCATGAAATAAACCATAAAACACAGCTTATTGAGAAAAATAAACTTGATTGTATTAACTTTGAAAATAGAAGAACTTTACAACCTTTAGTGCCTTGATTTTGTACAAGCTCCTCCCAGGGTCCGAAACAGGAATCTCCTCTACTTTGACAAGACTCACACTCTTCCCAATGAGATCAAAAAGGTATGTAATCTCTCCTTTCAAGCTCAACTAGGAAGACTAAATTCCAACAGCATTTCACCTCAAAAATATTCAACTTTCAACCTCCTCAGTAACCAAAACAATGCCTCATTTTATAGTGCAGAGGAAGGAAGTTACAGGTCCTCCTATGAAGGGATAGAGTCCTCCTTCAAAGGGATAAGCTCCTCACATCAAGGGGTTAGCTCCTTAAGGTTGGGATGCATGAACCTTAAAGGAGCAAACTTGCCACCTCAAGATTCCTTCTATAAGCTTCCATAAATAACCCAAAGTGAGTTTTTAAGAATGTACTTGCGCCTTTTTGACTTTTACAGGGGTCCGCACCCATTACACAGAAACAGAGCAGTCAGGTATGGAGGAGACATGACCAATAGGTGCGGGACCACAGGTAATGCTAAGAAAAAGTGCGGAACCAGAGTCTTAGAGATTTTTAAGGGCTTTCTCTCATTTTTCAAGGCTTGACATGAAGAATTGAGGTTTAAGATTTGCAAAGGAGGAAAGTATGAGCGGTGATAGACTCACATAGATTGCAGAATGTCATGGTGACAATATTGTGTGCAACAGATTGCCCCCTAAAGTGCGAAGTCTGTAATAGATGAGGATAACATTTGTCATCTAAGAAGAGTGAAGTACTTTATCATTTCAAGGACCATCCTATGGACGGCCTGGTTGGAACCTGTAAAAACATTCAATACAAAATATATATATGTGATCATATCATCGCTGAGGTAGGCATTCCCATACTCAGATCAAAACTGACTAAAGAACTAACTAAACTGCTCTGATATAGGAATGATTTTGTAACACATCACAAGTATATGTAGACACAGTATGGGCGCAGCCATCTGTTTATGAATAGTCTACTGTATAATGAATAACAAAATTCCTTGCAGCCTGAATGGTGGAAACTAGATCCAGGGTCTTGATTTCTGCTTCCCGAACTAGTACGATTCTATCCATGTGAATGAATGTGTCGAAGTCGAACATGGTAAAAACCACTTGATTACCAGTCAATGATGTAAACTATTAACAAGTGTGAGAGAAACCACCAGTAATGTCAATGGCTCTCAAAGTACTCAGTACAATCCATGAAATGTGAATAGATGAGCTGATGTCGAACATGTCATAGAATCCTTTGATCGAAGGTCAATGATGCAACCTATCGTCGAAGGCGAGAAACTTGCCATTGAGGCATGCAGATTCCAAGGTACTGACGATTTCTAGATAATGAGCTGAAGTCGATAGAAAGCGATCCGTCGTAGGCAAGCCCACAACACGAAATCATAGATCAAGTTTGAAGAAATATATTTGGCAAGGACTAACTCAGGGATGGTCAAGATGGATGACGAATATTTTGAAGATGAATGGTTTATTTGAACTGACCTCTTGAACACATAATGACACTGCAGATGGTTTGGTGACAATTGACCCAAAGCTAATACCTAGAAACCGGCCGAAGACTTTCAATGTGGTTTGATTAACTATTAGGCAAAGGATTTCCCAACCCAGGTGAACAAAAAGTGTTGTGTTCAAGAGTGGTTGAATGCTTTTCTAAGACACGAAGTATAACAAACAGGTTCATTCTTCTCTCTTTTCCCCCACCATTTCTGACAAGTACCTCTTTATTTTTGACAAGCTTGAGGAGGATAACATTTCCAAAGCAAGGAAAAGTACTAGGATTCTCGTTAAGAGGGGTTCCTTGGTTGGTAAATTCCGGAAAAGTTGCCAGATAAATCTTTCTTGCGGACAAGACCGATCTCCCTAGTATCAAAAGATATCTAGCAACAAGCAGGACAAGCAAATCTACCTTTCTCTAAATATATTGCGATTCATTAATAAAAACTAAGAGGTGTTTTAGACCCTACCTTAAGTCCAACACTAGTTTGTGGCAACCATGCTTCGACCGTCCAAAAGAGTTTCCTTTTGAGAACCTGCAATCACAAACAAGCACACATCAAATAACACCTGCATAGCTAATATAATAAATCATATTCATCATGGTGATCAAGGAATACATGAAATAAACCATAAAAGACAGCTTATTGAGAAAAATAAACTTGATTGCATTAACTTTGAAAATAGAATAACTTTACAGCCTTTGGTGCCTTCATGTTGTACAAGCTCTTCCCAGTGTCCAAATAGGAATCTCCTCTACTTTGACAAGCCTCACACTCTTCCCAATGAGATCAAAAATGGTATGTAATCTCTCCTCTCAAGCTCAATTAGGAAGACTAAATTCCAACAACATTTCACCTCAAAAATATTCAGCTTTCAACCTCCTTAGTAACCAGCCCAATGTTTCATTTTATAGTGCAAAGGAAGGAGGTTACAAGTCCACCTATGAAGGGATAGAGTCCTCCTTCAAAGGGATAAGCTCCTCACATTAAGGGGTTAGCTCCTTAAGGTATGGGATGCATGAACCTTAAAGGAGCGAACTTGCCACCACAAGATTCCTTCTAGAAGCTTCCAGAAATGACTCAAAGTGAGTTTTTAAGAATGTACTTGCGCATTTTTGACTTTTACAGGGGTCCACACCCATTACACAGAGACAGAGCGGTCAGGTACGCAGGGGACATGACTAGTAGGTACGGGACCGCAGATAATGCTAAGAGAAAGTGTGGAACCAAAGTTTTAGAGATTTTTAAGGGCTTTCTCTTATTTTCAAGGCTTGACATGAAGAATTGAGGTTTAAGACTTGCAAAGGAGGAAAGTATGGGTGGTGATAGACTCACACCAATTGCAGAATGTCATGGTGACAATATTTTGTGCAACAGATTGCCCCCTAAAGTGTGAAGTCTGTAATAGATGAGGATAACGTTTGTCATCTAAGAAGAGTGAAGTACTTTATCATTTCAAGGATCATCCTGTGGACACCTTGGTTGGAACCTGTAAAAACATTCAATACAAAATATATATATGTGAACATATCATCGCTGAGGTAGGCATTCCCATACTCAGATCAAAACTGACTAGAAAACTAACTAAACTACTTTGATATAGGAATGATTTTGTAATACATCACAAGTATAGACATATGTAGACATAGTATGGGCGCAACCATCTGTTTATGAATAGTCCACTGTATAATGAATAACAAAATTCCTCGTAGCTTGGATGGTGGAAACTAGATCCAGGGTCTTGATTTCTGCTTCCCGAACTAGTACAATTCTATCCATGTGAATGAATGTGTTGAAGTCGAACATGGTAGAAACCACTTGATTACCAATCAATGATGTGAACTGTTAACAAGTGTGAGAGAAACCACCAGTAATGTCAATGGCTCTCAAAGTACTCAGTACAATCCATGAAATGTGAATAGATGAGCTGATGTCGAACATGTCATAGAATCCTTTGATCAAAGGTCAATGATGCAACCTGTCGTCGAAGGCGAGAAACCTGCCATTGAGGCATGCAGATTCCAAGGTACTGACGATTTCTAGATCATCTTTCTAGATAATGAGCTGAAGTCGATAGAAAGCGATCCGTCGTAGGCAAGCCCACAACACGAAATCATAGATCAAGTTTGAAGAAATATATTTGGCAAGGACTAACTCAGGGATGGTCAAAATGGATGACAGATATTTTGCAGATGAATGGTTTATTTGAACTGACCTCTTGAACACATAACGACACTGCAGATGGTTTGGTGACAATTGACCCAAAGCTAATACCTAGAAACCGGTTGAAGACTTTCAATATGGTTCGATTAACTGTTAGGCAAAGGATTTCCCAACCCAGGTGAATGAAAAGTGTCATGTTCAAGAGTGGTTAAATGCTTTTCTAAAGCACAAAGTATAACAAACAGGTTCATTTTTCTCTCTTTTCCCCCACCATTTCTGGCAAGTACCTCTTTATTTTTGACAAGCATGAGGAGGATAACATTTGCTTGGTTATAAGCTCATCCTTCGGATGAGTCCAACTTAGTTTAAAATTCGAACCCTAAGAAGGAGTGGTTCGTTCCTGTTTAAAATTGAACAGGTCTTTTACTATTAAATTTTAACGAGTCCAATATAGGAGAAACTCGATGTTTTTCAATTTTAGAGAGTCAGAAGAAAAACTTAAGAAAACTCCATGGATGTCCTTTTTCGTAAATTTGTGTCTCCCAAGCCCGAAAAAGTATAAAATAATACTTGAGAGAACCGCTTGACCATTACGATCAAGGAGTACTTTTCATAATTAGTGTCCCTGATCCGAAAAAGTAAAAAAGTGATCAAAGACACGTCGTTTTGTAACCAATATTGAACTTGAAATGACAAAAGCCCGACGATCTTTTACTGTTTATACGGTCATAAAAGAGCTGTAAGTGGACCGTCCTTTTAATTCCGTTTAACGAGCTTAAAAAGAAAAACTCGGCAATCTTTTCATATTTTACGAGTCAGAAAAGAGCTTAAAGAGGACTCATCCTAGAGGAACAAGTGGTATAAAGGGTAGCAACTTGTTCCGGCAATGGAGGAATTGCTCAAAACATGTAATGGTTAAGAGGCTAGCTAATAAAACTACTCATAGATGCGGTCCCTCAGGAAGGGTAAACAACCAAGTGAAAGCATATGATCAGCCAAAGAGATGGGGGCGATGGAACGAAAACAACCAAGGCTCATCTAACAGAATTTAGCGAATAAAGATGGAAATTACGATATGTATGTTGGGACTCAGAAATGTCATATTTTCATCCACCTTTTTCTTCACTATTCCTTACATTTCATCATCCCATTAACCTTTTATCATATCATTTTCATAAATACATTTGGGTTTCACCTTCTTATTTTCCATTTTATTCATTTTTGTATTACAAGTGAATTTATGATTAAATATTAGAAAATATACATATTTTTATATATCTCAAGAATATGTGAGTTTTGTGATGTGTAAGAAATATGTGAAGAATTAATTTCAAGAGACTTATCCATATCTCCTCCACTATATTAAGGAGATAATTATGCAAGCCTATTCCTAAGGAGAAAATCATGGAGAATTTGGTTGACATATCTTATCCTATTCCTAAGGAGAAAATCATGGAGGATTTGGTTGGCATATCTTATCCAATTCCTAAGGAGAAGATTATGGAGGATTTGGTTGACATATCTTATCCAAGATATGTGAGAGATTTGTGGAGGATTCAAAGGGATCATATTTTGTAATAATGGGAAAGTAGTTAAAAATGGTTGCGAGATTTATGGAACTAAAGAGAGATTAGTGGATGATCATTATGAGTTTGTTACTCATCCCATTGTATAAATAGGAATACAATCTCCTCCATTTGTAATTTGGAAGTTTTTGTAATCTTAGAATTTTAGAGTATGTAATCTTAGAAGCTTAGAGTTGTAATCTTAGAGTTGGTTTGTAATGAAGATTTTGAAATAAAGGATCATACTTCAATTTTGCTTCTACATCTGAGTCTCCATTGAAGTGGTGTGCTGGTGGAGTTATGGAGGGCCCCCATGGCCTCACTTGCATGCTTATTTGTTTATAATTTATTTTATGTTTTTGTTTGATTTCAGCTTTCAAGTTTTTTTAAATGTTCTAAATTGGAAGAGTCTTATTTGAAGGTGTTCTTGTAAGAGAACCGTAAGATCTCATACAATTATTAGATCTAGGTTTATTTCATTTCAGCTTTTAATTTCTTATTAGATGTTCTAATGTTGGAAGAGATCTTGTAGAATATGTTCTTGTAAGAGAATCATAGATCTCAAACAATTGTTAGATCTAAGTTTGATTAGTTATTGAAAGAGATCTTAATGAATATGTTCTTGTAAGGGGACTTTAAGATCTTGGACAAATTAGGAATCTTTCTAGATCTATATATTTTAGATAAGCACTTCTAAGTTTACCTTCTCGAGTTGACATTAAATTAAACTCTAATTTGCATCCGCATTTTAGACCACACATTTTGGCGCCGTTGCCGGGGAAGTGCAACTAGAAGGATTTAGTATTTATTTTGTGCATTTGTTTTTATGGACTAATTTGTGGAACTTGGTGACAGCAGGTTCGTAAAGGAGTTCAAAGTTTGGAGCATTCCTTTTTTCATTTTCGCACATAGATAATTTAAATTCAGTTTTTATTTTAAACCCCCCATTTCTCACTAATCCATCTACGGATGAGGGCTTTGACAATGTTGAATAGGTACTTCTTGGAGAGCAAGGAAAATAACCTTGAGCCAACTCTAAGACAGGATTCTCACATACTTGCAAAACATAATGTAAAATTTTTAAATCTTGATGTGAGCATGTTCGAATTTTTAGTCCGTAGATGGCTTCACTGGAAGCATGCTTTTACTTAGAAAATAAAACATCTTTTAAGTTAATGTAGAATAGATTAGAAAAATAAAAATGAGATCTCATTAGAAGTCATTATCATTAGAAGTTTTTAGTCTTGTTTTCAAAAAAATAAATCATCATGAATAAATTCAGTGGCACATCTTTGCATCTCTATGTCTTGTTTCTGTATCACGGGTGAGCTAGGAGCCTGATTATCGGAAAGCCTTGTCTTCCGAGAGTCTAAACGCCCCCATGACATTGCAGAAAGAGTGTAGATAATGCAAGGTTTTGTCGCAAATCTTAATTGTGTTTTATCCATCCACGCTAACCTGCATAAATAAAAAAAATCAAGAGATTAGTATGCTCTCTTCCTGCGCTTCGTGCGATCAGGAAGATCAGAAAATCTATTGATTTATTTCGAATAAAATAAAATACTCTCGCTGGAAAATTAAGCTGCGCATTCTATGGATTATAAGAAAATTTGCAAGATTCAGATATCAATTTGCTGCAACAATTTAATTTTCTATTCAAATTCACAGCATATTGAAATAAATCAATGGCATGCACATATGATTGTTTGATTTTGCAAATTTTTTTAATCTAGTTCTAGCTTCTGATTTAAATCTATTCTTCCTGCGCCATAAAATTGCTTATGACAACAAAAACTACTCTTGACTGAGGTTTTCTTCCTGCAATGCATAAACATGTAAATAAGGCGCTTCTATTGGGGGTTCTTTTTCATAGAGCTGCAAGCATATATCGCAACTATGTTTATAAGCCTCAAAAAGTGGAGCCTCCCCACTCTCCAATGGCAGGGATTTTAATCTCTGCTGCATTATGCCATGGATATACAGAATATAATGAGTATCTTCTCTCATATACTTCAACATTTCTGAAGGCAGTTGCCGCAAATGCAAATCAGCAGTCTGGTAATTTTTATCAACAGTGAAATCACAAAATTGTTGTAGTAGAAGCTTGAGTTTATTTCGCTCCAATTGCAATACTCTTGAGGCATGGCCAATATCAAATAAGTTACATATGAAAATTCCAATGTCATGCTGCATCCTAGATTGTGCGCTGGGCTTTCCCTGTGTTTTTCTATTCGGCACATTAGGAGAACACTTTGTCAACATTTTGACTTGACCACCACGCTTCACTTGCACTTTTAAATCCAACATTTTAGAAGATATTGTCTCTAAGTTGACTTTCATTTGCAGCTTCAGCTGATCTTGTTCAGGTTTTGGCTAATTCTGTTTAGTCAAGTCACAGGCTTGACAGAGCCAATTGAATTTCGTTGGATTTGACAGGCAATCCATACGCAACCCCTGAAAACGTCAGTTTTCAAAAGCGGTTTGTGGTCGAACCAGGACAAATTTGGAAAAATGAAGACATGGGTTTTTTCCATAATAGAATGAATTATATAACCTAGAAATCGTTTACTTAAATTCGTAACGGTCTAAGAGGAAATCGTGGTTCTTCGGGACCCTATTTTGTTAACTGCATGAAGAAAAACGGTTTTTACAATTAGTATGCAGAGAATTACGGGTTTGGTTGGCAGTACAACGGATTTTGAGCAATTTGAGTAATTCTGCATGCAGATTTATTGGCTTGATTTGAGCGATTTGCACCTTCACGTGTTGCCTCACTGAAAATGAGCATCTTCAAACCAAAGTCAAGAAAGCCAATATGCCCATTGTAAAGCTGTCAAAGCATTTTGAAAACGCACCAAGTATTGCACTCACGCTTTTGAATCATGACTGCAAAACCAAGGTTTCAGATCTTTTTACCATAGATATTCCACAGCTGATCCGAGGGAATTTGGTTGGTGGCATGAACAATTTTTTTTTCTAACTGCAAAACTAGGATTTCAGATCACTATTGTCATTTTCAAAATGCCCTTTGATTGCAAATCTTTTTACTCTTTCACTTGAAAGATACTTCAAAGTCTTCCAAGGAAATCTTACACAGATTTGATATTTCATTGATTTGCAAACATATAATGGAACATTTGGAAGATTAATTTAAAAGAACATTTGGTGGATTATTTAAATGCTGATTAACTTGCTTAGAGTTGGCAATTTCATATTGTTGTATGCTTTTATAACGTACTAATCTGCAGGACACAACAAATCTATAATGCCAAGCTTTTCGCCATGCACAAAAGTTAGCTGACAAAAACAGGGAGTAAATTTACTTTTCATGGTTATTTTTAAGAATGGATTGATTTTAATATCATGATTAAGTCAATTTCAACACTTTGATTGTCCTTAATATGTTTTATTTGGTATGAAATTTTTGCGTAAGAATCATGAAGGAAATGGCCATTTCTTCTTGAACACACTTATGTTTTCTTTCTGCCAAGTTTTTTTTACAGGTTACAGGATAATCAAGTGATCATAAGGAGATTACATTGTGACGACAATTGGTCTTCCAAAGACTACAATTCATGAAAAATTCTAAAGACAAATCCAACTCCACAACCACTACCTTGCACCTCCCTTTTTGAAGCAGATTTTGAATTCCACCAATTGTAAATCCATAAAGCATGACATTTCCATATCCATTTTTCACAGCAAGAGTTCATCTTCATACACCATGCATTTCCTTACATCCATTTTTGGACGCTTGAAGGAGCTAATTCTTCACTGCACATATCATGACATTTTCCACTCCACAACGATCCTTTTGCGTCATGATTACAACTCCTTGTTTTACAACGATGAATAAAACTCATTCCCTTTCCATGATTACATTGCCTTGTTTTCCTCGCCATGCTGATCCACACTGCTTGTCCGTGAGTTCTTTCCATTTATAGTCCTACCAAATCTTTTTGTACAAACTCGCGTTGACTGATGTGGGATTCCTTAAGGCCCACCTTTCAACAAGTCTTGCCCCATCGACATCAGCACCTTATCTGGGAAATAGACTAGAGTTCCTTTTGAGTACCTAGAGGCTTGCATGCCTTAATGGCAAGTTCTCTCGCTGACGATCATGGGAATACATCAATGTCCCTTGATCTTCAGATCTTGCAAGTGGCTCGACCTCAACACATCCATTCGCACTTCGCAAGATGTACTCGAGTACCTTGGCACTCATTGACATCAATGATGAGTTGCCTCGCATTGGTTAACGGCATACATCAATGGCTGGTAATCCAATGATTTCTATTCATGCTTGACATCGACACATTCTTTCGCATGATTAGAATTGTACCAAGAATTTTAGTAGCGGGTGAAGACTATACACTTTTTCACGACTCCCTCAGCAGTTACAGCAACATGAATTCTGATTTATGAGAGTACCACAGTTCCACTTTCAACATTTATCTTTTCCATGATTCAGCATCAACAGTTCAGATTCCTTCATTTCCCAGGATCTAGTAACAACAACATCAGTCACATTTTCCTGATCCAGCAGTAGCAGCAGCTACATTCCTCTTGCATAGTTCATCATTCTTGGGTAAGTAGAGGTATGTTGTTTTCTAATCTTTAATCATGCAATTCCTTATATGCTAACTTGAATATTTTGGAAAATTCCCTCACCATGCTACATTTTCTTTCATGAGCCATGTCAAGTTGCATGAGGACATGCAACCAATTCAGTTGAGGGGGGGAGAACTATATTCACTTCCATGATTCCATTTCTTCACCACACTACATATTCACTTCCATGATTCCATTTCTTCACCACTATCACTCCAGTTTTTTCTCATTTACCATTCACCAACATTTATTTTCCAATGATACTTTGTTGTACTTTGCTTCATACGCAATATTGGCATGCTTCATTAATATTACAAAAGGGCTTTCTTATGCACATTGATAGCTTATGATTTCCAGTGAGTGTTTACATTATTATTGAAGAAAAGAGAACAGAAAACGAAATGAATGTTGTTGACACAAGAACCAACATTCTTTGTATTCATGGTTGTCACACAAGAACCAACCATAAGAAAATGTAAGTTGTTACTCATGTCTTTCACATATCCAGGAAACATTCATTATTAAAGACATCATCATGTAAAGCCAAAGTTGTTCAAGATGCCAAATGTTCTTAAAGAGACCCATGCATGGTTGCATGAGGACATGCAACAAGTTCAGTTGGGGAGGATGTTGGGACTTAGAAATGTCATATTTTCATCCACCTTTTTCTTCACTATTCCTTACATTTCATCATCCCATTAACCTTTTATCATATCATTTTCATAAATACATTTGGGTTTCACCTTCTTATTTTCCATTTTATTCATTTTTGTATTACAAGTGAATTTATGATTAAATATTAGAAAATATACATATTTTTATATATCTCAAGAACATGTGAGTTTTGTGATGTGTAGGAAATATGTGAAGAATTAATTCCAAGAGACTTATCCATATCTCCTCCACTATATTAAGGAGATAATTATGCAAGCCTATTCCTAAGGAGAAAATCATGGAGAATTTGGTTGGCATATCTTATCCTATTGCTAAGGAGAAAATCATGGAAGATTTGGTTGGCATATCTTATCCAATTCCTAAGGAGAAGATCATGGAGGATTTGGTTGGCATATCTTATCCAAGGTATGTGAGAGATTTGTGGAGGATTCAAAGGGATCATATTTTGTAATAATGGGAAAGTAGTTAAAAATGGTTGCGAGATTTATGGAACTAAAGAGAGATTAGTGGATGATCATTATGAGTTTGTTACCCATCCCATTGTATAAATAGGAGTACAATCTCCTCCATTTGTAATTTGGAAGTTTTTGTAATCTTAGAATTTTGGAGTATGTAATCTTAGAAGTTTAGAGTTGTAATCTTAGAGTTGGTTTGTAATGAAGATTTTGAAATAAAGGATCATACTTCAATTTTGCTTCTACATCTGAGTCTCCATTGAAGTGGTGTGTTGGTGGAGTTGTGGAGGGCCCCCATGGCCTCACTTGCATGCTTATTTGTTTATAATTTATTTTATGTTTTTGTTTGATTTCAGCTTTCAAGTTTTGTTAAATGTTCTAATATTGGAAGAGTCTTATTTGAAGGTGTTCTTGTAAGAGAACCGTAAGATCTCATACAATTATTAGATCTAGGTTTATTTCATTTCAGCTTTTAATTTCTTATTAGATGTTCTAATGTTGGAAGAGATCCTGTAGAATATGTTCTTGTAAGAGAATCATAGATCTCAAACAATTGTTAGATCTAAGTTTGATTAGTTATTGAAAGAGATCTTAATGAATATGTTCTTGTAAGGGGACTTTAAGATCTTGGACAAATTAGGAATCTTTCTAGATCTATATATTTTAGATAAGCACTTCTAAGTTTACCTTCCTGGGTTGACATTAAATTAAACTCTAATTTGTATCCGCATTTTAGACCACACAATGTAAATCAGGTATGGGTTCATTTTTACACAAGTTTGAACCATAGAGAACTATGCTTGGATTCGGTTTCATGTTTACACAAGCTTGAAACGAAAAACTATGTTTGTTATAGGTTCGCATGCCCCCAACATAACGACGCAAAATGAAGTACATGCCCCCCAAGCTTCATTGCATTCAACCAGGTGGATGGAATGAAGGTTCACTTTCGAAATCTTGGAAAGACTCGAGGGAGTTGTTTCATTTTTTTAGTGAGGTTGACACAGGAAAAGAACTATCCTCAAAACCCTTGTTTAATTTTTAAATGAGCTTGACACAAGACAAGGAACTATGCTCAAAAATCCTTGATTCATTTTTTTTTAACGAGCTTGACACAAGACAAGGAACTATGCTCTAAAATCCTTGATTCATTTTTTAACGAGCTTGACACAAGACAAGGAACTATGCTCAAGACTCCTTGTTTCATTTTTTAACGAGCTTGACACAAGACAAAGAACTATGCTCATAAAATCCTTGATTCATTTTTTAACGAGCTTGACACAAGACAAGGAACTATGCTCATGTCTACTCTCTACAATCTACCTATATAACCTACTGATTCATTTTTTTTTTTAATGAGGTTGACACAGGAAAAGAACTGTCCTCATACCTGATTCATTTTTTAACGAGGTTGACGCAGGAACAAAACTATCCTTGCTGACTCCTTGTTTCATTTTTTAATGAGCTTGACACAAGACAAGGAAGTATGCTCATGACTCCTAGTTTCATTTTTTAACGAGGTTGAGATAGGAACAAACTATCCTTGTGACATCCAGTTTCATTTTTTAACGAGGTTGAGACAGGAAAAAACTATCCCCGCAACACCCTGTTTCATTTTTTAACGAGGTTGACACAGGAACAAAACTATCCTTGCTGACTCCTTGATTATGGCTTCCAACTGGAAGAAAAACATGTCAATGGACACACCTTGATCATGGCTTCCAAGAGGTCTTCATCAGATGGAAGAATAGTTCTCTGGAAGCAACACATGTCAAGGGACTCAAAAGGGATAAGAACATCGCGTTCAAGTAATCCCATAGAGTTTTCCATGTCAATTACCGGATCTAAATCAAAGGAAGATGAGAAAATAGTGAGAGGCTCACTTACATCGGTAACTGAAAACATGGGACCAGTTGCCACATAATTAACCCGTGGCGGGGTAGATACCACTTTAGAATCAGGAACATTTAGGGTTGTCATATTATTGGTAGTTGAAACAAGACTAGGGAACGAAAGCTGGTCTACAATCACAATATTTCCATTGTGAGGGAAAGACATCACGCGAAAGAGTGTCGAAACGACAACTTTCATTGCATAAACATAGTCTCGCCCAAGGAGTAAATTGAAATCCAAGGGACCTCGAACTACCATAAGATCATTACAGACAGTTTTACCTTCCAAGGTAATAGAAAACTTAGGAAGGATCCCTAAAGGTTCACTAATGGTTTTGTTAAAAGCTTTCAGATTCTGCGTAATAGGGACAAGCTGAGGGGAACCCAAAGCTTTCCAAGCAGTTGAGGATAAAATACTAATAGAAGCACCTTCATCTACTTGTGTGCGGTGTATGTCCCTACCACCAGCCTTGACAATGATTTGGAAAGGGATGAAGGAAGGAAGACGAGTTTTTGTCAGTCTATTCCAATTAAAGGAAAAGACCTCAATACTTGGAGGGGGTTCTGTAGAAACAGGTGAAATGCCCCTCGGCGTAGAAGAATCTGATGTAACACGAAGAACCTGAGTGATATGAAGTTCACTCTCTAAAGGGAGAGTGGGATCGACCGAATGTGAAATTGAATCGACCACTTGATCAACTAATGGATCATCAACCTGAGTGATATGAGTTTCACTCTCCAATGGAAGAGTGGGATCGACTGTACTTGAAATTAGATCAATCACTCCATTAGTTGACGGTAAATTGGGAGAAAGTTTACGGTAACCAGTTGGAAATTCTTGTTGTGGAACAGTAAAGTTTTCCAACAATTTTGAGGCTTCATCCATGTGAGGGAAAATGTGAGTTTGATGACTCCCTTTGCATAACTTACAAGGAAACCTAACTTTACCCTTTTTCCCAGGAACCTGACTATCACTGGTTGATAGATCAATGGAAAGTTGATGAGATTTTTTTGACCATACTTCCAAGACCTTTGGAATACCAGGACAATTGATAAGGAAGTGGTCACCCTTACAAAGCCTGTAAGGGTATTTGGGCTTACGATGCATGTTGGAGGTTTCCTCAACACAACTAACACTTACAACCATGATTGGTTGGTTGACTTCTTTCTTACCTTGCTTCTTCTTCTTCTCTTTCTTCTTCTTCTTAGCCACCTGGTTACTAACGTCAAGGCTTTTACCAAGCGAAGAGGAAGAAATATTAGGCGAAGAAGGTAAAGGGTCAACAGAAGGTTGGTGATGTTGAGATGGTGAACTCTGTTGAGGTGAAGCATTCGGTTGAGGTGGAACAATTGGAGTATTTGGGGCCAACGAAGTTGAAAATAACCATATCATAAACCTATTGTAAGTCCAGGTAATGACAAAGTAGCCATATAAGGAGGATCAACATTTCCAAAGCAAGGAAAAGTACTAGGATTCTCGTTAAGAGGGGTTCCTTGGTTGGTAAATTCCGGAACGGTTGCCATTATATTCAACTTCAGTGAATTTTATTAACAATTTAAAACTAAATTTAACAATTCACAATTCACACCTAACAATTAAAATTCACAATTCACACCTATGGTCTATAAAAGTAAAAACAAACAAATTAACACGCGCTATCAAATCTAGGAGTCAAACCACACACAAACAATAACTTCCCGTACTAAAAACACTAGTTGGTGATGAAATCTAACTTAGTAGAAATTTAATACAGAAAGGGCGGTTGGAACAATTACCCCGACAACTTGCTTAATGAAACAGACTGGCACAAGTTTCTTCACAAAACCATCTCGAGTGAAGAGAACCCCCCAGAGAGTCCAAGTGAGTCTAGTCGACGTCTGCTCCAGGTACAGTGGGATCTTCCCTCCACCGTCACCTTAGGAAAGAATCCTATAGATTATGGCCACTAAGGTTACCAACAGGAACAAATATACTTGGGGGAACAGTCTACGATCCGATACACACGCAAGGGCAGAGTAACAAAGCTCAATCCCCTTGAAGGCTCCTTGACATAATCCAAGGTTTACCAACAAGTGACCCCAGGCTCCTCGACAATGGTCAATCCGAGGTTTACCGTTTTTAATACGTGTATATCTGCTATCGTTCCCAATGAGGAAGGATTGATTACCTCACTAGTTCAGATATGATCTCGTGCTTGACTCCTTTAGGAGGAGCTTCCTAGAGCATACATGCAACAATTGGAATTTTTCCTACTGCAAGATCGACTACTTGTTTGTTTTACTGTCTTGGAGAGTTAACTAAAACCTATTCCAAGACACTAGCCTAAGCTAGATTGGTGGAAAGAGCCCTAAAAATGTAAAAATTACTAGATGAATTTTAATTAAGCACTGTGTTATTTAGGCTGTTATTACTCAAAAGGGTAAATGGATATGAAACCAATGGTGTTATGACCCGACCCAAAACTAAATGCAATCGAATATGATAATGTAATCTTTTCAATTCGATGAATCCTAACTAAAGTAAGGAGAGAGTTTCCATTCACTTCCAACAATGCAAAAAATTGATCACTAAGAGAAAATATAACAATTCTCTAATGCACTAATTTCATCAAGAAAAAATAATGCAAATCAATTCCAACACAGTTTTTATTTTTATTTTTGTATGTTTAAAACAAGCATAAAAATATGTAAATTCAAATCAAAGAAAACTGATCTAAATCTACGATTGATTTTTCAGAATGTAAACTATGCAATTGTAATCTATGCACAATTCACTTGAAAAGTATGCAAATGTAATCTATGCACATTTTTCATTCATATTCTGAAAATGAGAATTCTAATTATGCAAATGTGATCTATGCAAGAGAATTCTCAAACACAAGATGATTCTAATGTAATCTAAGAACCAATGAAGTGCAAGTCAAGAAAATTGGGTGAGAGTTCCAAAGATCAAAAAATAAAAACACTCAAAGGCGATTAACACTCATACAATTTATTTTTTTGCAAAAACAAAAGCAAAAAGATGCAAAATTGTGAAAAGACTGACACAAACCTCCAAGTAATGACCAAAGGAAATCAAATTAAGAATTTCTCAAAAAAAAGACTCAAAACACCCAATTAACTTAATGGAGATTGATGAGATGAAGAATTTGCTAAAAGAAACTCATAAACAAGGCTTTTTGATAGAAAAATACAGATCTGGGTAGACTAAAAGCCGTAAATAAAAACTAAACTTAACTGGATGAAAACAATTTAGGTTTTTCAAAATTTTAACAGGGTCCGCAGGCTTCCAGTAGAACCAGATGTGGTACCGCTCTGTGTACTAAAGGAAAGATGCGGAGAGGTCCGCACTGTCTGTAAAAAGAAAGTGCGGTTCCCTGTAAACTTCGGAAAAAAAAAAAAGAATCTAGATCCTAAAAACTACCCAATCCCACACTCATTAAGCAAAAAACCAGAAACAGGGATAAGTTTCTCAAGTCAAAGAAAAAGGAAAAGCAAAAACCAAATTCAAGTCCCCAGTGGAGTCGCCAATTTGCCGGTCGGATAAATCGTTCTTGCAGACAAGACCAATCTCCCTAGTATCAACAAATATCTAGCAACAAGCAAGACAAGCAAATTTACCTTTCTCTAAATATATTTCGATTCATTAATAAAAACTAAATAGGTGTTTTAGACCCTACCTTAAGTCCAACGCTAGTTTGTGGCAGCCACGCTTCGACCGTCCGAATGAGTTTCCTTTTGAGAACCTACAATCACAAACAAGCACACATCAAATAACACCTGCATAGCTAATATAATAAATCATATTTATCATGGTGATCAAGGAATCCATGAAATAAACCATAAAACACAGCTTATTGAGAAAAATAAACTTGATTGTATTAACTTTGAAAATAGAATAACTTTACAACCTTTGGTGCCTTGATGTTGTACAAGCTCCTCCCAGGGTCCGAAACAGGAATCTCCTCTACTTTGACAAGCCTCACACTCTTCCCAATGAGATAAAAAAGGTATGTAATCTCTCCTTTCAAGCTCAACTAGGAAGACTAAATTCCAACAACATTTCACGTCAAAAATATTCAGCTTTCAATCTCCTCAGTAACCAGCCCAATGCCTCATTTTATAGTGTAGAGGAAGAAAGTTACAGGTCCTCCTATGAAGGGATAGAGTCCTCCTTCAAAGGGATAAGCTCCTCACATCAAGGGGTTAGCTCCTTAAGGTATGGGATGCATGAACCTTAAAGGAGCGAACTTGCCACCTCAAGATTCCCTCTAGAAGCTTCCAGAAATAACCCAAAGTGAGTTTTTAAGAATGTACTTGCGCCTTTTTGACTTTTACAGGGGTCCGCACCCATTACACAGAAACAGAGTGGTCAGGTACGCAAGAGACATGACCAATAGGTGCGGGACCGCAGGTAATGCTAAGAGAAAGTGCGGAACTAGAGTTTTAGATATTTTTAAGGGCTTTCTCTCATTTTTCAAGGCTTGACATGAAGAACTGAGGTTTAAGACTTGTAAAGGAGGAAAGTATGAGCGGTGATAGACTCACACAGATTGCAGAATGTCATGGTGACAATATTTTTTGCAACACTCAGGCCTGATCAAGAAGCCATGTATCTCAATAGGAGAGCAGTCCAATAACGAAAGGCAGGTTAGGACTTGATCCTTGTTTGGTTTTTTAACCAGCCCAAATTATATTTCTTCCGCTGCAATAGATAGGCAGGTCAGGACTTGATTCTTGTTTAGATTTTTAACCAGGACAAACTATATTTCTTCAACTGTAATAAATAGTGTTTTATTGTTATTAATCAATTTTTTATAAACAGTTGTGCTTAGCTCGCAAACAAAACTGCTTTACAACCAACCAAGTTGCTGTTGGTTTTTCAATGTAGTGAATGCATAGAACAATAATGTTGTTAGCATTTCAAAGAAATAAATTTATAGAGCGATAATGTTCCTTCTAAAACGGATTTTGGCTACAATGTCGCACATAGTATGAAATAAAACAACCTAGGTTGTAAGCCAAAATGTTTCTCTGACAAGAAAAAGATACAATCCATCCAAAATCCACATCATAATGTGGTTACAACCAAAAACATATGACACCCCTATTCTTTATGGCCCTGATAATCTTGTAAGATTTCTACATTATAATAGACTATAGATGTTTATTCTAAAATGGATTTTGGCTATAATGTCACACACAGTATGAAATAAAGCAACCTAGGTTGTAAGCCAAAATGTTTTTGTGACAAGAAAAAGATACAATCCATCCAAAATCCACATCATAATGTGGTTACAACCAAAAACATATGACACCCCTATTATTTATGGCCCTGAGAATCTTGAGTGCCAAAACTCCCCGGGTTACCTTCTTGAGCCAGGTAGGTTGGCCTACCTAAAAAGGGTTGATTATGAAATGGTCGATTGTTGCCATATGATTGAGTCCAATTTGTAGCTTCCAACAATGGAGGTATTGAGTACCCATACCTCACGGTTGCACTACTGACCCTTGCATTAAGTGGAGGTGTGTAATGAGCATACATAGAATTGACACCAACTCTGGTAGGAATAAGGCAAGTGGGTAAACCCTCAATTTGATAGTGAGGCACTTGAATGTTTATGAGATCTTGGAATAATGGTGTATTATCTGCAATGGAGTCCAATGATTTTGAAATAATCTTGGTTTCATCAGCTATGCTTGTATCATTGTCAACCATATTGATCATCCCTTGTTCCTTTTCAAGCATTTGTTGTGTCTTTCTTGATTCATTTTCTTATCTTGCCATTTGTTTTTGTTGGTCTTTAACTTGCCTTGCTTTATCTCTTTCAATCCATTCATCTGCTCGACGATTGCAACAATCCTTGCTACCTTCTTCTCCTTGACTAGATCCTTATTTTTATGTTTTAATTCTTGCATTTCAAATTTCTTTTTTTAGACTCAACTAACAGGTTTATATAGTCCTCTGAGGTGAGTAACTATGAGCTTCAGCCCAAACGAAGACTACCCGGTGCACCTTGCTTTTTTTCATTGATACTCTCTCTACTGGTAGCTTTAGGAACCGGCCAAGTATCTTCTCCACCCCTCCCACCTACATGTCATTGCTTGGTACTTCCCTTTCAGTATCTGATGGAATTGATTGAACTATATCATTATCTTCATTTGATGCCTCATTATGTGCTTCATCTTCTTCCATTGATCTATTGTCCACAAAAAAATGAACAATTTCACTGTTCAATTTTGTTGGTTGTGAGGGCATGTTCATGCTTTGTTCATTGGTTGTTGAGACACTATGTGCATTCATATTAATCATTGCTTCTGCTAGCCATGAAGGTGGGGTTACTTGGCTTGGAAATGTCAATTGGTCATTGTCAACTGCATGTTCAACAATGTCATTAACAATATCAACAACAGGAGTTTCATGTTCTTGAGTTGGTGGAACGATCTCCATGTTACTGCGAATTTGTTCATGGTTATACTGTGTTTCACATACAGTTTCATCATCTTCATCATATAAGTGTCCTTGAGAGAGGGAAATCACGTTATCAGTTGCAACAACATCATCTTGGTCATCTACTTCTTGCACTTCAACACTTGTTTGGGCATTCCCTTCTTCCTGACCACCCACATGAAACGCTTGGCTACAACCAGTATCATGCACAAGAGCATCATATTTTAGTGGTCAGATTCTTGTCCTCCTAAATCCAGCCTTGATATTTGATGGTGTCAAAGCCCTTTTAAAAGCTTTACTTGCAAGCTCTGCTAGCTCAAACCTTTTCACCTCAACCCCTGGATTCTTTGCCATCCATGCAGCACGCTCCGACCTAAAATAGTTCTTGAAAGGGCCAAACACACTAACATCAAGGGGTTGCAGTCTGTGAGTGGTATGAGTGGGCAATGTCAACAGGTCGATGCCTAAATTGTTTTCTTCCTCAATTGTTTGTACAGCCATGTGGCTCCCATGGCCATCTAATATCAATAGGTGTCTATTATTAGGCGAGACGCCACCTAGTACCGATGCAGCAAAGTGAAAAAGCCAACTTAAAAATAGTTCTTTAGTCATCCATGCATGGGGATGTGCAGCCATGCATGCACCTGGTTCACAGTTCTGTATATAGTTTTTCAGTTGATTTTTACCTTTGAATAGATAAAATCCTGGGATTGAAGTACCAATTGCATTGACACAACATAAAATAGTTATCCACTCCCTACTCTTAGGCAAAATATTTGGCACATTTCGGCTCCCTCTCTTGGAAATTACCCACATGCCACAATTCCTCCCTGCCTGTAAACCTGTTTCATCACAATTCCATATATGGTCTGCTCCATAAGAATGTTTATCATAAGCACTAGAAAGTGTGTCATAGAACTTTGGCACAACTGCAGGGCGCAAATTTAATGCTCTGTCTCTGTCAAGACCCTCAGTAGTACGCAATACAAGTTCTGGATCCCTTTTTTTAAACCCAAACCACCATGATTTACCAGGAAACCCATCTTTGAATGGGTTTGGCCTCCCTTGACAGATTTGAGCAACTGTGGATTTGAGTTGTATCAACTCTAGCCCATGTCCCAATTGGGCCATCTCTTTACACCACTCAACCACCTCGACCTCCTCCTCCTCAATCATAACTATAAGAGGCCCTCTACGTTTTGTATGAGTCAGTCCATTTATCCAATGATGTATTGATGAGGGAGGAATACCATGTTTTTTTGCAGATGCTTGAACTAAGTATCCATTAAACTCTATGTCGTCAATTGCAACTAACATTTCTTCTTTTGTCCATCCTCTTATAGCACTGATCTTTTTAGTTGAACTTGCCCCTTGGACTATTGTTGACAATGGTTCTGTGGCTGATGCTGTGTTAACATTAGCTTCAATCACATGGTCATCCTCAACAATGTTCCTTGGGGCATTGTTGACATTGACATCACTTGTCTTGTCCTCATCAGACAATGTGCATCGCAGCTGCGCACCCCTTGTCACTCTCCTGTCACTTCCCCTTGTACGAGCAACACAACTACCTTTTGCCATAGATGCAACAACCTGTAAAATTATTGCATGCATTTAGATAAGAATATTTGTAAATTATGCTTTCATTCAAGGGAAAAATACTTCTGCTTTATTACAGGAAATTATCAACATGCATGTTAGTATCCTTGAAAAATCAAATATATAGAATCATTCTGTTGTATGTCTTCAAAATTATCAGTGATTGTTGTTTTGATAACTTGTCTTTACACTTAAAATACCATTTTTGTATTGATTGGTTTTGTTATGCATTTCCCAACAGAGCTCTTGTTTGGTTTGACTACTTAAAATATTGTTTTGTTGTTTTGTTGTTTTCTGTAAGGATGCACTTCTCCATAAATGGATCTCTAGCTATCAAGGAGTTATCATTGGCCAAACCAAGCATGGTATTTAATTTGACCAAGGATCCAACTTGAGACCCCCTGAAGCACTCTTGATCACAACTTTGCCACCATAAATTTTTTTTTCCTCATGTCACTTACAATTGAAGTTTTAGTCATGTAAACATTCATTTCAACTACAACTCTTATTTGCATCTTGTCTAGATATATAAGAGAGGCCATGCCTTTTTCTTAAATCAGGAAAGCATATTATCAATTTGTAAAGTTTTGAGTAATTATTGACCTCATATGTCAAATTAGATAAAGTGAATAGGAGTAATGAGGGTGCAGTTTGCCACGTTTGCAATGGTTCGAGGCTGGTTGTGCCTTCTTTGTGGTCCTTCATTCTGATAGGTTTCCCCTTGTGTACAACAACCTTCCAATAGGGCCCTTCCACTGCTTCTTGTTCATTTTTTTATGTTATTTTCTTCCTTTTACATTGTTTTGTTTACTTTCTGATCATATTTCAAGAATGATCTAAACCCCCTTTTCCTTTTCTCCTTTCAACTTTTTCTTCACTTTATTTTGTAGGTCTTGTTTATGCTACCATTAGTCTTGATGATGTTTATTGGTGGCCTCATACAAGGTTTTCGGTTCCAACACCCAAAGTTGTATTGCAATAGTTGACCACTAATTAAGCAACTCATCTGAAGCTTCTGATCTATATTACAGTGAACACAAGGACAATAAATCTATGCTTATCTTCCAATTGGGCCATAGTTTTTGTTTCTTATTATAAAATTTCATTAAGCTTTTGTTAAAAATGATTCTCAGAAAGAAATTTCCTTGTGAAATTATGGTTAAACAAATTTCAATTGAGTTGATCATCATGTTCCTACATATTTTTGCATGTTGTCTTATGATTATTTGTTATTTTAGCCTTCATGTCACTAGAGAAATGTCCAAGCAACCAAACTTCTGTTGCAATACCTAAGGTGCTACCATTATTGTGTTAAGTGAATGGAGGCTAAGGCTCCTTCACTATGTCCAGTCCTTTTAATTGATAAGATGTATAAAATTTCGTTGTCGTGGAAACTTGTGACCATGGTTTACTTCTATTACGAAGACAATAGTTTACTGCTTCAGAAATAAAACGGTATAAGATGATAGTTTACTGCTTCAGAAATAAAGCGGTATAAGATTTGTAGAAATAATTTTAAAACAACAACTTTTCTTGCCGGGCACACCAAGCAAATAAAATCAATACTTTCCTTACACTAAATTGAAATTAAATTACGTCTATAAGTCTGAACATAGAAATAGGTGAATTGTCCACTCAATATTTTCGAAATCAATACTGAAACTGAAACTGAAATAGGTTGTGTGTTGATTTTCATGAAACTGAAACTGTAAGTGAAACTGAATCTGTAAGAACTGAAACTGTAAGAACTGTGATAAATGAAAACAGAACTGTAAGAAAAATGTGCTGTAATTGATATAACTAACCTAGATATATTGGCAACTATTTTGTGATGTTTTGTCTTCAAGGTTGCTGAATAGTTTGAAAGCATAACATGCAACTTCAACAGTGGTTGAACTTCTTTTATAGTTTTTGGCACTTGAATTTAATTGGTGGTAAGGATGGACATGGATTGCAATGGCTTCATTTTGAATGTGTGGTCTGGATTTAATTTGATGTGATCTAATGGTTGGGAATTTGTTATTTGTTGATCCATGTGCTTTGATTTGTTTTAATGAGAAATAGAACGAGTTGGGTGTCATTTATTGAAGTTATTGGGTTGGGTGTCATTTATTGAACAAGTTGATTTTAAATGTTATTGGGTTGGGTGTCATTTATTGAACATAGGGGGTTTAAATGTTGAACAACATAGCAGTTATGGCTGACATACATTCACTTTTATTATGTGCAAGTATAAATATTTATTTGGGATACAAAGCTTCAGTTCTGATGAGTGGGAGTTGAAGTGAATGCTATTTTGTACTTCTGGAATAGACCATTTTGGAAGCATTTATGGTTTTATTTGTTTTCTAGTTGGGTCAATATGGTTTGCACTCTTAAGTATTAAGATACTATTTATGGACAGTTGTGGGCCCAGTCGATGTTTTGGGGAATTTTGGACATAAATTAATACTTATTTATACTTAATGTTATTTATCTTTGTTTAAATATTGGTTGCAAAAGTCTCAATTCCTGGTGGTTTGGTTGGACCAGTACTATATCAATTATTGGTCCCTGCACGACATTAGACATCTCTCCCCTAGTGTTTGGAAGTTAATCATTAAGGGTTTATAAGTTATCATTTTCAATTTTTATTTGTATTTAGGTAATGGGTTAGATTTAGTCGGTTTTATTTTGCGTGTGTTTTGGTTGGATTTTAAATTTGAAGAAGTTGTAAGTTTAAATTTATTAGTATTTTTTATAAGTATTTTATGTGTCATTAAGAGGTATATGGTTTAAATTTAGGTTAATTGTAATGTTTGTTGAGTTAAGTGAAAGGTAAAAAAGGTCATGGGTCACCTAAGTAACAATGGATGGGTCATTTATGATTGTCCAAGGTTCGAGACCAAAGCAATTGTGAAGGTGGATCTTTTATGTAGAAAGAAAAAAAAATGGTCATAACTATCTAAGTCTGTATTGGTTGAATAGAAGACCCAGGTGGATATTGATGGCATCCCACCTCTTCCATTGACTCGAAATGGTTGTACATCTTGGTAATTATACTATAGTTTTGCAAGACTTAAACTTCCAACACATTTTTCAAGCATTTCACTCTTGTTTTTTTGGCGGTTGACATGGTCACCAATCTTTGATTGCAAGGCCAACCAAACACTTAGAGCATAGACTAAGCTTTGTAATTGTCCAAGAAATATCCCAAATGGGCTTTGTATGTGAAATTTATGGCCCCAAAAAGTTAACATATCAACTAGGTTGAAGCCACCTTCATTTTGCCACCTCATCTCCTGGAGTTGAGTTTTGGATTTGTAGGGTTTTGCTTCATAAATTTGTATACTTTATGTTAAAAGGTAGTTGTAATATTCTTCTTGTAAATGAGCATAGAAAACACACCTCTCTTTGTAAATAAAGTACCATCATTCTAGCTAGTTTGTATTACTTTACATATTGCATTTTTTCTATTTTATTCATTAATAAAATTTGGGCTTCAATGTATTGTTGTGATGTCTACAATAACTATGTGCAATCTCATATATATTTATATTGTCATTTTGTTCTCCACATAATTTTGAACAATTTAACATAAATCTGGTTTATGTTTTGTGGATAAAAAGTTTTAATGTTCTTGTTATATTATTATTATGTAAGTTGTTTCTCCTCATCTAATAAATTTTGATACTTTAAAATGTTTATTATTTCTCTACCAAATAGTGTTCTCTCGGTAACGCATTTATCAAGTTTATTTAGTATGAAGTTGATGAAAAGTCCAAAAAACTTTGTTCGTATTATCACTTCTCTTTGACTTTTAATATTGACTCACTTTTCTCTTTGAGATGCATGTGATTGCACTTATAAAATGTTATAACCCACATATGCCACTTCTACAAATGGTTCGTAATGTTGCATCTCTCCCTCGACCAGGGCCGCCGATCATAACTTCTACTCGTTCCATACCCCGATCCATTAATGTACGAATAACATTTTATGTTGCAGTCTGTGCAACAAATGGCATTACCCTTTGATGTTATCAAACTTGATTGGAGTGTGCTCTGAAGTTGATTTAATCAATTTTTATCACTTTTGGTGTGCCTAAAGGGAAATTATTTCAATAATCTTCTAAAGGATGGGCCTACTCCTCCTGTGAAAATCAAAAATTAACTTTAATCTTATAAGAAGGTCTCCTTCATATTTCATTAAGGGCCTTCATCCTTGGATTGCAACAAACTTATGATAGTGTGATTTTCTTATTTTTCAAAAGGTTGCCCAATTTTCCTATGGAATACTTAGAAGAGGTAGATGTTGAATACAACTATACTAGAGATAGCATTAAGAGGAATGAAACTAAGGAGAAGGGATTTTGATCCATCTCATCACTCAAAAGAATAATCTTATGGATGCAATATCCTTATTTTAGTGATATAATCTTCTCCCACCTATTCCCCCACCCCCTGTGAATATATATTCATTCTCAATTTGATATTGTTACTTGAATGCTCTTCCTTTCACTCATTAAATTGCTAAGTAGGTTATAAGGTTATTGCATTTCTTACTTGAACTAGATCTAGGGCTTTGTATTGTATAATAGACAAATAATTTCCTTGTCTTATGTGCAGGTTGTTTCAAGTTAGTTATTCCCCTCCAACTCAATAATTGTTTAGAAAACTCTTTAATAGGCACATGAAAAGTTTTTCATTTCTCTCCTTTCAAACTCTAATTTAGATCTTCTTTTGCTTGGTAATATAGAACTCATTGATTTTTCATTCTTTATCACTAGTATACCAATCTACTAGTGGGGAATGAGTAATGCACACTATGCAAAAAATCTCATCAACATAAAAGTGACTCCACCGAGAAGGAGCTTTTCCCCTGTTTGATATTTTCCTTAACTTGGCTATAGGGATTTTTTGGTTTGAATTGCTTTCTAGTTTTTTGTTGGTAGCCCCTATTCATCCTAAATCTATGGCAATGAAACATTGTAATTGTGTTATCTAGATTTTAGTTTTGATTTTTCCTTATTTTCTCTTGGGTACATGATGAAGAAATTTTGAAAATTTTCCCAATCTAATTTTTTCATCTCACATCTATGAGGCCACAAATGTACTTCATAGAATTTTCAACCTTGGTGTTGAAACTAAAATCTTCAATAATTATGCAAGAAACTTCAAATATTCCAAACATTATTTCTAGGCAAAATGAAGAATTCATACATCATAAAAACTTCAAGTATAGATCATTTCAATCACTGTTAGGTTAAGATGATATATAAATTTGAAATTAATTCAACTACAATGGAAATATGATAGCAACAAAACCAGATTTGAAAGTTGAATTAAGCATGCTATAGTCAATTGGGTTTATCTCGGGTGGTTGGGAGGAATGATTGTTATCCTCACTGCTTAGGTTCAATTCCTACAAGTGACATGATGAGCTTTCTTGTAATGGTTATGAGCCTTGTTGTTGAGTCTAAGCAGTTCCTCCAGGACCAAAACATGTATATTCATTATATGAAATATAAATATATTTCTCATGAGGGTAAAAAAGCAAGAAAAAAAGCATGCTATAACAACAAAATAATCAACCTTGTCCTAATAAATTATTATACTAGAACAACCATGAAACTTGATCAAAACATGGCAAAAATCATATCTAAAAATTAAATATGTAACCATAATTTAGGACATTGATGGCATTTCATATTAGCATATTAGTGAAGATAAAGTACAATACCTCATCTCACCCCAAGATGGTACAACTAGTTATTTCAACTCATCCCAAGCAAGGACTCTTCAACGAAACACAAACCCTAGCTACGGTGTCCACAAACACTACAAGCTCTAACCACTAATACAAAGGACAACTAAGGCATATCACTAGGCTCCATAAGTAAATCCTTGGAACTTACAAACAAACTAGCAACCAATTATGAAACATCAAGATCACCCACTTGCATCACAGAAGCTATCATGGAGATTCACATGCTCGGATCCCATGAGCTACAATACTCGACCCTTTCATCTCACAAGCTAAGGAACCCTAGCAATAACATTCCACAAGTAGTAATCCTAGTTACAATAGTAATACATTATCTTTCAGGATTCTCCAAATAGCTAGCATCACACCAACTATTAATCTCTAATATAAAAAGTAGTTATTGTTTTTTTTTTTTGCTGCAGCAAGAATCAGACCTTCTATTCATTTGAAGCTAAAAAATTGGTTACATAAAATACAACCCCCTCAAGAGGAGAAGAATGCCAAAGAGTTAATTGGCACCCTGTGCTTTGGGACCTGAGCCAACTGCTCGAGTTCTTGGCTAAGGGCCCACAAAACAGAACAACCTCCCAAACCGTTTGATATGTTTAATGATCTAGGATCTAAAACTGAACAAAAACAAGTGAAATCAAGAAGTCATTAAGCAGACCCGATGAGGAAATAGAGACCGCGGTGAAAATATTTTGGGTCTGCAAGGTAGATAACCATCGAGCAGTTGTTCCGCCCGAAATTCCCCAATCCCACTCTTGAGCAGAAACGTGCAAGGAGGATAACCCAGTCCCGCCAACTTGCACCACAAACCTCGACCGTAGATCTGCTACCACTAGATCCTACGGTTGTAAAGGATATCGAGCTAGAAAGAAGAGCGAGGAATACCCGCCCGATGAAGGTGGTATTCTCTCTCCTCCTTGAGCCACGTGTTGAACGGTTAGTGGCATCAGAAGCATTTCTGTTAAACCACTTATGGTAATGCGGACGCCCGAAAACCACTGTAACTGTAGCAAAACCACCTTGTACTATAGCAAAGCTCTTGGTGCCACCATTTGGTTTCGCGCTCTTTCTCCTCTGCCTTCCATCCATCTGCGAGACCCAAATATGCCAATTCTCGGGTCGTCTGTTTGTCAAACCCTTATCATCCATCTGCTTAATTCACAACTGGCTATTTCCCCTTCATGTACTGATAATGCTCCCTATCTGTGCGGGCCAGAGTGTAGCAGTCCTCATGCAGTTGTCCTGTAGGAACCGACTCCCATGAGCAACACTTGTTGTCTTTTGTACATAGCACCCCTTCATTAGCTAGTCCGTCTGCCACTCTATTGGCATCTCTGCGCACATGAACAAAACTAAGAGTTCTTAGTATTCTTAGGTGAGATTGAATTCGGAGATAGACCTGCAAAAGTCTCCAGTGATTCGAAACTTCGTCTGGTGCATTGCCAGTGCCTATTCTTTTGACCGAATTAATTGTTAATTCTGAGTCTACCTCTATAATTGTATTATGTAAATTGTGATCAATCAGAATTTCTAAGCATTGCTCAATGACCATGAGTTTCGCCATATTGTTAGTGCCCCCCCCCCAAATGACTATGAAAGGACTTTTATATTGCCCTCTTCATCTCTTATGACTCCTTCATAACCAGCATCCCCAGGGTTTCCTTTTGAGGCTCCATCTATATTGAATTTCAAAAAGCCATGGGGAGGGGGATGCCAGAAAGCTTTTCCTTTTGATATGTGCCTTGCTTTCTTTTTTATGCCCTGAGGGACATGTGACTAGATCCCCAATAGTTCGAGAGCGTGAGCATCCCTTTGACCAGGCGGTTTCTCAGGTGGTCGTTTCAAAAGGGCATTAACAATTTCTTTGCGTTGTTTTAGGATCTAAGCCATGATGCTTTGTGTTGAGCCAGATTTTATCTTTGAAGATCCTTTTGTTACGTTCTTTCCAAACATCCCAAATCAAAAATCCTAGAATCAGAGTCCAGGCTAAATTGACTGTCTCATTATCCGAGAAGTCTTTCCTCCAATTCTTTAAAGTTTCAGTAATGTCATTTTCGTTCCTGACTGTTTGGTTGAAGATAGAGGCCACCCAATTCCATAAGGTGGAGGTGAAAGAGCAGAGGTTGAGAAGGTGATCCATAGTTTCCTCCTACAGACCACATAATTGGCATCTTGATGGACCAACAAAACCTCTCTTTCTAAGATTTTCCCAAGTCAGAATCTTTTTATGTTGAACCACCCAAATGAACAGTTTTATCTTCATCTAGTGTGGGTTGTTCCAAAGGTTTTTCGAAGTCTTGTCAGGGCTTGGATAGTTAAGTCCAATGGCTATTCTTTTGGCTTCTTTGAGGTTGAAGATGCCCTCATTGTTTCTCCCCCATCTTACTAGATCATTTGAGGATGAAGTCAAAATTTGTCTCTTTTCCAGAATCGCTTCAAGAACTTTAGCTTGGGCCTTCAAAGGGGTCTCTTCACTGTAATTTGGTACCTTCCATATTCTCCATTTACCAGTGTCCCTTGACTGATCCCAAAAGTCACTTACCCTTTTCAGTCCTTTATTAGTGGTATCATTTTTGATGATGTCCAGTCCTTCTCTACATAGGTTATGTTCCTGCTGCCAGTTGTCCTCCCAGAACCAGGCTAGATTCCCATTTCTAATCTCCTAGAAACTATGTTTCTGAACTAAGGCTCTGTTCTCCCAAGCATTGTTCCAAATATGGGAACCCCTGATGTGTCCTGTCATTCGAATGTGGTCCCTTTCCTGCCAGTCCATTGCATATTTCTATTTCCAAAGCTTAGCCCAGGGGTTTCTCATTTCCTTTAGCCATCTCCACCAAATTTTTGCCCCCAAAACTTTGCTTAGCTCCGGGTCATGTAGACCCAAACCACCATGGGTTTTGGGTTTGCAGAGCTTGTCCCAAGCTACCAGAGCCCATTTATTTTTCTCTTCCCCTTTCCTCCAAAGAAAATCTGTTTGGATATTCCTGATTTGCTGTAGAACTCCTATTGGGACAAGAAGGGTTGAAAACATGAAAATTGGAATGGTTTGAAGCACCACCTTTGTAAGAACTAGCCTTCCTGCTAAATTCAAAGATTTTCTAGTCCAATTGCTGACCTTGTCCTTTAGATTATTTGTTACTGACTCCCAGACTTCCTTGCTCAGAGGTTTATCAGTGAGAGGCATTCCCAGATATTTGGAGGGAAGATGATCTCTCTGAAAGCCGAGAATTTTGGATAGATTTCTTTGAATAGAAATACCAGTATTGGAAAATAAAACTTTCAATTTTGTGAGGCTTACCTTTGTGCCAGCCGCCATTGCGAAATCATGCAGGATTTGTTTGAAAGCTTTGGCTTCCTTGACTGTGGGTGTGCCCTGTAGCATTGTGTTGTCCACAAATTGTTGATGAGTCAAAGTGTCCCCATTCTGAGTAATTTTGAGTCCCTGGATTCTTCCTTCCTCCTTGGCTAAATTGATCGCTTTGCCCAATCCTTCCATCATGAGAATGAAGAGGAATGGGGAGACAAGATCTCCTTGCCTGAGGCCTCTCGTTGGCCTGAAGGTTCTGGATGGAGAGCCATTAAGAAGGATTGAACAATTGGCAGTGGTAACCAGTGCCATGACCCACTTTATCCAGTTGTGGTCAAAGACATATGCTTTAAGAACTTCCTTGATGTAAGACCAGCTTAGCTTATCATAAGCTTTCGCTATGTCCAGCTGTATTATCATACCCGCTTGCTTATTAGTCTTGAGGGAATGAACCACTTCGTGAGCTTGAATGATATTATTGAGAATTTGTCTACCTTCCACATATCTAGTCTGCTCCTCTGACATGAGCGTTGGAAGAAGGGATTTAAGTCTGTTAGCAATAAATTTGGAAATGATTTTGTACAGCACATTTCATAAAGCTATGGGTCTGTATCTGTTTGGAGTCATGGCTTTTTCTTGTTTAGGGATTAAGGCTATGAAGGATTAATTAAGCGCTCTTAGAACTGTTCTTGATTTTCTCGAGTCCAACACCACATCAAGAATGTCATGTTTGACTGTTTCCCAACATGCTTTGAAGAAGTATACATTGAAACCATCTGGGCCTGGAGCTTTTCCATTATACATTTCTTTGATTACTTCATTGACCTCTTCTTCTGTCACTAGCCTGTTGAGATTATAATTATCTTCCTTGGTTACCAGTTTTGGAATATGCTAAGTGAAGTTCTTAGTGAATTGAGATTTGTCTGCAATGGTCTCCTCTGCTATGCTTTGAAAATGTTGTACCAGAACAGATTCCATTTCCTTGTGAGTATTTAGCTCTTTCCCTTGAGGATCTATGAGTTTTGTGATTCGATTATGTGCCCTGTGTTCCATGGTAGACTTGTGAAAGAACCTAGTATTTCTCTCCCCTTCTTTAATCCATTGTACTCTTGATTTCTGTCTCGAGAAGATTTCCACCTGCTAGCATATGTTGTCCTATTCTTGTTGCAAAGAGTCCGCTTGCATTTTCCTTTCCTCTGTGAAGCCTTTTGTAATGAGAATTTGATTAGTTTCTTGTAATTTTTTTTCCACTTCTCTTTTGGCTTCAAAAATATTGCCAAACTCATTTTTGTTCCATTCTTTGAGCCTTAGCTTGATGTGTTTGAGTCTCTGTTGTAGGAGGAACATTTTTGTGCCTTGGGTGGCCATGTCTTCCGCCCACCATTTGCCTATATTAGTGATGAAGTCAGGGTGAGTGAGCCAAACATTTTCGAACTTGAAAGGTCTGTTCCTTGGGGTGCCAATAAAAGAAGCTTCTAGCTGGATGGGCTAGTGGTCTGAGCCTCCAAAAGGAAGGATAAAAGTTGTCATGATACAACCGGAGAGAAGGAGATCCTCCGAAATTATGAATCTTTCTAGTTTCGAGGCAACTTGGGAAGTTCCTCCTCTCTTGTTATTCCATGTGAAGGTACCATTTATTGTATTCATATCCACTAGTCTCATGTTGTTTAGGAAGTTTTGGAAGGCAATTGAGTCTCGTCTAGGTGTTCTGGTCCCTCCTTTTTTTTTTTGTGAGAGATTTGATCATGTTAAAGTCCCCTCCCAAAATCCAGGGCATTACTGGGTGTCTTTCTCTCAACTCCTCCAGAGAGGTGAGGAGCCTGAGTTTGTCTTCAAGAAGTTGAGGACCATAGACATTTGTGATCATGTAACATTCCTTGTCCCCCAAAGGTTGTATAACCATTGAAAGGTGGTTTCTGGATGCCTCAACATCCAGGATTCCAAATTTCTGAGGATTCCATAGAGTGAGAATCCCCCCCGCTGTATTCTTTGCTTTTACTTCTAGGTACTCAAATTTAATAAGCCATTTGCTATGTATTTCTCTGATTTTGTCTACTGAGCATGTTGTTTCCTGAATAAACACCATATCTGGTTTTTCTTCTTTTATTCTGTTACTAAGATTTCTTTGTTTTCTTTTACTTCCTAGTCCTCTAATGTTCTAGGTTGTAAGCTTCATAATGATGGGTTTGTGAAAGAGTAACTGGTAAGATCTTTCATCTTACTTGAATTAATCATGAGTTTCCCACACTCTGACAGAAGTTCATTCTATCTCTTTCTTCCTCTTTTCTTGCCTGGGTTTTTGGTGGAGTGTCCTGATGTTATCTCCATTGATTTAACCCCTCTATTCTCCTGGATATCATGGTTCCTTTTGACTCCTACAACCTTTGTTTGAGACCTTCAGAGGAATAGCTGTTGTACTCTGTCAAACTCCTCTTGTGGTAGAGAGTCAATCCCTTTGTTGGTTCCCTGCTCTAGAAACTTTTCTAGTTCAAGGTTCTCCCTCTCAAGAATCTCCTGTAGGTCTTGGTCCTCCGTACCTCCTTCGCTTGGGGTCATCTCATGGTCCCTGCCAAGTTCCATAGTGCTTGGTAGGTCCTCCTTTTGTTCATTGTATTCCTGTATGATTTCCATGCTATCCTCTTTTTCCTTCTTCTGTATGATTGTCCTCCGGTTCCTTGTTCTTTTCATTCCCCACCCCCCCCTCTTCTTCTAAAATCTTGAAACTGTTATGACTTGGTAGCTTGTTCTCGCTAGGTTTCTTTTGGTACTTTTTTCCCCATCCTTTCCCTCTACTTCCCACTTTGGTAAAACCTTTTGGGTCTTTTCTTGTGTTGGTTTTTAGGTTGTCCTCCCTTTTTTTGAGTGGGCAGTCTCTGAAGAGGTGCCCATGTTCATGAAATTTTCGGCATCTGAATGGGATGTGTTCATAGTCGACCACATGTACCCATTCCTCATCATAAACTTCTAGGATGACTTCATCTGGGAGTGCTCCTGATAAGTCCATTTCTACACATATGTGGGCAAAGGAGGTATATTTACCTCGCAGAGTCGCCTCTGATATCTTTATAAAATGTTCTAATTTATTACCTATAGCTTTTAAGGATTCCAGCATCCAATAATCTAAAGGTAAGGAGTATAATCTAATCCATACCGGGACCGATGTGAACGTTTCTCGCTCCGGAACAAAGTTCATCACCCAAGGTCACATGTAAAGGCCTGCGGCAGCATAGAAGTAGGGTCCTCCTTCGAAAACTCTGTCTTTGTCCTCTAGGTTAGTGAAAACCACTGTGAAAAAACCCTTGGACCCAAGATGTAGATTTATTTCTCCCTTCGGTTTCTAGCTATTTCTTATCCATGTGTACAACGCTTTCTCCATGGGCCATATACCCATAAACTTACATATGACCGCATAAGTCACCATGTGATCTCTATGCACCTGTAGTGTAGGATCATTTAAGACCACCCAGGGTTTAATGTTAGACTTGGGCTTGCAGGGTCCCATCGTAGATATGTTCTCAGTTCTCTAACTGCTGTCTCCAGATTTCGTTTCCCTCCTAGCTTCCTTGTGGGTCCCTTCCTTTTCAAGGGATTTACTGCTTTCCGGATTTTGAGTGTCGGTTGTCTTTGTCTCTGCCTCCATTGGTTTTCGGAAATTGTTCAGACTCGTCTCTTTGCTTCTGTTTGAAACCACGTTGCTGTAGGAGGGAGTGGAACTCCCTCCTCCATGCCCCACCATAGTTACCAGCTCGTTCCTATCACCCCCTATTCGAAACCCTAGTCACTCTGTCTTCAACAAGCTCCCTGGATCTCATGGACTCTCTTCCTGTTAATGGCCCTCCTTTTACCTAGATTCACCTGAGTCATAAAAAGTATTTATTGTTAATAAAAACACTCTCCTCCATTTATACATACTAAGGTGATGAAGGCCAATAATAAAACATGGACTAAGTCCACACGTAACCCTAGGCTAATTCAACAAAGAAAGCTCCAAATGGAGTGTTCCTCAAAGCAAGGTGTCCACATGTCACACTATGGTTTATCCAACCCCCAAGATGATGTGCCCTCCAGTCAATGGCTCCTCAACTCAAGTGTTCCTCTTGAAACTATGTGTAAGATGGCTACATGCTCCTATGCCCAAGCAACAAACCTCCATGTGCCTAATGTCCTCCTTTAAAGTAATTACTCTAAATGTTCCAAGTGCCCATCCTCCTCAACAAGTGTGCCATTGTAGAAGATGCCAAATACACCAAATTTGCTAACTACCACATTAACAAATATATCTACGTAGCATTGATCCCAAGGAAACATACACCCAATCTAAGATCTCAATTGTAAGTCCAAAATAAACAAAGGGGCTAGGAGGCCAAAAGCCCTTAACAACCCATAAAGCTCTTTCCTAACTAGGAAAAAACACTTTTAAGGCAGCAAAAAATAACATGTAGCTATCTAAGCCTTTTAGCCATAGTCTCACTCTTTTCCTAGCCCAATCCATATGGTAGTGAGCAAATCATGAGGAAACAAGCATGGTCCTCCTTATGGAGATCATGCTTGCTTGCTTTGCCTTGTAATTGTGCAACAACACTTATATCTAGTTTTTTTGTATGGTAGCACTTATGTCCTCTATTTTTGTAGTTAAGTTGAATATTTTTGTTAAAAATAGACATTTTTGTTGTTGTTTTGGAGTATATTTATAGCTTGTTTACCATTGTCTTCATGTTTATCAAATTTTAGTGTTTGAAATCAAGCTAAAAGTACAAAAACTTTGTTTTTTTGAAAGAACTTTTCATTTTAAGCATTTATTTTCCAATTGCATTACTTTTCAACAATATAAGTTTGATCACATTACTTTTTAGTAATATCGTGAATCAAGCCCACATATTGCACACCATATTATGCTATAATTTCTAAATATTTATTGATTAATGATCTTTCCTAGCATTAGTTTTATGAGAGAGCACAAAGAACACAAAATTCAATAATTTTGTAAAGAAACTAACTATAAAATTAACCTTCATAATAATATAACCTAGACTTTTTCTTCTTTTGATCTAAAACATTAAGATTAGAACAGGCTAGGGCCTTGTGTATAAGTTGGGGTTGTGGTTTGAACTCCCCAAATCCTATCACTATTGGAAACTTAGAGTTGATTAATAAAAAAACATATTTTATGACATTATGTGTAATTGTGAGGACATCCATCTCTTTGTTGAAAATGGGTTGTATAATCGAAGGAAAATATATATGGAGTGGGTATTTCTACATTTCCTTCCCACATTCATATGGTTGACTTAAGAAATGTTCACCCAATGTTGATGGCTTAAATGACACTGAAATTTTTGGGACCATCACTATTAAGTACTTTACTAGGTTTAAAGTAACTATGTTTTGCCTAACCATATAGCGTGAAGAGGTGGAATTCAAGCTTATCCTTAATTTTCCACCTCAAGGTATTTGATCATGTAATCATGATGAGATATCCCTTGGTAGGTGGGGTGACCATTGCTTAACCTCCATTGGGTTTTATCACCTTTGGTGGAGTACTTGGGGATTTTACAACTATATTCTCACCTTCACTTATGTAAGCTTCCACATCGGATTTGACCATTATGTGTGGGATGCACATTTGGAAGGTCCTTGTTGATCTAATTTCTTGATACTTGATAGTATGCCAATGGCTTGTGTTGTTTTTACTTGATAATTTAAAATGACATAATGAGCATTAAGAGAATTTTGTAAGGAATCATGACATACTTACTTCAAAAACTATTATGCATTCTCTTAGACTTCAAGGAGAATCCCCTCCATTTAGTGGGATTTTGTCCCATCATACACAGGTATCTAGTGGTACTTTACCAATATACAACCTATTTAGTGTTGATTGTGTCTCTTCAAAGAATAACTCTTTTAGAGGGAATGTTTAAATAAGAGGAGTTCCCCCTCCATCACCCAAAGGGAACAAACCTAATGCTCTTCCTTGTATGGTTGAAATAACCTTGTAGACTTGTTTCCATTCACAAGTGATCACATTAATCATGATGTTACTTAGAATGTTATGTATACTAAGGTACCTTGACACATTCCTCATATTAAGGGTAGGTTTAGACAAGATCCTTCAAACCATGTGCATGCTTTTCATTTATGGTGCTCCTCAAATAGTGTTGAGATGCCTCCATTCTAATCCCTAAACTATCTTGGATCAAATAATGCACATGTTGTGATGAAATGATTTATTAGATGGATGTCAAGCCAAGTGGGTTGAATCACAATGACCTTGTGATTGAAAACAATGTAAAATGAATTACAAATATTCCTAGTGCAAATCCCAAGGTAGAGGCTCGACTAATAAATGCTTATGAGTCGAAGTTATGGGATTTAATTAAGGTGTGGATGTTATGTTACAAGGACCATAATGTAGATATTATTATAATGTGCTTAAATGATGTAAAAGCATGCATCAAAAGGAAATATTAGTAACAATAAATTCCACTGAATGATTGGAAGGGATCAACAAAAGGTTATGATATGACAAGAGAGGAAAAAGGGAGGGGATCCAAGGGAAATTATATTATTATATCTATGTAAGTGTGGCTTGTCCATGTGTCCCCAATATTTACTTATGTGGCCAAAGAAAGTATTTAAGGCGATCTTGTGATGGCATGTATGCTCGATGCAAAAGGAAATATTTAATGTGTAATTTCTTTTGAGGACCTTTGTCTTCCTTCCATTACACCTCTTCCATTCTACAAGACTTTCCTCTCCTTAGTTATGGATAACCTATTTCGATCCATGGTTGTTATGTGTACAACTTTCACAAGAATCCAATTACCTTGAGGCAAGTAAGAGCGAGAATGAGGTAAGTCGGGGATTATTGTTGTTAAGAGAGGAAATGGGTTGGTTATAAAGGGAAGAAACATGGTTATGATGTTCCCAATGACTAGAGAAATGAACACACTATAAATCTTATCCTTGTTCCAAGGATTATCCATAATTGATCCATGATTTGCCACTCCAGGAATTCCTAGAGATCAATCAATGGATCAAATTATTCCTTCTTGTATTAAAGAAATATATGGGAAGGGTTTCCCATGGAATGTTGAGTAGTAAAGGGGAACAAGTGACCTTGTGTTGTCTGATCAAAGATCAAGGTTAAATAAAATATGGATGAGATGTGTGGGGAATCTTCTTGAAATATATGGTGGTAATTTTATAGTTATGTATGATTATTGGACACTATGGGTTGGGTTGAGTGAATTTAAAGCCCCATCGGTGCTTTCTTTGCCTTACTGATCTCATAACCCAGCTTGGGGATGGAACCCAAAATTGATTCATTTAGCTAATGAATCATTGCTCAATAATTGGTTTGGTGGATGGATATTTGAATACACATAGGAGGTGTGTCTTGATTAGTGTGTATGTAATAACTTGTTCTACATATTTTTTATTTGATTATGTGAACTCAATTAGCCACATGTGAATTATGTATTGGAATTGTTGATAGGAAGGAAGTCACATGTTAATCATGCATATACACTAACTCTTGTTGAGCAAAGTCAAGAACGGTAGAAAGAGAATTCATGGGACAATTCATTATAAGTGTATTTCGTATAATAACCTTTCCTCCTTTGTATTGTTGTGTATGCATGTTAAATTCCATTAGAATGTTGTATTGGTTGGTATATGACACCATCTCTATTCATAAGCAAGTCTATAAATTCAATTTTGATTTCCCTTATGATTTTTGTTATGCATTATAATTATGTCTTTCTATGTATGAGAGATTTGTTATGTGGTTGAGGGAAACCAAATTGGACTCACGACTAGAAAATCCAAGTTGGAATGATAAAGGAATTTTAAAAGGAGCCACTACGACCAGGGATGTGAGTCAAAATGACAAGAGATGACATTGGGGAGGTAGAAACACTCCAAGTAAAGGCTAGGCCTAGGGTTGTTAGGAAAATAATAACCATGTGATTAAAAGATAACTTAATAAGAAGTTGTAAGATGTATGTGGTGAGGATAAAAGGCTTAGTGGATGAAGAAGAAGATAGGAAAACCTTAGTTAACTAGCTCGTATTAAGGGATTTGAATATGTATCTCTATAAGAGTTTCTCACGTTGACTCTTGAAGGGGAATTTGATATTGACATTGAATTGGTCCTCGGTGCAAGAACAATTTCCAAAGCCCCTTATATAATGATTAATCCTTAATTAATGGAGATTAAGTCACAACTCCAACAAATATTGGATAAATAATTAAAAAGCACCAGTGTATATCCCTTAGAAGTACTTATACTTTTTGTTTAAAACAAAGATGACACAATGAGGTTGTGTCATTATTAAAAATATATGAAATAAGTAATTATGAAGAGTATTTATCCACTACCAAGATTTGATGATTTATTTGATCAACTTAGACAAACCAAGATCTTTTCTAAGATATATTTAAGATTTAGATACCAAAGTTTGAGAGTTAAAGAGGAAGACATTCACAAAACTTTCTTCAAAACAAGACATGGATATTATGAGATTGTTGTAATGCCTTTTGTATTATCAAATGCACTAGAAACCTTCATACATTTGATGATGAATGTATTCAAGCGGCATCTTGATAAGTTTTTTTTGGTGTTTCATGGTGATATTTTAATATTTTTTAAGAATCAAGAAGAGAATATGCAACATTTAGGACTAGTATTGCAATGTTTAAGAGAAAAAAGTTGTATTCCAAGTTATCCAACTACTCTTTTAACAAAGCAAGAGTTCATTACCCTGGGTGTATTATTTTGAAAGAAGGGATATTAATAGACTATTATAATGTCAAAGCCATCGCAGAGTGACCAATTCAAACAAATGTGAGAAAGGTAAAAAGTTTCATGGATTTATATGGATATTATAGAAGATATGTGAAACATTTCTCAAGAATAACCAACACAATAACCTTTTTGAAGTGATAAATATAGAAGTCCTGAATAGATTGAAAATGTTGTTTGGGATTTTGAGAAGATAAAATAATTATGGACAATTCTAATTTTCTGATCCAATGGGAGATTTAAACTATGCACAACTACATCTCTAGAACATATGCCTAGACTTTGTCTCAATAAAGTAAAGTAATATGTTTTCAATTAAGGAAGTTAAATGATTGTGAGAATAGCTACCTATTGAATGACTTAGAACTAGTTGTAATTATGCATGCCTTGGAAAGCTAGAGGCAATATTTGCTTGAGCACAAATTTGAGTTAAATATTGATCATCAAAGTTTATAATACTTGTTTACTCAACCTAGTTTTAAACATATGTATGTAAGTTAAGTGGAAGTCTTAAGTGAGAGTGATTTATGGATAACATCTGTAAAAGGGCAAGAGAATAAGGCAGTTAAAGCCTTGAGTCTCCATTGGCATTTATGTGCCATAATTATATTCCAAATATATTTGAAGAAAATGAGTCCTAATCACATATAGTTAGATTCATGGTTTAATGAAGTAAATAAATTCAGAATTAATGATGAAACTAATGATAACATTTTTGGATATGAACTTGACACTAAAGGAATGTTAATTTTCTGTGGAAGAATTTATGTTCCGCATTTTAAAGGGATACAAAAATTTATTTTGATAGAGGGACATACAACACACTATTCAACACATCCTAGATTAATAAAGATGGAAACAAATACTAAGAAGTTATTTTATTAGTGAAGAATGAAAAAAAAAACCTTCATAAGTTTTGTAGCTCATCGTCTAAAATGCCAAATAGATAAAGTAGAGCACAAGAATCCAACAAGATTATTACATTCCTGTGGAATTTCATAAAATAAATGGAAAGTAATTTGAATATATTTTATAATAGGGTTTCCCATGACTCGATTTAGACATGATTCCATTGTGGTAGTAATGGATAAGTTGACTAAGTTTGCACAATGCATTGCAACAAAAAAAAGATAAATCTTCACTAATAGTAGAAAAGGTCATGAGAAACATTTTAAGGTTACATGGAAGAAAAATATATAATTTCATACAATGACTCTAAGTTTCATTCTAGATTTAGGATAAGATTCTATGAACTTATGGGAACTAAGTTGAAATTATCTAAATGTATCGGCCATAAATCAATGGTAAAAGAAGTAGAGTAAAGAAAGTATCAAAGGAGATGTGTAGGATGTATGTAATGGATCAAAAACATAAACGAGAATAATATATTGGCTTAATGGAATTTGCACATAATAATAATCACCATTTTATATCTTAGAGTAGTGATGTTCGAAGCTTTATATTATATGAAGTGTTGGACACCACTAAACTAGGACAACTTAAATGATAAATTGGTGGTAGGGCCATAAACATTGAACGAAATGGAAGAATATGCAGTTGTCATCGTGAAAAGGTTGAAAGAAGGTATTGATAGGAAAAAGAGCTATGATCCCCAAAAAAATGAAAAGGGGTTATACTAATTTCTATAATACTCCAAATGGCATTCCCTTCAATGAGGTAAATTACTATTTTGTAGTTTTAATGCATATCTAATTATATTGATCATTCATCATGTCATCTAATATTGGAAAATGGCATGTATTTATAATGACACTCATGATAATGATAAATAATCAAGTTGTGCAAACGTTTGGGGAATATTTATTTCCATAAGTGGGCTTGTTATCTTGTTATCCTTATGTAACACCCTCCTCCCACACTTACCCAAGTTCACTGGTCCACCGGGGTAAATATGTGACGAAGAGTTACTATGGGGTGACTCAACCTCCTAGGTATAGTTAAGGAAGTGGAATCAACTGACTAAAACCTTGTTGACCTTCCTAAGGAGCTGCAAGACCCCTAGGAGCCAAACAACCACTCCAGGTGCCCAAACCTTGAGCTAACTTGCTTTTTCACTGACCTGGATTCCTAGTCACTTGCATAAAAAGGCAATCCAGTGACTGCAAGCCTCCAGTCACATGGATAACCCTGCCTCCCATCGAATGTAGTCTAAATTACCTAGTTCTATGCATGCGACCCTAAGATCTGAGCCACTTTTTAAGGGCTAGGATCCAAACCTTTGCCCAAAACTTGATAGAAATTTCCAGAATGATGAATGACACAAGGAAAAAGCCATTAATGCAAAACTTAGACAAGAACTTTCCCTAACAAGGCCTAACCATGACAGGAATTCCATCAAACTCATAGTGAACATGTAGTCTACAAGTCATAATTACATATATGAACATAGGTGTCTCATACTTATCTGAGAATCATCAATAAGGTTTTATGACCTCTCACAATAGTTGCATTATCATCTATTAGGTCATACATTCATTAACCATTCAATTACCAATCAAAACATGATGAGAGCCATAACTAAAGTCTGTCATAAACCATGCTTATAACTGGCAGAAAAACAAAATAATAACAATGATAGAACAACCATCAAAGCCACATAATAACAAGTAAAAATACTCATGAAATATAAGAGGAAAAGAGCTCTTATTAACATATGCAAAACTGACCAAGTCAGGGAGTTCCACATACCACCTGACCATAAATTGGGGTGAACCAAATCTCTATTTCAGCCAATCACCCTTATGCCATATTCCAAGCATGAATGTGGGATGTCATGAAATAAACCAACCAAAACCAAACCAGGGGTTCTAAAGGAAAAACCACCTCAACCCTCAACCAACGATTCCACCTCACAGTCGGACATCACTAACCATCACCAGATCGGTCTCTACCCAAGTTGTTAAGGGCTCCATAACATTTGTTCCAACCTGGCTCCAGGACTAGTAACTCAACCCATAGTTGTCGCAGGGCTCCAGAGTGTTTGTCCAACCAAGGCTTCCAGGACTAGTAACTCAACCCACGCAGTTCTAGGGCTTCCAGAGTGTTTGTCCAACCAAGGCTCTAGGAACTAATAACTCAACCCAAACCATAACAAACATGACACCAATAAGAAACAATCAAGTGGGAAACCCACAACACCATGGATATCCAAGAAATGGCAAGGATAGGCAAACCACTATCAATCTAGTTAATCCTCCATGCCAATGATAAATCACAACCAAACAACCACACACATATGCCATGCTTGCCAAAACTAGCAAGGAAATCATACATGCAACTCGATACCTACAAAGAAAACCCATTGTAGTTGTTGATCCTGCTGTCCCCTTGCGCTTTCTTGCTCTTCCTTTGCCTTCTTTCTCCAAATCCAAAGTATGCCAAAAATCCTCCAAGAGTGCTCCAAGAAAACTCTAAGTGTGTAAGAGTATGAGAGAGAGAGAGAAGAGAATAGGGCTCCAAGCTAAAACTGACAAAAGGTTGTGAATTGATCCTCAGAAGCCTTTTTATCATTGAGGCCTTTATTTTCTCCATTTTCCTTCAATTTTCCTCCTCATGCAATTTTGTGACCTTTCACCTTCCTTTTCTCCTAATTTCCGTTATTTTCATAAATAAAATGCCAATTATTGCCACTTTTCCTTTGACATTGCCTTTGCCAATTTCCATAGCCATTTATTAATCACAAGTGATCCCAATCACTATGTTTTTGCCCAACATTCGACTTGGAATATGTGTCCCATGACCTTGGTCTTATGTTTCCTTTATTAACTTTATTACATGGATTTTAAACTAGGGTTGTTACACCTTAAGTGGTATCCCATACTTTGCCTTGTCAACCTAATGTGTGTTGCACACCTTTCTTGAAGTTACTTAAGGTAATATTGTTCACTGTATTATTATCCTTAGTTATATAACCCTAATTTATTAATAGTTATTCGTGCATTAACCAAATCAATTAAGGGATGAGAAAAAAAATATTAGTAAGGACATAATGAAAAGGGAGATCAACCAAGGGAATGACCTCGAGAAAATAATGTTTATATACGCATTTCTAAATAAGAGGACATATTGTTAATCATATTATTTGATTCTAGATGACATTTCATATTATCAATCTCCTCTCTCTCACACATGAAATTTTGATTAGTACCATTATAAGTATATAGATTTGGAGAAGGTCAACTTGGGATTAGTGTGTGTTTATTAAAAGCGTGAGACGTTTCTTTAATCCATTTTCTCTACTTTATTTATATTTAGGTACTATGGGACAATTTTACCTTATGTTGTGATTTTAGTTATCCAACTAATTTTACAATAGATTGTGAAATTGATTGATGTAACTCTATGCTTTTGTAGGTTCTATCTTAACTTGGGTGGAAAAAGGAAGAGTATATTGAATTTTACTTGTAAATACATTTCTTATCTCATGAAGAAGCCTTTAGTGGCCTAGATTAATTCTTGATTTTGTTCACATTGTGAATTTGAGCTTGCTTGATTGAGTTGGACAATGAGTCTCTTAGTTTATACCCAAACCTAGAATGACTTCCATGTGCATGGTGTTACACCTATTAAATAAATCCCTATGTGTGTAACCCAAATTGTTTCAATAATTGAAAATGAAAGATAGGATCTAATGAGGCGGATCCATGTTTTTCTAATAATTGATATCAAAAGGGAGTCCTCGTGGTGGACCTCATGCTATTATGTAATGTTGCTTTGATGACATGTAGTACATGGATTGAATCATAACAACATGTAGTCGTGTTATAGTAGACTATCCATGTGGTGGATCTCATATTGTTTTGAATTACTTCTTTGATGATAAAAACTCACTAGATTAACTCATATTGGCCTATGTGGGAGGTGGAAATTGGATATTCTATGCTTCTGTGATCAATGTTTTATCTTCCAATGGTGCTTTGAGGTAGCAATAAATAGAGTTATCTCTTGGATAATTTATAATTTGAATGAAATATTTCTCCTCTTGATAGTGGAAAGGCCTTTTGGAATCAATGTTCCATTTCTTCTCTCATATGGACTCATGGTTTGTTGTGGCCCCATTTTGACTATGTATTAACATAGAGTGGAATTCATCAAAATATGAATCTACAGGAGCCACAAGATTGCAATATCTTGAATACTTGTTTCTACATATGTTAGATAATGTGGTGGATGAGGAGTCATATTATACATCCTCTGCACAAAGTTCTTATGATCCTTTGCTCATGTTTCTAAGGCGACATACTCTTTTGTACCAATGGGTTACAACTTTGTAGATTCCCTAATATTTTCTATAATCTTTTATAACCACTTGAGTTCCTTATATATACGAAGCATATTATGTAATTGAAATAGTTCTTCTTAAGAGTTACATGGAGTCTTAAGCATTATAAGTAATTGGTAGTTCCTATCAAGAGTTATTTACATGATCTATGTTGTATTAATCACTTTGCTAATATAATGGAGACTTGTTTTTGCTTATGTATTTGTATTCATGATGTATCTTAATGATATATATGTTGTTATAATTTACTTGCATGTTGTTAATGTAGATAGATTAAGTAAATGTGATTAAAGATAAGTAATGGAATGGACATCCCCACTAAATATTTAATACTATGGACCTTAATCATGTGGAACTACCATATGTGCCACAAATGAGCCCTTATTCCTTCTATAAGGTTGAATGTGCTCACACACTAGACTAAAGAAGGTCTATGTTGGACACCTTCTATGTGTAACATACTCTATCCCCTAATCATCATTAAGGAAATGGGGTAGTCAAATTGTTTTTTACTAAAACTCACTCAAGTAACCAACTTATATTGCTTATCAAGAGATTCACAACAACTATAACTTTATGAAAATTTGAGTTGCAAATACAAAATTATGGTCCTTCGAAGATTATTAAGGTTTACCCACCTTTTCTTTCACCACATCTATATCCATACATAGGACATGTCATCAAGGTTTATGCGCATCCATACCCTTCGCCATCATTATGTGTATGGTTATCACTGAGTCATCATGTTTATCGAGGTATATTTGTTTGTTTTTAGCTCATCATATGTAAAGGAAACACTAGACCACATTGTAACGTGCCTTTACAAACTTTGTTGTCACATATCTTCTATTAAGGACATCATTTCATAGCGGAAACGTCTTTCTAATACGATGTATCACATTCCTCCAACCTTATTATCACACACCAAACTTTTATTTGGGGTATTGTTTCACATATGACAAAAAGGTTTGGGTTGGTACCTTTACATGGTCGAGGAATGTTTCTCATGCAACAAGAATCTCTACATCCAGAAAAAAATGGTTCTTATGGCATATAATATGGAAAAATACTTTACTTTATGACTCATCACTTTCCCAAGGGTTTATTTCCATGTAACCTTACCGTATACCACATCCCTTATCTTTGTCGCATCATGAAAATGTTTTGGTGATGTGATGTCTTACATCGCAAACATTTTCGGGATGTGATACATCACATCCTCTTGTTTTATGTTGCATGGTAAGTCTACCCATATTGTAGGTCATAAATATTCCAAGAGTGTGACATTTAAGCATTGCCTTGTCATCACCCCTCCCTTCACACTTTTGATAGAGTTGGGGCACACGATGTTTCGCATCATTGCAAACTTTTTTGGTGATATCATATCATATTACTTAACATTTTTAACCCTACACCACTTCACATTATAATGATTTTCTAGTGCATTGTTTCATAAAGGGTAAAATATTTCCCAGGTAACAGGACTCCTCCTACCCCTTAAATGTATCCCATTGTTTTATTTTTCTTTTTTCTTGACAACAAAGTCTTTTCTCCCTTATGCTTATCACATTGCAAGAAAAAATATTTCTTGTGATGTACCATTGCCCTCTTATTCTTCCTCCATTGCAACAAACCTTTCTTTCTTTTATCACCAAGATTTATCTTCATTCTCACTGATAAACATTTTATTTATCCTTGATACATTTTATCTATTTCATCGATAAACATTGTTTTCCTCATTGATACTGATTATCTCTTTCACCACTAAACATTTTCTTTCATTCTAATACATATCACACCAAATTCTTTTATTTTGGGTGACATATCACTGAGATCTATTTTCTTTGGGCACAATCTGTCAGCAAGAAACATGTTGTTTTAATTGGAATATTTTTCTTCTACAAATCAAGAAATTGTTTAAGTTTCTAAAGCTTCAAAACTTAATAAAAAGTGTCCAACTTTTTCCAGTAAATTGGTAAGTCTTTAATAAGACCTGCAAGCCTCATAAAGGCGTTTAATGACTCACTCCAAGCATTATAAATGGATTTGATTAATGCCTTAAAGACCATAAGTCGCTCAAGTTCAAGGTAAGAAGGCCAAGTTCATAACATTAATGCTTGAATAGACAAATGTGCATCCAAGGGATTTTATGGGATCCATAAATACTCAAACATCCTTCCACGACCTCAAGACTCCAAGAATACATTTTATTGAGAATTGTATCAAGTTATACCATTGCCACAAGTTGACCTACCTACTCAATATATTTCAGTCCCTTACAACACTTATCGACATGAAGGAACTCCTCACGTTGACTAACCATACCATGCTTTCTCAATTTAAGCTTTATCCATATTGGAATTTCAACTCCTTAACACGTTTCAGGAGAAAAATCACATTCTTTATAAGATGCAAATGAGTATAGAATTCAAATTATTAGTTATCCTTATTTCAACATGTTATTTCCTCAAAAAAATATACAGGGGGGTCACACCAAAGCAAGAAATAATTTTTAATTGTCATGCTTACATAAATAGGATGTAAGGAAACCCATCAAGCATCCAAAATGTCCTTGCCTTTGACTTGAGACCATAGGTTATGGGTGCAAAACTAGCCATTAAAGCTAGAAGTTCTAAGTTCTAATTAAACAAGGAACTAACACCTGAGTCCAAACTATGTATCTCACCATCAAAGGAATGGATTCATATTTACTATAATAAATGTATATTCATAAGTGATTATATCTTAATTTATTATATACTTTTTATGAATATTGATCAACTCAACTAGTTCTAGCAAAAAATTGTAGTATTCATGCTACAACTCACAACAATTCCACTTAGAAGGCTCATTAATTTAAGGTATACATAATTATGATATACTCATTAGTAACTTTAAAACACCTACATTTGATGACATTGAAGACTAAATAGAGCATTAGGCGATTCAACTAAATACTCATGTGTTGATGTATGAATTCAAGAACATACTCATTAAATGATTTGGATTCACATTCTATATCATTCATCTTCATCTTGGATTTTTCAACATGAAGAGTTGGAAAGTCGAAACTCCTTGGGACCTTTCAAGACTTTACAAGTCAAGAAAATTGGGATGAATTTTTCAAACTCTGCTTGAACGAGCCCTTAAAATGGTATGGTGACTGGAGGAATCTTACAAAGCCCCTGGTTGAACATTGCGGCCTCGTTCCCTCACAAGAGAAACCAGTGGATATCCTGGTTTCAAACTATGGGATCTCAGAGTTATCGAAGAAGCTATATAATATAGGGTTTGAGCACATAAAAAATTATGTGGGTTTCGACCCTTTGCTAAGGTTTTATTGGGCCACAAGCCTAGATTCTAACTCACAAAATATGGACATCCCACAAAATGTATCAAATCTGCAAGATAAAAACCTATACCATAATTGGTTTAGATTTGGTGAAGGGTTCAAAGGTTTGAATTGGGGGGATATTTTCATATCTTTATTAAGGACATTAATGGGAAATCCTTCCTTTTTTGGTTTCAAGTTTGGATTATGTGACAAATCTCAAGCAATAGATATAGAAATAATTGGGATATCCTATAGATACACAACATCTCCTTCATGAAGGGAAGAAACTACAAGATCATTTTCAGCTGCAGGGTATAAAATCTCAAAAAAATCCACCATTGGCTTGAATATAAGGTTGTAAGGGGGTGCTTTGGGAGCTAGAAACCTAGGAGGCTTTGTTTCCTACAAGGATGTGATGTGAGGCCTGTTGGATAATGTAACTAGTGTCAGTCTTCATAATGAGAGATATTAATTAATAAATTTATTTTTATTATTTTATCAAGCATGTTCTTCATTCTTTTGAAGTCAAAAGAATTCAAATTAATATATATTTGAGTCATGGCATTTGAGATTTGAAAAGACATAATTTTTTATTTCTATTTTGGTCAGGTCGACCCTCTCTTAGTCAAGTCGGCCTGTGTGGGTAATTAACACCTCATGATCAACTATTTAAAGCCTTCTAGTCGAGCTCATTTGGTCAAGAAGCAGGAATAAAAAAATAATTCAATCTTTGTAATTGAATAGAAGTCAAAGTATAGAAGAAGTCTACAAAAGAAAGGAACTCGACTCTTTCATGGTCTATACTTGTGATATAAAGATTTGAAATTGTCTGAAGGAGCCGAAATAAAGAGACTACTTGTAATCTGAAGTATCCAAAGTCTGCAATTGAACCAAAGCCATTTGAAGTGTGAAAATAAGGATGAAGTTTGAAGGAATTTACAGTTTATAACAAGACCAAATTTGAATTTTTTTTGATGTATCCTAATAGGGTCGAAGGTCTGCAAGAGGAGTTGTAGTTTTGTGATAGAGTCGAATAATTTGAAGTAGTTTGAAGTTTGTGACAGCACTGAGAATTTGAAGTTCCTGAAGTTTGCAACATAACCGAAGTAGTTTGGAGTCTATAACAGAGCCAATATTCTTGACATCTACAACTAAGCTGAAGATATGAATTATCTACAATTGACTACCATTTACTTTGACTTGGAGATGAGGGGTAACCTGAAACTTTTGAGGGAGTCTTTGGTAATGGGTCAGATATCTCATTTTGAATTGATAAGAAGAGGACTGTTGAGTTTTCCCCTTTTGAGGGGTTTTCTCCTGGCTTGAAAGCCTAAATTTTCGTGTCTCTTACTTATTTGTGATATTGGAAGAATAGTTTGTGTAATTGTTGGATGAAGAAGAACCAATAATTAATAAAAGAAAGAAGATTAACTCTCACAAGTAATTACCAAGTAAGAGAATCTATTTACATTTGATTTTCTAACATGGGATCAGAGCTAAGGTGAAGAGGAGACATTATTACCAGAAAGAATATAGAAGGTCATCTTTGGAGCAATTATATTTGAAGAAATAGAACAATTCAGTAGAAAATTTCTTCCAATCCTACATGTCTAATTTAATGGCTTTTATATGCAAGGAGAGTAATAAGCTAGGAGGATCATCTAACTTTAAGGCGTCGAAAAAGAGAATTGACCTAGTCCTTAGAGAGAATGTTGTCATGAAATTCAATCAAGGAAAGGTTCTCCAAATGAGAATAATGCCCAGGAAATGGAAAAATATGAAAAAGGAGAAATTAAGGCTCAAAGATTTCTCTTTGAGTCTATCAAAGACCATCTTATCACTTTTGTATCACAATTATCTATATATGAATAAGTATATGATACCTTGGTGGAACTATACTATGTCAGTACAACAGGTCACATGATAGCCCTCAGAACTCAACTATATCAATCAAAGATGACAAAAGAAGACATTATAGCTTATTACTTCATGAAGTTAACAAAAATCAAAGATCAACTTCAAGAAGTTGGTGAGAAAATATCTGATTCATAATTAATTACAATGGCATTTGATGCCTTACCTAAATATTGGGATGATTTTGCATGCAACATCTATGCAAGAAAATAATCTCCATCATTTAAAGAATAAGGGGCTCAATGTTCAATAGAAGAATCCATAGTAAAGGCTAGAAGTAAATCTAAACCTGTCGATGAATCCTCTCAAGCCTATGCAGCTAAATCAAAAGAATAATTTTGATAAGAAGAAGAAAAACAAAAATAGAGACATGTCCAAAGTCCAATACTTTGGTTGTCATGAATATGGACACTACAAAATATATTGTCCTAAGAACCCTAAGAACAATAAAAGGAAGGAAAGGTCTGAAGCATTAAAAACTAAGGATGAAGACCCTTCAAAGAAGCATAAGGATATCCTAGAGATATTTACTATTGAGAGCTTATGTAGATGATGATTGGTGTATTATGCACTAAGGCTGTAACATAAAGCTTAGAAGACAATATAGCATGTGTAAATTAAACTTGAAGACATGTTTACAAGGATAGTTAACTCCCTCATCAGAACTAGTGGAAAGACGAAGGTCATGAGATCTATGTTGGAGTTGAACTATTGGGTCGAGGGTTCTAAGAAACACAATGAAGAAGGGAGGTACCAATTCTGAGGCGAAGTTGTTGTCGGAGGTTTTGAGGCCGAGTTAGGGTTGACTTGTAGCTGTTGTAGGTGCCCTAAAGAGGGCTAAAAAAATTCAGTATTTTGTCAAAGAATCAAGATCTTATGGCAGTAGAGTAGACTTCAGTTCAATTATTTGTTCCCTAATACAATGAACAAGGAGAGGACTTGCTACCGTTAATAAGGCAGTTCTGGAAGCCATAAGAACTGATAATTTTGTAGTAACAAAGATCAGCTAGTGGGTTGTTTGTTCAAGCCCTATTTCATTGATTTGATGTGTGACAAATTAGTGATAAGAGGGTTGAGTATGAAGAGCCTCAAAACAATGATGTTGGAGCAACCTTTAATTGCTAAATGGTAGTTTGGTTAAATCCCTAAGAGTTGGCTATCTTGAGAAATAAAATAAGTAGCTAGAGGGAAAAATCATTTGAGTCTATGGATTTGCATTGACTAATAGAGATTGATTGGAATGGTTAGCCAAGTTGTGTTCAAAGTTGATTGAACAATAGATTGGCTAACCTTGTACTATGATAATCAATCAGTTACTGTGTGATGAACTATCTTCAAGGAAGGAAGCAATAAAATGCACGAAGTAGTGTTGGACACAGTTCAGGATGCAGTAGGTGAAGACCTCAATTACATAATTATACACTGTTAGAGGTAGATTTGGAACCCTAGTTCAAGAAGTTACAATATATTTGAAACACTTTCAATAGAAATCACATTAGGAAAGTTTTGTCGACGCGTTTCGAACCAACTAGTGTGGTTCATCATCAGGACAGGAACACTCAGTGACAAGAGGGCTAGTTGATGAAGCTACAACTATAACTGGTAGCAGATGTAAGGGAAGTATGAGTACTTCTGACATAAGCTGATGCTTGTTAACGAATTCTCCCTATTTGAGAGGGAGTGAACATGGATTTCTCCTCTCAGATTGAGAGGGAGTAAGGTTGGAAACTAGTTCTCTTTGCGTCATGTACTAGGCTAGGAATAACTGCCACAATTCTAGTGCATGCATCATGGATAGGGAGAATGGATTGAATAATCATGGTTCTCCTTGTGTCAGGTACTGTGATAGATTATGATTTATATCCTAATTCAAGTACATGGAGATGGATAAGGAGAATGGTGGATTGGATAAGCATCTTGGACATACATTCTCGAGTCGTACTGTGATTGATTAGGATGGATATCCAAAGTCAAGTACAAGGTTTTGGATAAAGAATGGTCCAATGGACAAACATTTACTTGAGGGAAATGGTTCGATGGACAAACATTTATTTGAGGGAAATGGTCCTATGGAGGACATACTCTGGGTGTTCTAGGTGGAGTATGTACCTCAATGAGGCAGTGTGGTGTCCCAAGGAATGCCTCCTAGCATTATGCTCTAATATTGTGAGAGGTAGAGTGTACCTGTCAAGGCCTTAGTAATGTGACAATGTTGGCTATGATGATAATATTATCATTGATTCTTATCAATCTGGATCCCTTCTTATGTGAATATTTCAAATTGAGATAGACCTATTGAGTCATTATGAATACCTCCCTAGTTAAGAGGGAGTGTTGAAAAATGTAACTAGTGTCAGTATTCATAATAGAAATATTTATCAATAAAATTATTTTATTATTTTATCAAGCATTTTCTACATGATTTTGAAGTCAAAAGAAGTCAAAATAATATGCATTTGAGTCATGTCATTTGACATTTGAAAAAAGGCAAATTATTTTTTATTTTGGTCAATTATAGATAGTAAAAAAGGTTTAGGTCAACCCTCTCTTAGTCAAGTCGACTTGTGTGGCTAATTGACACATCATGAATAATTATTTAAAGCCTTCTAGTCGAGTTTATTTGGGAAAGAAGAAAGAAGACAAAGAATTTGATCTATAGAATTGAATATAAGTCAAAGTATAGTCGAAGTCTACATAAGAAAGGAACAAAACTCTTTCATGGTTTATACTTGTGATACGAAGATCTAAAACTGTCTGAATAAGTAAGAATAAAGAGACTACCTGTAATATGAAGTAGCCAAAGTATGCAACCGAATTGAAGTTATCTGAAGTGTGAAAATAGGGCCGAAGTTTGAAGGAATTTACAATCTATACAACATTGACTTTGAAGCTTTTTTGATGTGTTGTGATAGGGCCGAAGGTCTGCAGGAGGAGTTGTAGTTCTATGACAAAGATGAATAATTTGAAGTAGTTTGAATTTTGTGACCGAGTCGAGACTTTGAAGTTCCTGAAGTTTGCAACAGGACAAAAGTTGTTTGGAGTCTATAACAGAGCCAAAATTCTTGACATTTGCAACTAGGCCAAAGATATGAATTGTCTGTAGTTGACTACCATTTACTTTGGCTTGGAGAGGAGGGATGACCTAGAACCTTCGAGAGAATCTTTGGACTTGGGTTGGATATCTTATTTCGAATTGACAAGAAGATGAATGTTGTGTTTTCCCCTTTTTAAGGGGTTTTTCCCTGGCTTGAAAGCCTAAATTTCTATGTCTCTGTTGACAGTGCTGGAAATTCGTCAACCAAAGGGGTCTCCCCAATGTGAAGTCCAAATTAGACCTCTCATCGTCTGGAATAGGAGCCCCATCCAGAGTATCAACTTGGCTGCCATATATTCTTATATATTTTCCTTCGCTTAAGTTGTCAGTTGTAACAACCCTAGTGAAATTCCATGTAAAAACATATACGACCACGGTTGATGCGACACGTATTCCAAGATCAATGGTGGGAAGGACATCCTGGTGTGGGTGTTCATTTGGTTATTTATGGCTAAGGAAAATGGCAAAGGCAATGTATAAGTTTTTGAAAAGGCACGAGGCATTAATTGGCATTTTATTTATGAAAATAATGGAAATTAGGAGAAAAAGGAAGTGAAAGGTCACATGTTGCATGTGAGGAGGAAAATGAGGGAAAATAATGGAAGTTGACGAAAATAGAGACCTCATTGATAAAAAGATTTTTGAGGATCAGTTGGCAGGCTTGGTTAGTGTAATGTTTTTGTCAATTTAGTGTTGGAGCTCTCTCTCATTATTCTCTATCCCTCTCATACTCTTGGATACTTGGAGTTTTCTTGGAGCACTCTTGAAGGGTGTTCTATACTTAGGTTCTTGGACCAAGAAGGAAAAGGAAGAGCAAGAAAGTGCAAGAAGGCATCATGATCAACAACTACGTCAGATTTGTTTTTCAGGTACCAAATTGTATGTATGATTTCTTCACTAGTTTTGGCATGCATGTCATATGCATGTGGTTTCTTGGTTTTGATTTGTCATTGGTATGAAGGATTGCTTGGATCGATAGTGGATTGCCTAGCCTTGCCATTTCCTAGATAACCATGGTGATTGTGGTTTTACTTTCATTGTTTTTTGTTGGTTGGTTCTCATGTTTCCTTAGCTTGGATTGAGTTATTAGTTCCTGGAAGCCTTGGTTGGACAAACGCTCTGGAAGCCCTGTAACAACTTGGGTTGAGTTACTAGTCTTGGAAGCCTTGGTTGGAAAAACACTCTGGAAGCCCTTGGTGGGTTGAGTTACTAGTCCTGGAAGCCTTGGTTGGACAAATGCTCTGGAAGCCCGATGATAGTTGTGGGTTGAGTTACTAGTCCTGGAAGCCTTGGTTGGAACAAACGCTCTGAAATCTCTAGAAGGCTTGGATGGAGACCAATTTGATGATGGTGTTGTGATGTTCGACCGAGAGGTGGAATCACTATTTGATGGTTTGAGGTGGATGGACTCTAGAAGCCCTAGATGAGTTTTTGATTGATGTGTTCTATGAGATCCCATATTCATGCTTGGCATATGGCACAAGGGTGATTGGCTGAAAAGAGACTTAGCTCAACCAATCTATGGTCGAGTGGAACGTGGTAGTCAAATCTCCGGTTGGTTCATTGGATTCATTAATGAGAAATTCATTCCCTTGATTTTCATGTGTAAAAGTACTAATGTATACATGGATTTTCATGGCTGATATGTCCATTGTATTTATGTTCCAATTATGCTGGTTATATGTATATTTTGTGACAACAATTATGTATAGCTCTCAACATGTTTTTACTTGTAACTGAATGGATAATGTATCTATGATCTAATAAATTATAAGGTAACAAATGACATGAGGAAACAATGGTTCATGGCGATCATCAGATAAGTATGAGATCCCTACACTTAATTCTATTGTTAACACCTGTAGGTTACATGTTGATGATATGTTTGACGAATGCCCATCATGGCTAGTAGGGGTTTGATTATGGTCTTGTTCATACTATTTCTTTTGCATCCTTGTTTCCCTGTATTCTTACTAATTTTAAGTGATCATTCCATTCTGGGCAGTGTCCCAAGCGCTGGGCCGAAAAAGGAGGCTCAAATCCCAGAATGCTAGAAAAACAGAGCGTTATCCTAGAGACTAACTCACCTGGGCAGTGTCTGGGGAGTGTTATAACTCGCCTGGGAAGTGTTTAGGGAGCATTATAACTTGCCTTGACAGTGTCTGGGGAGCGTTACTCTGGCCTAAGTTGGTTAAAACAACAGTAGGACCCAGGGATAGGCTGTCTGAGTGGATGACTTGTGTCCTGATGGTTCGGTGGATGATGTTGGATGGCTGTGTGTGATGTTCTTGTAGAAATATATGTAGATTCACAAGCTCATGTAATCTACTAAAACAAGAGACAAGAATCTACTTCTACTCTTTACAGTGGAAGCACATAAAGATCGAGCAAAACAATAATCGACAAGAGGAAGAACATCAATGGCACATAACACAATAAATATTCAGGGAAAGCCACAACTCAAAACCCCACTATTTGTATTGCATTAATCAGAAATCCGAGATGATAATAAAATCCTTGTTCTCACAAGAACAATCCCAACACTTAGTAAAATCATTCTCCAACTCATAAGAAAGCTCTTGGCCAACACGTAGCCAATTCACTAGCTCTCAAAGTCCCTATTTCCTTGCATCCTTGGTCAAAGAATTCAGATGAATACAATATGCTCTGCTCAACCTTGAGCTTAACCTGCACAAGTATTTCATATCCTCCACTTTATGACTTCCTTTGGAAAATACTTAGCCAAATTTCCAAGCCTCCAAGCTTCTAATTCTTTGCACAATTCCTAAGAGAATTAGCCCGTATATAAAGGGAAATTTCTCATCCATAACTGCACTATCTAAACTAGGTTCAATTCCTGATTGCATGCACCATCTGTAGAACTCATAAAATTATACAAAAAATAGTACATTGTCCCTACACTCTAGTCTCAACTGGGTATTTCTCATAATCGACATGCATGAGTTTCTGATGAGGGAATCTTCAACTAACTGGAGCAGCAGTAGTTGAGTGCACTAATGCATCAACTGACTGTTAACTCACTATTAGTTCCTCAAATAGTTTGGAACTAATTTAACTGGACTTAACTTGGTAAACTGAGTTAATTAATTACAACTCATACTTAACTCATCCTCGACCCCTATAATATAGGGATAACATATACATGACTTCAGAAAGACTTCCAACTCGAAATTCCTAAGTTAACTAAGTCAACTCACTCTAGTTAACTATTACAAGTTGCTATAAGAATAAAATTTTGACCTTAATTCTCAGTTTAATTCAAGGACAAATTAAACTGGAATTTCTGGATTCTGTTTTTATCATTTCTTGTTTCTATTTTCGACACTCCCTCTCAATAATAAAATAATTCAACTCGATCTCAATCCTAAACTTTTGGAAAGTTCTGCATGCAACACTTCTCTCTAGTGTTGTTGCTCCAACAACTCCAGAAACAAAAAATATCCTACATGAATGAGAATGATGCCTCTGCCATCAAAGTCTTTTACTGTTATTGCCTCTGTTGACTGAAAAATCTATGCTTCTATTGACTCTGCCTTTCTGCATTGTTCTCAACCCTTCTCTACGCTTATTCAATATTTGACTGCTCTAGCCTTTGTCACTTTGATCTTTGAATGCATCAATCCCACTGATTCCTCCCACTACTATGTCTTTGGGATCTCGTAGCAAGGTACTATACACGAGATAAAACTACTCAATGGACCTTGCCCAATTTCAGCCCTCTTGGGACTATCACTTCAAATCGACCCACCTCACACCTGGAGGTATGGTTGCATGTGATCCGTCTGCCCACTTGGCTTGAGATTTCCCCCTACTGGAGGTCTCTACATGACTGGATGCCTCCACTCGGTCTCCTCTCAGCTTATCCAATTGTGGCTGCTACACAATTGTCTGAGACTGCTTCTTCTCTGCTTGAGTGAATCTCTCCACTTGGTCTCCTCTTAGCTTCTCTAGTTATGGCTGCTCCACAACTTCCTGAAGCTGCTTCCGAGGCTTCTTCTGGGGCTGCATGTTAAGAGGTAATTTACTCTATCTCTCAACCGCCAAGTCACTAACCTTTGCCTTGCTCCTCAAAGCTTTGCATGCATCCTCAAGAGCATACAGGTTCTTGACCCTTGAACCGATCTGTTTCACCTGTCCTGTGGCGATGTGTCTAAGGAAAACCTTTCCCTTACTAAAAACCAAATCATAGCCAAGGTCTTCCAATACTGTGACTGAAACAAGATTCTTCTTTAGTCCTAGAACATACATCACATCTGTGATCCTGAGAGGGGAGCTAGACTTCCTCTGAAAGGTAACCGTATCGATCCCGGTAGCTCTATACCTCTCATCATCTCTAAACTCTATGCTCTGCTTGAGGTATTTCTCCTCTTTCTCCTTAAAATCACTAAAGAGATCTCTATTCCCCAACATATGGGACGAGGCATCGTTTTCAAGATACCACACACCTCCCATGGCAGTGCCGACCATGCATGCAATGAGAGTGAAATCAAGTTCGAATTGTGAAGCTAGAGCTTCACCTGCTGCCACTATTGTTAGCTCCTTCTTGCTTGCTTTCTTTTGTGGGAAGTTCTTGGCATAGTGCCTATGCTCATGATAGTGAAAACACTTGATTTTCATCAAGTCCATCTTCTTTCCACCCTCCTCACCTTGGGACTTCTTTCCCTTGGCCCACTTTTGCTTACTCACTAAGGCAAAATCCTCTTCCACTTCCTTGGAAGAGGTCTCATTTTTGGTGTTCCTCCTGATCTCATCCTGCATCATAGCCGTTCCCAATCTGGTATCTTCTCTCGACCATTGACAGAGTCTTGATAACTATGCAAACTCTTTGGGAGTCCAAGAAGAGCAAGGCTCACCATATCTTCCTCTGTCCCGCCGTCACGAAATTTTCTAGAAAAAAATTTGATTTTAAATCAGCAATATCTCCCTCATTCGAACTCCGATTCGGCCAATTTTTTTTTGAATTTCAGTATTTTTTTCAAAGAATACAAATATGCTATTTTTTTCTAATTTTTTTTTTCACAATTTTTTTTTATATCTGCTCTACAAACTCGCGGCCCAAAACTCAAAACTTCGAAATCTCCTCTAGTATATTATTCTCAGCTCCGATACCATGTAGAAATATTTGTAGATTCATAAGCTCATGTAATCTACTAAAACAAGAGAAAATAATCTAATTCTACTCTTTACAGCGGAAGCACATAAATATCGAGCAAAACAATAATCGACAAGAGGAAGAACATCAATGGCACATAACACAATAAATATTCGGGGAAAGCCACAACTCAAAAATCCACTATCTATTTGCATTAGTTAGAAATCCAAGATGATAATACAATGCTTTTTCTCACAAGAACAATCCCAGCACTCAGTAAAACCAATCTCCAAATCGCAAGCAAGCTCTTGTACAACACTTAGCCAATTCTCCAGCTCTCCAAGTCCCTATTTCCTTGCGCCCTTGGTCAAAGAAGTTAGATGAATACAATATGCTCTGCTCAACCTTGAGCTTAGCCTACTTAGTTATTTCCTATCCTCCACCTGATGAATTCCTTTGGCCAGTACTTAGCCAAATTTCCAAGCCTCCAAGCTTCTAATTCTTTGCACAATTCCTGAGAGAATTATCCCATATTTAAAGGGAAATTCCTCATCCATAATTGTGCAATCCAAACTAGGTTCAATTCCTGATTGCATGCACCATCTGTACAACTTAGAAAATTATACAACAAATAGTATACTGTCCCTGCACTCTATTCTCAACTTAGTCTTTTTCAGAATCGACATGCATGAGTTTCTAATAAGGGAATCTTCAGTTAACTGGAGTAGCACTAGTTGAGTGCACTAATGCATCAACCGACTGTTAACTCACTATTAGTTCCTCAAACAGTTTGGAACTAATTTAACTGGACTTAACTCAGTAAACTGAGTTAACTAATTACAACTCATACTTAACTCATCTTGGACCCCTATAATATAGGGAGAACATATACACGACTTCAGAAAGACTTTCAACTCAAAATTCCTAAGTTAACTAAGTCAACTCACTCTAGTTAACTATTACAAGTTGCTATGAGAATAAAATTAGATTTTAATTCTTAGATTAATTCAAGGAAAAATTAAACTGGAATTTCTGGATTCTATTTTTATCATTTCTTGTTTCTATTTTCAATAGTTCCGTCAATTCCACTTCCTTAAGGTCACCTAGGAGGTTGAATCTAATCATAGTAGCTTCTTGTCTCATGTTTGCCACAGTTTGCATGGTTACTTGGGTGGATGTGGGAGGAGGGTGTTACATTAGCAAGAGAGAGAAGCGTGTATGTGCCTTTGTAAAAAGCAAGTAAGTGTTCTTGGTGAATGTTCAGTTGTAGGTGTATCAAGGTTATTCTATGGAAGAGGGAGGAAAAGTGAGCCTCTAAGAGAGAGGTAATAGTACCACCCTAGTAGAGGCACACACAAGAGAAAAGAGAATCGCCTAACATCAAGCAGAATAGTCCACATAGATGCAACGATTGTTACAACAATTACAACACATTTTCAATAAGATAAGCACTAAAATAACCAAAATAGTTGAACTAATTTAATATAGGTGAAAGCAAATATGAGTCATAAAAATTCATAGAACAATCTTATAGATATTCACAATCTATGCATGAAAAAGTGTTGGCCATCAAGCTTCAAGTATTAAGTAAAAGTCCTAAGATACATGAATACAACGAACATCACTAGCTCAAATAGTGGAGCGTTGGAGCCACGACTTGCTCCCCAAAAATATTGAATATGTCTCTCTAATGCCTTATGGGAGAAGCCAAGGTGAAAATTCGTTTTCATGAACAATGAGGGTGTATATATAACAAATGAGGTATTCATTCACCTCCCTTGTGACTCTTGGACTACCCTCATGACCCTTTGACTTCTTTATGACTTCTTAACTCTTACATGACTCTTCATATTATGGGCATGACTCTTGGACCTCCACTTTACAATACATTTTCCAATATTGAATTTACATAATCCACAAAATGATGTGGCACATGATGACTCATGACATGACATTGCCGACATGGATTGCATTATGACACGGCAAGGTCAAGCCACTCTTTGATGCTACTTTCTTTGATAAAAGATGTATACAATACTTCATATTCATAAGAAATATGCTTTTCTCTTTATATCCCCCCTCCAAAGGGTTGTGAATCAATATGGAGTCTCCATGTGGTCCTGATCTTTGATCTTTTGTTATATTTTGGTATTCCTTCGTCTTCTTGCATGATGATCATCTTATCTCTTTTTCTCCTTAGGTGTCTTTTGTTATGTTATCCTTCTCCATCTCCTTAGTCATCATCTTGTCATGACATAATAGAATACCCGCAACTACAATCCTCTCACAACAATATGACATTAGTCCAATAAACCCCTAATCTAAGATGCTTCATGAAATCACTTGTCATGGATGGAACTGGTGACTGGCTGAGTTACTGACTCAGGGATTGCGTAGTTCCAAAGGCCAAGGTCCGAGATTGAGGCTTGAGACTATGCAATGCACAATTTAGGATGGCCAAGGTCAAAGGCACAATATAGGGACTCAAGAGCTCATGCTGGAGGCTTGAGCCTTGATACTACACAATGCATAGTTCTGGAGGCCTGGGCAAAGGGATTGCGTAGTTGAGTGACTCAAGGGCTCAAGCTGAGGCTTGAAGTTTCCAAATGCACATTTCAGATATGAGAACATGACGGGAGATTGTGTAGTTGAGGGGCTCAAGTCCTCAAGCTTGAGGATTGAGGCTTGATGTTGTCGAATGTGTAGTTTTGGAGGGAGAAAGATGAAGTCATTGCACAATTCAAGAGCTCAAGTTTGAGGCTTGATGCTTGAGACTTCACAATGCATAGAGAAGGCTAGCTGGAGGCAAGGATTGCACAATTCTAAAGATCAAGGACTGGGCTTGAGCAGTGATATTGAGTGGTGCGTAGTTTTGGGACACAAAAACTGCGCATTGCGTAGTTCCAAGAAGCAAGGCTACTACTTGAGGACTAAGATTGCACAATGCATAGTCTAGGAGGAATGAATGGGGGTTGAGAGGCCCAGTCAAGGAGTTTTCCTAGTGTTAAATAAGTATTGGATTAGTGAGAGAAATTTGAACAAAAGCAAGAATTGAACATGATAACACACTTAGTTCACTTGTCAACACAACACAAAAAACCTAGAACACATGAACAACATTATTTCCTAAATGCAACAACTTTGCGACAACTCACTCCAAGTGCGACACTAAAGATACACTTTGCGGCGATAGTGACAACACTTGTGTGACAGTGTTTGATACTTTACGAATGAGTGTCCTACATGTTTACATGATAAGAACAACTCTTTAACACAAATATTACCCCTTGAAACAAACCAAAACTACTTTTATACGATGTGTGATGCCTGCCATGCCAAAAGATGACATTTCCTATATGAAAATAAAAGTGTGAACAACACTTGCGATATGCAAATGATAGTGTAAGAAAAACATGCCAGAGTAAAGATAACATGTAAACGAAACTAATTAAGGTGAAATCAAGCAAAATCAACAATAAAAAACATGAAAGCGATGCTCATGAAAATGAAGGTGCACAAAAGCAACAGTTTGAAAAACTCACCAAAATAGAAGTACAAACGCAAGGAGAAGTGAGAGACTGTCAATGAAAATGCACGCTAAATTTAAACATGAATTGAACATTGCACAAGAACTGTCTTGATGGACTATGTTGGGCCTGTTCAAGCTTGTGCGACGGAATGCACTCATGAATTCATTACGGACTGAGCATGTGTGAGCATGTGACTTTGGCACTTACAATCTACGAATGGAGCTAAAAGACTTAACATAGTATCAACCAACCAAGAAGAGACTATGGAATGACTAATCGCGAGATCCATAGTAGGCTCCAAAATTCAAGTATCGGAAAAATTTTGGAGGGTGTTGTCACAACGACAACAATGTCTTACTTCTTTGTGATATTGGAAGAATAGTTTGTGTAATTGCTTGATGAAGAAGAAGCAATAACTAATAAAACAAAGAATATTAACTCTCACAAGTAATTACCAAGTAAGAAAATATACTTTACCTTTGATTTATAACAAGGCAAAGGCTCTAATCCATCAAATCTGCCACAATACGATCTTGTAATTTACATTGTTGCAAAACAACAAGCGCTAACCATGGTGGTAAATATAACAAAGGTAAATCCATTTTTTTTTGTCCTTCAATCGAGGGTAGTGATTTGTAGATTCAATGGTTTTTGGCCCAAATCCAATGCTGTTTTTTCATAATTTGGGTTGGTGGAGCCGCCAAATGTGGCGGGCTCCGCCAACCCTACTCCCACTTGCCATATTTCAAAAACATAAATACAAAAAATCACCCTTGGTTTAATAAATCAATCGCATGGTGTATTGGTAAGGTGTTGCAATAACATAACAGAGGTCAGGGGTTTGATTCCGACCCATGCCAATTCGACCTTTGTTGACTTTGACCGTCTGCGTTAAATTTGACCTGAGTTGACTGCCACATGTCGCTCTAAGAGACTGCCACCTGGCCTGCAAAGCCCATTTTTTTCCTGTTTGACAATAAATTCAGAACACGTTTTCTCACTCATACAGAGGCCATTTTTGAAATTGAATATACTTTCAGAATTAGCACAATGAGCTCTTCAACTTGGTGTTGGTTTCACGAGCATCTGAAACTTTTGAACTTTGAGCATTTTGAGGATCCTCCTAGATTAGTCTCAAACCCCTTAGGCTACTCTATGTAAATCTCTTCCTCAACCACTCCATTGAGGAAGGTAGTCTTCACATCCATCTGGTGGATCTTCCACCCCATATGTGCAACTAATTCTAGAATAGTTCTGATTGAGGAATATCTTTCCACAGGGAAAAAGGTTTCCTCATAGTCAACTCCCTCTACCTATGTGATCTAGGTGGCTATTGGTGGAAACTCACATATTCCACTTGGATCCCACCATTGTTTCTTTTCAGTTTCCTTAATTTTAGCACAACTTACTATTTTTGGCATTTTTTAGGGTCCTAAACTTTCAAAGCTGTTTTGAGGGACTAAAAGGCATTTTTATGAAAATTGGAGAGGATGATAAAGACCCAAATTAGCTTGTTGTTTTGTTTTTGGCCTCCTCTTTGAGATCTTCACAAAGAGGTTTTATGATAGCCAAACGAAAATCGTATGCCAAAATTACGACCCCGAGAAGTTGATGTACCAATTTACCAAAACAGGCCCATAATTTTGGCGCTTCATCTCCTTGGGTTAGGTTTTTGGATGTTTAGGGTTTTCCATTGTTTCCTAATAATAAATAGGTCTTTGATCCTCATTGCAACACACTTCAGAGGCATGTAGCCACCACATCTCTTCTCAGAGATAAGCTACAATCACTCGAGCTAGTTTACTTTTATTTCTCAAGTATATTTCAGTTCTTTGATATTAATGAAATGAAGTTTTATTTTTGCTACATCTGTGTGCATATGGGTATTTCTCTATTTTGTTGTGTTCCTGCATAAGTTCGGATCAGTGGTATCAAAGGGGTCTTCTCTTTCTCTATTTTTCTTTGCATGTCCCCAACACGGTCAGTGTATAAGGAGTTAGGGCTCGATCTGGTTGAACCTTTGCAAGAACAACCTCGCAAAACCTAACGACCTCCCATGGTGGAAGAAAAGAAAGATGAGGGGGTAGGAGATGCATTCAAAATACTGCTTGAGGAAGCCCTCGAGAAACAGAGGAACATGATGATGGAAAAATTTTCCCAGATCTTTCAACGAATACCACATGCGACACATCTTCATCCAACAACTACTTTGGAGGTGCCACTACTTTTAAGGTACAAGTTAACTTTGATATTCCCATATTTGAGGGCCAGATAGATGCAGACACCATAGATAAATGGTTAAATATGTTGGAAGGATATTTTTCAGGTCATGAATTTCCTAATCTGGAAAAGATTACTTTTGCACTTCTCAAAGCTACCCCACACATCAAGGGCTGGTGGGAAACCTACTATGAACAAAAGGATGAGAGGGAATCCTCACTGTTTTTAGCCGCGCCCACTTGGAATTCTTTCCTAGACTCCATCAAGGAACAATATTACCCTGTCGGTAGCTATGAAGATAAATACATAAAGTGGACCACACTATGGCAGGGAAGGGACCAAGATGTTCCAGAGTTTACAAATGTTTTCCATACCCTTCGCACAAAGCTAGGTATCAAGGGTTCTGAGCGGAATTTGGTACTCAAGTATCCTGACTCTCTACACAAGTACATCGAGGAAGAGATAGAGTTCTTGGACATCTCCTTGCTTGGCACGACATACCGATATGTTGTCAAGATTGAGCAGAAGTTTAAACATAAGAAGTGATACTTTGGATCTACGAATTTGAAGCAAGGAAAAGGCGCCCCCAAACCACAGAGAAAAGGACAAAGCCAAGGCAGGGTGACCTAGGACAACCCGCCAAAGCCGCAAGCAAAGAACAACATCACAAAGACAAAGAAGGACACGAGAAAATGGTGTGAGTTCCATAAGAGGTCCACTCACAAAACAAGTGAGTGCTGGGCCAAGCAGTCATTGGTGCTTGAGCTGAAGGTTTCTGAATCAGATGCATGTTTTGACTCTAAGTCAGAACCCGACAAGGGGAATGAAAAAGGGAAGCAGATCATTAAGGTGGATCCTAGTGTAACTGTGGCCACCACTAAGATCCAGAAGAATGAGCCTAAAGATCCAGAGGAGGGGGAACACCTCTTCCACTCACAAATGTGGGTGAAGGGTTCTTCGCTGTAGTTCATCGTCGAAAACGGGAGCCAAAAGAACCTCATTTTAGCAGAGTTCGTGAAGCGGATAGGCCTACTGACTATATCACAACTGTAACTATACACCATTAGGTGGCTTCACCAAGAACGAGATCTTTGTGTTGGCCAGCAGTGCCACCTTCCCTATAGCATCAAGCCCTTCACGTATGAGGTACTATGTGATGTTTCTCCTCTTGAAGTTTGTGATGTATTATTAGGACAACCATACTTGTGGAATGTTGTCTATGAGTCTAGACCTCGCTCTATGATTATTGCTTTGGGCGATAAGTTTTACAAGATACTGGAGGTAGCCCTGCCTATCGCTACCTCTTTGATCACTGCAAAGAAATTCAGTAAGATCATTTCCCAGACCAGGAAATTTATTTTCCTTATGATTCGCCCTCAGGCAAAGAAGAAGGTTGTGGCCATGGCTTCTAGACAGGGCTCCTCCGCACAACAACAATAGATAGAAAAGATCGTGGAGGAGTACAGGGACATTTTTGTCTCACCTACAGGGGTAGCTCTGCACTGTCAGGTCAAGCACTCCATCGATTTGACCCCAGGCACAACGCTACCCAATGGATCGATCTATCGATTATTTATTATGGAGAACAATGAGATCAAGAGGAAGATTCAGGAGATGTTTCAGAAAGGGCACATTAGGCCAAGCTCATCACCCTATGGGAGCCCAATTTTATTGGTACAGAAGAAGGATGAGACCTGGAGACTTTGTATTGGGTATTGGGCATCAAAAAATATCATTGTTTAGAATAAGTACCCAATCCCACAAATTGATGACCTTTTGGACCAGCTCAAGGGGGCCAAATATTTCAGCAAGATTTACTTGAAGTCTGGTTATCACCAGGTTAATATCTAACCCTCTGATGTGTGGAAGACTACCTTCAAATCGAAGGAAGGCCTTTTCGAATGGTTGGTCATGCCTTTCGGGTTGAAAAATTCCCCTGCAACCTTCATGAGATTAATGGATGACATCTTGCAACCCTTCACCAATGCATTCATGGTGGTATTTAGATGACATCTTGATCTTCAACAGGAGTTGGGAAGAACACCTCCATCATATTCGACATGTCCTTCAAACCCTGCGACAACACAAGTCGTGTGCTAATTTGAAGAAATGCACTTTTGGCATGACTGAGATTCAATATCTGGGGTACATCATTTATGAGAAGGGTGTGCATGCTAACCCAACCAAGATATAAGTCATTCAAGATTGGCCAGACCCAACCACTCTAACAGAGTTCCGCAGCTTTTTGGGCCTTGCCATTTTTTATCGCTGGTTCATGTTGGGGTTCTCTCATATCACTTGGCCTTTAAGTCAAGTCACCAAGGGCAGAGTGAAAGCAAAGTTCTTTTGGTCTGAATCCCAATAGAAGGCATTTGTCGAGTTGAAGCATCGCCTCTGCTCTGCATGAGTGCTCACATTACTAGACCTACAACAACCATTTGAGATCGATAAAGATGCCTCCGACTATGCTATTGGTGCAATTCTTACTCAGCTGGGGCATCCCGTGGCATATCATAGTGAGATACTTTCAGACAGTCTAAATGTATCCCACCTATGACAAAGAGATGTATTCCATTGTGTAGGCCTGCTGACAATGGAAGCATTACATTCTGGGGAAGGAAATGGTCATTCACATAGACCATCGACCCCTACAGTTCATACAAACACAAGGGAAGTTGCAGAACAATCACCATCAGAAATGGTCCACTATTGGGCACGACCCAACTTGGTCTAGTTTTAGTCGAAGACTCTGAATTTTGAGGAGCGGAGTGTGCGGAGTTTGCGAAGTTGTATCTACCGTGCAAGTGTCTAGGGGCTTCGGGGTGGGTTGAAGCCCCTCATTTTGTAATGGGTATTAGGTTTTTAGTTCATTGTTTTATTGAGTCCATGGTATGTGGACCATGGTTTTTGTAGCAATGAAATGTATTTAAGGACATGTAATGCTTTTTTGAAGATCATAGAATCATTAGATAAGCTAGAGAGAACAAAAGTGATCGAGTCTTTTGTTCTTAAGGAAAGGTTTCGCAACTGAGTGCGTAGAGGCCTTGGAAGAGTATGCAGTTGAGTGCGCAAATCACTTGCAGCTAGGTGCGCAGGTCAAGGAGTTGTATGTCTTGAAAGATCTATCTTAATAAAGAAGAAGATTTTTTGGCGAAGCCTTTTGTATCTGCATTTGTTATTTGTGTTCTATTTGTTTATGCGAAGTAATTACAAATAATTGGTATGTTAGTGCAATTGTTATTGTTCTATAATATGTTTATATTAAACTGAATGTGATGAAGTCTGTAGTTAGAATACACTGCGCAATAATGTTATGAATGCTAGAATGATAATTAAAGTACATAAAAGTGAGGTTAAGAGACACTCCATGCAGTCCCTCAAGGTTGTAGAAACCTGGTTTTGCAATCACCCATAGCCACCTCAGGTGAGACATCGACCTGCTTGCCGGTCATTCTTGAAAGGGGTGGTGTCTAAGGGTTTTGTTGGTACGCAGTCTAAGTTGAACCTGGGTCAGCCCAAATGAACCAACAAATGGTTATGTTGCTGGGATCGGGATCTATTTGAGGGATGTGGATGTGGCATCCATTAAAAAAATAAATACAAGATTGGGTAGATCAGAAAGAACAAGAATTTGCAGTTCAAGAAAGCAAAAGTCCGCAATTGTCAACTAAAGCCTGGTTGTAGAAGTATCTCTTTACAGAACAACACGAGATCTTCTTCGCGATGTTTGCTAATGAACTATATGAATGGGTATCAAAGTTGACTGAGCATAAGACTTGTTTCAAAAATGACGAGCCTACCGCGTGGAGCCTTGAATTGATACAATGACTCAAGAATACTAACAACAATATCTCAAGAGCGGTTGATTTTTGGATTGACAGTATCCTGGGAGGATTTATTACTGAGTTCACAGTAGAAACGAGCATATCTTACAATAAAGATGAGTGAATATTTTTCAAGGGTCCGCGAGGTAAGTACCTAAATTATTTGAAGCTGTGGATTAAAATTATTTTGTGTGAAAAGGGCGTACTACGAATGCAATCATATTAATGTTTGGACGAAGAGGGAATAAGTATGAACTAGGACCAGGGTCTATGTGAAGTGGAAAGTGATATATAATAGAACGTGAACCAAAGAAATTTATTGAGACTGAATATAGTCCCTTGTTAGGTGGGTCTGAGAGTGAAGAAGAAGGAAGTAACCCTGCAACCCCGCGGTATTCCCCCTCCCATCTTGAAGGTGCGTCGAAGTTAGGAATTGAGAAAAATTAGGGCATCTTTGGGATTCCTCATCCATCTACTCCCCTTACCCCCCATTCCCCTCTCCATAATTCCCCTATGCCCCCTCCTCATCCTCCTAATCACCCCCCTCCCCCTCCCCCTAATCCCCCAAGAAGAAAAATGGACGATGACATTAAGCTGCCTATCTTTAGAGGACTTGGATCAAAGGATCTTGAGTAGTTTTGGTTTGTAGTTGACACAATATGGAAAGTAAGACAGATCACTGACGAAGATGTAAAGAAGGCACAACTAATCACGACATTGCGAGAAAGAGCATTGACATGGTACATGAATTATTCTGTGACTAATCAAGCTTCTTCGTTGGATGATATTAAGAAAGCACTAGTATCAAAATTTAAGAAGCTGAAATCAGAATCACAGTGCATTACGAAGCTGAAGGAAATCAAACAGACGACTACTGAGTCTGTGTGGGAGTTGGATCAACGATTCAAGGTGTTAATGGGACAAGTAAGATTTAACATACCCCCAAAAAAACATAAAGAATGGTTTATAACTACGTTGCTACCACATATCAGGTTACCCTTAACGCAACAAAATATAGCAACTCAAGCCGAAGCATTGGAGATTGCAATGAAGTTGGAAGCCTCGCCGATTGGAGATAATCATGTAGGAGTACATCAAATTCAGAGTCAGCTAGAAAATTTGACCTTGGAATTGAAATATCTCAAGAAAAGTGAAGAAACTAGATCAAAAGTGTGGTGTACAAAATGCAAAGAAGAGGTTCACTATAAGGATCAATGCCCTATGTTCATAGATTACTTAGCAAGTGGAGAACCTAATCCAGTAAACCCAGGATCGAGTTTGAGGTGCGAGATTTCTAAAACAAGAGGTCAACATCGCTCTGAAGATTTCTATTTATTACAAAAGTACGTGCAGACCCCAAAACAACTATTTTAAAACTTTTGTAAATCAGTGGGCCATGATGAGAGAAACTGTCAAAGTCATGACTTGATGTTGGAGCACATCGTGGATTCTTATAGACTGCAAGATGAAGGAAATACATGCAAGGAGCCGGGCCAACATGTTGGTCGAAGAGGCTTCCAAGGATGAGGACAAGGACGACGAGGAGGATTTGGTCGAGGATGCAGCCATATTATCTGTTATAACTGTGGAAAGACATGACACTTCACAAAAAACTGTCAGAACCCTACTACAACTTGTAGCTACTGCAAATCTTTTGATCATGTAATAGAAGAATGTCTCATCCTTATCGCAAAGATGTAGGAGAAAAGGAACTAGTAGCCTGCAACAAATATTCAAATGATGATCGTTGAGCCAATGGACGATGAACTGTGCATCAACATTGTAACAAGGAGTGGAGTTGTGACAGGAGACGATAAAGGTAAGAAGAAAGTAGAAGAGACATGGGTAAGAAAGACCATAGAAAAGGCCCCTGGGTTTAGTATCCAAAAGGAAAAAGAAACATTCATGGGAGCGAAGTGAAGCTTCATGGATGTTGGGGCTTCAACATCTAGTGCGCAACTGAAGTTAATGCCAAAGAAGGACTGCGACAAAGTGTCTACTCCGACGCAAGAATTAGATCCAAGTATTTTGAAGTCATTTTTACAGACTTGCATGAAGTTGTTAAGGAATCAGAAGGTTGTCGAAGGACTCTAGGAGTTGATAGACTCTTGCGCTAATAAAGAGATACTGCGAAGTGATCTACACGCAGTGAACAATTTACATTGACACAAGAAGAGAACGGGGAAGGAAATGAGATTAACTATGTAGATCAGGGAATATGATATGGATCAGGTAATCCTGAATTTAGGATCTGATGCCAATGTGTTACCTAAGAAAACTTGGGAGTCAATGGGAAGATCGACATTGCAATGGTCACCAATACAGTTGATGATGACTAATCAACAGAAGATCGTCCCTATGGGAAGGTTACATGGCGTCATAGTAGACATCAAAGGAGTCTGAAATGTTGCAGACTTTGAAGTGATTGAAAGCGTAGATGATAACAACCCTTATCCGGCGCTGCCTGGATGGGATTGCGCTTTCGATAATTTGGCAATAATCAATTTGAAGAAGAGATAAATGGTGTTCGAAAAAGACGATATGAGGGTCATTGTCCCTCTAGACCCCTCAGAAGGAGTGCGCTATACAGAGCTTATCTGGGATGAGTACTGTGATGCAGGTGTCGACAATATTTATTAGATAACAAATAAGGAGGAAGATTGGATTAATCCAACTATAGATGGAAAATTGCACAGGGAACTAGATAGTTCATGTACTTCAGATTCCGAGGAAGAACTGGAAAATTGACAGAACAGGTTATATGAAGTTTCTACCACAAAATCACTTCACTGCATAACTTCTAAGGTATGTGATCTACCTTATTATGATGGGATCGGAGATGTAAGCCTATTTCTTGATGAATATGAAAGAGAAATACCATAAGAATATAGGTTGCAAGCATTGGATGTAGCCCTGAAGGCTACACCCACTAGATGGTGGGGTACTAATAAAAGAAATATAGAAGATTGGCAACAATGTTGAAGATTAATATGGATCAGGTTTGGCTCAATCAACACAAAAATAGAAGTAAAGTATGATGGTAAGGATGATCCCTGGGAGCATATTCATCATTGCACTTTGGTTTGGAAAGAAATTCCAGAACAAGAGTGGGTACATGGCTTTATCCACACACTAGAAACAATTCCTATAAATTGGTATCTTGAAACAAAATTGTGACACGGAATTGCGAACTGGACAAATTTGGTTGAAGGGTTCATGCTAACATTTAGTTTTGAAGATGATTGTCTGTGTATAATAACATTGCCGAAGAAGATGAAGTTACACGCAATTTTGATATACCAGAATTGAAAGGACACCGGGAAGTTGTTGGACCATAACTAGAAATACCGGATATAACACAGCCAGTGAAGGATTGCAGCGCAAATGCCGCTACGAAGTTCATTTTTGAATACATTCTATCTTGATTTGGGTGTCTGAAGATATTAATGAGTGACCAAGGCTCACATTTCTTGAATCAGACTATTGAGGCACTGACTGAAGAGTTTCAAGTACACCATCAGAAAATTACCCCATATCACCCTCAAGCGAATGGGACAATCGAAGCTTTCAATAAAATTTTGGAGAATGCACTCACAAAAGTGTGCAATGTGAACATAAATGACTGGGATCTAAGGATTCCAATGGTGTTGTGGGCATATAGGACAACATGCAAGAAATTGATAGGTCAGACACCTTTTAGGTTGGTATATGGACAAGAAGCAGTCATGCCTATGGAGTACATTGTGCCCAGTTTAAGAATTGCAACCTTCACAAACATGGCAGATTCTGATATAATGGAGGAGAGGATGGCACAATTTCTTGCTTTGGAAGAGGACATGTTTATAGCAGGTTTTCATCAACAAGTACAAAAAGCAAGGGAGAAAGCCTAACATGACAGACACATCAAGCAAAAGACATTCCGGGAAGGAGATCTTGTACTCTTATATGATATCAATTTCGCAAAGTTCCCAAGAAAATACAAATTGGTTCGGACCATATATCATCAAACATGTCTCTGATGGTGGCGCAGTTCAGCTTGCGAAGTTAAATGGTCAGTTGATTCTAGGACAAGTGAATGGTAGTAGATTGAAGGTATACAGGGATGACTCTGTCCCTGGAGCTTCGCACTGAAAGATAAAAGGAGAAGAGTCTTAGTGCCACCTGCAGTTGAAAGTAGGCATTGGACTATAAACTAATATGCAAAAAAGTACTTAGCCGAAGAAGGCTACTACGTGATATTCAGGGGTATGTCGAAGTCAGAAAGAACGTGCCAAAGGAGGATTACTACGCGATATTCAGAAGTATGTCGAAGTCTGAACGAACCGTGACGGAGGGTAGATTACTGCACGGTTGCCAAAGGTAACAAGAAAAATGTGACCGTTGGAAGGAAAAAGTTGTCGTTAAAAGGCACGGGAGAAACGCATTTATGAAGCACAGCTGGACGGATCTAGTGCCATACCTACATTAAATGAACAAGATCTAAGCTAATCACGAGGTTCTAAATTTAAATTCGTGATACCGCTTGTCCTCATTGAGGGGGACATTGAAGAGATCACTACAAAATGAAACAAGGCCGATGATCGCTACAAAATGATCTCGACAGATGTGTAGTAAGGCATCGCAGAGTTAAAGGTACTGACGTGGACAACCAGAGAATTGACACAGATAGGTCAGCTACTGCCACCAGAGCGATGGATAGAGACAACAATTGGATTGAGGATTTTGCAGATACCAAGTGGAGCATTATAGTTTGAATCCATCGAGAAAAGAGAGCGAGCAAGAGGGTGGGACTATGTTAACATGAACATCACTACACTACCAACTTATGTATTACCCGAGTTCCATCAAAGTATTACAGATGAACTGAAGGAGCGAGAACAACACACTTCACTGTTAAGCATTTAGGTGGGAAAGGATAGCGCTCCACTAAAGAAGGAGCTTGATCAATTGATCAAAGATAGGGACGTAGCATGCCAACATCAACAACAGATAGAGGAAGCCATTGCACAAACTTGTAGTGAGGTCCTAGACGCAAAGGTACGCGAAGAAGAATCGCCAGCAGAGAAGGTCGTGAAGCTTGACCTCACGATAAAGAAGTCAAAGAATAAGCTCACAAAACTAAAGTTTGAATATGAAGTGAAGATTTTAGAGCTACAAATAAGGTTGCAGCTAGTCATGCCACTGAAGGTATGTGAGCAAAGGGATAGAGATCTAAAAACTGCAGCGAAAGGCATCTCTGACACAGTGGCAGATTGCAGAAAGGTACTAGATGAGACTATGCAGATTTGGACCTCACTGCAGGAGGATACAAACATTCAGAGGATTGAAGAGGAGTTACAGGTGAAGCATAAGTGGCGAGAAGAGATCCTGACAACTGTGAGGACCCTACCAGTCTTGCAGAGGCTCACAAGTATCACTGAAGGGAAGAATCTCAAGAAAGAGATTGAATATCTTCGAAGGAAAGACCGGATTTTGACATAGAGGACTCAGCTGTGGCAGGATGAGGCCCTCCAGCTTTCATAAGCAGTAGATGAAAGGATAAGGGAGCTACGACAGAGGGAGAAAGAAGTGTTGCAGAAGACTATTGGACCAACCATAGAGGCATTTCTAGAAGAAGTGATCAAGAGGGAAAGCAGGTAGAAGAAATAGTCCAACAATACAATGCCGTCTATAATGGAATCACAAAAAAAATCAAGGGCACCACAGCTGAGTGACTCGGGATGAGTCACATGTGTGTGTTCGGGGCCTATTGGGCGCGACCCAACTTGGTCTAGTTTTGGTTGAAGAATCTGCATTTTGAGGAGCGGAGTGCGCGGAGTTAGCGAAGTTGTATTTACTGCGCAAGTGTCTAGGGGATTTAGGGTGGGTTGAAGCCCCTCATTTTGTAACGGGTATCAGGGTTTTAGTTCATTGTTTTGTTGAGTCCATGGTATGTGGACCATGGTTTTTGTAGCAATTAAATGTATTTAAGGACATTTAATGCTTTGTTTAAGATCATAGAATCATTTAGGTCGTCTAGAGAGAACACAAGTGATCAAGTATTTTGTTCTGAAGGAAAGGCTCCACAGTTGAGTGCGCAAAGGCCTTGGAAGAGTGTGCAGCTGAGTGCACAGACCGCTTATAGCTGGGTGCACAGGTCGAGGAGTTATATGTACTGAAAGATCTATCTTAATAAAGAAGAAGAAGTTTTGGCGAAGTCTTTTTTATCTGAATCTATTATTTGTGTTCTATCTGTTTATGCGAAGTAATTACAAATAATTGGTATGTTAGAGCAACTGTTATGGTTCTGTAATCTGTTTATATTAAACTGAATGTGATGAAGTATGTAGTTAGAATACACTACGCAATAATGTTATGAATGTTAGAAGGATAATTAAAGTACAGAAAAGCGAGGTTAAGAGCCACTCCGCGCAGTTCCTCAAGGTTTAAGAAACCTAGTTCTACAATTACCCATAGCCACCTTGGGTGAGACTTCAACCTGCTTGCAGCTCGTTGCCGAAAGTGCTAGTGTCTGAGGGTTTTGGTGGTAAAAAGTCTAAGCTGAACCTGGGTCAAGCACAAACGAACTGACATCCACATACCTACAATAGTTCCATTTGAACATTAAGTACAACCAAGGAAACACCAACAAAGTTGCAGACTTCCTTAGCTGACCACTGGTCATGGCGCTGACCACTGTGCTCGAATCTTATGGGCATGAGACTGCGGGGTGGCCACATCTTTACAAGAGCGATCCAGAATTCGACAACACATACCAGACACTCCTGGAAGGCAAGAAAGTTCCAAAATTTCACCTCCAGGATGCACTGTTATGCCACCTGGGACACATCTGTGTTCCTTCAAGCGAGCATAGCAAGATGATTTAGGAGGCGCACTACAGTTAGTTTGCTAGACATTTCGGGGTAGAGAAAATAGTGGCATTACTACAGAAGTATTTTTATTAGCCTAACCTTCGATAGTATGTTTGGAAGTACATAAAATCCTGCACCGCCTACTCCATTGCGAAATCGACTATCAAGAAGCAAGGCCTATATACTCATTTGCCTACTCCTAGTCAACCTTCGGAATCCATATCCATGGATTACATGTCGAGCCTTCCTTCTACTAAGCATGGCAACGACTATTTTTTCATGGTCGTCGACATATTCTCTAAGATGGCCATTCTCGCAACCTGCAAGAAGAGTATCACAATAGGAGCCACAACTAAACTCTTCTTTGACCGAGTCTAGGTACATTTTGGGATCCCATAGTCCATTATCTCAGATCGAGATAGTAGGTTCCTAAGTACATTTTGGTCAAGTCTCTGGTCGATGTTGGATTCAAGATCACTAAGTCCACGACTTTCCACCCCCAAATTGATGGCCAAATAGAGGTCATCAACAAGATGATCGCACACATTTTGCGTATGTACAACTCGAAGCATTCACACACATGGGATGGAAACCTCCCCTATGTTTAGCACGGCGACAATAGAGCTCTCCATAGCTCAACTAACCACAACCCCTTTCAGGTGGGGTTGGGATTCCAACAACTATATCCCATTGATGTGGCCATACCATTTGCAGCTACTCAGGCAGATTCAGCTGATGTCTAGTCCAAAGTTGACAGGGCTAACAACTTCATTGAGGGCATTCAACACATTCGCCAGTAGGTCCATGACATGTTGGACAGAGTTAATGCTAAGTACAAGTAACGTCATGATCAACATCGGGTGTCACACAAGTTCTAGGTGGGCATCAAAGTTTGGTTACATTTGCAGAAGGAGCACCTCACTGGGCCCCACCACAAGCTTCACCCACTTCGATATGGGCCTTACACCATCACTAAGGCTATAAGGGACAATGATTTCAAGCTCATCATTCCACCATTCCTTGGCCTACATCCAATGTTCAATGTGGAATGTCTTCGACCATACTTTCCACCATTACTGGACACATCATACATTGCATAACAACTCACACCAACAGAGTTAAATGTAGACTGCATGGAACATGCCACAACTGATCGAATCATGGACATGCAGATCAAGAACACTCGCTAGCAGAAGATCCAATTGTATCGGGTTGTCAAAGCTGACCAACTCCTACACCAAGGCAAGTGGCTCACCAGGGACCAAGTTCAACAGAAGTTTCCCCATCTCATGGAGGCACTCAACGCAATGGGGACCATTGCTTCCTAAGGGAGGAGGATTGATCTAGGTGGATATTGGTGGCCACCCACCTATTCCACTTGGATCCCCACTGTTGTTTCTTTTTTGTTTCCTTAATTGTAGCACAACTTACAATTTTTGGCAGTTTTCGAGTCCTAAACTCGCAGAGCCATTTTGAGGGACTAAAAGAAATTTTTAGGGAAAACAGAGAGATTAGAAAAATCCCAAATTGGCTTGCCAATTTCTTTTGGCCTCCTCTTTGAGATCTTCCAAATGAGGTATTATGATAACCAAACAGAGATCATATGCCAAAGTTACAGCTCGGGGAAGTTGATGTACCAATTTACTTAAACGGGGTCCACAATTTTGGCACTTCATCTCCTAGGGTTAGGTTTTTGGATGTTTAGGGTTTTCCATTGTTTCTCAATAATAAATACGCCTTTGAGCCTCATTATAACATAGTTTAGAGGCATGTAGTTGTCACATCTCTTCTCAGAGATAAGCTACCATCGCCCGAGCTAGTTTACTTTTATTTTTGTAAGCATATTTCAGTTCTTTGATACTAATGAAATGAAGTTTTATTTCTGCTACATCTCTATGCATATGGGTATTTCTGTCTTTTTTTGTGTTCCTGCATAAGTCCGAATCACTGTGAGAAGCCTTTGGCCACAAATCTGGCCTTGTACTTCTCAATGCTCCCATGAGCTGCATGCTTCATTTTGTAAATCCATCTAGAACCAACCACTGACTTTCTCTCCAGTCTCGACACCACCTCCCATACACTGTTCTTCATGATGGAGTCATACTCCACCATGGCATCAACCCACACTTCTTGAGAAAATGCTTCCTCTAATGAAGAAGGCTCAAAATCAATGAGTTCTATCATGAGTTCCATGTAACTGGTATACCTGTCTGGTGACCTCCTCTACATGTACAAGGATATAGGAGCTCCCACATGCTCCCTGGCATCTTGCACGAACCTGTTAACCTTTCTGGTTCTCTTCCTCCCCTCTCTGGAATATTATGTTTGAGTGGGTGCCTCCACTCGACCTCTTCGCTTCTCCTCCACACGTGGATGATCCACAACATGTTGAAGCTTTGTTTGAGGATCATCCTTTGGAGCTAGAAGCTCCTCCTCTGCTGGGAGACTCAACTCTCTCTCTAGAGATCATCTCATAGCATTCTCCTCATCAAATCTGACATCTTTCCTCACCATTGTCATCTCGAAGGAGGGAAAATACACCTAGTAATTATGTGGTGTCTCTATGTATCCTACAAAGACTCCCATCTCAGCTGTAGGCTCCAATTTCTTCCTGCTATCCTTGGAGACATGACAATACACAGTAGCTCCAAATATTTGAAAATGGGATGGATTTTTCCCAGAGAAATCTTCTTCAGGTGTCATCATGCTAGGTATTATGTGAGGGCTCATGTTCTACAAATAAACTACGGGTTTTCATGCTTCTGCCCATAGATGTAATGGTAGCCCTTGATCATGCAACATGGCTCTTGCTACTCCCACTATTCTTCTGTTTTTCCTTTCAACTACCCCATTTTGTTGTGGGTTATGAGGTGTTATTAATTCTCTTCTAATACCCTCTTTGACACAAAATTCCTTGAAGGTGCTAGATAGAAATTCTCCTCCATTATCACTTCTCAGGGCTTTTAATTTATGACTAGTCTCCTTTTCAACCAATCCTTTGAATTCAACAAATTTGGAAAAAAACTTCATGCTTTTTCCTCATGAAGAAGATCTGACAATTTTGAGAAAAATCATCAGCAAAAATCACATAGTACCTGTGTTTTGCTGTAGAGTATGTAGAAAATGGTCCACATACATCAGAGTAGACTCGCTCCAAGATTGCTCCAGCTCTACTATCTCGGCCCTGGAAGGTGGATTTGACATATTTCCCCACTATACATCCCTTGCAGACATCATGCTAGTCAAGGGTGCATTTTGGGAGACCAATGGTAATCTGTTGCATGATTTTTAAGGACCCATAGTGTAAGTGTCCTATGTGCCTGTGTTAAAGTTCTCCAACATCTTGACTCTACACATTTTATGCCTTTCTACTTAGTGCAACACAAGCATCCACCTCAAGTTTGTAGAGATTTTTCACTCTAACTCCGATCTGTTTCACTTTCTTTGTAGCTACATGCCTCAGAAAAACTTTTCCCTTGTTGAACACAATATCATAACCTTTTTCCTCCAATAAATCAAATTATTCTCCAACCCAATACATACATAACATATTTCAAATGAAGATGGGAGCCTAGCTACCTCTTAAAGGTGACAATACCAATTCCTTTGGTACTATACCTATCATCATCTCCAAGTTTTATGTGCATCTGAAGGTCCTTCTCCTCTAGGCTACTAAATAATTCTTTGCATCCTATCATATGGAACGAGGCACCAAAATCTAGATACCACACACTGCCCATTATAGTGCTTGTCATACATGCAGTCAGGGTGAAGTCCAATTCAAATTGGGAGGTGAGAGCATCACCTCCTGCTCCTCTTGAGTCCTTATTGGATTTCTTGTGTAAGCACTTGGTTGCATAATGTCCATATTCATGGCAGTGAAAACATTTTATCTTGTTGAGGCCCTTCTTCTTGCCATTATTTTGGCTGGACTCAGGCTTGCCTTGGTCATTCTTGCCCTTGGCCCTCTTTCTCTTGTGTTGCAAGGAAAATTTTTCTTCCTCCTCAGGTTTGGATGTTACTCCATCTCTGGTGTTCCTTCAAATTTCTTCATGCACCAAATCAGACCAAAGTCTCTCCCAATTTTGCAATTTGTCCCTTCCATTTACAGAGTCCTAGTAACTATGACAAGATTTTGGAAGGCATAGGAGAGCTAGGCTCACTAGATTAGAAGATGGTACATTTTCTCCAACTCCTCCAAGCTCATCTCAAACCTGAGTGAATATGGAGAGGTAAGGTGGAATGGCTTCATTTTTCTGCATTCAAATGTTTCAAAGCTTGTCCCTCAATGCCAATTTATTAGTATTATTGCTATTTTAGAATAATTTATTGAGTGTCTTCCACATATAAAATGGAGTTTCCTTGCCATGTAAATTCGAGACCATGTGGTCTCTCACATCCTCCAGGATGATCCTCTTGGCTTTTGCAATATCCTTCTTCCATTGGGCTAACTGTTGTGCATCCAATGATGTTGGTTTCACAATGTTAGTTTAGGTGCATTCCAACACTCCATTTTCATCGAGTACAACTTCCATCATGTCCTTCCAAGCTATGAAATTTGAGGTTCCCTACAGGCATACTCCAATCTCAATCCCCAATCTGAATCCGTTGAAAGACATTTTCTACTTGAAAGAAAAACTGCTACACTGAATATGCAAATCAAAATTTCTAAAGGATAAGATCTATTGACTGGTTTATATTGTGTTTTCGAGCTTTGATACCATGTATATATAACAAGAATTTTTCAACTACTAATGAATTTGAACTGAAAACAAGAGATACAAATTTCTTCTACAATATGCGGAATAGAATATCATAAGATGGAAACAGATGCAATGGCATGCAACCATAAAAACATAGGGAACACAATAATTTTACAGGGGAGAACCCGACTCGGAAAAACCCCTTCGTTGTTTTTCATTAATTTAGATGAGAAAGAGAAACAATTACAGTGTCTTGCTTCAACTCTGAAGCATAGTCTGCACTGTAAAATCATTCTCCTGCTTCCTGACCTGCTTTGGCCAACACTTAGCCAATTCAAGCCTCCTCCAACCTCCTATTAACTTTCACAATCCTGGAGAAATTGAACTCCTAAATAATAGGGAAATTTCCTATTTCCTTGCGCACATCCAAGAGAATTGATCACCTGCTTAATTTCCAACCCTGCACACTCAACTACTATATAGTTGATAATTACAATGTGCCTTTTTCTCCACTCCAACTAGGAAATTCAAATTTCATGCATGTCTAGGTTATTTTTGGTGATTGACTAGTTAACTGAGAGCACTGAGTTAACAACAGTCTTAACTAATTAAATGATCTTCAACTGACTCTATTAATGACTAGAGCTCAGTTAACTTAGTTAAACTAAAATTAACTGAACTAGATAGCTGAATTTTAGCAATCACTACATACACAACTCTATTCCAAGCCTACAAACTCGAATTTGCTGATCTAACTAGATGACAAGGCCATGTCACTCAAGCTAACTGCAATCCAAGTCATCCAAATGATGTGGAAAATCACATTTCTCTATTTGACTAAGACACAAATTAAATAGAAGTTTTCTTGTTACATTTCTAACAAAAGAAATGATTATTTCTTAATAAACATAATAACATATCCCAATAAATATACTTGACATATACTAATTAAATTCATTTTCCATATATAATATAATCTATAAATTGTATATTATAATGAAAAACCCTATATACTCTAAACATGTCCCAAGAAGAGGTGTTACTCTAAACATGTCAAAGGAAGAGGAGCACCTATACCGGCCTTTAAATCAGTGTTGTTAAAAGCGCGATTAAATCACGCTTTTTTCAAAAAAGCGCGTTTTTTTCCCTAAGACGATTTAATCGCGTGTTTTATGGGAAAAAGCGGCTAAATTTTTTTTGCGCGCTTTTTCGGAAAAAAAACGCGCTTTTTTTCCGAAAAAAGCGTGGGGTGTCGGGGCAGCGGGTTTTATAATCCTATTTTTGATTTTTTTTTGTTCATTTGGACTATGGGCGCGTGTAGGAGGAGGAGAACATCTTGGAGAGAGCAGCTGGAGGGTTTGTGAGAAAATCTAAGTGCTTGTAGGACAAATTCAAGAGGAGACCACCAATTTCTCCATAAAAATGGTATGTAGATTAATTTTTTTTGTTTTCCTTGTTTAAAAACATTGTTTTTCATTGTTTTTGGTTGGGAAACTTCATATGGGCACCGTTTTCCTTTTGTTTTCATTGTTTTTAAAGAATTTTTTGTATTTTTTCATTGATTTGGGATGGGTAAATTGGTATGACTATGGGAACCAATTTTTTATTTTTTATTTTTCATTTTTTTTAAACATTGTTTATGTCTTTTCATTGTTTTTGGCATTTTCCATTTGGTTGGGTAACTTGGGTTTGGAACTTTGGATTCTGGAAATTTGTAACTTGTAATTTTGTAAATGCTAAATTGTAATCCTAAATTCCTATTTCCTAATCCTTATTTTCCCATAGGTTTGCAAATTCAAAATTCAAAAACAAACATGCCGAGGAAATTGGATCCTTTCTGGGAATATGGTGAACCTAAAGCTCCGAATGATAGACAAAACTTGAATTGCAAGTTGTGTGGAAAGGAGATACGTGGGGGGGTGTACAGGTTGAAGTTTCACCTTGCACAAATCCCTGGGCATGATGTGGGGCCCTGTATAAATACAAATCATGAACTTATCCAAAGAGCCATGAGAGCATTGGGAGAATTAGAGCACACTAGAGAGGCCAAAGAAGAACTCAAAAGGAAACTAAAAAGGTCAGCTGAAGGAAGTGGGCCAAGTGGCACTGGTTCTACTGCAGCATCAATCAATCCGTTAGCTGCATCATCATTTTTTGTTCCTCGAACCACACCTGGTTCACAACCATCTATCGGTTCAATGCTAAAAAGAACTGAAAAAGAACAAGCTGACAGGTTGATGGCAAAATTTCTCCTCTGGAGTGATATTCCTTTCAGCATTGTAAGGAATAATCCATTTTTCCAACCTACTGTTGATGCTATTGCCAGTGTTGGCCCGGGGTACAAAATCCCTTCTTATCATGATTTCAGAGGCCGGATTCTTCAAGATGAAAAGCGTGACTGCACCCAAAGATTGGAGGATTTTAGGGCATCATGGGCACAAACAGGATGCACTGTTATGTCAGATGGTTGGACTGACCAAAAGGGGAGAACCCTTATAAAATTCTTGGTTAGTTGTCCCAAGGGGACTATGTTTATCAAATCTGTTGATGCATCCCATCAAATCAAAGATGCAAAAACTTTATGTGATTTGCTGGATGTGTTTATTTTGGAGGTGGGTGAACAACATGTTGTCCAAGTCATAATGGACAATGCTGCAAATTATGTTGCTGCTGGTAGAATGCTTATGGACAGGCATCCTACTTTAATTTGGACACCTTGTGCTGCCCATTGTATTGATTTGATGTTAGAGGACATAGGGAAAATTCCCTTTGTCAAAGATATTGTTGACTCATCAAAAAGCATCACAAAATTTATATATAATCATACATCTGTGCTTAGCTTGATGAGAAGATTCACCAACAACAAAGAGTTGGTGCGCCCCGCTATTACACGGTTTGCCACGAGTTTCATATCTCTTCAATCCCTCTTGAATTCTATGTGGGATGTGAAGAGAATGTTTCTTTCAGAGGAGTGGCGTGCTATGTCAATGAGCCGCAAACCAGAAGGAGAGGCCGTATGCAGACTAGTTTCATACCAGGAAGACTTCTGGGCGGGAGTGTAGGAGGTGTGTGCCATTACTGAACCTTTGGTAAAGGTTCTTCGGTTGGTTGATGGTGAGAAGCCCGCAATGGGCTATTTGTATGAAGCCATGGACAGGGCCAAAGAAGCCATTCGAGCCTACTATGATGATAAGGGAGATGATGGGTTTCAGAAACAACTCCTTCTATGGGGAGTGATTGATGAGCGATGGAACAACACACTCCATCGTCCCATTCATGCTGCTGGGCTTTTCCTGAACCCTGCATTTTCTTATGCATGTGGGTTTGATTTTGATGTTGAGATCATGGATGGATTCTTATCCTGTGTCCAGAAGATGGTGCGATCTCCAGAACAACGTATAGAGATCTCTAAACAAATTGAGACGTATAAGATGGCAAGTGGCACATTTGGCTTTGAGATGGCTGTCACTGATAGGACGATTAAAATGCCAGGTATTTTTTAGTTTGTAACTTTGTTTCAAATTTCATTGTCTCTTCAAATTCCATTTTTTTCTTATGTTTATTTAAAATTTTATTTGTAATTTTGTTGTAGATGCATGGTGGAAGATGTATGGTGGCAGAGTACCCCTTTTGCAAAAGCTTGCCGTACACATCCTCAGCCAAACATGCAGCTCCTCAGGATGTGAGCGCAACTGGAGTGTATTTGAAAAAATACACAACAAGAAGCGCAACAGGTTAACACTTAAACATTTAAAATATTGCAAATTTCCAAATAAATTTTTGAATTCATTAAACAATATTTTTTTTTATAATATTAATTATTAATTATTATTTCATGATCTTTGTACAGGTTGGAGTCCCATCGACTTAATGACATGGTCTACGTCTACTACAATCTTCGATTATGGGTGAGGCAACTTGAGAGGACACCTGATGTGGATGCCATCTCATTGGATGGGATTGACACCACTGCTGCATGGAGGGTTGAGGCCGAGAGGCCTCTCATGGATTCTGCTGATGATTGGTTAATGCAGGATGTAGTGGAGGGGGAGGAGCAGGAGGAGGAGGAGGAGGAGGAGCAGGAGGAGGAGGTGACACCGCCTACCCGGGCTACCATTGCCACCAGTAGAGGATGTGGTCTCCGTCTACCTCCTGTAGCTCATACTTCTAGTTCTTCAGCTTCTAGAGCACATCAGACTCCACTGCCATTTCCACCAGCACAGGCACCAGCATCTACATCTAGAGGGAAAGGGAAAGCTGTGACATTTTCTCGCAAGAGGGGCAGAGGAAATCAATAGGATTAGACTTTCATTTTATTGTATATGAGTCTATGACATTATGACATGATGAGATACATTATCATATTTTTTTTTGATATTTTGAGGCTGAGCTGGGACTCAGGAGTCAGGACTTACTATTCAGGACATGATTCAATGTTATGTGTGATTTTAGCGCTAGAAATGATATTAAACATCTTATATATTAGTTTTTTTATCATATTTATGTGTCAATGTATTTATTTTATGTTGTAGATGGTTTAGATATTAAAAAAATTGAAAAAAAATGAAAAAAAATGAAAAAAAATGAATATTTTTGTACCAAAAGTTTTTTTCCCGATTTTTCTGATTTTTTCCGCTTCATTCCCGGCATCGATTTAATACCGCTCGCGCTTTTTACAACATTGCTTTAAATTACAATAAATTTATGTGCTTCATGAACAAAAGCTCATGTGCCCAAATTCCTCGACGTGTAAACATTAGACGTGTAAAAGTTACCATGTATAAATATATAACTTCTTAATATATTAGGAAGTATAAGCTTCTTAGCAAAGATGCTTATGTAATATCTCTTTATTATGAAGAACATTGACCATAAATTCACTGCGGGATCTTTGATGTGAGATATACCTATCATAAAAAGGCCTATTTATGACAAAATTCATGTCTCATTGGTAATTTAAGTTTAAAATTTAGCACATGACATTTGTTTATGACAACATTCATCTCTCATTGGATAATTTAAGTTTAAAATTAAGCTCATGAAAATCGAGTATATGAGTTTTTACAGAAAACACTTTTTATAAATTGTCATGATTTTCATTATTATCATGATTTTCTTTGTGACGTTCATTGTAGCCTCATTATCACTTAAAAAATCTTTTTTGTTTATGCAATATCATCATACCTTGTTCAAGCTTTTTTGTTTATGCAATATCATCATACCTTGTTCAAGTGTAACCATTGTAGATTAGAGAAGAATAAATGGAGTTATAATAATTTTTTAATTTATATTTTTGTTATTTGAATAAAGAATTTTTTTATTTTTTTTATTATAAAGTTGCTTTTTGATAATAATCAAACTTTTTTGATGAGTGAGTGTAATAATATTTTTTGTTGCGTTAATTAATATTAGATTAGTGGTTTCACTTTACCATTACAAGGGTTTATTAGGTTAGAAATTGAGATGGAAGATCACTATCCAAACAACCCATGTTTTAACCAATCTTTGTGAGTATAGGATTAATTAGAACCAAAATTTATTAACTTAAAAATTAAAATGAGTAGTATTTGTTGTGTTAATTAATATTAGATTAGTGGTTGAACTTTACAATTACAAGGGTTTATTAGGTTAGAAATTGAGATGGAAGATTACTATACAAACAACCCTAGTTTGAACTAATCCTTGTGAGTTTGTGAGTATAGGATTAATTAGAGCCAAAATTTATTAACTTAAAAATTAAAATAAGTGACTACGATTCAAACAACCCAAGTTGCAACCAAAATTTTGAATGCTAGAAAATTATTTGATATTTGAAGTTGCTGGACTCATAACTTTTTAACTAATTTATTATCTCTGATCTTTAAAATGGTGACTACGATTCAAACAACTCTAGTTGCAACCAAAACTTTGAATGCTAGAAAATTATTTGATATTTGAAATTGAGAAAATTATTTGATATTTGAAGTTGCATGAATAATAACTATTTTAACTAGTTTATTATTTCTGATCTTTAAAATGGTTCAACTCTGAAATTAAGAAAATTATTTGATATTTGAAGTTGCTTGACTCATAACTATTTTATTATTTGATATTTGAAGTTGCTTGACATAGTTCATTATCTTTGAACTTTAAAATGGTTCAACTCTGAAATTAGAAAATTATTTGATATTTGAAGTTGCTTGACTCATAACTATGGTTCAACTCTTAAATTGAGAAAATTATTTGATATTTGAAATTGCTTGACTCATAACTATTTTATTATTATCTCTGATCTTTAAAATGGTTCAACTCTGAAATTGAGAAAATTATTTGATATTTGAAGTTGGTTGACTCATAACTATTTTATTATTATTTTTGATCTTTAAAATGGTTCAAATTAAGAAAATTATTTAATATTTGAAGTTGCTTGACTCATAACTATTTTATTATCTCTGATCTTTAAAATAGTTAACTCTGAAATTGAGAAAATTATTTGATATTTTAAAATGGTTCAATTCTGAAATTGAGAAAATTATTTGATATTTTAAAATGGTTCAACTTTGAAATTGAGAAAATTATTTGATATTTGAAGTTGCTTGACTCATAACTATTTTAAATAACTAGTTTATTTTTTTTTCTATGTAAAGGCTAGTTCTATTATAAAGAAAGGAAAAAATATGTACAAAGGTTAGACCTTCCGAGGAGGCCGAGGCCAGTCCTCAAACAGTAGAAGCTGGACTATACTGTCTATCTGCTTTAACTGAGTTACAAAACACAGTCCATAATGATTTTTCCTGGACTTCAGATAACCTGGACTCGAACTGACAAAAACACCATTGCTACTGGCAGGACAGAACCAGTTTACATCATTGACTCTAATACATAGAAAGCATACTGTAATAGCCTGAGACTTACAGCAGTAGATAAACTGAGACCTTGGACTGAAATGAACAAAAGGAAACAACAACATTGTCATCGACATAATTGCAAAAAACTAGACAGAGCACCCGAAGAGGCTTAGGCTGGCTGGCTGGGCGACGCTGGCTGCTTTCCCTTGTCCGGACTGGGCGAGTCGAGCCAGATGACCAGCCCTTCCGCGTCCTGAAACAACTCTCCCGATCCAGGCTGAGCATGTGCGTTGAAGACTTCCCTTTCCATGGTCGAATTAGGTGGCGGCAGAACCTCTTGCACGGAAGCAGCAAGACCCGAAACCTCCTGAGCCGGTGCTTGCTGAACCAGGGCGTCCTGGGCCGGGGCCTCCTCAAAACGGTGAGCTCTATACACCAGTCCATTCATGTCGCCCAGGAGAATGTCACTGTCCTGAACACTTGCAGAGGCAGGGGAGGTTGAATTGGGATCTCCGGGCTCTTCCTCAGAAATGTAAACCGTGAGATTGACAACCACTTCTGGTCTGACGAGCCGGCTAGGAAACCTGAGACGAAAAGTCTGGTAGGTGCCTTGCGGAACAAGGCATTCCTGCTCTGAGCTAGGGGACGAGGGCGGAGCGGAGGCCATGGGCGAAATTGGATGCAGTTCTTCCAGTTCAGGGCCAACTCGGATACCAGACCTCCCTCCCCGCCTGGGCACGCCTCTTCTTCTCGGCATGGTGCCTAAGGCCAGAGACCCCAAACGCTTATCAATTCTTCGAATGCTGGAAGCCTGAGTAACCCCGCTCAAAACACTAGCAGCAATGGGCAAGTTCTGTTCGTTAATTGGCATGGCGGTCCTAATATAAGGCGTGGCAACCATTATCACCGCGGGGGGAAAGCCTTGAGCCATACTCCTGGTCTGCATCGAGTCCAGAGCTACCATGCTCGGCTTGAATGCGCCGTCCCTTCGTCTCTGCTTCAAACTGAATTCAATTGCCGTTTGCATTAACTGATATTCTCTTTTGCAGGCCTCCGCGTACAGGTGCCGGCCTTCCGTCCTACTCCCAGGTGTCGAGGCATGTGCCATGCTTAATGGCAAGTAAAAGCACCCGCATCCGGGTTAAATAACTAGTTTATTATCTCTTATCTTTAAATGATTAATTTTGTGTTACATTTATGATTAAACCATTACATTTATGATTAATTATGTGTTACATTTATGATTAAACCATTACATTTATGGTTAATTATGTGTTACATTTATGATTAATTACATTTAATTATGTGTTTAGGGATTAAAATGGTTAATTATGTTTAATTATGTGTTTAGGGATTAAAATTGCTCAATCCTGATATTACATTTATGGTTAATTATGTGTTACATTTATGGTTAATTATGTTTAATGATGTGTTTAGGGATTAAAATTGTTCAATCCTAATTATTAATTATGTGATTAGGGATTAAAATTGTTCGATCCGACCAATTACATTTATGGTTAATTATCTGAACCAATTACATTTATGGTTAATTATCTCAACCAATTACATTACATTAGGGATTACATTTATGGTTAATTATCTGAACCAATTACATTTATGCTTAATTATCTCAACCAATTACATTACATTTATGGTTAGGATTACATTTACATTTATAGTTAATTATCTCAACCAATTACATTATATTTATGGTTAGGATTATATTTATCTGAACCAATTACATTACATTTATGGTTAATTATTTGAAGCAATTACATTACATTTATGGTTAATTATCTAAAATATTTTATTGATTTCGGTATAAAATGGTTGATTATCTGAAATAATTATATGGTTAATTATTTCAACCAATTTTATGGTTAGGATTATATTTATATGAACCTTTATGGTTAATTATCTGAAGCAATTACATTACATTTATGGTTAATTATCTAAAATATTTTATTAATTTCGGTATAAAATGGTTGATTATCTGAAATAATTATATGGTTAATTATCTAAAATATTTTATTGATTTCGGTATAAAATGGTTGATTATCTGAAATAATTATCTGAATTAATAAATATAAAATGGTTAATTATCTGAAGCAATTACATTACATTTATGGTTAATTATCTAAAATATTTTATTGATTTCGGTATAAAATGGTTGATTATCTGAAATAATTATATGGTTAATTATCTAAAATATTTTATTGATTTCGGTATAAAATGGTTGATTTTTTTTTTTTTTTGTAGGCTAAGGTGGTTCTCATTCTATTACTTCGATCAAAAAGAACAATACATCAGTTCATGAAACAGTATACGCCCGCCCTATACGGGAAACCGGGTCTAAATGCCATCTATAATTCTTGATAGCGGCCCAAAAAAAGTATGTCCAAAGTCTAATGGAGTTTGCTAAATAAACTGTACAATCCTGAAGCTTTCTAAAACTATTCCAAAAACCACTGCTTTGACTGTTCTGCATTCTCCTATCTTTGACGTGAACAAAACTATAGCTACAAAATTTATTACTAGTTCTAAACATATCTTAAGTTAATCGTTGCCCCTCGCAGGTTGTTGCATCGCCTCTGTCACTTGCTCCTGCTGCTCCGGTATTAGAATGTGCTGGATGGTGGTCAACTGCTCCTCCATCCTCATCATAGCTTCCTCTTGTTTCAGCATCGCAACTCTCAGGAAACTCAGTTCCAGGCGGATGTCCGGGCCTCCTTTTGCCAGGTTCACCATTTCCTTCGAAACTTGTAGCAGCGCCTTGGCCAAAATTCCCTTCATCACCCAGTAGAGGTGGAGGGACTGTTTGTAAAGGGACATGCGCCCTCTGGTTTGGCCTGGGTCGTGAAGCAAAAAGGTCCAGTGCTCAACTTCCTCATCAGACTGGTCTTGTGTGGCTTCTTCTTCGAGCTTTTGCATTACCCTACGGACCGCCTGGTTGGAGAAGCGCAGAAAGGCATGTTCAGCTTTGCGCACCCTATCCGTAACAGTCTCTTTCATCTTCCTGCTCCTACCCGGACCCCTCCTGGACGTTTCCCCTGCCTCCTCTCCATGTTTCGCACGCCCCCAGGCTCTCTTGCTGGCTCTGTCATTATCTTTGCCTTCAGCCGTGGCACGTTTCCTTAACCCGTAACGCTGCAGCCTCATATCCTCTGTGTCCGCCGATTTCCTTATCATCTGCTCGGTTCTGTCTACGAACAGGTGTTCTGGTTGGCATCCGCTTTCCTTCGTCCCAACCGGGATGAGGGTTTCCTCAGAATCCTCCTGAATCTCCCATACCGAGAAGGAAGGCTCTTCCTGAATGCGGTTCTTGCCCTTTCCATCGCTGGTATCCTTCCCTGCAGTCTGATGCTCCTTCATCATTCTTTGTTTCTGTCTGGTCTCCATAAAATCCAGGGAATCTCTCCTCTTCAAGCCCTGGTTTCTAGGCCCGTGCGCTACTGTTCTATTCTTCTCAATTAATTCCTCCCCTTCTACCCAACTAGCAATCTCGCGTAAGTCCTGTACCGTCCTCCTGCTGCTCTTATAGGGGGTATTGAAGGCCGCGGGGGTGCAGGAGATCCCGGAAACCGAGTTCCGCCCGTCCCTCACCGGTGACCCACTACTGCCTGCCATCTTGTCATAATTCACGCCATCTGTTGTGAGACCTGATGAACCGCCTCCATCTCCCGTCATAGTTCGGGTAATTATAATCTCGCGATGGATGAATTCCTTCCCCACTATTTCTCCAGCCACCGTAGTACCATCCCCCCAATCGCCATCCTTCGTCCTACTGACAGGCATGATGATTTTATTAAGACCCGATTCCATCCTGATCTTCCATCTGCCTCTCCACGCTTCCCTATTAATCCGCTCTGCTGGATCGCACCTTATCCTTCGTGGCTTGAGCATGATCCGTCTTGATGAGGTCTGCCAACTCCTTCCACTCCTCGTTGCCTTCAATGGTTCTCCATTGCCTATCAATGGAACTGCCACGTCCCTTACAGCCGCAATTCGCTAACCAGTCTGCCACCTGATTCCCTTTTCGCCGCACATGACTCGTGATGCTGTAGTCGATGCGTTTAATCAAGCCGGATATTTCTTGGATGATTCCTGCCGTCCGCCAACTTTTGGTTACTTTCTCCCAACCTTGCCCATTGTTGAGTCTCCTCACCGTGTCCACAGCCAGTTGCGAATCCCCAGTGATTTCTAGGTTGGTGTATCCATTCCTGATAACAATTCTTAAACCTTGGTGCAGGGCCCAGAATTCAGCCTCATTATTAGTCATTTGGCCTCCCCATTCGGCATAGATCCACCTGACTTGATTGTTGCTGTCTCTAAAGATCCCTCCAAAACCAGCGTCTCCCGGATTACCCTTCGAAGCCCCGTCAAAGTTAAGCTTGATAAATTGATCCCGAGGGTATGAGAAAATCTCTGGACTCTGAGTTCTCATGTCATTGTTGGCCGAGCATTTGTAATGCACCATATCCAATTTTAAGTTTAGTTTATTCAGAATGGCCTGTTCTTCCGCAGTAGTTTTCCAATCCTCACTGTCCCATTTCTCTACTAGAATGGTCTCCCTCGTGTAGTCTACCACCTGCGCCCAGACAACTTCTGGAGAATTAGCCCGACTCTGGGTATAAAATGGTTGATTATCTGAAATAATTATCTGAATTAATAAATATAAAATGGTTGATTATCTGAAATAATTATCTGAACCAATTACATTACATTTATGGTTAATTATCTAATTATCTAAAATATTTTATTGATTTCCGTATAAAATGGTTGATTATCTGAAATATTTTATTGAAATATTTTATTGATTTTGTATGAGATGGATGTGGATTGAAAAGTTAAGAGTGCATCATCCCCTTCTTAAGTATGGGGGCAGAAAAGCCTTTGGGTTACTGCTAATAATATTGAATATATTATGAATTCTACATAGAGGTATGTGTATCAAAATATTTTATCAATGTGAACGGGATGTCTCTCCGATAAAGAAAGAAATGAACACCTTGTCGTAAGTATGGGAAAGGGAAAAGCTCCTAATCGTGAACCCAATGCTACTATGTGTATGTGTAGGTGAACCCAATGCTACTATGTGTAGGAACCCAATGCTACTATGTGTATGTGTAGGTGAACCCAATGCTACTATGTGTAGGTTGTGACAGTGCATGTAGGTTAGCATGGCTACGTAGCTACTAATTGAATAGAAGGGTAGGTATTCAGGGTAGTTTTGAATATCTTATGATATGACAAAGGAGGGATATACATGAATTAAGATTAGACTATCTATCTGGAATCCATTATTTTGGATAAATGGTATATATACAGAAACTTGAGACAACACGAGAGAAATTGTGATATATTTTACTCCATCTAATATATATACTTTCCCATTTAAAATAAAAATCATTAAAGAAAACTAAGCAGCCGATGATAAAAATTTCAGTATTCTTGCACACTTCACGTCTATTCAGAGTCTGCCACAATGAAAGCAATTGAAAATAAAATCCGGTAATATTTTGCAGACCAACTAACACAATTGCCATCGAAGATTAGTTTCCATCCAGGGACAATAATTTTAGTTTGTAAAACAAACCATGAAGAATATAGAAACTTACTCATTCCTAATGAGTAATATACAATTACAATTATATATTTCAACTGCGAAAAAATTGTGTATAGAGCAATTCTTAAGCCAGATATACTACTAAAAACTTACTTATTCCTAACGCATAATATACAATTATGTTTCTATATTTCACGATATACCACCACCACGATATACTACCAGAGATAATAATAATATTTGATTAAGCAGGCCCAGTGCCGGTGACACCCAGATCTTGCTTCTTATCAACACCTGGTCCGCGACCAAAGGCAGGGCCACCCTGCCCAGTCGCATCTTTCGTTTTGTCAGCATGGGACTCTACTTCGATTCCTCCAACGTCTTCCTTTGAATCCAATGTCTGCTGAGTTTTGTTTGCGCCGCCAGGAACCGACTCATACGTTGTAGCGGTGAAGCTCCCCTTTGGCTGCGCTCCTTGAGCCCCGGACATCCTCTTCCTCCTCTTCCTCAGATATCTCTCCTCCCCTTTCTTGTTATGAAAGCTTTTGAACCTGTGCAGCCGCGCAGTTTTCACCTCCAATGACAGAAGACGAGTTACTGAGATTTATATTGCAGGGAACGCCCTGTGAAGATAAGGCTGAACAATTAGAGTTGGCACCCCACGTAAGTATGGACCAAAGGCATCGTGTCAAGCAGAGACACCGTAATCTGTATACACGGATAAGGATTGCGTCTCGCAGGGCGGTGGTGCTCGGCGCCACCGATAAAAAAACAAAAAAACGCAAACTCTGGTTATGCAAACCACATTTGTCAAATTAAATTTGAATTTTTGTTTATGATATATTTATATTGTTTTTTTCTCCAAATTTCATTAAATCTTAAAATAATGTAAGTTCTCATTTTATTAAAATTGTAATACTTGTTATAATATACACTTAAACTTAATGATTGTTATTCTAGAGGGGGAGCCTTGTGAGTAGCGTGAGGATTATTAGTTGAAAAGACTCATTAAATTGGAGCAAGTTTAATATGATTCAAGACAATTATGTTATGAATTTTTAATAATTATATTATTTATAAATTTATTGTTATTTTTATTTATAAATTTATTTAATTTTAACATTTGAAAATTAATGTTATTGATGTTATAAATATTTGTAAGGTTAATTAATTAGTTATATGTATGTTTGATAATTTTTATAATTAAAAAATTATTATTTATTAATTTATACATAATTTATAATTTATAATTTTAAATTGCATAAATTATTATAATTTTTTTATTGATTTTTTAATATTAAAAAAATTAGATTTATTGTTATCAAAATTATTTTATTATTATATTTTTAAAATGCATTAATTATTCTAGTTTTTTAATCAATTATATATATATATATATGTATGTATGTATGTGGTGATGTATTTAAGATCTCTTTGCAGTAATAATTTAGGGTGATGTATTTATGATCTCTCTGCCCTAATAATCTAGGGTGATGTATTTACCATCTCTTTGCGGTAATAATTTAGGGTGATGTATTTACGATCTCTCTGCCGTAATAATTTACGATCTCTCCACTGTAATAATTTACGATCTCTGCACTCATAATTTACGATCTCTCTGCGGTGCTGTCTGGCAGTCCGGCAACCTGATATTAGGTGCACACATTCTTTATATTTTTCTAATACATATCTGCTTATATATTTTCAAGTATGAATAATTCACTACAATTACCAAAGATTATAAAAAGTAGACCTAGCACAGTTACTCTACAAAGCCTCTATGAGTATATAGAGTCTTTAGAGAAACGTAGAGAAGAAAGAGAAGTCAAGCTACAAACAGAGTTAGTAGCCATGCTGGAAAATAAATTCACATCTCTTGAAGACAAGATCCAAAAACAAATAGAAAATAAAATAGAACTATTGGAGAATAAGATGGAGGTAGTGGACACTGGGTTGCAGGTTATAGAAAAGAAAAACCAAGATATGAACCAAACATCTCAGTAAGTAGATGCTGATACTTTAGAGAGTCTTAAAATGAAGGACATGATTAAAGAGCTAGAAGAAAAAGTTAATAGTCGCCTCACCCTAAATAGTGTGGCAGGTAAATTAGATATCAAACCAATTAAAGATGAAATGAAAAAATTGATAGAATTAGACCATGAGCGTAACAAAAGGGCCTTGAACCTTATAATCTTCGGTTTGAAAGAGGAGGTAGACGAGGATACTTTAGCCATAGCCCAGACAGAATTACATAACATATTACAAATTGAAACAATGTGTCTCACAGAAGCAACAAGGTTGGGGAAACTAATTGAGAATAAAGGAAGGTTGATCTAAATAAAGGTGAGCTCTACTGACCATAAGTATGACATACTTAGTAAAACCTCAAGTCTAAAAGGAATGAGAATATTTATAAATGAAGATCTCATTCTAGAAGATCAAGCAGAATTGAGAAAGGAGGTTCAAAAGGTAAAGGAAGCTAGGAAGGAAGGAAAATGGGCAATAATCAGAAACATAAAAGCCGTTATTCGAGATAGAAACAAAAAAGATAATAATAAATAGCAATTCAACATGCTTCATATTCTTTCTTGGAACTGTCGGGGCTTTCCATGGAACAAAGGCCCCAAGCTAAGTTGGATCTTGAATGATGTTGATATTATTTTGCTTGTTGAAACTTGGGAGCACGAAGAATCTAAGGTCCCTAACATAGATGGCTTCACATTATGGTCTACCTAGAATACACGGTCCTCCCGTAAAGGCATTAGGGGTATATCTTGTTACATTAAGAAGAACATCTCTCCCCATGCTAGGATTTATAAAAACGACCCTTACAACCAATATAGTTGGATATAAATTACTGACATTTATGATAAAAAAACCTACATAACAATCTGTTATTCCCCCCCCATCAATTCTAACTTCTATAAGAAAAGGAATCTAGATAAAATTAGTCCTTACAATGGTTTAGAGAATGATATTTCTAGCCTAAGGAATGAAGGCAATATCCTTTTAATGGGTGACTTTAATGCTCGAACTTCAAGAAACCAAGCTATTCTTCTAAGTAATCATTCCAACCCTAATCCTCTTTGGTTAGACGAAGACCTTCCTCTAGCTAGCTAGTACAAAAGGAGCTTTGAAGACCTTGGGGAGAATTTGTTTAGGCCGGAGCTAGTCAAGCTTTATAGTGCTCAGGATCTCATAATTTTCAACGGTATAAAGAAGTGGCCCAATTCTAGCCAGATGACCTGCATCCATGGGCTTGGTAGCAGCGTGGTAGACTATGTTATCTCCGATCTCCCTCTATACAACGAAATAACAAATTTTGACATCTTAAACGACCACGAGCCTGACTTTGATCATAGGCCTTTACTTATAACTCTCAATTTTTTCATGCATAGAGATCCCATAGAAGATAATCCTTATAGCCAAAAGAAGTTAATCTTTGATAGAAATAAAAAAGATCTCTTTTTAAATGAATTAAAAACTAATTTGCTTCCTTTATCTAGTATAGACAACATAGAAGATCTCTATCATAATTTTACTACAACCCTCTCATATTCTTTTAACAAATTCTCAATTGAAGTTTCAAGTAGTAAAATAAATAACAAAACCAACCCATGGTATGACAAAGATTGTAAAAGTGCGAGGAGAGCAATTAAGGAAGTTTTTGGTGAATCTCTTAAAATTGGCAAGATAAAAATATACAAAGCCCTAACTAAAAGGAGAAAAAGTCAGTATATTTGTAAAAGACAAGAGAATCTCTTACACATCTCTAAGGTAGCTCCTAATAAATTCTAGAGGCAGATTCTAACTAGGAAAACTAAAGATAATAATAAAATTACTTTACACGACTGGAATTCCTATCTTAAAATGCTTTATGAATCTCCAAATGTCATGGATAACTTTGAAACCCTGCTCACAACGAAAGAAGTTTTCTCATTAGAAGATATTGATTTTGGGGTTAATCGCTTGGCTAATGGGAAATCTAAGGACATTGAAGGTTACTAGGCAGAAATATTAAAAATTGGAGGTCCTGTCCTCATCCCCTACATTCACAAGGTTTTCAATCGAGCGGTCAAGCAAGGGTTCCTTAAAACATGGACTCAAAGCATCATTATCCCTATTTTTAAAGTGGGGATACAAATAACCCCTCTAATTATCGAACAACTATGATCACCCTCTCTTGGCCAAGTTACATGGTATTATTTTGGAAAGGAAGTTGAGCATATGGCTTGAAAGTGAAGGTAAGCGGGCTAAAGGCCAAGCGGGTTTTAGAAAGAAACACTCAAAAACAAACCACCTCGTTATGCTTAGGATCATTGTGGAGGAATTATGCAATGATAAATCCAATCCCTCTTGTTGCTTTGTGGACTTTAGAAAGGATTTCGATATGGTTCCTAGAAACAAACTTTGGAATAGATTAGAAGAGCTAAAGGTTCCTTTTGAGTTGAGAGCTGCCGCTATAAGGTTATATGAGAATGTAATTTCCAAGTTAAAGAGAAATGAGGGGTGGTCGAAATATATTAAGTGTAATATCGGAGTTAAACAAGGTTGCCCCCTCTCCCCTACCTTATTTGGCATTTACATCAACAAGCTAGAAGGTTGTTTAGAGGAAGCAGGATGTGCTGGCACGATCTTAGCTGGGATAGTCATCATCCTTCTTCTCTACGCTGACGATATTGCTCTTCTCGCATGGTGCCCATCTGATCTTGATGATCAACTTATACTTTTTAAGGATTTTTGCTCTACCATGGGTATGATTGTTAACACTGACAAAACAAAAGTTATGATTATCAAATCCAAGAAGGACACTTATGCTAATTTTATGTATGACAATAGTAACTTAGAGGAAGTGTCTTCCTACAAGTACCTATGAATTGATATTCATCACAAGCTCAACTGGAATTATAGAATTGAGAAAAGGATTAATGGGGGATGGAAAGCTTATTTTGGTCTTGAAAATAATTGTAAAACGACAAACCTCATAATGTGGGATAGAAAGAAGTTCCTCTTTGAAACTTTAGTCTCTGGTTATCTTATATGGATGTGAGGTTTGGGGTTGTAGCATCTCTAGAGAATCCTGGAGAAAGATTGAACAAATCCAGAAGTGTTTTATAATGTATAACCTCAAAATTAAAAGCAACACACCCTATCCTATTCTCCTTATAGGAGTGGGTTTTTCCCCTATCGAGAGCCTAGCTATGACTAGGCTTCTGTTGTACAAGCACAAACTCAATAACATAGGGGACCATAAACTTCCTAAGCTAGCTTTAAATTCCAGCCAAAACCACCTAAGGCTCAAATGAGGTTGGTATAAAGACACCAGGGCCTGGTTAAACCATTCGGAGATCAACGAGAATGTTGCATTGCAAAACATTAATAACATTAAAAATATTGTTACTTCTAAGTTCAAATAAAAAATGTGGTGTGAGAAAGATTTAACAACTAAAAGAAAATTAAGATATTATAAGGAGGTCATCAACCCCACCCTAGAAGATCAAAAGTATCTCTTTGTTTTAACTAGCTCAAAGAAGAAAATTAATATAGCCAAGATTAGAATGAACTCTCATGAGCTCCATAGTGAAACGGGTCGTTGGGCAGTTCCTAAAACACCATGGATGGAAAGGTTCTGCCATCTCTGTGAGAATACGAACATCGAGAATGAAAATCACTTCCTCTTAGAGTGCCCCACATATAACCACATTAGATCTCAGTTTCAAAATATTAATTGAAATACTGACCTTCCTAGCCTTTTTCGATGTCAAATTACAGTGAGCTAGGGAGGCTTCTCTCCAAGCTTTTTGAGCATATGAATAAAATCTTAAATCAAACTAAATAATTTGTTTCTTTAGGTCCGATAGACCAAAGTTTGGTCTCAGTGGACGTTAACGATAATCATCATCATCATCATATAATAAATCGAGGTATTTTATTAATTTATAAAATAGTTACTTCGTGACGAGTTTGGGTTTAAAACACTGTCAATCTCATTCTCATCAAACTCGTTGGTCAAATGGTAATGAAAAAAAACATTGACAATAACAACAAAAAACTTAAGGAACATAGACATATTTCCCACAGTAATAAAAAACGACCAATAATCAAAATACAACCCACAATCATCCTTAGTCAACTATATTACCCGAATTCAAGTCATCCAAACCCATTGCGATGTGGCAAAGAAAAGGCTTCACATCATATGCACCATCCTACTTTCAAAGTTGTCCAATCTATCCTGGATTTGCTTCTGTCCTCAATGAAGAGAGACCAATCGATCCATCATGTGCCATTGATTGTGCTGGAGGTCGCTCATAAAGACAATGGCTTCGTTGCGATCATCATGTCGGTCATGGGCCAAATGCTCCATCACTATTGAAACCTGACATATCTGCAACTCTAAAGAATTGAAGGGTAGAGGTAGGTCCACTCATCCTGGCGAGGTGGATGGCTAAAACTCTACCCCTTCTCGATCATCATGTTGCTCCACTCGATGTGCTACCCCTTGGCCACGAGGACTAGCACCTCTCCGAGCCCGTTCTCGTTGACACTACATGGTGCTCCAACTAGTGACCACACACAACCCACACAAAATTTCCAAACCAGAGACTTGGCTGCAAGGAAGGATTAACTACCCACACACCCAATGCACTGTATTGACTGACCAACCTACTCCCCTCTCGAATAACCAAATTTCTAAATTCCCTCTATTGTAAAGATGACCACTGTTTGACCTCCATATTTCTTCAAGCCAACTACCCCACTCTGCAGACACAACCCACCAACAACAACGCCCCAAACTTGCATTACTATAGCCCCCCTACCCAACAACAAACATCTGAATCCCTCCCTAGGAACTGAAATTATGGGAGCTCCTAATTCGCTTTTTCTCTACCTCTCTAAGTAAAAATGACTATAGAGAAAAGGGGTGCGAGCCGCGGTTGGGCTTCCTCCAACATCTATGGCTACCCCAGTCAAATCTTAGAACACTCCAAACACCACTACAAAGACCCTACCAAGCAAAAGTTGAACATAAATAAAAATCAAATAAGGAATTGTTACCTGCTTCGAAGAAAAAGAGAAAATATCCATGCTGGATGTGAAGGCAACACTGTTGCCTAGATAATCCATGCGCTCCGACACCAGAAATCTTCCCACAACCAGAACTGCCCACAAAAAACTAGGGTCCCAAATGGTTATGCATGGAACCACCTCATTGACAGAATTACTGGCATTTGGCCTTTAATTCCTACTCATTTTCAACCTCGTAGAACATAGGGTGGCGTAGATTTATGATAAATAGCCACCTTGCGCTCCAAGTATGAGAATCTCCTCCGATGTCTCACTGCCCATTCCCTGAAACCAACTGTCAAGACCCGTTGTCAACCAAACTACACAAATAACCAACACTGCTTCTTGAAATTTCTTATCCCACTTACTAACATAAGCTTCACCGACACACCTCCGCATTCAATTGCCACGTGGGAGGGGAGTAAATGCCCCCTCTTAAACCCCTATCCCATCATTCAATAACCCCATCCAGGTTTTTAATTTTTATTATATTATTAAGGCATTCATGTAATAAATCAAATGAATTGTAAATGTTGATAGGTACGAAAATTTTAATGTCCACGAGACTAGCTATAGTCTGTGGGATCACTAGCTTCCCTACTTTTTGACTTTTGCAATTCAATCATATTATTATCCAAATTAATGATGAGCTGACCCAACCTTCTAACATTCCTCTCATTGAAAAGACAATGCCAAGGAACCGATGTTAACATACTACTGTAATTGTCTCTGATGTCTATGAAAGTATCACATTCCAAAATAAAATGTTTTTCCGATTCCACTGCCCCAGAAGTGCAAAAAGTACTTACTCGCTCTTCCCAAGCTTCTTGTGGTCTTTTCCATCGACCTGTTTCACACCGTAATTGATGCAAGTTAGTTCTTAATTGAGCAATAAGAATCTTTGCTCTCCATGGAATGTTAGCTCTAATGTACTCTTTTTGTTGGAGTTCACACGTGGGGTTGAATTCTTGAACATAATACTTCTTCTTTTTACCCAAATCTTTCCCCATATATGCTTACGAAACTTCTCCATAACATAACTCTTCAAATCCTTGCTATTTGTGGGACATGCATTTATGTAAATATTCCATTTTTGCATCCATTTGTTGTTTTGTCTCATCCATGATTTATTTCTTTCACTCATTCCTTCATTGAAAATAACTTTAGGCCATCTACCTTCTCCCATTTGCTCAATTCTTCGAAGATACCTTATGAGACACACCATAACAATTGCTTCGACAGAAGTTGCTCCTGTTTCACTCAACATTATCTCATAAGAAACCAAACTTTTTATTTCAAACTTGCTCATGATCAAGCATTTTTGGATTTTCTCAAATTGATTCCATTTTGAGACAAGGATGCTGCTAGCCCACAATTCACAACCATATAATATCACTGGACAAACTAGGAGCCCAGAAAGCACTTTAATTGTTTTCCAATCCCTTAACTCTGCCTCTGTACATCTGTTTTGAAGAGCATATAATGCTTTCCACCCTCCTAAGATTCTCTTCTTTCTGCAGTGCTCCCAATTAAGCTTGTTGTTGAAATCAATACCGAGGTACTTGTATTCATTTACTTCTTCAAGAATGTTGCCTTCAAAGAAGAACATATGTTGTCTCTACTTCTTTTTATTTGAGAAAATCATATTTTGGTCTTGCTGGTATCGCCACTACTTTACAAAAATGCTTAAGGGAATATAGGTGCATCTGCAATCCCTAGGCTGATTTAGCAATCAATACAAGGTCATCGACATATAAAAGAACCTTTATCACAAACTCCCCCAACCGAACACCATCCCCACCTTGTAGATTTAACCACTCTTCCAATTTATCAATATATAAGCCAAAAAGAGTAGGGGATAATGGACAACCTTGTTTGACTCCGATGTCACTTCTAAAGCTTTCTGAAATGCCTGCTGAAGTTCTGATTTTGACTTTCACCTCTTCATAAAGCTTATAGACAACAACTATATAATGCAAAGGAATTTCATGTTCTTCCATTCTACTCCACAACTTATCTCTAGGGACCGTGTCAAATGATTTTTTGAAATCAACAAAGAAGCAAAATACTTCTTCTTTTCCCTCCCAAACATTTTCAATAATGTGTCTCAACGTGATACCATGATCTACTGTAGAATGCTTTGGCCTAAAACCTGCTTGCTCTTTTGCCCTCTTTTTGGTATCAAAACAATTACTTCATGATACATCTCACATTGTCAAAATAAAAAAAATAAAAAATAAAATCATAAAAATTAACTAAACTATAACTTAAGATTATTATCATTATTAATTATAGAAACAATTAATATATGAGTTAACAATATATACATTTAAAAAGGAGTAGTCTTTAAGTGCGACTTTTTGGAGTTTCTCGCAATTTTTTTTGGTCAAATCTTGATTTGTGTTGTTTAAACTAGTTTTTGACTGCATATATGGATTCAACACACTCAAAAACCCATGTGGCACTTTGATTGTGAAGAGTTGACTTGTCAAACCTGTGATTTTAATGAATCCCTGCCGAATTCTAGACAAATTATATCGGAAAATAAACTGGAAAACTTTTCAAAAAGTCGCACTTAAAGGCTACTCATTTAAAAAAAGAAAGTAAATACACTTTATTACAATAACATTACTTCTTAATAAAAATCCAAAAAACATATAGTCAAAATATTTTATATATTTTTTATTTTAATTTAATTTTATAACAATTTGTTAAAGTAAATTGAAAAATAAAAAGGACATAATAACCTTTAAGTTAAATAATATTTTATTATATTTTGTAAAGGTTAAATTCCTACTATCTATTTAATTAATTATTATTTTTTCTCTGCAAATACTAAGTTCTATTAACTGAAAAGATAAATATTTTTACATGGAGTTGAGGCCTCAGAGATCAGAACTCGAGGGCACTCAAGACAGCAGAACTACCCCCTTACAAAAAGAAGTTGGGGAGACTAGTTACATATAGCTAGAAAATAGATATAAAACCCAGAGGATGACTTGTATAGCGAAGATAGAGACATTGGCAGCAGAAAGCTTAAATTCTTTGCAAACCAGCCGGTAAGTGACCCACCACTTCCTCGAAGGGATGCCAAAACAACAGGCCAAAAATGCTGAACCTTGACTGTGAGCGAAGATGCTTGGAGGTGGTCATCTGAGCAGTAACAAAAAACAAAAAGGAAAGAAGCAGGCCCAGGTGGCGCTAAACTTCCTTAACCTTACCAGGAGTCTTCTCCGCAACTAAACACGCACTGCCAATCCTCATACTCTCATTGCCATCCGTCTCGCTGACAGGGTTCGCCATGGAGTGACGTGGCGCCAAGAGTCCCTTCCTCATCAACTGGGCTTATGTCTTCAAGGGGCAGAATACCTTTAGGAATTTCCTCCTAACCAGACTTATCACTCTTCCAATTCTCTGGGCTATCTTTATCCATGGAATGCTCACTGCTTTGGGAAGGATCAGGAGCGATGCATGCCAGAGGGGAGATTTAATTTTCTTCTTCCAAAAGGATTATAGTAATGTGAGCAGTAATGAGAGGCCTATTCAAATTGCTTTGAAATTTGAAATGCGTGGTTTGGAAAGCGCTATTAGGAATTAGCCTGCGCCCAGAGCTCAAAGGTGGCACATCCTCATGAGAGGGGGGAAGATTAATAAGCGACTGCTCAGGTTCCACAGAGTGACCGACGGTTGAGTGTTTGCTGCTTCCACGTCGCCTCCCGGAGCGACTCCTTTTTCCCTGTCGAACCATTATGAAAGACGAAGGGTAGGGCGTAGAGAGACCAGAGAGACCACATACAACAATAGAGGGAATTGAACACATAGAGAAAGCACAGGGAATTGAACATAGAGACCGAATTGAATGCATAGAGAAATACCAAGACGGAGACACAACACTTCTAATGCTGAAGTCAAGAACTATGGAGATCTTACCCCTTAAAGCTGTGCTGAACCTCTTTCGGAGATACAGAGAGTTGGCCTGGAGCTTGCCTCTGTTTGCAAGTATCAGCCTGTCACCATATACCATAGCTAACTAGGGCTTGGCGCAGCAAGACTGAGCGCATGGTGTGAGGAAAACATACATGATTGACATGATTATAAAAACCATAATGTTGCATTGAACAACGCACTCCATAAATGCAAATATCCTACAGAATCCAGCCTTAATAACTCCATCCCTCTTGCGCGAGGTGAAGTCCTGGGAAGCCACGCTGCTTTGCAGCTGGCAGTACCGGGATTTACTGTTTTTCATGATGAACATTTAAAACAATTATGCCACCCGCATCTGGGGCTATTAATTAATTATTAATAATTAAATTAAAATACATTTATCAACATAACTATTGTGTGGAAAAACTCATATAAAATAAAAATAAAAATAATAATAACAATTATATTAATTATTAATAATTAAACCAACCTAGATCCATTTTAACTTTAGATTTATCAAACGCCGAGAGAGATTAAATGTCTCAAGGTGCAAACATTTCCTCAAGTTTTGCAAAAAAGAGGTTTTCACCTTGAGAGATTTGATCCCTCTTGGTGTAGATGCATGGAGATTCTGCTTAATAGTTGTTATGACTCATTGTTTTTTTGCTTGTAGTACTAATAGTATTTTTTGTCTTCTCATATCATGTCAAGGTTTGGCACATCCAACCTGTTTTTAAAAGTTTCTATTTGTAAGATGCTCTACATATACGAGGTCTTAGCAACCTCAAGACACTGAACTTATGTTATTGGTCTAGTTTCCCTTCAAGCAAACGAATAACAATTTTTGTTTGTTTGTCTATGTAATCCTCATTTGACGTAATGCAAAGTGCCTAACTTCATAATAATAATAATGATGATAATAATAATAATAGTTTCATTTATATTAGCCCCAAGGGATAGCTCAATTGGTCAAGCCCTCGTTGCTAAGTACCTTGACTATTGGGAGGTCATGAGGTCAAATCTCCTCGATGCCCTTTGGGTTAGGCCCTATATATTAGGCTGCCTTTGATGGATCTATGTGGATTACTTCCCGTGGACATAGCGACCATTCAGTGACTGTGAACCATGGTTGCCTTTCAAAAAAAAAAATAGTTTCATTTAAATTAATTAATTAATTATAATGTTATTAAGAGTATAATAATAATAATAAACATTTTATATTAGTACGATTATTAAAATTAATATGAGTAATAGTAAAATTAACATCAATAACAAGAACAATGGTATTATTATAATCATAATAACAATAATATTTTTTTGTAAGTTTAAGTTTGTATTGTTTCAAAAATTCAAAATATCAACATACATCTGTCATCTGTCCATGATTTCAAATTTTTTCAAAGGTGTTCTGAATTTGCCACTAAGGGAACCATATTTAATGACCACATTATGATAGAAAGACATACCAGTACATAATTAAATGAAATTCAACCAACCTATCAACTGGAGTACTGAAAATGAAAATATCTTTGAAATTTATAAGAGACAAATATTTGAGATCACAGGTGTGAGATCTTTTGCGTTGGATCTTGGAGGAGTTGAAGGCTTAAGCACACACTAGAAGTGGCTCTCAATATGAGCTAGCTAGGCATCCAAACTTTCAAGATATGAAGGTTGAAGTCTTTGAGCATGTTTGATGTCATTCAGGGCAACAAAAACATTGTATTGTTCCTCTTGATTCTCCTTTAAAACTCTGCCAATGAGAGTATTGAGTTGCTAATGGAGAGTTATAGAGTAAAGATATTGTTTCCGTCTTCCCCTGGTATGACCACATTTGGGAAATTAGTGAGGAACATCTTCAATTATATCAAAGCTTAAATAAACAAGACGTCTCTCAGCAAGTAGGGCCTCAAGATTTTTAATCTCAACTTGGATCTCTAATGGAACAACTATGTAATAGATGTTCGCAGCCTCACAAGCCTGTGAATCTATCTCTGATACCATGCAGAAATTAATGTGTAGGTTCAAAAATTCTCATGAGATTTACTAAATCACAAGACTTGAAGCTACTCTACTGATTTGCAAAAGTTAATTCACCATCTAGAACAAAAATCATAGACATGCAAAAGGAAACATCACACGTGAACAAATATTTATCTAGGGGAAGAAACTATTCAAAACCCCTTACTGTCTATATTGCACTAATTAGAGAATAAAGGTGAATAAATGTGCTTGCTCAAGCCTGAGCACACCCTGCAAGTGTATAGTCTATTTCTTTGCTTCACTGTCTGAGTCTAGCCAACACTTAGCCAATTTTCAGGCCCTCCAAGCTCCTATTTCCTGGTGTTGTTCCTATGGGAAATTAGCCTCTATTATTTAGGAATTTCCCACTATTGAATTGCACAATTCCTCTAGGTCCTTACTCTAATTGCATGCACCACTTGTACACAATGGAATATGCTACAACTAATAGTACACTGCCTTGGAATTTCCATATCAACTGGGTAACTCGAATTCTCTGCATGCAACAATTATTTTGGGCTAATTGATTAGTAAACTGGTTGATCACTGAGTGTTGTTTAAGTTCCACTTCCACAACTTGACCTCCATTAGTTCTTCTGACAATTAGAACTAGTTTAACTGACAATAAAACATGTTAACTAAAATAGATTGCTACAAATTAGCAATCAAGAATACTGAACTGAAATCAAGCTCCCCAACTCGAATTAACTGAGTTAATTGAGTTAGTAAGTGCCATGTCACCTCAGTTAACTACTTCAAAGGTTTATGCTAAAATAGAAATTCAAATTTTCTCTAGTTTGACCAAGGCAAAGTCAAACTGAGATTTTCTTGATGCATTTGTAACACTCCCTCTCAACAAGAAATGGATTATCAACCACCCTTATCTTGCACCTATGGAACTCAAACTTCCTTCTTGAAAAGGCCTATGTCAAAATATCAACTTCTTATTCCTATGTCAGAATGTACTACAACAACATAATCCGCCTTTGCACATAATCTTGTAGATGGTGATACTGTATATCAATATGCTTGGATCAATTGTTAAAAACAAGATTTTCAGAGAGTTTGATGCAACTATGATTATCAGAGTAAATAACAGTTGGATCCATCATTTAACCAAACAAGCTAACAAGTATCTTTCTCATCTAGATTGCCTCACATGTTTCTTGACTTGCATCCATGTATTTTGCTTCTGCCGAGCTGAGTGCCATAGATGTTTGCATCCTGCTGTAGACTCAACACTAGAAATTCCACCTGATGTTCTCTTCCAGTTTGATAGAATCCTTTCCCAGTCTGCATCAGTGAAGCCACACAACTTCACTCCCTCTATTCAACTGTACCAATGTCCAAATTGGGTAGTGCCTCTAAGGTACTGTAGAACATGCTTAGCTTCCCTCCAAAATAGTTTGGTTGACGTAACCATAGCTTGGCTCAGTTGGTTTACTTCCAAACACATGTATGGTCATGTGTTCATAAGGTACATGAGTGAACCCACCAACTGCTGGTAAAGAGTCGCATCCACTTCCTCACCTGAAGTGGTATCCTCTTTCCTCCAATTGGTCATTAGAGGAGTCTTCATGGGTTTTCACTTGTCCATGAAAAACATCTAAAGTATCTCGTTGGCATACTTTCCCTGAGAGACAAATAGTTCTGCATCACCTTTCCATACTTCAAATCCAAGGAATTAGTGCATGAGACCCATGCCCTTCATCTCAAACTCTCTTGCAAGGTCCTCCTTGCAAGATTTGATCATCTGCTCATCACCAGTCAAAATCAAGTCATCAACATATAAAACAATAATCAACAATTTACCTTCTACAAAAATGTGATAGAGGTTTGTGTTGATTTTTTTAGCTTGGGAGGTACTCCAAGCCTTGTGGATTGAGGGTTTGGAGGAAGGAGCTCCACAAGTGGCCTTGTGGGATTGAAACCCAAACTTGGGGTTTTTCACCCATCGTAATTTGGGCCAAAACCATGAGAATATTTCGACATATGATGGATGAGGATGATAGTTCTCATCGGGATGGATCAAATGCAATGAATATCATTTGATTATGAGTTGTAGAAATGGAGTTATGAATTTTTGAAGTTAATATATGTGGTTGTGGATTAATTTGGGAGAAACAGGTCATCTTGTGTCAAAATTATACTTGTTAACACCACATGTAGCCCTCATGTTTGTGTATAAATATGAGGTGAGTGAGGTTCATTTGAACACATCCAAAAGTGCATTTATCTCTTGAGAAAATACACCGAGTAGCAGTAGTGGTTGAGTAGTAGCAACGGTTGAGTAGCAACGCTGACTAAGTAGCAACAACGACCGAGTAGCAGTGACGACAGAGTAGCAACGGTGGCCGAGTATCAGCAACAGTAGAGTAGCAACGACGACTGAGTAGAAGCAACGAATGAGTAGCAGCAATGACTGAGTAAGAGTTGAGCGACGATAGAGTAGTAGCAGCGACCGAGTAACAACAACTGAGTGGCGGCCGAGTAGCAGTAGCTGAGCATAAACCATGCAAAGGAAGTCATCAGCCCTTACGGACTCTCAGAGGTATGTGTTTTGATATAGTTGATTGCTAGTTGGATGGGTGTCCAAGGGTTGGACAGTTGATGGAGTCTATTGGTAACCAAGAGGAGGGTTTCCTAGGTGTGAGGATGCCCTTGCCAAAGGCATATGCTATAATGAGCATTGATCACTCATGGATTGTTGGAGGGTAGCACGAGAGTGGGCCAAGTGTGGACGTGATTGTGCATTTATGGTCTGCTGGAGGAGAGTGTGATAGTGCCCAAGTTGGAGCATGGTGTGCAACATTTTGATGGATAAAAGTAGCTGCTAGAGTGGTATTTATTGAGATCAAGGGTCTGATCAACCAGGAGTAGTTTGTGGAGCCCTATACTTGTGTGTGGAGAAGGAAATCTACAACATATGATGGGTAGTCCTCCTAGCCCATGTTCATTGTGGGATATGGAAAACTTACAGTGATAGGTGGTATCTCTCCATGCCCTATGTTGGTATTCATTAGAGTAACGCAGGAAGACTATAGTGGATTGAAGTCCCTAAGTAGCTGAGGAGCAACAATGGGTAGTTGAGAGTTGTTCACAAGTGGATCTGTGAACAAATCGACAGGAGTATCAATGTATTGTGCTCTTAATGGACTAAGGAACAACTAGTGAGCAGATTGATAGCCGAGGTTTAGTGATCAGATGGACTTGGATCGTTGATAGAGATAGGGATGCATATTGAGAGCCGAAGGACTGGTCAGGTACAAGGTATGACCGAGAGGAGCTGAGAGAGTCGATTACATCAGCTAGATGGCCATAATATCTTGTTGAGGGTAGATTGGTTGTCAATGGATTAAAAACAAGCCCCATATTTTTATTCTTATACTAGTGGGTGTATGAGGGCCATTATCCCTGGTACAGGAGCCCTATACTGTTGTATTATTTTTAATATAACAAAGTTGGTTTGGAAAATGTAAAAAGTTGTCTATATGCTATGCATGTGTGGTTTACTACTATTTATATTCTACTGTGCAAAGTAGTATTGTTGAGATTCTTGGTTTGGTAGCGTCATAGATTTTAAGATTCTATCCTAGATCCAAGATCATGGAAATTAAATATGGTATCAAAGCTTGTCTGAGCTACTTTGAGGGACAATGAATCAAAGTGTGCATATCGAAGCAACTAAGATGGAGTTACAGGTGTCTAGATCATGGATCAGAGGATTCAATTGAAGACATGGAGATGTGGTCTTGACTGGCTTGGCAGCTAGATTGGCTAGGAATTCTCGTGGATTGGTAGTGAGCCTGGTGAACAATAGTTTGTTGTAGGGCAGATTGTTGATCATGGACATCCATTGATTTTCCATTGATGGTTGGGACAACTTAAGGGTTTCTTTGGCTTTGACGAGATCAGGTCGATCGAGATGGCTTCATGTGATGGACTAAAAATTGATAGGCTAGAGTATTCATCGGATCATGATGTTTCACATATGAGATTGGAGGTATTTGCATGAGTGGTATTTGATCCAGTAGGATGAGTGCTTGCAGGACTGAGCCAATGGAGATCGTGTAGGTTCAAAGGGAGTATAGCCTCAGAGGGAGTATCCCTATGGAGGTTTGGGATCTTTAGGTTTAGATGTGATGAGGCAGAGGCACTACTGAGATTATCAGATTCATTCTATAGGTTATACTTCAGTGACAGATCCTAGATGGGCTAGTGTTGTTGGATGATGATGGTTACTTCCTAGTCTTGGAAGTACATCCCTCGCTAAGAGGGAGTGTTGATTTTTGTACCTTGGGAGGTACTCCAAGCCTTGTGGATCGAGGGTTTGGAGGAAGGAACTCCACAAGTGGCCTTGTGGGGTTGAAACCCAAGCTTGGGGATTTGCACCCATTATGATTTGGGCCAAAACCATGAGCACATTTTGACATGTGATGGATGAGGATGATATCTTTCGTTGAGATGAATCTGACGCAATGAATATCATCTGACTCTATGTTATAGAAATGGAGTTATGAATTTTTGAAGTTAATATATGTGGTTGTGGATTAATTTGGGAGAAAAGAGAAGGTTGACCTGTGTCCAAATTAGACTTGACACCTCATGTAACCTTCATGTTTGTGTATAAATAAGAGGTGAGTGAGGATCATTTGAACACATCCAAAAGTACGTTTATCTCTTGATAAAATAAATTTGAGTAGCATCAGTGGATGAGTAGCAGCAACAACTGAGTAGCAACGATGACCGAGTAACATCAGCAGCCAAGTAGCAGCAGCGATTGAGTAGCAATGACGACCGAGTAGTAGCAATGGCCGAGTAGTAGCATCTTTCGAGTAGTAGCGACGACCAAGTAACAACAACAACCAAGTAGTAACAACGACCGAGTAACAACAACTAAGCGACGACATAGTAGCAACATTGGCTGAGTAACAATAACTGAGCGATGGTCGAGTAGAAATAGCTGATCAAAAACCATGCAAAGGAAGTCATCAACCTTTAAGGACTTGCAGATGTATGTGTTTTGATATTGTTGATTGCTAGTTGGATGGGTGTCCAAGGCTTGGGCAATTGATGGAGTCTGTTGGCAACCAAGAGGAGGGTTTCCTAGGTGTGAGGATGCCTTAGCCAGAGGTAGAAGCTACAATGAAGACCGGTCACTCGTGGAATGTTGGAGGGAAGCATGAGAGTGGACCAAGTGTGTACGTGATTGTGCATTTATGATGAGTTGGAGGATAGCGTGATAGTGCCCAAGTTGGTGCACGATGTGCAACACTTTGATGGATAAAAGTAGTTACTAGAGTGGTAGTTATTGAGATCAAGGGTCTCATCAACCAGGAGCAGTTTGTGGAGCCCTAGAATTGTGTGTGGAGAAGGACATCTATAATAGATGATAGGTAGTCCTCCTAGCCCGTGTTCATTATGGGAGATGGACATATTACAGTGATAGGTGGTAACTCTTTGTTCCCTATATTAGTCTTCATTGGAGCAATGCAGGAAGACCATAGTGGGATGAAATCCCTAAGTAGTCGAGGAGCAACAGTGGGAAGTTGAGAGTTGTTCACAAGTGGAGCTGTGAACAACTCGACAAGAGTCTTGATGTGTTTTTCCCTTGATGGAATAAGGCACAACTAGTGAGCAGATTGATAGCCAAGGTTCAGTGACCATATGGACTTGGATTATTGATAGAGGCAGTGTTGCAGATCAGGATCCGAAGAACTGGGTAGCTATAGGGTATGACCGAGAGGAGTTGAGAGAATCGACTACACAGCCAGATGGTCAGAGTATCTTGTTGAGGGTAGATTGGTTGTTGATGGATTGACACCAAGCCCCAATTTTGTATTGTGGATGTATGAGGGCCATTATCCCTGGTACAAGAGCCCTAGATTGTTGTATTATATGTTGATTAATATAACGAAGTTGGGTTTGAAAATGTAAAAAATTGTCTATATGCTATGCATGTGTGATTTACTGTTGTTTATATTCCATTGTGCAAAGTATTGTTGAGATTCTTGGTTTTGTAGCATCATAAATTTTAAGATTCTATCCTAGACCCAAGATTTTGGAAATTCAACAGTTTGCATCTGCTTCACTTTTGGTGAAGCCCAAACTGGTTAGATAGCTGTCCACCCTAATGTACCAAGCATGGGGTTCTTGCTTGAGACCATACAAAGCTCACTTGAGTCTGCACAAATGAGACTCTCTATCAAAAGTCTCGAAGCCTTTTGATTTCTTGATATACACCTCTTCCTCAATGACTCCATTGAGGAATGTTGTTTTCACATCCATTTGGTTGATCTTCCACTCGATCTATGCAGCCATACAAAGGATTTATCTGATGGATGTGTACCTTGTTACAGGAAAAAATATCTCCTCATAGTTAATCCCCTCAACTTGAGAGTACCCCTTGACCACTAATATGGCCTTGTAATTTTCTATGCTTCCCTTTGATGCCTGCTTCACCTTGAAGATCCATTTCAAACCCACAACTGGTTTGTCTGCTAGTCTTGGGACCACTTCCCACACTCTGTTCTTTACAATGGATTCATACTCCACTATTGCATCAACCCATACTGGTTTCTCTACTGCTTCCTCAAAATAGGATGGCTAAGTCTCTACTAGCTTAGTAATTAGATCCATGTAGCTAGTGTACCAATATGGTGAACTTATGTGCCTGTGATGATTTGAAGGAGCACCCACATTCTCCCTCACATTTTGCACAAGTCTCTCAAGTTCTCTAGTTCTTTACTTGCCTTCTCTGGATGTTTCTGCTTGAGTGACTATCTCCACTCCCTTCTCCTCAACTTATGGCTGCTTACAACATTCTGAGGCTCCTCCTCTGGTGGGTTATGAATATGCTTCTCAAGAGAGCACACATGGATTTATATTCATCAAATTTTACGTCCCTTCGCACAACTTCCATTCTGAGGGATGGAAAGTACACATGGTAGTTGTGGGGAGTTTCTGTGTAACCCACAAATACCTCCAATTCTGTTGTTAGCTCTAGCTTCTTGATTATTTGGAGACATGTCAGTAAACAGAGGCTCCAAAAATCCTGAAGGGTGACACATCCGACTTCCTCTCTGATAATTCCTCCTCTAGTGTGATCATGCCAAGAACCCAATAAGGACTCCTGTTCTGCAAATAGACCATTGTTTTGCATGCTTCATCACAAAAGTGCAGAGGTAGGCTTTGGTCATGCAACATTGCCTGTGTTTCTCCCACAATGCTATGATTCTTCGTCTCAGCCACCCCATTCTACTGTGGGTCATGGGGTGTTGTTGAATCTCGTCAAATGCATTATTTTGCACATAAAATTTTAAACTCATTGACACATACTCACCTCCATTATCTCTCCTGAGAACCTTCACCTTCTTACCTATTTATTTCTTGATTAGTGCTTTGAACTCCATGAACTTGGAGAAAGTCTCATCCTTCTTTTGCATGAAGATGATCCATCACTTCCGCAAGAAGTCCTCAATAAACATGACATTTTTTTTGCCTGGCAGTGGAGGCTATCAAGAAAGGTCCACAGACATCAGAGTGGATCCTTTCAATACTGCATGTGCTCTACTGTCCCGATCATGGAAAGTGGATTTTATGTACTTCCCCAAGGTACACCCTTTGCATGTATCTTACTGCTTTAAGCTCCTTTTGGAAGGCCTGTTGTAATCTGCCGCATGATCTTCAAAGTGCCATGATGCAAATGGCCAAGTCTTATAGGCCAAAGTTTGCCAACATCGTGACTCTGCACCTTATCCACCTTTATGCTTAATGGAGCACAATCCTCCACATCTATCTTGTAGAGGTTCTTCACATGAGCTCCGATATTCTTCACCTGTCCCGTGGCTATGTGTCCCAGTTTTTCCTTCCCTTTGTTTAAAATCACATCATAACCACAGTCTTCCAAAACGGCAATAGAGACAAGATTCTTCTTTAGACCTGGAACAAACATAACATCCTTGAGTCTAAGAGGGGAGCTCGACTCCCTTTCAAAGATGACTGTACCAATCTAAGTCACGCTATACCTTCCATCATCTCCCATATCGAAGTGCATCTGGAGATCTTTCTCCTCCAAATCACTGAAAAAATATTTATTCCCCATCATATGGAACGAGGTACTGCTGTCAAGGTACCACAAGATTCCCATCAGTGTAGTGGCCATGCATGCAATGAGAGTGAAATAAAACTTGAATTGTGAAGCCAAGAATTCACTTGCTGCTTCTGTTGAGGTCTTATTGCTTGTCTTCTTGTGTGGAAACATCATGGCATAATGCTCGAATTCGTGATAGTGAAAGCACTTGATTTTGGACAAGTCTTTCTTCTTGCCCCCTTGACTAAATTTTGCTTTGGATTAGGATTTCTTCCCTTTCCCTTTCTTTGCCTTTCTAGCCAAGACATAGTTCTCCTCATCCTTTCCCTTGGATGAAGTCTTGTCTTTGGTATTCTACTTGATTTCTTCCTATACTAAGCCAGACCATAAGCACTCCCAACTTGGTAGTTTCTCCCTACCATTTACCAAATCTTGATAGCTATGGCAACTCTTAGGAAGGCCCCTAAGGTCTATAGCTACTAATTCTTCTTCAAGGACATTAACATCGACCCTGCCAAGTTCATCATGACATCATGTAAAATCTCTCAAACACTACAAAACTGTGTCTTTCCTCTACACCTTGATACTTCAAAGCTTGTCCTTGAGTGCTAACTTCCTGTGGTCACTACTATTCTCGAACAATTATGTCAGTGCTTTCCACATCGCTAGCGAATTCTCTTTTCTATGGAGATTCAAGAAAATACGATCCTGTACTCCCTCCAATATGATTGTCCTTGCCTTGGCCACATCTTTCTTCCACTGAGAAATATTTTGGGCAATGTTTGGGGTTTTGTTACATTTGTCTTGATATATTCTAGCAGCCCATTGTCATCCAATACTACCTCCATGTAGTCCTTCCATGTAACAAAGTTTGAGATGCCTTCCAAGGCATACTCTAGCCCGAGTCCATTGAAATCCATCTTCTTTGTCATGAAGAAAACTTGCAATACTGATCTTCAAATTCAAACCTCCCACGATGAAAACTTCGAAATGTTTGTTCTACAGTGATTCAAAACTACTATGAAATTTACTAAATCACAAGACTTTACGCTACTCTATTGATTTGCAAAAGTTAATTCACCATATAGAACACAAATCATAGACATGAAAAAGGAAACATCACACATTCATAGAGATTTATCTAGGGGAAAGCAACTAATCAAAACCCCTTACTCTCTATATTTAATTAATCAGAGAATAAAGACGAATATATATGCTTTCTCAAGCCTGAGCACACCCTTCAAGTGTATAGTATATCCCTCTGCCTAACTGACTGAATTTGGCCAACACTTAGCCAATTTTCAAGCTCTTATTTCCTTGTGCTATTCCTATGGGAAATTGACCCCCTATTATTTAGGAATTTCCCACTATTTAATTTCACAATTCCTCTAGGTCCTTCCTCTGACTGCATGCACCACCTGTACACATTGGAATATGCTACAATTGATAATACACTTCCTTGGAATCTCCATCTCAACTAGGTAACTCGAATTCTCTGCATGCAACAATTATTTTGGACTGATTGATCAGTTAACGGGTTGATCACTGAGTGTGGTTGAAGTTCCACTTCCACAACTTGACCTCCACTAGTTCTTCTGATAGTTAGAACTAGTTTAACTGTCAATAACTCAAATTAACTGAAATAGATTGCTACAAATTAGCAATCAAACATACTGAACTGAACTCAAGCTTCACCAACTAAAATTAATTGAGTTAACCGAGTGAAAAGTTCCATGTCACCTTAGTTAACTACTTCCAATATTTCTGTTGAAATAGAAATTCAAATTTTCTCTAGTTTGACCAAGGGAAAGTCAAACTGATATTTTCTTGCTGCATTTTCAACAAAACATGGGTTTACTGACAACAATAAATCTCAACCTAGACAAGTGGTATCATATTTAGGAAGTTTATTACGATAAACTTCCTTTCAAATGAAAGTATTGCCATGAATATGGTCACTTTGTGTGAAATTGTAAGAATAAGTTAGAAGATCAACAAAAGTAGTCAGAGGATGGAGAACAATGGCAACAACAGAAAAAGAGAACGAGATTTACAAGGCTGAATAATCAAGCTCCTCCTTAAGGAACGACATGATTTGAGACCAACATCCCTTTCGTACTCCCGCTGGGAAGGAACAACGAACAATTGAAGGAACAAAGGAAACTAAAAGGAAGGATGCAAGCACAAAAGGGATGGATGTAAATAGGGGAAGGATGGAGGACATAAGGAGGCAAGGAAGTGCCTAGCATAGAAATACATAAGGGGGACATCAAATCTTGTAAATGAAGACAAAATATCATAAACCACCACATATGTGCTAGGTAGCTAGGGATACTTACCTTCCTTGATCGAAAAAGGGAAAGAACCCCTATCCCCAAAAAAATTGGGCTTGCGATAGCAATAATAAAAGCCCTACTGATCCAAACAATAGCTTCACCATTTTGAATTAATCACTAGAAAAGGAGAGATTACATTTAATGAGGAAACAATGGAGATCCCTCTAGGCAACACCAAGCCCTCCTTTCCCATAGTGCTAGAGGGAATTCCAACCCTGGAAGAGGCCTCTAGGGAAAATTTAGAGGAAGGATATCAATCTATGGATGAATAATTTCACTCCGTTAGGGTTCCTAAGGCTTAAGGTGGAGGGATTAAAGCAAGCTCTACAAATGAAAAATCATATGTGGATGGGGAAAAAAATAGAGTGTTCTCAAAGTAGGTAGGAATACAAATAGGTAGCTAAAAAATGAAATGACTGAGAAAGATAAGGAGATGGGGACCTAGTTGATAATGGATTTAGCTAAAATGGTCACTAGGAATGTAAATAAAATTAGATCTATCCTCCATTCAAGAGGCAATGAATCACATATTAAATCATGAAAATTTTCTCTTAGAATTGAAAGGGGTTGGGATCTGAGGAAAGGATGTTTGAAGTTCGATCCTTAGTAAAAAAGGAAATGCTGACTATCCTCTTACTCTAGAAGACGAAGTTGGGGGAGATAGAATCCCTCCAAAACTTATCAAAGTTTGGAAAACTTGTGATCTTAGAGTAGTTTGATCAGGAGGTTCTTCAAGGGGTCTAAGTTAAATTTGGTGTGCTTCTATGTTTAAGTTAGTCGACTCACACTATGCCCCCCACTGAATTGTAGTCTTCTTGCTTCACATTCCGACAAATAAGGTATGTAATGTTGTCAATCTTTATGTTCTTGTTCAGTATGTGGAAAATACCAATTTCTAGGCTCCCCTTCTTTCCCTCAAGGCCTCAATTTGAATTCAATATTGTAATATTAGAGGGGATTTTAAAACAACCCTCCACCCCTGAGAAAAAAAGAAGGTTCTCTGCTGGAAGATCAGTTCCAAGAAAGCATGGAAGATTTGAGATCTACAACGCATTTGATTGATATTAGGCCCTCTACCAACAAAATCACATGGAAAAACTGAAGAATTGGACCTAGACATATTGCAACCCATTTTGATAGGTTCTCAGTAGCATGTCTTTTTTTGTCTCAAGATTTTCAAGTCTCCTCTCATGTTCTTCCATGGGAAAGTTTTGATCACAAACCAAATTATCTTGAAGTTTTATAGTCAGTTTATTATGGGTTGCTTGCATTTCACTTATTTCTCCTTTGGATCAAAAGGGATGACTTCTCGGGGATGGTAAAGTCCACTTGGAGTAGGTGGGAGAGCAGCTCACTAATTACCATATGGGAGAAAAAAATTAAAAAATTTAAATCTTACTATCAAGAAGTACATAAAAGAAAATAAAAAGATAGGGACACATTGAATTTCATTAAGGTAATTATTTTGGTATATATATTTCTATATTGGTATACATCTTCATATTTTTTTTGTCTACTTTGGATTAAACAAATAATGATTCATTTTTATTATTACAGTTTGTTCTACCTCTATCTCTCCTAGACAACTCCGACAACAATGTCAAACAAGTTATCTATGATCTTGGGAAATACATGAGGTAAGTAGTGATTTATATGAAAAGTGTTTTTCAATTTGTTGTTCAACTTAATGACATGTTTTACTTGTAATATAATATATTATGTTTTGTTAAAACATGTTATTTTCTTACATCATTTGTAGATGCTTGTCATTGAAATAAATCCATAAATAAGATATATATTATTGGAAGAGAGAAATTCCCTGGCTAATGTGCAAAATACAAAAGTATCTACCTCCAATTTTTTTCAATGCACAAGAAAAATACCTCATACACCAAGTTGAGGAGATTGAATTGTGCGAACCTGTACACACAAGGCCAATGTGGATGGTGGAGAGGCACTTAAAATCATTGAAGGATTTGATTAAACAAAGAGCACATCATGAGGGTTCTATGGTGGAGGAATATATGGTATATCAATCCATGGTGTATATTAGTCATTATCTTACTAAATTAGTAACAAATATGCATGTGGATCACATTTGGGATGTGAACTCCATAAAAAAATTGAAGGAGACCACCTGTTGGGGAAAGGTAGAATGAGAAAAGTGAGAGGTAATTAAATATTTGTGGAGATTTATAATATATAAAAAATTTTCATTTTTGTGTATATCATATTTTTTCAATTTTTATTATTTCATGAATTATTAATATTGACGAGGGTAACTAATATTTATTGGTTGTTTATGATTTTCTGATATAGTTGGTCAAGAGTGGGATGCACTACATATGTACATTGCAAACAATATTGACTGGACGAAGGTATGGATTGAAAGATGTAGACAACGCGATGGTAGGTTATCATGGGAAGGGGTGTCTACATTGGTTATAAAAGCTCATCATAAAGGAGATATCAATCTTACACAAAGAGAAATTGATTTAGTGTATGGTTTGAAAGATAAAAATGGAAGCATGCATTTTTGCCTTGCAATATTTTATTAAGTTATTTTATAAATAATTAATGTGAATTCAAGTGTTTTTTTTTTTCCAGATAATTTACAAGTTATATAAATATGTTTATTAATTTACAATGCCATTTTTTTTAGGTGTTTGGAATATTGCAGTTGAAACATCACAAGGCGATGTGGTACAATGGCCATAAATTTTGCATCAAAAGGTTGGATGAAAAGAGGAAAACTTCTGATTGTGGGATAGCTGCAGTCTTCCAGATCACTAATGTTTCCTCTAGAAGTGACAAACATCCAAAAGTCTCTAAAAATGGATACTATGGGTATTTGGATGACATACTTGATTGTGACTTTAGATCCTTCAAATTGGTTCTGTTCGATGTCATATGGTACATGTTGCAAATGAATGAACATGACCCTGATAGAATTGTTATTCAACATCATAACATATTTACCATGGTTTACAAGGTCATTTAAGTCAAGAACAAATCACTACATTCAAGCCAATATGAACAAGTATTTTACTTAGAGATTCTAGTTAGAGGGGGATGGTTATATGTTCTTAGATATGATCCAAGAGGAAGGTCGATAAAGTATAACATAGTGAAAGAAGATGATATTAAATATGATATAGAATAGCAATTAGTTCATGTGTCAAAAGAACAAGTCAAATAAGTTCAATATGTTCAAGACAATGTTTCGGATGAAGATGATAATGACAATGTACTTTCAATTAAAGAACATGAAGAATTTGAACCAAATGTACAAGAAAATTTTCCTCATGATGATATGATTGAAAGTTATGACATTGATGATTATGTTGATATGGCCAATCCTTTCAACATCAATTTTGAACTAGATGATACATATGTTGAGTTGGATGAAGAATAAGATTAATGATATCGAAATGTTGAAATGTACGAGGTAGATCTTTATATGTTTTAAGATGATTTGTTCTCTTTCATTTACCTTAAATTTTTGTTTTCTTAATTTGTGGCTATGGTTTATTCTTACTATGTTGCTTTCAAATATTTTATACTATATAAATTGGGTGTTAGGGAATAGAGAGTTATGTGACTGGGGGGAAGATGCCATATGATCTTCGACCTTCACATGGTTGTCATTGTTTAGTAGTGTATATTTTTCTTGAAACCAATAGAAGCTCATTGAAGTTTATACCATCATCTCTAATTTTAACTTTGATTCGTCTGACAATTTTCAAGGTTATCCATTTAAAAATTAGTGGAAATTATGCCCTAATCAATTGAACATGCACAAAGTGATATGTGAATGGGGCCAACGTTGATTTTTTCTTGGTTTGTTCTTGTATGAATTGAAGTTTGACATGATTATAGTAGATGCATGCATTGATGATATGGTAGGGTTTCGAGACTCTAATACGACTCTCAAACATTTGATTTGTTCTCTTTCATTTATCTTAAATTTTGAATTTAATCTTTTATGCTGATTCTTACAATGTTGCTTTCAAATATTTTATAGTAGATAAATTAGGTATTGGGGAATTGAGAGCAATGTGAGAGGTGCGGGGGGGGTGTGGGCGGGGGAGGGGCCATATGAGCTTCCACCTTCATGTGATTGGCCTTTTTTAGTAGATAATATATTATTCTTGAAACCAAGAGAGGCTCATTCAAGTTTATACCATCATCTCCAATTTTATATTGTTATTTGTAACTTTAGTGAGACCTCCTTTTGTTGTTATAATGAAAACAATTCGTAACAAGAATGGAAAATGACCATCGAAATTGGCTCAATTTTTAGTAGTGAGAATATTTGTATGAAGGATAACTCAACCACCAACCACAATAAAGGATGGTAACCGAGAGGGGGACTCAACCATATTTAAACCTATGTCCCGTCTCCTCCCAATTTAAAATATTCCTTGGGTTGATGTTTCAATTAATCAACCTAACTTTTAGGGGATAAACCATGTCACATGTCAATTTTTCACATTAAAACAAATGGCCTTGAACTCGGATTTATCATCATCCACTTACACTTTGCAATCATCCCCTACAAAGCCAAAAGCATTCCCTTTCTAGAAGTTATAATAATCATGGATTACATTGGATAAATACCCTAGTTTAAGGCATAATCATACTTACTTTATTGAAAAACTACAATGGCACAGGTTGCACACATGGAAACTGCGCTAGTCAGTGCAAGTTTCTTTCACAAAAAATGCGATGAACACCTGAAAATGAGGAAAAATAAAAATTAATTTTGAAGTTTCTCTCTCTAGAAGCTTCGGGAGTGGTTTTAACCATTTACTATTAGATCAAATCTCGAACTCCTACTATTGAGGTCTTATCTCTTATCTCCTAGAAATTACCTCCCTCTAATGTGGATCTAATCCCTAGAATGGTAAATCCAAAACCACCTCATTTACTCTATAAGTGCAACACCTACCATAAAGTTTGAGTTAGCTTTTGGAGACTTTGATTATGCCTTTATGTTGTTATTTTTATGCTAATGGAAAAACCTGTGAGCAATTTATGAAACCAATGTTTCGAACTAGCTAGGTGAGTCCATCATCACGACAATGAGATCTGTATTTTGAGAAGAGAGAGTCGAGAAAATTATGAAGCTATTAATAGATGAATAGAAAGATATCTGATATCTTTTAGCTTATAATGTCGGCCTGATTGATTTACACTTATTAATTAATTAATTAATCAATTATTATTATTATATATATATATATATATATATATATATATATATATATATATATATATATATATATATATATATATATATATATATATATTAAATTATTTAATAAATTTTATTTAAGAGATTGTTTAATATTAATATTATGATTTAAATTTTAGGTTTTAATGATTGAAATCTCAACGTATTTGTTTGCTATATATATTACATTATTTTATGTGTTAATCTATATATTTGAATTATATTTTTTAATTTAATTGTATATCATTTATTTATTTATAATTTGTTATATATATATATATATTTATTTTTTATTTTTTATCTTTAACAGTTTATCTACTAATTTAATTACTTATTATTCATTTATTTAATTTAATTTTTTATATTACTATTATTATTATTTATTTATTTATTTTTATTTATTATTTTATTATTATTTCTTCTTCTTCATTATTATTATTATTATTTTTTAATTTATTTACTTTGTTTTTATTTATTAATTAATTAATTAATTAATTATTATTATTATTTATATCTTTTTTTTTAATACAATTTAATCATTATTCTTATTATTAGTTATTTATCAATTAGTTTATTATTGTTATACATATTATTATTATTAATAATATCACTATAATTATTATTATTATAATTAATATTATAATTATTATTATTCCTATTATAATTATTATTCTTATTCTTTATGATTATTAATATTGTTATTATAAAGATATTATATTTATATTTTTTGTTATTTAAATTATGTGATATGTTATATAAATGAGTTATTTGTTATGAAATAGTTTGAATTGAAGAAATTATTATTTGTATTTATTTATTTAATTAATTATTTATATTTTGATTTGTCAAATGTTGTCAAAAGGGAGTATTAGATTAATTTAATGTTTTTTTTCATTTTATTTAATAAGGGTTTCCAGGTACTACTTAATTTAAGACCGTCATCCCTATTCATATTATTGGAGGATTTCTCAATTTCAATTGCCTCTTTTACTATTCTTTTTAAATAATGGTCTTCCTTATGGATTAATTTAGCTTATTCCATACATATATAGTGTGAAGAGAAACATGCGTGCTCTGCTAGACCTGATTTTTCCGATCTATTTCTAGTAATATCATTAATGTGTTCTTTTAATCTTATTCCAAAGGATCTCCCTGTTTCACCTATATAAAATTTACCGCAAGAATAGGGAATCGAGTATACTCCTTTGTGATTTTTTGGGTCTATTGAGTCCTTAACAGACTCAAGCATGTTTTTTAGGGTGTTAGGGGGCGTGAAGGCAACCATAATGTTATGCTTAGTGAGAACTCTGGCAATTTTATCTGTGGTTCCTTTAATATAGGGTAAGGAGATTCTAGGGTTTTCAAGAGATTTTCTTATTCGTTTATTGGTTATGGAATCTTTAATTATTTTATGGATAGTGTGTTTTTGATAGCCATTGTTTATAAAGACCTCATGGAGATGGTTAAGTTCTTCTTCTAAATGTTCAGGGTCAGAGATTCTGGAGGCTCTGGTGGCTAGGGTTTTGATGACACCAACTTTTTGCTTCGGATGGTGGTGGGAGTTTGAATGAAGATACCTGTCAATGCGTGTCTGCTTTTTGAAGACCTGGTGGCTTAGCTTGCCATTTTTCTTGGTAAGGAGGACATCTAAGAAGGGGAGCTGGTTGTCTTTTTCAATTTTGATAGTGAATTTTATGTGTTTAGAGAGGCTATTTATATGAGATAAAAATTCCTTCAGTTTGTCCAAACCATGGCTCCATTTAGCAAAAATGTCATCTACATATCGTTTCCATTCTTCAGGGGTAAAGGGGAAAGACCTAAGGGCCATTTGCTCAAAGTGTTCCATGTATAGATTGGCAATCAATGGTGATAATGGAGAACCCATTGCAACGCCATGAGTTTGCTCATAGATTTTTCCCTTAAAACTGAAGTATGAAGATTTAAGGCAAATTCTTATTAGTTCCACCGTTTCAAGGTCTGTAATTTTCTTCAATACTTCTAAGGCTTCATCCACTGGAATCATAGTGTAGAGAGACACTACGTCAAAGCTAACCATTAGGTCATTGTCATTAAATTCTAGGTTTTTGATCCATTCTATGAAGGAAGGGGAATCTTTGATGTAAGAGGGAGTGTTACCGGATAAAGGTCTAAGTTTGTTCGCAAGATATTTAGCTAACCAATAAGTGGGAGATCCTATAGTGTTTACTATAGGTCTTAATGGAACACCAGTTTTATGGATTTTAGGCACTCCATAAATTCTAGGGATAATGGCATTATTAGGGATTAATCTGTTCTTAATGGTGGCATCAAGAGAGGAGCTTTTAATTTTGTTACTTACTTGGCGAAGGAATTTGCTGCTAGGATCTTTGCTAGAGGTCCATAATCCATCCATGTGCTTTAGGTGTGGTTGAAGGTTTACCATTGTGGCAAAGGAAGGACAAGATAACTAGGAGAGATTCACAAATTCAAGGCCTACAAGGGTTGTAATATTTTCCTGTGATTATTAATACAAAAGTAAATTGTTTCCCCTATAAATTATGTCTTGATTATGCATATGTAGAACATGAATCCTTGAATTATTTTTTAGAGTTGTTTGGATATGTTATCTTGTTTATTTTGTTCTCTTGCCTGTTTTGGATGATTGGCTGGTTCCACTTTTAGAAATTGGAGCTGGAATTGGAGCTAACAATAAGGGAAGAGAAGGAAGCTTACATTGGATTCCAAGTAGGTTTTCCTTTCATATTTCAAACATATCTAAGGAATTGTAGTTTTGTCTTGTTTGTTTCTAGACTAAGCCATTGGGTCTAGGGAGATTTTTTTTTTTTTTTTTTTTTTTTTTTTTTTTTTTTTTTCTGTAGAAGGAATTTATCTACAAAACAATCCTTAAACCTATATCCACTCCCTCTTTTAATTTGTTATCCCTACTTCCCCTTGAACCCTTTATCCCTATAAAATTAGTAACATATGGTCTCTAACACTTAATAATTTCCCACACCCCTAACTCACATAATATATATAACCCTAATAACCCCTGAACCCATAAACCCAAAACCCTTTATAACCTAATATAAATATACAATTCTCAACATTAAAATTTTAACCTATGAAACCTTTATCTCATAATATAATATTTAATGCACTTATTTCTTGATACTTATAATCACTTGTGAGAATAACACTTCGACTGTTAAATCACATTTTAAAATATTTTAAAACATTTTTTAAGTGTTTTAAAATGTCTTAAAAGTGTTTTAAAACATTTTTAAGAATTTTAAAAGTGTTTTAAAACGTATTAAAAGTGTTTTAAAATGTCGTAAATTTTTTTTAAGAGTGTTTAAAAGTGTTTTATGATTTGTACAAATCCATCAATTTACTAACTCGATTGAATCCATTCGTTCGTGACAAGAGATCTCTTTCCTCAATCGAAGAAATTTCTACAACGCCTTTAACAAAATAACAAATAGTCAATTTGGAAAAATATTTTTGACCAAAAGATATGGATTTCTTTTACGTAGATCGTGTAAAAGCAACGTACTGAGAATTCTAAGGTCAAAGATATTTATAAGGCGCTACTAGTGTGAAAGGATTTGAATTATATATACACACACACACACACACGGTCAAGTGTTATTGTCACATGTGATTATAAGTATCAAAGAAATAAGTGCATTAAATATTATTTTATGAGATAAAGGTTTCATGGGTTAAAATTTCAATATTGAGAGTTGTATATGTATATATATCTATATTCTAATTCCAATACTAACGCCCATAATCTATTCCAACTTATAACCTTTATAGTCCCTATACACTTTATCTATTACTACATCTAATTAGTAATATCCATGACCCATTTTATAACGGTTAAACCCCTTAAAACCTAACATATAGGATATAACATATAAACCATGTAACTTATGTCATATATAAAACTCAAATCCTAGTGCTTAAAATATAAGAACAATACAAACTTTTAATTAATCATTAAACTCACATCCATATATCTCTTTATTAGTAACCCATAACACTTATAATCCACAAATTGTATCACCATTTTCCCTATATAAATCGAGAACCATAACCTAAAATATCCATATCATATTATTATTATAATCCATACCACATATATGATTATAATATCAGTAATCCCTATATTCCATATAACCTTTACTTATAAAACATTTCAACTTTAACCCTTACAATACTTAACACCTAAAACTAAACATTATAGCCCTTAACATATATATATATATATATATATATATATATATATATATATATATATATATATATATATATATATATATACATATATATAAAATATAATCCCCAACTTATACATAATCATAAACATAAAACCTAAACAATATAAACAAACCCTGTCACCTACAATATGAACAATTATCTAACAAGAAATATAAAGCCTAATCCTTATAGCATATATCTTATAATTTCAATAATCCCTATAACCACATCCTTACAATTTTTATAACATTTAAACCTTATATACGATATCAATCTAACCACTATAAATAACCTCAAATTCTAATGGTAATTACACTATAAACCTTGTATTTCATATAAGATCTATAACCCCTTAACACTATAGTCTCTACCCCCTTCCCCCTTCCCCCTCATTCCTAACCATTGTATCTCCTAATATAGTCCATTTAAAGATAACCTCTAATTATAAAAATAAAAATAAAATTGATTTAAAACAAAAATTATAAATTATCTTTATTTTCAAATATAAATATAAATATAAACATAAATATATTATACATAATATATAATATATAGATAATAAATACTATATAATAAACAAGAACCTTAGGCAATGTGGCTTCTTGAAAATATGAATGAGTGTGACTAAATCAAAGCCCCCATAAACTAATAAAGGATTTGGGAGATGATCAATAGGAAGGAAACATTGATTTAAGCTATCCTCCCATTCGGCCTCAGAGGCATCTTTCCAGTTCAAAACTCTCAAATCCTCAGTAAAGGCTCGGGAGAAACCTAACAATTTGAAACTAAAGCAGGCATCAAAGTCAATAAACATATGCTCTATCTTTCGGTCCGCTCTTGACTTCTAGTCTTACTCAAAAATAATACTAAGCAGGAAAGCATCTGATACCTAAGATATATCCCCACTGACATCAAACCCATTCGGAGTCCAAGATGAGCACCAACAAAGTATTGCAGGTGGTGGCACAAAGGCTATTTCGTAAAACCTATCTTTTCATGAAGCGAAAAAAGTGAAAGCGATCATGGCGGTGAGTTATTCAATTTCTCCAGCTGCAATTTGATTAGTAATTTGAGTATGGTTTGATTATTTTTTTGACATATTTCTCTAAAATTTATTTGTTTTTCGGTTATACTGTTATCAAATCCTACACCATCTTGAGTAAATGTCGGTGGGAATAGAATCTTGGTCGTTAAGTTAATGAGGGAAGGAGGAGGTGGAAACTATGAGGATTTGAACCCTCATTCATGGCTTGTTGAAATTTTCTTTGAAATCAATATTTCTCCTTCATATTTCATTGGTCTGCTTGCCTTCACAACTAGTTAGAACCCCCCCATAATGATGACTCACCTATATCAAGGTTTGCAAATAGTATAGTTGATTCCCCCTGCCAATGGTCAACCACATCATGTTTTTCATTAACCCTTCCTTGCAGATGAATCTACCATTCACTCTTTAGCCATTGAGTCCTTATTGTTGGGTTGTGTTATATTCTTTCCATGATTAGCCTACATAGTTTACGGGGGGGTGGAGTCCCCCCTTCATTGCGCTGACTGTGCAACGGGGGGTCACAGGGGGTTTGAGGGGGGCAGGTTGGGGACAACGCCCTGGAGAATTTTTTTTTGGACCCTATATTAGGTTGGGCGGACCTACCTATGGTTTTGTGCATGGTTTTCACACATGGTTTTGGACACGATGGTTTTTGGTCCATGGTTTTGGACGTGATGGTTTTCGGTCCATGGTATTAGATGCTTTGGCATGTATAAATATGTATTGTAACATTGAAAGGAACATAATGAAAAATCAAGCTGGTAGTCCCGGTTTTGGGATCTAGGGGAAAATATGTGTATATGTGTTTTATGTGTTATGCTCTCACATTGTTTATTTTTTGTTCTTAGAATTCGTATGCAGGTAATTTCTGCACAGGGTTAAAACCTATATTTGGTGTCAGAGTTGTTTTGGCTTCAAGGGGATGCATTTGTTGCTGAGAGGTTTCACTCGGGCCTGTGGTAGACCCTATTTAGTGGGAGATTTGCGGGATCAATTCATGGTGGTGAAAGAAGATGGCGAGTAGTGGAAAGATAGAGATCGAGAAATTTAATGGTTAGAGTTTTGAGTTGTGGAAACTCAAGATGGAGGATTTGTTGGTGGATAAAGATTAGTGGATCATGGTAGATCCAGGTACTAAACCAACGAGAGTGTCCGATGAAGAATGGAAGAAGATGGATTGGAAGGCAAAGAGCAGAATATGATTGTGTGTTTTAGATTCAGTATTGCTGAATGTATCAGGGGAAGCTACGGATAAGGCTTTGTGGGACAACTTAGGGACTTTGTACCAATCTAAGTCTCTGGTGAATAAACTACTCCTACGGAAAAAACTGTATCACCTGAGGATGAAAGACGGAGACTCAGTGACAGAGCATTTGAATATTTAATACTATGATAAGTCAGTTATTATTTGTTGATATTAAAATTTCAGATGAAGATAAGTGCATCAGTTCATTTTGTTCTCTACCAGATTCGTGGGATAGTCTGGTTATTGCAATAGGTAGCAATGCAACTGCCTTGCAGTTTGATGAAATAGTCTCATCCTTACTGACGGAGGAGATGAGATGGAAAAATATGGAGAGCCAGAATGGTGATGCCTTGTCTGTACGAGGACCATCCCAGAACAGAAACAAAAATAAGTCATCGAGTGGGAGATCTAAATCTACAGGAAAACATGTAAAGGTGGTTTGCTGGAAATGTGGAAAGGAAGGGCACTACAAAAGGGACTATAAATCTAAAGCTTTTGACAAAGGAAAGGCATTTGATGATGCTCCTTCTGCAGAGGCAAAAACCACCTCAGATGAAGGTGGGGATGTGTACTTGGCTTCTTCAAGTACACATGTAGATCATGAGGCATGGTTGATCGACTCAGGTGCATCCTTTCACTTCACTCACCATAGAGAGTAGTTCTGCGAGTATGAGAAATACGATGGTGGTGATGTCTTCTTAGGTTATGATAGGAAGGCTAGAATCGTTGGTCTCGGAAAAGTAAAGTTGAAGTTGCAAGGTGGAAGGGTTAGAACACTTTTGGGTGTTCTACATATTCCTGCATTGGCTAGAAATATGATTTCTGTAAGCAAGTTGGATGATGCAGGTGTAAAAATAGTGTTCGAGAAGGATTCCTGCAAGATGGTTCGGGGAGCACTGGTGTTGCGTGGAGTTCGGATTGGAACTCTGTACAAGCTGCAAGGTAGCACTGTTGTTGATGGGTTCAACAGTTCTATGGTACCTGAAAGTGGAGCAGGAAATCTAGTGGTCTCTGGAGAGAAGACCATGTTGTGGCATCAAAGGCTTGGACATAGTGGAGAGAAGGGCCTTTGAATACTTCATGGTAAAAGTATGGTAGAAGGTATGAGTAATAGCTCTCTGGATTTTGATTTCTATGAAAATTGTGTATATGGGAAGCAAAATCAAGTGAGTTTCCCCTCTGTGGTAAGAGGGAGAAACAAATATTAGAGCTTGTGCACAGTGATGTGTTTGGACCTATGAAGGTTCCATCACTGGGTAAGTCTATGTACTATGTATCATTTATAGATGACTTCTCAAGGAATACATGGATATATTTCCTTAAGAAGAAATCTGAAGTCTTTGACAGGTTTAAAGAATTTAAGGCTCTAGTGGAAAACCAGACAGAGAAAGATAATGGTGGAGAGTTTTGCGAAGAATTCTGTAAGAAGTGTGGTATATCATGACAGAAGACTACTCCATACACAACTGAGAAAAATGGAGTTGCAGAAAGAATGAACAAGGCGTTGATGGAAAGGGCAAGAAGCATGCTCAGTGGTGCTAGGTTAGGACAAGAATTCTGGGTAGAGGCAGTGAAGACAACATGTTCCCTGGTCAATAGATAACCTTCATCAATGTTGGAGGATAAGACTCCACAAGAGGTATGGAATATCTGAGGGTATTTGGATGTGATGCATGTACATGTTCCAAAGGAGAAAAGAACCAAGTTGGATAGTAAATTTGAAAAGTGCATCTTTGTTGGGTATAAGGATGGTTTAAAGGGTTATAAGCTTTGGAACCTAGTAACAAGGAAGGTTATGTACAACTGAGATGTGGTGTTCAGAGAGGTGAGAGATGTTATTAAAAATGAAGTCCAACCAAAGGAACCTAAGAAGATGGAGTTTGAGCTTAAGGAGGAAGAATCAGAATCTACAACATAAGAGGAATCAGAAGATGAAGAGCCACAAACTTCGGGTGTGAGAAGAACAAATCGAGAAATAAAGGAACCAGAAAGGTATAGTCCATCTGCTTTCTGTTCAAATTTTTCTTTATCTGTTACTGGTGATGATCCCAGAACTGTGAAGGAAGCAATAGATTCAGAGGATGGAAAACTCTGGAAAGAGGCCATGGTTGATGAAATGGCATCTTTTCACAAAAATGAGGCTTGGGATCTGGTGGAGTTGCCAGCTGAAAGGATTCCCATTGGCAGGAAATGGGTGTTCAAGAAGAAGACAATTGCAGAAGGAAAGGTGGAGAAATACAAAGCTTAGTTGGTAGAAAAAGGTTATTCCCAGGTGCTGGGAATTGATTTTGGTGATATTTTTTCTCCTATTTCCAAGGTAGCTTTTATTAGATTAATTTTATCTGTTGTTGCTGCTTTTGATTTTGAGGTAGAACAGATGCATGTGAAGACAACATTTCTTCATGGGTATCTGGAAGAGGAGATCTACATGAAGCAGCCTGAAGGTTTTGCGATGAAGGGTAAGAAATAACTGGTATGAAAGTTAAAGAAGTCTCTATATGGGTTAAAATAGTCACCAAGGATGTGGTATCAGAAATTTGATACATTTATACGGGGACTTGGCTTCACCATAAGCAAAGCAGATCACTATGTGTATTTTAAATTAATTGGTGACTGTGTTATTTATCTGGTCTTGTATGTGGATGATATGTTGCTGGTTGGAAATGACAAAGAAATTATCCAGGATTTGAAGACCCAATTGTCCTCCAAATTCGAGATGAAAGATATTGGTGCTGCAAACTATATTTTGGTCATGGAAATTAAAAGAGATCAAGCAAAGAGGAAGCTCTGGTTAAACCAGAGGAAGTATGTCGAGACAATACTGCAGAGGCTTAATGTTGGGTCCCTATAATACTAGTGATTACCCCATTAATATTGTAGTTATACCCCTTATTTATATTGTTGTGCCCCTATTACCCCCATATTGTTATTTCTGTGCCCCATAGAATCCCTCTATTGTTATTTTTGTGGCTTTATATTATTATTGTTAGGTCGGCTGGATTATATTGTGACTCCTTAGACTCCTATATATAGAAAGGAGGTTTTGTCATTTGTATCATCCAAGAATTGTTCATTTATGTAATGTAAAGGAGGTTGCCCCCTCGAAGAGGCTGAATTCTAAGGCGTTGATCTCTCTTTTCTATCTTTTTGTGAGCTGGTTTCATAACATTTGGTATCAGAGCTTTGGATTCTAGGGTTTCGCTGCTCCAAACAGGTCATCGTGGCATTTTCGCTATAACTTTTTTTTGTGACGTTTCAGAAGTAAAAAAAAAAACCCATTTGAGAAGAATTGGCGCTGAACCTTGGGTCCGAATTTCAGAGCTTTTCGCGCGATATTTTCGGAGATATGATCTGAGGAAGTTGGTCTTTTTGCAGACTCCTGAATTACATTCAAAACAGGTGACCTGGGGAAAATCGTCATAACTTTCTCTCTGAGGATCGGATTGAAATTTCGTAAAAAGGTACAGAAAGAGGACGGACTGTAGTTTCTTGTGTGTGTTTCAGATTCAAAGGTTGAAACAGTGACTCGTGGCACGTCGTACAAGTTCGCTCTACTGAACCAGTCTAAAAGCAAGTCACTGTGGGAGATTTCACATAACTCTTCCTTGGAGAATCCAATTTGGCTCAGACTTGTGGCATTGGAAAGAGGACGCAGAAGGCTACTACAGGTAGCAATTTCAGAACTGGATGATCCGAAATTACAGAGATACATCAGATTCAATATCAGGCTTCTATAAAGTGAAAAAAGGTGTGTAGTTTTTTTTTTAAATTTTTGTGTAAGCTTGGTTTAACGGAATTCAAAGGGCATAGTAAAGCATTATTATCGGTAACTGATGCCCCGAGGAAAGAAAATGCAAACACCTAGTAAGGAACCTGAAAGCTCTAGCATGACTCATGAAGAAGAGGAAGAAATGCTACATGATATATCAAAATTACAAGAACAAGTGCAACAAATGTCACGCTCACAAAAGCTAACAGAAGCTAAGATAAGTGGCGTGGAATCTAAGATAAATGGCGTGGAATCTAAGATAAAGGGAATGGAAGCTAAGATGGATGGCATGGAAGCTAAGATTGACGCTAAATTTGATGGCATGGATGATAAGATGGATGAATTGAAGAAGTTGCTACAAGAAAGGGTCACTAATGGTGAAAAGGTAGTAAAGGAAACTCATGATGAGAACAAAAGAAATGTTAATCATGATTCCATAGACTCTAATGTTGGATCGAAGACTCACCATGTTCCAAAAATCGATATGAGGAAGTTTGATGGCAAGGATCCCGCCACATGGATATTACAGATGGAGCAATTCTTCGATCTCAATAATGTGCAAAACACACAAAAGGTACGTATGGCAACTTTATATTTGGAACCAAATCAGTTTGTATGGTATCAATGGCTTTGTTCTCGTAAACAATTTATCACTTGGGCAATTTTTACGGAAGAATTGATAGCACATTATGAGGATACAAAAAGCAACACTTTTTTTAGCCAATTGATAAGTCTCAAACAAAAGGGTTCAATAATGGAGCACATTGAGGAGTTCCAAAAATTGAACATAAGGGTAAAAGATATTCCAGAGGAGCATAGGATTGATGTGTTCATAGGGTCTTTAAAGGATAATATCCAACATGATGTGCGCCTTTGGGAACCTGATTCATTAGAGAAGGCATTCAGGTTAGCAAGAAAAATGGAAAGCAAAATTATGGCAACTAGGAAGCATACCACTCACAACTATAAAGACGGAAGTGTTGTTGCCCATAGTCTTCCACAACCTACAAGGTTGACACCACAACAATTGGAAGAAAAAAGAGCAAAAGGGCTTTGTTACAATTGTGATAGCAAATACACAAAAGGTCATAAGTGTGCTGAGAAGAAATTATTCTACATAGATTGTGAAGAGGAAGAAGAAAAGGAGCAAGAAAGGTCAAAAGAAGAGGATATATTCCAGGAACAAAGCCTAGATGAAGAACAAATAAATCCGACCATATCTTGTAATGCATTGGCGGGAATTACCACTCCTCAAACCATCAAGATAGAAGGACAAATCAAGAAGAAAAAGGTAATAGTGTTGATTGATTCAGGAAGCACCCACAATTTTATTCATTGTAGGGTAGCAAAAGAATTGAATTGCTTCCTATATCCAGCACCAGAGTGTCAAGTGATGATTGCAAATGGAGGAACAATAAATTGTTCTGGAAAGTGCCATAATATCAAGCTATCCATGGGAGAATATGTATTGACTATGCTTTCCATTCCAATGGGAGGTGCTGATGTTGTACTAGGAGTCCAATGGCTACAATCCTTGGGTACAATAGCTTTTAATTTTCAAGAACTTTTCATGAAATTTTCTGTGGAAGGAAAGGAAGTTGAATTAAGGGGTATTGCAGGGAAACCAGGAAAGATAATCAGCTCTAATGGCATGACAAAGCTTCTAAAAAAGGAGCAAAGAGGTGTAATTGCACAATTATGTTCGCTAGATGTTTCCACATTGGAATCATCTATTTCTCCAGATCTCCAAAAAGTCCTGGACAATCATTCCAAGGTATTTGAGACTCCCAAAGGTCTCCCACCTATGCGTGATCATGATCATGCTATTCATCTGATTCCAGGAAGTGTTCCTCCAAACATCAGGCCGTACAGATATCCCTATGTCCAAAAAAGTGAAATTGAACGTATGGTTGCAGAAATGCTAGAGGCTGGTATAATTCAACCGAGTCAAAGTTCTTTCTCAGCTCCAGTAGTATTGGTGCACAAGAAGGATGGATCATGGCGCATGTGTCCAGATTATAGGGAGCTCAACAAGCTCACTATTAAAGATAAGTTCCCCATTCCTGTCATTGATGAATTACTGGATGAATTGCATGGATCAATTTACTTCACCAAGTTGGATCTTCGTTCGGGATATCATCAAATCAGAATGAAGATTGAAGACATTCCGAAAACGGCATTTAGAACTCATGAGGGTCATTATGAATTTTTGGTCATGCCTTTTGGCCTTACCAATGCACCTTCAACATTTCAAGGTTTGATGAATTCAATTTTCAAACCATTCCTTAGAAAATTTGTGTTAGTATTTTTTGATGATATACTAATCTACAGCAAGTCTTGGAAGGATCATGTTGAACATGTTGACAGGGTGCTACAACTATTGGAGGAGAAACAATTATATGCAAAAAGATCCAAATGTTTCTTTGGAGTCCAGGAGGTGGAATATTTGGGTCATATTGTATCTCATGAAGGAGTTAAGGTAGACCCTAGCAAAATTAAAGCCATTAAGGAATGGAAAATCCCCACATCCATAAAGCATCTGCGAGGATTTCTTGGGTTGACAGGGTATTATCGCAAGTTTGTTAAGAATTATGGGAGAATAGCAGCACCTCTAACAACATTATTGAAGAAAGATTCATTTTCATGGACTCCGGAAGCAACAAAGGCCTTTGAACATCTTAAAGAGGCAATGTGCCAAGCACCGGTCTTAGCTACACCGGACTTCACAAAAACCTTTATTGTGGAATGTGATGCTTCAGGAAATGGAATTGGTGCTGTTCTAATGCAAGATGAAAGACCCATTGCTTTTGAAAGTCGTCCAATCAAGGGAAAGTTTTTAAGCAAAGCTATTTATGAGAAGGAAATGTTGGCAATACTCCATGCACTTAAGAAATGGCGACCCTACCTAATGGGAAGACACTTCAAGGTAAAAACGGATCATGATAGCCTTAAATACTTTTTAGAACAAAGATTATCCTCTGAAGAGCAACAAAAGTGGGTCACAAAGATGTTGGGTTATGACTTTGAAATCATCTACAAAAAAGGGAAGCAAAATGTGGTGGCAGATGCACTCTCAAGAAAGGATGAGGATGTGGAAGCATTGTTGTGTGCCATTTCTATTATCCAACCAGATTGGATAAACGAAGCAAGGGAGGAATGGAAGAATGACGAAGAAGTGTGGGCACTTATTCGAAAGCTACAACAAGATTCCAGTACTTCTGATACATTTAGCTGGCAAAATGATTCGTTATGGTACAAAGATCGCTTATACCTCTGTAAGAATTCCCAGCTAAAACAAAAGATTCTTATGGAATTGCACACTTCTCCCTTAGGAGGGCACTCAGGATTTTTAAAAACTTACCACAGGGTTAAGAAGGAATTTTTTTGGGATGGCCTTAAATCAGATATTCAAAAGTTTGTGGCGGAATGTTTGGTTTGCCAACAAAATAAAGTTGAAACAATTAAGACACCGGGTCTATTACAACCTTTATCCATTCCAAGCCAACGTTGGGAGGAGGTTTCAATGGATTTTATCACAGGTTTACCCAAGTCTGAGGGAAAGAGTGTCATCATGGTGGTAGTTGACAGACTTACCAAGTATGCACACTTTTGTGCATTATCACATCCATTTAAAGCCAGTACAGTTTCTACTGCATTTATGGAAACAGTTCAAAAGCTACATGGAAACCCAAAGATTATTGTAAGTGACAGAGATCCCATTTTCACTGGAAATTTTTGGACAGAATTATTTTCTTGTCTTGGTACTCAGTTAGCTCATAGCTCATCTTATCATCCTCAATCTGATGGGCAAACTGAGATAGTAAACAAATGTTTGGAAGGATATCTTCGTTGCTTTGTATCTGATAAACAGACACAATGGGTCAAATGGTTGCCTCTGGCTGAATGGTGGTATAACACTTCCTTCCATACAGCAACAAAAATGACCCCATTTATGGCACTTTATGGGTATCAACCACCATCCATCACATCATATTTAAGAGAAAATTCTAAGGTTCAGGCAGTGGAACATCACATCGAACATCAACAACAAGTCCTCCAACTCTTAAAGGATAACCTCGTGTTGGCACAAAATAGAATGAAACAACAGGCAGATCAACATCGCAGTGAAAGAAGTTTTGATGTAGGTGATTGGGTATTCCTACGGCTACAACCATATAAGCAAATGTCCCTAAAGCAAGCTAAGAAGGATAATAAATTATCACCAAAGTATTATGGTCCGTACAAGGTGTTGCAAAAGATTGGTACTATGGCATACAAATTGGAGCTTCCTGCAGCTTCTCGATTGCACCCAGTTTTCCATGTTTCATGTTTAAAGAAGGTTATAGGTGACAAGCTCCCAATTCAAACAATATTGCCAGAACTTGACGAGGAAGGAAAAATTATATTGGAACCGGAAGCAGTCACAGAAACAAGAACTCGACAGCTACGAAATCGATCAATTTCAGAGTATCTTATCAAGTGGAAGAACTTATCCGCTGAAGATTCCACATGGGAGGATGAGAATTTTATGCAGAAGTATCCAGAACTACTCAAGCGTTGAGGACAACACTTTTTTGAAGGAGAGGGGCATGTTGGGTCCCTATAATACTAGTGATTACCCCATTACTATTGTAGTTATACCCCTTATTTATATTGTTGTGCCCCTATTACCCCCATATTGTTATTTCTGTGCCCCATAGAATCCCTCTATTGTTATTTTTGTGGCTTTATATTATTATTGTTAGGTCGGCTGGATTATATTGTGACTCCTTAGACTCCTATATATAGAAAGGAGGTTTTGTCATTTGTATCATCCAAGAATTGTTCATTTATGTAATGTAAAGGAGGTTGCCCCCTCGAAGAGGCTGAATTCTAAGGCGTGGATCTCTCTTTTCTATCTTTTTGTGAGCTGGTTTCATAACACTTAATATGTAGGATACTAAACTGGTGAAGTTTCCTATTCCTGTAGGTGTAAAGTTATCTGTCGAATAGTGTCCCAAGACACAAGAAGAGGAAGGGGACATGTCTGTGTTCCATATGCAAGTGAAGTTTGTAGCTTGATGTATGCAATGGTTTGTACTAGACCAAAAATTGCACATGCAATGGGAGTATTGAGCAGGTTTATGTCAAAACCAGGAAAGGAGCATTGGACAGTAGTGAAGCAAGTTTTCGAGTATTTGCGTGGCACTAGTGATTATGGTTTGTGCTACCAAGGAAGACCAGGACTGGAAATTTTTTTGGATATTCGTGGCTTTGTTGATGTAGACTGGGCTGAAGGTTTGGATAAGAGAAGATATACAAGTGGGTATGTGTTTAACCTATTTGAAGGTGCAATCAATTGGATGAGTAAGAAACAATTTGTATGGGCATTATCAACTACAGAGGCAGAGTACATGGGAGCCACTCATGCAAGCAAGGAAGCAGTTTGGTTGCAGAGATTGTGTTCAAGTATGGGGTTAGGACAAGGAGCTATAAGGATAGACTGTGATAGCTGAAGTGCAATTTTCTTGGTAAAGAACCCTGCTTATCATTCAAAGACAAAGCAAATTGATGTTCATTATCACTTTGTGAGGGATATGATAGCAGACAAAAAGGTGTTGCTGGTAAAGGTTGACACTTTGAAGAATACTACAAATGCATTGACAAAATTTGTGAGCTCTGAGAATTTCTCTTGGTGTAGAGAAACAATGGGCGTTTTAGGGCTGGATAAATGACTAAGCTCTCTTGCGGAAAGAAAACAACAAGTGGGAGAGTGTTGCGTTGTGTTATGTTCTTTCCAAGACTAGCCTACATAGTTTACGGGGGGGTCACAGGGGGTTTGAGGGGGGCAGGGGCAGCGCCCCAAGAATTTTTTTTTGGACCCTATATTAGGTTGGGCGGACCTACCTATGGTTTTGTGCATGGTTTTTGCACATGGTTTTGGACGCGATGGCTTTCGGTCCATGGTATTGGATGCTTCGGCATGTATAAATATGTATTGTAACATCGAAAGGAACATAATGAAAAATCAAGCTAGTAGTCTCGGTTTTGGGATCCAGGGGAAAATCTCTGTGTATATGTGTTTTATGTGTCATGCTCTTGCATTGTTTATTTTTTGTTCTTAGAATTTGTATGTAGGTAATTTCTGTACGGGGTTAAAACCTACACTTACGTACTTGAGCCAATGAATTAGATACATGTTCCTTTCAAGCAACAACCAACCAAGGTACGATAATAAAAGATGCATTCCTATTTTGACTAGAGATCGGGCAAGGTATTGAATATACTCAGACAAAAAAAGTGTAGTGCTCATAGCAAATGACAATCTATGGTTCTACCCTTGAAAGTAGAGAGGGCAAGAAAACTCATTATCTAGTAACATTCCTAGTAGAGCAACTCAACTTGTTAGAAACCCCTAACCATATGTGAGAATCCATATTGTTGCTAATGTGCTCATATCATAGGTGTCAAGTCTAATAGGTAACTAGTCTGTCAGTCTCTAACTTCTACATCACCTCATTCCTCTTTTAAACTTTCCATTTAGGTGGAGTAGACCACATGAAAGAATGGAACCCTTGCGACCAAATAATTCTTACAAACAACCCAATTCCACCATGAACAAGCCTCTTTATGCTACTAGAACCCAAAAAATAGCCCCTCTAATGCCTCCATTTTTTGGTGTCATTATAGGAGCATGTTACTTGTTTGTTTATGTTATTCATTAAATTCCCCTGGATAATTTTCTCACTAGATTTTTTCCATATTATAATTGGTAATTAGTCTCTTTGCATTTGCACTATAACACAAGATGGCAGTGACATGGGACTACATAAAAGAGAAGATAAATGTCTAAGTTGTGTTGTGAATGGTTTTGAAAGGAAAACTTCATGGTTGATTTGAAGGTTGACGAGATTCTTTGAGTGGCTGGGGTGAGAGAAGTGGCAGGGTCATTAATGTTGTGGGCTGGGTTGAGTATGTTATAAGCTTGTAGTATGTTTCTTATCCCTGCTAGTCTCATAATTTGGCTTGGGGTGGTATCTACAGTGGATGTTTATGGTTGGATAATGAATTGTTAGAGGTAAACACTCAACTCTAGTTTTGTTTCTCTATAATTTAATTCATTGGTTCCTATTATGATGAGGAATTTCAGCATGCACTATGTATGCATTTTCTTAAGAACGAACATAGACATGTGTTACCATGTTTACCATAATACCATAACTATATGATTAAATTATACCACTACATCCTTAAATTTGTGCTTAGCAATGTTTGTTGGATCTCTTTTGGAAGTCAAATATGTATTTATTTGAGAAACCAACTGATTAAAGATTGAAATTTTAAGATTTGCATAAGTGGGCACTCGTCGTTGTCTAGGAGGGCATGGTTGGGTGTGTTGGATGTCCTCTAGTCTAGTTATTTCTCGAAAGATATTAAAAAGTAAAATTAATTCTCTATGCATTATGCATGTTTGTATGTGTGTTGAAAACATACATAACTCAAAATAATCTCTATAATCCATGCCCACACAATCCACTCGATGGCTCTGTGTGTGTGTGTGTGAATATCACCTAATTGATAATTGTGTGTGTATATACTTATGCATATATATGCATGCATGTGTAGAAACAATTCCACATGTTCAGGATGGTGTTTGTTGTAAATTTGTTTCAGATTATGGTGAATGCAAATGTACCAATGATCACGTTATGCAACATTATATTTAAGAAAAATCCCTTTGTTTCTAGTATTATGTATTCACTAGGATTGTTATGTTTTCAAACAAAACATTTTTGTGCTTCTTCTTCTTCTTCTTATTTTCAAGGAACACACTTGAGGTCACAAATAATGATCAAATGGGAAAAGGCTAGGACATAAACATTGTCTTCTATAATCATTATTTATGAATTGAGAAAGCACAGATGTTTCATTCTCTATGATAACATCAACTTCACTAGTTGAAACTCAAGGAAATCTCTATTAACACCTTGCAAAAATATATGATTCAAAACATCAATGGGTTAAAAATAGTTCAAACTTAGCACAAATACAATGTCGCCAAGTAACTATTACAAAAATAACAACCTATTTTAAATTACTATGGTTAATGGTGATTTCATCCAACATAATAACCACATGAATAACCATGAAAAAACAAAGAAACAACACAATATTATAGAACAAATATGGAAATTATACCACTCATGGAGAAATATTAAGAACATGGTGAAAGATTAGAAACACACACAATATCAACTTCAGAATACATGCAAATAAGATAAATATAACATCAAATAAAGAGTACGAGGTATGAACATATAAATATATCTATGCCAAAATCCATAACCAAAAAGACTACAAAGTACACTAACACCAACACTATTGCTCACAAAGAATTATCAAATCCTTCCTCTTCCACATGCTTCTATTATAAGCATCATAATGATTGAAAAATAATACAAACACAATTCTTGTTTTGTATAGGGAGTGTTCCTAGGAAACATCCAAAGAGTTCTCCTGACCAATTTGTCATTGTCCTCCTATCCAAAGTGTGCTTACAGAGCGGGAGTGGGAAGGGAAAGAGTGATTCCATGTGAAAATGTCATACTCATATCCAGAGAATTCTTCTTAAGCGTGAGCAAGAGGGGGTAGAGTACTCCCACACAATGTTGTGTTACGCATGAGAATGTTCTACATTTCATAATTTCTGCACCATGGGAACCCCAAAAATATGGTCTATAACATGATGGTTTGTATTAAACCAAAATTATGCCATCTGCACCTCTTAATAATCAATTTGAAAGCAAAATTATGGAAATAAGAATGTTGATACCTAGGTAAAAATTGAAAATGCATTTGATCAATATGCTTAGGATGCTAATATATCTCAATTATGAATGGAATGGTATTGAATTTTGATTGATTTGAAGGCATAAGATTTGGTTCTTGTAGATTAATAAGGGAAGGAGTAAGAATTACATGTTATTCTTCTTGGGGAGCACTAGAAGAAACAAAGGAACATTCATCTAGTAATGTAGTCTCAACATATCCAAGGCCTTATTTGGTCTTATTTTAGGATCAAATGGATAACTTTTCCATATTTTCCAATCCCACTACCAGTCTAGATCATCTTGGGAAGTAACTTAGAACTAATACCTTTAATGTGTTTCTTAAAACTAATAGAAAACCATTGACGAGTAATCACTAATGCATGGTACACAAGAAGAGAGCTAAATACCCTTTTTGCGTATGGTCAAGTGTTAAAGACCCCCTTATCTATTTCTAGCAAAATATTTCAATCAAGACCACAAATTCCCTAAATAGTTCCATTCGATTGTTGAAGAAACAGATCATGATCATTCATTAGGTCTTGACACTCATAAAAGAGTCCATATTATCATCCTAGAGTGAAAAACCCTCCTCCTAAAGCGAGGAAAATAATTCCTTCAATGTATTAAACTCATCATGAAGTTATATATTAGCATCATGAATTGAAACAACTTGCTCATTAAGACTAGTATTAGATCCCTATAATAAAAGATTATACACGTGAAGTTTTGTACTAATATAAAGCAACTAGGAAATAGTTTATGAAAATGGTATAAGCTTTTCTTTCAGCGATGACCAACATTATATTTTAATGATTATGTATTTGTAGGATTGGTTAAGTCCAACCTAGTTGTTACAGATCCATTTGGGCACATCACTACCATCATTCATATTAGTACTTTTAGGGCTCATCAAACCCTAATTCAGTTGCTACATGCCCTAGACAAGTCATCACTTTGAATGCCTCCTTCCCTGAGAGTTTCTTGGCATGATTCCCTCCAGAAATGCCTCCTTGAGGGGCCAGCGCAACCTTGGTCAGGGTAAGTGCGCTTCAGTGCAGGTAGGTCCATGTCAGGGTACATTTCAGAGCACTTAGGCCCACTTTGACCTGCGCTGGGCGAGATTGAGCGAAATCCTCATAGGATTTTGGGAATATTCTTATCTTTTGGAGCCTTCTAGAAGATTCCCACACTTATCATCTCCTATGAGCTTGAAATTGGATAGGGAATGAGTTAAGTAACCTCCTATCCTCTCATCCCTTCCTCCATGGAAACTAACTCTAAGTTTGGAAGGCCATTCAATAACCTCATTTATGACCAAACCTCCTCCATTTTCCCATAAATTGATCTCTCATCTAAGTGATCAGGGGCTGTACTTTGAGAATTTGTAAGGAGATACTGTTGGTGTGAGGTTTGAGATTATAAGCAAGTATTGTTATGCTACCAAAGTGTTGTGCTTTTGATGTGATGTTGGTTGGAACCCAAGCTGGAAGAGTGACAATGGATCGGACTTCATGGTTGTAATTCTTCTTTATACTTAATAAATCTGTTTACACATTTTCCCATATTCTTGGCTTTATTTATGACGATTATATGTGTAAATGCTTTCGATTCCATTTGCTTATAGTAGATAGATCTCTTGCTTTGATTGGTTTTTGTCCTTTGTTTATGATTGTAGGTACTTGTCAAGCGGATTAAGTTTGAGAAGGAGCGATGGGAGCCAAACAAAGGAGACAAAGGGAAAGCGAAAGATAACAAGTAGATCCCTTGTCTTATTTATCTTCTATAGAAAAAGGTTAAGCACTTTAAATATGTTGTTCTAGGTGTAGCTACCCACCTAGGGAAACTGTATTTATCCGTAGATGCAAAATTCCACATAACAAATTGGCGACTCCGCTGGGGAATGATCATCATTCTGGGTAGTTTATCTTCATCCTAGTACACCCTAGTAGACTTTATTTTCTTCCATTGATCTTGTTTCAACCTTTTTTGAAAGTGTTTTTTGGTAAAAATTATGCTTGAAAGCCCCTAGGATGGCCTCTCTAGCACCAGCGCAGGTTTGGTCAAGAGACAAAGCGCTGCAGAGCACCCTTGGCTTGAGGACAGTGCTCTGAAGCGCATTGTCTCCCATTCAGGGCTGCACTGATCCTCCTTAGGTAAAAAATCTCATCTTTGACTTGATTTTTCCCAAATTTCCTTTTGTTTGTGCTTGCTGAAAGATCAATGATTATTGTACTTCTGAAATCAATTTGTGTTTCCTCTCCTAGCCCTACTTTGGCCTTGATTGTTTAGTGTTTCTCAAAATATTTCTTTATCACTAACAATTCATTGTCAAAGTTAGTTTATAGTCGATTAATATTTGTTCAAAAGAAAGTGTCGTAAAAGTCTTCATTTCTTTCGAAAAGGAACTGTCTTAAAGTCTTCGTTCTAGCAAAAAGATTGATTGATTGTATGTGAATTAGTTTCCTTTTTTTCATCTCAACATTAAGGGAGTTGAAAAGAAAAACTTGCATTGTACATTGAAAAAGTTTGTGTGTGCTCATAGGAATAGTTTAGGGAAATTGCATTAAATGTGTTCTTTGTTCTTTGATTAAGAGAATATGATTGATCTATCCCTACTAGCTAAGGTTTTCATTGTTCCAATTGAATGAAAAGGATGCTTATCATATTAATTGCATTCTAGGAATTTCAAATACATCACATGGTGAATCTTGAAAGGCAAATTCTTAATCAAGATCAACTTAAAATTAACCTAATGGAGCATTGTCGCCTAACACAAAACATTTAGAGTTTCTAGGCTAGAGACGCGCTCTGGTGTCATAAAACATAGCAGTTGTCATTAATTTTCTGCGATACATTCCGAATATGATACCTCATTCCATGTATGTAAGTATACCGTAGCTTGTCCATGTACCTTCGGGTATATAGGGTGGTGTTATAGTATGAAAAGTACAAAGGAATGCTCTCACTCTACGGTTTCGCATTAGAAAATGCTAACATAGATTGGGCCTCCACATAATTTTGGGTATATATGGGAGGACTACATTAGGTTGCTATCCATCCTTAGGTAACTGAGTCGACCACCATGTACACTGTGATACACCGAACACAACATTCAGGGAGATTGCCTGCATGTATGTTAAGTCCTTGGTTTACTGAGGTAGTAGATTGCAGTTCATAGTTGCTTGGTAATCCTTTTGCTTAGATTATCCCTCTTTTGTTTTGTTATGTTATTTTGATTAAAATAAATTAATTGACTATGGATAACATCCTCCACATCACTCCTTAGTTGATCTTAGGTTGAAACATATGGCAACAACTTCGGAGTCCACCAATCAAGGAATTCCTTTTGATGGGAATCCTAGTCCTTTTCCTCCTTTTGGAAATATTAGTGCTCCTTATATGGCTACATTATCCCTTTTGGGACTTACCATAAGATTTCCAGTATGGTTGTTCTCAACCTCCTTGGCCCCACAACTGAATATTCCTACAACTGGACAGAATCAACCTCCAGATGATCCTAAAGTTGACCCTTTGCCTTCTTTGTCGGTTGTTTCTTCCTCCCCTTTTTCCTCTTCGCCTCGTGAAAGTATTGGCACTAGTAACCAGGTGGCTAAGAAGAAGAATAAAGGGAAGAAGAAGAAAATTTAGCAGGGGGGCAACCAAGCAACCATTACTTTGAATGCAACTTCTAATGAGAAACCGTCCGATGAGCCTCACGATTTCGATATCCTTGCAAACTTTGTACGGGACACCATCTTCTTCGAAATTTTTCTGGTATTCCTCAGATATTAGAAGAATGGTCTACTCGTTCACATCATCCTGTGCCATCAACTTCTAGAGATCATGCTAGTGACACACCATCAACTAGTGGTAGTAAAGTTCATGGAAAGAAGGGTAAAGTTAAGTTTCCCTGTAGGTTATGTGAATGGAATCACCCCATTCACCTTTGTCCCTATCTAGATGAAGCAAAAAAAGTGTTAGATAACCATCCTGCTTCTCCGCAATGACTTCCATATGGTTACAAGAGACTCTCCCTTAATCCTTCACTATTTGATGAATTGACTGACCCAAATCAACCATCGGTCAAACCCACTCTCTCTGAATGTGAATCCCATGAGTCTATACTAGACCAATCATAGGTCGAGGAAACATTTGACCCGATTTCACCTTCAGTTAATCGTACCTTTCCTGTAGAGAGTGAATATGATACCACTTAGGTTCTTTTTGCTTCTTCAGATTCCAATGAGCTTGGAGGCAACCCTCATGTTCCATCAAGATAGGAGGAAAATCCTCCTGTTCTCGTAACTCAAGGGGGTAATTTTCTCGTTCTTACGGTATCCACTCCAAGTAGTCTCGTCACTTCCTTTGATTGGAATCGACTGGCAGGATGTCGTCTTCCTTATTATGTGCCTTTCCAAATCATATTACATGTTTGTAATATTATTATACCTGGAACTATTATAGATGAAGGTGCATCTGTGAGTATCCTTTCCTCCACTACTTGGCAAGCGCTCGGTTTGCCGCCACTTGTGCCTGTTACCCAGAATTTGTTGGCTTTTAACATAGGAACCAATCAACCATTAGGGATCCTTCCTCAGTTTCCTATTACTTTGGGAGGAAAAGTTGTTTATCTCAATGTGATGGTAGTCCCAGGCCCTTTAGATTACAATTTACTTATTGGGCGCGGCCATGTTTATGACATGGGAGGTATTGTTTCAACACTCTTTCGAGTGATGTGTTTCCCACATGAAGGCAGAATTGTCACCGTTGACCAACTTTCATTTCCTGGTCCAAATATGGCTTCCAGTGAACCATCTTCCCTAAATGGTCCTTTTGTCCCAATGGTATCTTCCTTGCCATGGGTCAATTATGTGGCAACCCGTTCTATGCCTACATCAATTGATGATCAATTCCGTGACGTTGTGCATTATGTACTAGGGGCATTGGAACCAGATCTCTCTAATGGATTCCTTGCTACGGATCCCTTCCAGAGCATTGTTCTCCCATCTGATGAGAACCTCTTGGAAGTCATGACCTCTTATGGGTTGTGATCAAGGAACATGAGGATAGTTCCTGGTCTTGTGTCAATCTCGCTAAAAAATGAAACAAAGGATATGAGCATATTTCCTTGTCTTGTGTCAAGTTCGTTAAAAAATGAAAAAAGGAATATGAGGATAGTTCCTTGTGTTGTGTCAACCTCGTTAAAAAATGAAACAAGGAATATGAGCATAATTCCTTGTCTTGTGTCAAGTTCATTAAAAAATGAAACAAGGAATTCGAGCAGAATTCCTTGTCTTGTGTCAAGCTCATTAAAAAATGAAACAAGGTCCACTAGAACAAAGTTTCAATTCGAGTCTTTGATTAGATATCGTAAAATCCCAGTCGAGTCTTTCACTTGATCTTGAAAATGAACCTTCATTCCATCCACCTAATAGCCACGTGTAGTCTACTTAGGTGAATGTAATGAAGCTTGGGGGGCATGCACCTAGAATCGAGTCATCATGCTGGGGGCATGTAAACCAATCTCAAGCATAGTTTTTCGTTTCAAGCTTTTGTAAACATGAAACTGAATCCAAGAATAGTTTTTTGTTTCAAGCTTGTGTAAACATGAAATTGAATCCAAGCATAGTTTTTTGTTTCAAGCTTGTGTAAACATGAAACTGAATCCAAGCATAGTTCCATATGGTTAAAGCTTGTGTAAAAATGAACCCATCTCTATTTTAACCCTTGTGACTACCATTCTATCAGACTCTTGCTTCAGATGAGCCTTGTTTTTTTTCCTTCCATCGTAACTATCTGCTTGGCCAATCATACACTTTCACTTGGTTGTTTTACCCTTTTTGAGGAATAGTTGCAATGATTGGTCCTATTAGCCAGCCTCTTCACATAAATCAACATGTTTTGAGAAGTTCCAACATCATCAGAACTAGTTGCTATCCTAGACACCACTTGTTCCTCTAAGTGGATTCCTCTTTAAGCTCTTTTCAGACTCTCGAAATATGAAAAGATTGCCGAGCACTTGTCCTTTTTAGCTCATTAACGGATTGGAAATGAAATCTACTCAGTATAAGTTTAACCCTTTTCCAGACTAAGATATATTATTTACCAAAAATATGTTGATCGAATATGGTCAATAGGTTATCTCTCATATTATTTTACGCTTTTTTGGACTTAAGAGACAAATCTACGAAAAAGAACTTGTGGAGTATTCTTTTTGTCCCTTTTCAAGCTCTCAAACATGAAAATTACCGAGTTATCATTGTCATTAAACTCGTTAAAACATCAAATAGTGAAAAACTTGTCCATCATGACAAGACTAAGTTTCGCCTTCGCTAGACTCGTTAAAACATCACATAGCGATGGATTCACCAGAAGGGTGGAATTATACAACAAGCATATGTTATCCTCCTCAAGCTTGATAAAAAATAAAGAGGTACTAGTTGGCAATGACTGGGGAAAATGGGAAAAGGGGTAAACCACTTTATGGCAGCAAGTCTCTCTTGAACATGACACTTTCACTTCATCTCTATGACTATTTGGGTTGGGTTATTTTCTTGATGGTTATCACACCTATGGTATATCATACCATCCATTACTTTGGTTTTGGGTCAATGCTGTTAATTCATTCAGTGTCGCCGACATGTTCAAGAGAAGTCACTCAGTTAAATTCATCCTTTGCAATACTCATAAACCTTCATTTTCATGACCACCATTCCTGAACCTTGTGTCATCAGTCACATTCCATCTCTAAAATCATTACACTCGTTTCATGTCATTGATGTGGGATACATCAAGGCCCTCCTGCGATGAGTCGCTTCTTTTTTATAGCAACACATTATCCAAGAAGTTGACTTAGAAACACCCTTTCATTACCTTGGAGCTTGCATACATCAATGACAAGTTTCTCGCTTCCGGATATAGGTTGACATCACAGGCCTTCGACCGAAAGGCTTTGTATGGTGTTTGACATCAAAACGTCCTTTCACACCATGCAGAATGTACCATAGTACCTTGAGGATCATTATCATTATCGGTGATTTCTCTCGCATCTGTTAACGACTTACATCATTGGCTGGTAATCAGACTGTGTCTTCCCATGTTTGACTTCAGATCACATATTCACATGGTTAGACTCGTACTTGAGCGAATGATTGAATGAGATAGAAGACCCCGGATCTTGTTTCATCCATCCGGGTTGTGATTTCAGGAAAGTACCAAATCATTCGTACGATGGCATTAGATTGATGGTCATCCCATCATGGGTCTATATCTGTAGACGACTATCTATGTACTTGTAATGAAAGTTTATATGCTGAGCATGGGTATGCCTTCCCTCAGCAATTCATGAAAAAATCAAAATATCATGATATTATGTATTGTAATTGATGTAGGTCACAATCCACTTCGGAACCTCCTCTTCACATCGTAAAGCATATCACTCAACATTAACATTTTCGACTTCATGCTTTAGGGTGTAGCTGTTACAGATCCATTTGGGCACATCACTCCCATCATTTAGATCAGTACTTTTAGGGCTCATCAAACCTTAATTTAGTTGCTACATGCCCTAGACAAGTCATCACTTTGAATGCCTCCTTCCCTGAGAGTTTCTTGGCTTGAATCCCTCCAGAAATGCCTCCTTGAGGGACCAGCGCAACCTTGGTCAAGGGTAAGTATGCTTTAGTGTATGTAGGCCCATGTTAGGGTGAATTTCAGAGCACTTAGGCTCACTTTGACTTGTGCTGGGCGAGATTGAGTGAAATCTTCATAGGGTTCTGGGAATATTCTTAACTTTTGGATCCTTCTAGAATATTCCCACACTTATCATCTCCTATGAGCTCAAAATTGGATAGGGAATGAGTTAAGTAACCTCCTATCCTCTCATCCCTTCCTCCATGGAAAATAACACTAAGTTTGGAAGGCCTTTCAATACCCTCATTTATGACCAAGCCTCCTCCATTTTCCTATAAATTGAGCTCTCATCTAAGTGATCAGGGGCTGGAATTTGAGAATTTGTAAGGAGATACTGTTGGTGTGAGGTTTGAGATTGTAAGCAAGTATTGTTATGCCACCAGAGTGTTGTGCTTTTGACGTGATGTTGGTTGGAACCCAAGCTGGAAGAGTGAAAATGGATTGGACTTCATGGTTGTAATTCTTCTTTCTACTTAATAAATATGTTTACACCTTTTCCCATATTCTTGTCTTTATGTATGATGATTATATGTGTAAATGCTTTCAATTCCATTTGCTTATAGTAGATAGATCTATTGCTTTGATTGGTTTTTGTCCTTTGTTTATGATTGCAGGTACTTGTCGAGCGGGTTAAGTTCGAGAAGGAGCGACGAGAGCCAAACAAAGGAGATAAAGGGAAAGCGAAAGATAACAAGTAGGTCCCTTGTCTTATTTATCTTCTATATAAAAATGTTAAGTACTTTAAATCTATTGTTCTAGGTGTAGCTACCCACCTAGGGAAATTGTATTTATCCGTAGATGCAAAATTCCACATAACACTAGTCAAAATTCATTTACTATATTTTTGGATTTGGTTAAGACTGACATGGTCAATGTGGACCCATAACCCCTGTTGTGGACCACCATACAAAAGTTGTGTATAAACATGACATCCATTTATGATCTTCACATATATTGTGATCATTATTTCATTCTTTATACAAGTGATTTAGCTTGCAAGCACCATAAAGCATTGTGCTCTATTGTTCATGGGTTATTTTCTTCATAGTCCCCCATATAATTATTTGAACTTCAATTCAATAATTTCTTCTCTCATTTAATGGATTGTAGGTATAAAAAAATAGGTACCTGTCATATCTATCTTTGTTGAGCGAGGGAAGTTCAAGTAGAGTGGAGGAATGTCATAGATCTAGTATGTCTAACAAACATAGATCAACTAGAGGTGAGAAGATTAGAAGAAAATTTTGTAGATCCATGGAATTTTTTCTTGCTGAAGGAGTTTCATGTTTTTATTACACTAAGAGCATAGATGATATCAAGGTGCCCTTAAGGTACAAACATCTAGTGAAACAATCAATACAGAAGGATCTTCGTCAAGTAAACACTAATAATTGTCTCAATGAGAGGATATATCACATTGCTCCATCATCATTACATGGTTTGTGTCTATTTTCCATGGATGGCATAAAAATTTGTTATAATGGATTTATTGAATTGGAGTATGTTGATCCATGTTACAATTACAAAGATTGGATGCGGCTTGTCCAATATACACGAGGTATGTGGGGATACAGAGTGGCTACAAATTATATATAACTAAGAGATAACAATAAAAATAAAGGAGCATATGTAAATTGAAGGAAGGCCAAAAGCATTGGGGAGTATTGCGTAGTTTATAAACAATACACAACCTTGGACAAGAAATAAGCAACCTAATTGCATATTTGAGGGATGTGAAGGAAACCATGTATTCGTATGCGTAATAAAATCGATAGTTGTAGGAGAAGAGTTGTGATCAATTACAACTTGAATCAAACATACACAAACATTACTATTATTTGGGAAGTACATAACCTCTCATTAGTGATTATTATATTTTATATTTATCATTCAGAAGACAAGGAAGGACCACTCTTTTTCTACTTGGACCATTTACTTGTAGATTTATATAAGGCTTTGAAACAACAACTACCTAGTGGGAGCAATTTCAAATTTGGTTAATGTAATTAAAATTTAACTCACACATATAACTTTAGGTTATTCATAGCATGTGGATATTTTCCTCCAAAATTGAAAGGCCCGAGGAACAAAAAAATTAGGAGGCATGGACCACTTCTTAGTTCCAACTATAATGACCATAACTAATTCTATAGAATACCAAACTCCCAAACTTGCAAGAATATAATAAGATCATGAAATAAAAATAATTGTATGATTAAACCTATGAGATAAGGTCTAATGATAACACAAAGGGAATTTGACATGATTTTTCTATAACTAGTGCTTTGAATATTTTCATAATATCAATAGGCATTCTATGTTGTGGTTGTTTTCACCAAAATACAATGATACATTTCTTGGTAAGGTTGTCATTTCTCATTGGTTAAATTACGTTTGAATGCGTAAATGGTTCTAAGTCCCTAAAAATTCTCTTGGGAACTTATACTGTGTAAACTTAAGAATTCATATCTTCCATTCCAACAATTTTTGGCCAAGTTTTGAGCTAAATTGATAGGAAAATATGCTAGGAAAAAATACCAAAACATAGAAATTTTAGATTATGCAATATCAATATTGATGAGCCCCAGAAATGGGTAACTATATGGGCTCATTCTGCCTCTTATTTCAATTTAATCCACCATTCTCAGTAGTTTTGTGCATGTTTTTGAATATATTTATGTCAATAGAGTGAATTGGGTTAGTCACTTTTCCATGTAGTCTAATAAGTGTTTATTGTAGATTTATTTGGACAATTTATGACAAGGACCAGGAATTTATGAGCAAAATGGCAGCCAAACTCGAGGAAATAGGGAAGAGGACTTGTAGGGAGGGTGTCTCCTTCATTAATGAACCATTTCCTCGAATCCTCCATCAGCAACTTGGAGCAAAAAGGCCCACATTCATGATTCCAAGGGGCAGCCGAGCAAGTCAAGTATGACAGCTGTTTATCTTCAGTTCTAGGAAGTCGAGTTCCTTGATTTTAGGAGGACTGTTGGGAGTCCCCATTTGTATAAATAAGAAGGCTTCAAGCCTTAGTAGGTTAGCCAGTTTTTAGTAGATTTTCGCACTTTTGTGCAGCACATTGGTCAGCTTACTTTCGAGTTCTTTTTGAAGACAGTTTATGTGATGTAACTGTTATTTTTTGATAAATGAAGATGAAACAGTTTTTGAGCCAGCACTGATCTTTTCCAGAGGGCTGAAGCTCTTGGGTTAGGGCCCAACCCAAGCTGCCCAACACCTCCTTTGTGTATTTATATGTTTTTTCTTTCATTCATGAGATAATTTCTGTTGTTAGGTTCATCTTGCTTTGTTAAATTAGGTTGCTTTTGATGATTAACATAGTTGTTTTTGTATCAGTTGTGCAAGTAGGTTGCTGCAGTGACAAAATAAGGTTCAAAAAGGCCACAATAGGCCCTGATCTCCTTTCTCGCTTCTTGGGACTATGATCTGAGGTCAAGGCACTACTGCTGCCACCAAAAACATAGTTTTTGCTCTTTCATGCAACTGCAAGTGTGATAACTTGATTTGGAAAAGTTGATAGTAACTTAGATTCACATGCTTAGATCATTTCCTGTTAATTTACCATATTTTTCTTGCATGCTTTTTTGTTCATAGGTTACTGATCAACCTTTTTTTGTCTCTAGGTCAGGAATTAGGTTAAGCTAGACAGAACTCCGTTTTTAGTTCTTTCTTTGGTCAATTTTGATAAGTGAAGGTGTAGACCTCCTATAGGACATCTCAGCTCACCATCCCTCCATAACACAGCCAAAACCAGCTCACTTCTCCTAGATTTCTTAGCTCATTCACAACATTTTTCCAATCTGCCCTAATTTCTGCGTTTTTCCATAAAGCTGCGTTCTTGCCATTTGAACAAATCCAACCATCATGCTCTTCTCTGACCTTCCTTGACAAGTTCTAGACCCCTCAACACCTTCATCCAACCTTCATTTCCATTTTCCCATCATTTTTCCACCTTCAAACCTCCAAAAACCACTTTCGGCCTCCTCCTGTAGAACCTCCTGTAGATCCCCTGCAGCCTCCTGTAGAATTTCCTGTGAGTGATTTTTCGAAGTCTGATCACAATGGAAGTATTCAAAAGGGTACTAGGGGCTTCTTAGAACCCCTCCACATCTTCCTCACCTTTTGAAAAAGCCAACTCCATCTTCCTTTGCCACCAAACCTCTGCACAGTCACAACCAATTAAAATCACAAGCATAATAATTCCACATAAAAATACTCAAAAGTACAAAAAGATGATTTCTTCACATTTCTTTTCAGAAGTAGCTTGAATAAATGCAATTTTCCATTTTAGTAGTCAATGGCACTCATTTCATTAGCTTCCATCTCTTTTCTTGCAAAAGTAGGGTTAGTGGGTAAACTAGGGTTTGCTAGGGTTTGTGTTCCATTTCGGTTTTCTTTCTCTTTTTGCAAGTAGAATAACCCCTGTAGAGTTAGATTTCTTCCATCACAGTAAAAGTTTCTTCTAAAAACTCATAGAAGTTGGCTTAAGCTCCTAGCAAACTTCCGCCAGCTGATCAAGTGACAACTTATAGTAAGAGCTAGTACTTGTGCATACAACACGTCGCTTTCAAGTTTGTTACGAACTACCGGGTTGATAAAAGTAAAGAAGGAAGCCGCAGGAGTTGCAGCATTATTGCTGCAACACTGGAGGTCACCACTCTTTTTGGTGTCATTTCCAGTGAAGCGTCAGAGTATTTTGTGATTGCTGCTTTTCTTTTAATTTCTACTGCAACATTTTGCTAAGTAGTTTATTTCAACAAAAGTAAAGTAGTTGTTTCATTTCAATTCTATAATTTCAATTCTGCAAACGTAGATTAGGCATTTCTTGATTTTATTTCAATTCTGCAATTTCCATTTCAGCAAACATAGATTAGTCATTTCCTGCTTTCATTTCAATTCTGCAATTTCCATTTCAGCAAAGTAGATTAGTCATTTCCTGCTTTCATTTCAATTCTGCAATTTTCATTTCAACAAAGTAGATTAGTCATTTCCTTGCTTTCATTTCGATTCTGCAATTTCCATTTCAACAAAGTAGATTAGTCTTTTCTTTGTTTTCATTTCAATTCTGCAATTTCATTTCAACAAGATTCATTTCAATTAGTTGCAATTTGTTGTTCAATACATTTTAGTTTTTGCAGGTACAAGCAAAAAAAAAAAAAGGAAGAAAAAGAAAAGATTTCCTTTCATGCCTTGTAGGAACAGAGACAATTCAGGAAAATTCCTACCCAACACCCCCACCACATCACTAAGTCACCCTTCTCTCTTCTTTGGTGGCAATGCTCCAGAAGAACCTATAGGCGAACCTCCAGAGATATACAAAGATCCTATAAAAGAAGAAGAGCAAGAAACCATTCCTCTTGACACCATGGCTGAAAACAGAAACGTTAAAGGAAATGGGGAAAAAATAGAGGGTGCCTTTCCTATTCGAGAGACCAATGGGGACACAAAAATGAAAAACATAAGTCCTTCAGCCTTACCTCACTTCCATGGATTGACTACTGAAGACCCTGATACCTTCTTGTTTGAGTTTGCTATTCTTTGTCGAACCTATGACTATGCAGAAGATGAGTAGAAGTTGAAACTGTTTCCTTCTACCCTCAAGGATGCATCATTGCACTGGTTCATGGGGTTACCTGGAAACAGTATCACAACTTGGGCTCAGATGCAGCAAGCCTTTAACAACAAATATCAGAACTTCTGTAGGTCAAAGGATACCAAGGAAGAAATCTTCCAAATGACCATGGGAAGTGATGAATCTTTAGAAGACGATGAAGAGAGGTTTCAACTCAGTTATAAAAGGGCCAGGTGCAAACTTGACCCTGAATCTCTAAAGTTGGTCCTCCTCAGAGGAGTCCCTGAAGAACTTCTAGATACCCTCCATTTGCTGGCTAAGGGAGACATCTACCAACTACCTTGTGATGACATAAAGATTGTGTTTAGAAACCATTCTAGGGCAGCTAGAAAGAGAGGTAGGGGGAGTCAACCTTTAGCCAGTACATCCTCATCCAATTCATCCCTTAGAAACGAACTTGAGAATCGGCTGGAAGATTTCAAAAGCGAGATGAGGCAGACTCTTGCTATGCAAATGGATAGCTTGCATATCAAAAGGAAAAAAGAGGAAGCTGAGAAGGCTTTGGCCATATTTTGTCCCAGGTGCACTAGAAAGCATCCTAGGAACGAATGTCCATTGCACTCTATAGAAGTGTATTTAGTTTGTGAAGAAGACCATCCTACGAATCAGTGTCCTTCCTTGCCTGGAATTAAAAATGCATATCAGGGGGCTGAAGGAGCCACTGAACCACTCTATTTCATGAACCAAAAGAGGCCTCATGGACCCAGACCTTACCAGTAGGGAATGCAAGGGACATCCCAGACCTATTACAACCCTAATCAAGCCACTTCCATGCCTTCTTGGGGTCCCCCTGCTCATCCTTCCTGGTCCACACCCCCTCCTTGGTCGTATCCATCTCAATATCAGGCTCCTCCAGTTGCTCATTCGTTTCACTCTTATGCTCAGCCACAGCCTCAGTGGAATGCACCTCATCAAGGGTGGAGACCCCAGTACAACTCTCCTCCCACTCTTTTTCCTCCACCACCTACTCAACCACAACCATTACCTCCTGTTCCACCAAGGCAACCCCAAATACCTGCTCAACCAAACCCAAACCCCAATAACGGACAGGCCCAACATGTATATACTGGAGAAACATCATGCCTGACCTATGCTGTGGAGATTCAGGAGATTAACCTACGATATGAGAAGGTTCTCCCAAATAGCCAACCTCCTCTTAAGGAGGGAGAGGAAGAAAAATAGAAAATTGAACCAAAAGCCATTCCACCCTTTCCTTAGAGACTAACTGGAACCACACAACCGACACCAGAAGAAACTTAACTTCTGGGAGAACTAAAATAGTTATGTGTAAAGATACCACTTCTCCAAGCCATAAAAGATGTACCTATCTACAAATAGTTGATCAAGGAGAAGTACGTCAGGCACCCATGCAGGCGCAGGAGAGATGCTCCAACTATCAATGTCATAGGACAACTGTCCGACCTAATGTTGGGGTAGGTAATTTGTCCAAAATACCTAGACCTTGGGAGTCCTGTAGTCGATGTCCACATCAATGGCACCATAATCCTCCATACCTTGATTGATCTAGGGGTTGCCATTAATGTGATGACCAAGGACACTATGCTCAAGCTCAACCTTCAGGGTTCCCTGAGAAAGACCACAACAGTACTGCAGCTAGCAGACCGCTCCACCGTGACCCCTGAGGGGATTGTGGAAGATGTAATGGTCTCTATTGATTCCTAGGAGTACCCTGCTGATTTCCTGGTTCTCCAGCCAAAGGCAAATCTCACTGGGTATCCTCTCATCCTGGGAAGACCCTGGTTGGCTACTGCAGATGCCTACATCAGTTGTCAAGCTGGGAACATGACAATCAAGAACGGGCATATGTCCAAATAGCTAGTCCTATATGCTCCTGCCAAACCTTTGCTAGAACATGATTTACTTCTATGGTTGGAGGAGGAAGATGAGGATGAAGTCTATTTCGCACCATTGTGCACAATGGAAGCTACCATGGTGGGTCCACAAACCGAGGATGATCTTATTGAGAACTTGATTCAGAATCCACCCCCCAATGTGTTGCCATTAGAAGAGCTGGTGGAAGAAACCCAAGCCAATCCTTTAGTTGATCTCTGTGTGGCTGATCCGACCTCTCTCCGAGTTAAGAATGTGGAATTTGGCCCAGAAAGAACCTTGAAGATCAACTCATCCCTATCCACTTCTTAGGAGAAAGAACTATGTAGCTTATTGAAAAAACACTTGGATGCTTTTGCTTGGAGCTATAAGGAGATGAAGGGAGTCCACCCTTCAGTCTGTACTCATCACATTTACATTAAAGAAGATTGTAAACCAGTCAGGCAACCTCAAAGGAGGATGAATCCAGCCCTTAAGGACATTGTCAAAGAAGAACTATAAAAGTTGCTGGATGCAGGATTCATCTACCATTTTTCTGACAAAAAATGGGTTTCTCCTTTGGTGCTAGTGCCAAAGAAAAATGGGAAGTGGAGAATCTGTGTAGATTATCGGGAACTAAACAAGGCCACCAAGAAGGACCATTTCCCTTTGCCTTTCATAGATCAAGTGTTAGATGGCTTGGCAGGGAAGAAGTTCTTCTCCTTCCTAGATGGGTTTAGCAGGTACAACCAGATCCAAATCAGCCCGGAAGACTAAGATAAGACCACTTTCACTTGTCCTTGGGGTACTTTTGCATACCAGGTCCTTCCTTTTGGGTTGTGCAATGCTCCCGCCACTTTCTAGAGAGCAGTATTGAGCATATTTGCTGAACTGGTTCATGACTCAGTGGAAATCTATATGGATGACTTTACCCCTTATGGTTCTAACTTCCAGGAAGCTTTGACTAACCTGGGAAAAATTTTAGCCAAGTGTATTGAAATGAACCTATCCCTCAGTCTTGAAAAATGCGAATTCCTGATGATTGAAGGGACCGTGCTAGGTCATACAATTTCTCAGCAAGGATTACAGGTGGATCCCAATAAAATTGCAATCATCCAAAGGGTCCCACCTCCTCAAAAGGTAAGAGATGTTCAAAGTTTCCTAGGCTTAGTAGAGTATTATAGAAGATTCATCAAGGATTTTAGTAAGCTAGCCTCTCCATTGTTTGGGCTTTTGGGAAAATATGTAGAGTTCATATGGACTGACAACTGTCAAGAGACTCTGGATGCCTTGAAAGGTAAACTGGTAACTGCCCCAATTTTGAGAGGTCCAAACTGGGCCCTACCTTTCGACATTCATGCAGATGCCTCGAACAAAGCGATAGGAGCAGCCTTAGGGCAAGTTGATGAGAAGCTGTCTTATGCCATATATTTTGTTAGTAAAAACTTGTCCAAGGCAGCATTAAACTACACTGTAACCGAGAAGGAGCTCCTAGCTGTGGTCCATTCCCTAAATAAGTTCAGACACTACATCACTGGCTATAAAACATTCGTACACACTGATCATGCTGCAATTAGGCATTTGATGAATAAACTAGATGTAAATGCTCGTATTATTAGATGGTTACTTTTATTGCAGCAATTTGATTTGACCATTGTTGATAAACTGGGTAAGGAAAATGTTGTTGCTGATTTTCTGTCTAGACTAGATCTGCCTGCAGGTGAAGAAGGAATGGTGGATGATCAAATGCTAGATGAACACCTATTTGCTATTTCAGTACTCTCTCCATGTTTTTCTGATATAGCAAATTACTTGGTTTCAACATAGTTTCTGCCACACCTGTCCTCAAAAGAGAAGAGCAAGATCGTGAGGAAAAGTGCCCCATTCACCTGGATTGGGGGCAATCTTTTAAACTTGGCCCAGATCATATTTTAAGGCGATGTGTCAGGGAGGAGGAAGTTTTTGACATCCTCCTAACCTGTCATTATGGGCCCTGTGGGGGCCATTTTGCAGAAAATATGATTGCCTTCAAAATTCTGCAAGCAGGTTACTATTGGCCCACTCTTCATCAAGATGTTAGGAGATATATCAGCCAATGTGACTGATGTCAAAGGATGGGGAAACCTACTCCAAGGGATGAGATGCCCCTGCAACCTCAAGTGACTTTCGAGCCATTTGAGAAGTGAGGCATGGACTTTGTGGGTCCTATCAACCCTCCTTCAAAACAAAAATCTTACATCATTGTGTGTACTAATTATTTGACAAAATGGGTAGAAACCAAGGTGATCAAGGCATCAATAGAAGAAAAAGTAGCTGAATTTTTGAGGGAAAATATCTTCTACATGTTTGTCTATCCAAGAGAGCTAGTCACAGATCAAGGGAGTCAGTTTACCTCCAATCTGATTGAATACCTACTCACACATCACAAGATTAAGCACAAAATTTCCACCCCTTATCATCTGCAAGCAAATGGACAGGTGGAAGTCATTAATAGAGCTTTGGAAGGGATTTTGACTAAGGTAGTGAGCAGCAACAGAAAATATTGGGCAAATCGATTGGTTGAGGCCACCTGGGCCTATAACACCACCTGGAAAACCACCACAGGGTTCACACCCTATGAGCTGGTCTATGGGAAGAAAGCTCTGCTGTCAATAGAATTTGAATATAACACATTAAGGATGGCAACTCAGCTGGACCTAGATCTCATCCATGCACAAAAGGAAAGGTTACTTCAGCTAAATGGATTAGATGAACAGAGATTGTAGGCCCTTCTCCACTTAGAGGTAATCCAACTTCAAAGAAAAATATGGCATGACAAACACCTCAAAGAAAAACAATTCGAGGAAGGAGATTGGGCGCTGCTGTATGATTCAAGGTATAAAGATTTCAAGGGAAAATTGAGCACAAGATGGCTGGGACCATACACAGTAGAAAAATGCAATGACAATGGTTCAGTTCTGATCCGGACCATCTATGAAGAAGCCATCCACATGCTTGTCAATGGGCATAGGTTGAAGCTCTATAGGAAGCCCCTCTCCAAGCAGGAATTCATTGAGAATATGGGAAAAATAGTGTTGGTAGTGGAGCAGGTCTCTGTCTCCACTCCACCCACACCCTAAAAAAAAAAAGAAAAAAGAAAAAGAGACAAAAGGAAAAAAAAGAAAAACAGAAAAAAGGAATAAAAATTCCTTGGGTGAAAACCTCTTGGAGGCACCCAAGGCAGGAAATGAGGGTGAAAACCTCCTGGAGGCACCCCAACTGTCAAATAAAAAAAAGAAAAGAAAAGAAAAAAAGATGAAAAAAAAGAAAAAAATAGAAAAAACTAACTTCTTTTGAATGCATTGCAGATTGCAGGAGGGTCACAGAGGGAAAAAAGACATGGTCAGGCTGCATACACCTTTGATAGCTCATTTCTCCATTGCCATTGTCTTTTCCCAGGCCTTGGTCTCACTTGTTAAGAAAATCTTGCATCCTATAGGAAACTCTGTGCATTCCACAAGAGGCTCCTATGGAAATCACAAAGAGCTCAAAATCGAGTTTAGAAAAGAATCCGAGGGCTAGAAATTTGTCCAGAAGGCCTGTGGACCTCCCTACCACCATTCATCCTCCTAATTCTCCATCCCATCCCTGTACACCTACATTTCCACTCGCTTTTTCTTCCCTGCATAGAAAACACATAATTTTGTTTCTTTTGTTTAAAAAAAAATGATGAATAAAACAACAACATTATTCACTTGTTTCTTACCTGATGGATTCTTGCTGTTATTCCTTTCATTCAGAATCTTCTTTAGCTGTCTCTTCAGTCCCTACTCAAGCATCAACCTGAAATTTTAGAGGGAGAAGCAGTTACAGGAAATCTTGTAGGATTCCTGTAGCAGCTGATCCCTTTACAAAAAAGAAGCTCTAGGGGCAGGGTCAATACTGCCAAGGTGTATGCAATGTGAAAGGAGTGGTTCCTGATCGAAAATCACCAGCATAAAGTAGCCAAGCCACCAGTTCAGACGCCACGAGCACCAACAACAACAACAATAAAAAAGTAGCGACTAATAGGTAAGTGGCTAAACCCGTTCCTCTGTTGCATGAATATTATTTAGGAACTGCATAAACCATTGGGATGGTTGCGATTAAGCGAAATCAGTGGCTAACTAACTAGCCACCCTCGTTCAGTTCAAACAAGCCTCGTCCAATTCAAACAACAGTTCAGAAGGTGCAATCAACACGTGTGGTTTGTCAACTCAGGAAGAAAAACTCAGAATCGGTAGTGGTGGTGGTGTATAACAAGACTGATGGAAGTGATGGCGGGTAGGCAACATGAAATACCATAATGGCACTGGAGTAGGGACCAACGGTCCGGATGGGGATAACATACCCTTCCTGCCACCTCACCTCGTCACCGCAGATCACGCCATCAGCTTAAGTACACGACGGTAGAAGCCTTCACCACCTTTTGTTTTCATTGGCATCAACGAGTTCTCGGCTGCAGAAACTCACCTACCACCTTTAGAACATCGAAATAGTCGCTCTCTGCCAGTTTTCAAAACCCTCCCACTTATCGGGCTCTACAGGAGCATTATCGCATTCTAGAGGAGCGGAAAACATAGTCTACAGAAGCCTTTCTATAGGAAGGCCAGGGAGCAATTATGTAGAGGGAAAATTCGAAATTTTTGCAAAATTCGAGCTCGAAAAGAGGTAGGCTCAGAAACCAACTCTGCATGTGATATATCCATACAAGGTGGTGGGATTAGAAGCAAAGTATTGGGTTGAAAAAGGAAGGGAAGGTGAACACAAAAGTCTGCCTGTGTTTTTCTGAATTATATACAGTCTCTCCATTTTACTCTCTGCACTAAAAGTTTGTCTTTTTCTTCCCCGTATTCTCCTGTAAAGAAGGGGTGCAACCATAGAAAATCAAGCCTGTGAAAAGTGTGAATTTTCATTTGGAAGCCTGTTCATTTTGTGAGAAAGAAGAAAAGCACTGTTTTATATACTCACTGTTTTGTCAAAATATTGATTTCCTCAAAAAAGAAAAAACCCAAGAAGTAAATTCAAGTTGAGAACAGGGTTTGAAGGGAGGGAAAATTGCAAATTGCTGTTGTGAAAAAGAGAAACATGAAAAATTCCCTCTCTGGTTCCAGAAAGACAAGCCTCAGCTGTTCCTCTGTTTTCGGTCTTGAAATTTGTTGCCTTCCTCCTCACCTGAGAATTTCCAGCAGTCACTAAACATCATGATGGGAGGTTTCATGAGAAAAGAGCCCCTGAATTCCACCAAACTACATGAATACCTAGAAGTGGTAGCCCTATTCACCAGGGCAAACTGGATGCCTTTCTTCGAGGGAATTCATGGTTATGATGAGGAGGTGATAGAGGAATTTTTAATGTCTTTAAGACCCCATTCAAAAACCCATGCTATAGTCAGTTTCAAAGGTTTGATTATAGATCTTTCACCAAAATTCATCAGCAGAGTCACAGATCTTCCACTTGGGCTCCCAGATCATGAAATATATCTCCTGTGACTCAGAGAGCATCAGAAGAGCTCAATTATAGGAAGAAAATAAATTGTTGAAAAAGTAGCTACAAGAAAGGGAACCTCAAGGAGGAAATAAGCTGTCAATCTTGGAAGGACAACAACAAAAAGAGGGACCCCAGGCAGATAGTGAAGTAGCAGAAAAACAACAACAACAAGAAGAACCATAGACAGATAGTGAGACACTGATGAAACAGCAGCAAGAAAAAGAATCCCAGGTAGAAACTGAAGTGCTGATTTTGAAAAGGCAGCTGTAGGAAAAGGAAGCCCAGTTAGCCTGCATGGCCAACTGGGCAATGGAGGCATTGCAGTGCAGAAAAACAACTAGATCATATGCACTGTATCTCAAAGATCAGTGGCTCCAATTCCAGATTAAGACACTGGCCCAGAGGGGCACAGTACCATTTCAAGTTTATGGCCAATTTATGCATTTATGTGATAATAGTTCAGCCGAGGATAAAGCAAAACTAGCAGAATTTTACCTACACAACATGGCACTTCCTAACATGAATTTATGGGATCCAAATGCTACATTATGAGACTTACAGCTCATGGCTATGGCTTCTTGTTTGAGCCATGAAGAAAAGAGAGCAGTGGAAATTCATAAAATAATGGCAAAAGAGCTAAGTGAGCCCTTGATGGTAGGGGAAGAACTAGCAGAACCCTTGGCTCTCATCTATGCCCACCAACACCTTGTAGCCAATCCTCAAGTTCTTCCTGACTATGTTGACAAGCAAGCACAAGCTATTGCTCATTTCGAAGATATGGAGAGATTGGTTGGCGATGACTGCCTTCATGCTGGCATGAGAAGATGGAATACATTGTAACATAGCCTAAGGATCAGGGAGTATCACTTCCCAACTAGAATGAGGGAAGCCATGAGGAGAGTGCCCCTATATGAGCAATCAATGCAAAAATTGAAATCCAACTAGATTGGTCTTAAATTTAGTCCTCCACTGCTACTAGGATTGTTGGAAGGAGTTAAGGAGGAGGAAGAACAGAAACAATGGGAGGAAGTGGAAAGGAAAGAAGGTTTCCATGACAGAGAGGAAGACATCACATCAGAGGCTTAAGATGCCAAGGAATCTATGATAGCCATTAAAGATGAAGAGTTAGATTAGTTGCTCAGAGGATGAGCAACCCATTCAGCAGGGGGGTGATGATGAGCCCCAGAAATGGGTAACTATATGGGCTCATTATGCCTCTTATTTCGATTTAATCCACCATTCTCAATAGTTTTGTGCATGTTTTTGAATATATTTATGTCAATAGAGTGAATTGGGTTAGTCACTTTGCCATGTAGTCTAATAAGTGTTTATTGCAGATTTTTTTAGACAATTTTGGACAAGGACCAGGAATTTATGAGAAAAATGGCAGCAAACTCAAGGAAATAGGGAAGAGGACTTTTAGGGAAGGTGTCTCCTTCATTAATGACCCCTTTCCTTGAATCCTCCATCAGTAACTCGGAGCATAAAGGTCCACATTGATGATTCCAAGGGGCAGCCGAGCAAGTCAAGTAGGATTGTTGTTTTATCTTCAGTTCTAGGAAGCTGAGTTCCTTGATTTTAGGAGGATTGTTGGGAGTCCCCATTTGTATAAATAAGAAGGCTTCGAGCCTCAGAAGGTTAGCCAGTTTTTAGTAGATTTTCGCACTTTTGTACAACACATTGGTCAGCGTACTTTTGAGTTCTTTTTGAAGACAATTTATGTGATGTAACTGCTATTTTTTTATAAATGAAGATGAAACATTTTTTGAGCCAGCACCGATCTCTTCCAGAGGGCTGAAGATCTTGTATTAGGGCCCACCCCAAGCTGCCCAACACCTCCTTTGTGTATTTATATGTTTTTTCTTTCATTCATGAGATAATTTCTGTTGTTTAGGTTCATCTTGCTTTGTTAAATTAGGTTGCTTTTGATGATTAACATAGTTGTTTTTGTATCAGTTGTGCAAGTAGGTTGCTGCGGTGAAAAAATAAGGTTCAAAAAGGCCACAATAGGCCCTGATATCCTTTCTCCCTTCTTGGGGCTACGATATGAGGTCAAGGCACTACTGCTGCCACCAAAAATACAGTTTTTGCTCTTTCATGCAGCTGCAAGTGTGATAACTTGATTTGGAAAAGTTGATAGTAGCTTAGATTCACATGCTTAGATCATTTCCTATTAATTTACCATATTTTTCTCGCATGATTTTCTGTTCATAGGTTACTGATCAACATTTTCTGTCTTTAGGTCAGGAATTAGGTTAAGCTAGACAAAACTCTGTTTTTAGTTCTTTCTTTGGTCAATTTTGATAAGTGAATGTGCAGACCTCCTGTAGGACATCTCAACTCACCATCCCTCCATAACACAGCCAGCACCAGCTCACTTCTCCTAGATTTCTCAGCTCATTCACAACATTTCGCCAATCTGCCCTAATTTCTGCGTTTTTCCATAAAGCTGCTTTCTTGCCATTTGAACAAATCCAACCATCATGTTCTTCTCTGACCTTCCTTGACAAGTTATATACCCCTCAACACCTTCATCCAACCTTCATTTCCCTTTTCCCATAATTTTTCCACCTTTAAACCTCCAGAAACCACTTTCGGCCTACTCCTGTAGAACCTCCTATATATTCCCTGCAACCTCCCGTAGAATTTCTTGTGAGTGATTTTTCGAAGTCTGATCACAATGGAAGTCTTCAGAAGGGTACTAGGGGCTTCTTAGGACCCATCCATATCTTCCTCACCTTCTGCAAAAGCCAACTCCATCTTCCTTTGCCACCAAACCTCTGCACAGTCACAACCACTTAAAATCACACGCATAATAATTCCACATAAAAATTCTCAAAAGTACAAAAATATGATTTATTCACATTTCTTTTCAGAAGTAGCTTGAATAAATGCAATTTACCTTTTCAGTAGTCAATGGCACTCATTTCATTAGCTTCCATCTCTTTTCTTGCAAAAGTAGGGTTAGTGGTTAAACTACGGTTTTCTAGGGTTTGCATTCCATTTCGGTTTTCTTTCTCTTTTTGCAAGTAGAATAACCCCTGTAGAGTTAGCTTTCTTCCATCACAGTAAAAGTTTCTTTTGAAAACTCATAGAAGTTGGCTTAAGCTCCTAGCGAACTTGTGCCAACTGATTAAGTGACAACCTGCAGTAAGAGCTAGTACTTGTGCATACAACACCGTCGCTTCAAAGTTTGTTATGAACTACCGGGTTGATAAAAGTAAAGAAGGAAGCCCCAGGAGTTGCAACATTATTGCTACAATACTGGAGCTCACCAAATATATCGATACACTTTTCCTTATCTATCCCCTCCTTTTTTTATATATCTAATTCTCATAGGTTCTAATTCAAGAAGCCAATGAGAGGTTTATTTAATTCTTTTATAAATTGTTCCTAAATAAAATGGATCCCCTTTCAAAGATATTTTATCTCTAGATTGTATATATCAAACCTGAGTTTCTCGCCATTGATATAATACTCCACCAACATAATCCTTGTTACACATTATCAAAAGGGGAGGAAATTAAATATTAGAGTCCTTAGAAAGGACCAATCTCCCCCAAGCCCTATATATTATATGTTCATTAGGAATTATTCAAACTTGCACATCATTAAGCACTTTATGGTGATTTAGAATGAAAATCAAGCAAAGGGGAAATCCACAAAAAAACATTATTGTGTAGCAAAGGTATGGAACTTACCGATGGAAAATAAATCCAAATTTCTCATATATGATTGAGTAAATCTAAAGGTTATCATAAATGAGCCAAGATGGAGATGGTATAGGAGAATCATATATATGGAAATTAACATATATATGTTTTAGAAATAAAATTTATGTGCACCTAAGATAGGTTATACAATTCTATAATGAGATTGACTTCCTTGAGGGCATTATTTTTTTCTATTAGGTATGAAAGTTCATGAGAAGAGTAAGTAATTATTACATGAATATTCAAATATAAGATACTTAAGTATGAAAAAATGCCATAAGTGCCAAAAAATATAAGTATCTCGAAGTGATGAATAGAGTGGAACAATTCTATCCAACATTAAGAACATTAGCCCTTTAGATGGTTAGCTAATGCTAGAGTTAATGGTATTTGGAAGTCACTAAGAACCTAATACAAGGCTCTAATAATTTTTCTAGAAGTGTTTTCAAAAAGTTGTCATGTTTATAGCCATTTGATTTGATCCATAAGCAAAGTGCATAGTTACTTCTATATTTTTCAAGATTCAGTTTCATTTCACTATTAAAACCAATAATAATTTAGGGATTTCTAGCAAGACAAAACATGGCATTGGTTGTGACCAATTTGTTGTTCCAAATTTCATGCACTAAATGCTAACTTTTTATATAAGAAATTGTCTACACACATTCAAAGTTAGGTTTCAAATGCAATTAGAAATTTTCTTTTGGGAGGAAAGGTTCAATGTTATTTAACTTTTTGTTTGAGAGATTGTGACTATTCAAAAAATGTGTGAAATGGACTCATCCTACATAAGGTCATTTCTTTGATAATCAAAAACTTATTGTAACTTTTAATTGTATGTAGAGTATTTAAAACCCTTGCACATATGTTTTTTGTTGTGGACCTCAATATCAATGGTGAAAATAGGGTTTAGTAACAGGTATGAAGTTATATTTGAATCTTAGACTTCATTAGCTATAAAACAAACAAATCAAATTTGCTTAATTTTTAAGTGCAACATTTTGAGATCTAATTTTAAGGCATGAGTGGCCTTAAGAAGTCATTTTAATGATCACTTCAAATGAAGGGCTGGGAACACGTTTTTTCACACCAAAAAAAGGATACCTACATAATGCATGAGAACAACATAGAGAAAAAATTAATACCGAATGCCTTCCCTAGGAGGCCTCTTAACGTCTAAAGTGCATGTACATTCAAAATCTTTCTAAAGGTTCAATATCAAAGTTGTAAACATAAAATTTCATATCCAAGTGTCTTGACCAAGCATATATGTAGTAAAATTTATATGGTGTGGTACGTGGCTTAGGTAGTAACCATGTTGTACCTCTAACCATTCCTTTTTTATTCTAGAAATATTCTTTGATATATGTTAAGAAAAATACTCTCATCCTTTATGGATACAAGTTTAATATGGATTTATTTCGTATTTTTCTTTGAGATGTTTTAACATATATACATGACAACACCTTCGCCATACTAGGTTGTAGAGCACATTGCTAAATTACAAGAAAATGGGTAAGGTTAAACAATATTTAGAGACATTAGAGTAATGGGAGCTCAACCTCACCTCTATGAGGTTTCTAACCCACCTAAAACCTTTAGGGAATAAAATAGATTCTTGGGTATTTACTCTAACGCATGGTTGAAAGGTGTAGTGCAAGAAAAATAGGTATGCTAGTTGTGAGGGTATTAAGGGTTCCGTTGGGATGGGGTCCCCTGGGCTAGTTTGGGGTTAAGATAACCCAAATTTTGGTACAATTTTGTAAATATGTAAAGTCTCCGTGATTTGCGGATGCGGAGCGCATAGGTGAATAGGAGTGAAAGGGGCTTATCCCCTTGTTTTGGATAAGTTCCGAGTTGGTTTTGAGATTCACCCATGGTCCGTGGACCATGAAATTGTATGAAAAGTCTATAAATAGGTGTGTCTTAAAAATTCTAAGAAGTAGTAGAGAAGAACTAGATGGAAGAAATATAGAGAATTGGGATAATTGAAGAGTCTAGGACAGGAGCTAGGGCCAGAAGGCTCTGCTTCCTGCACTTAGATAGGGAAAGAAAGGCTCTGCAGCTGAGTGCACAAAGGCCTAGGTAGAGTCTGCAACTGAGTGTGTGGAACCCTGCAGCTATGTGCCTAGGGCAGTTGAGCCTGTAATCTTGAATTGAAGATCAATAGAGACAATTTTATCAAGAATTACTAAGTTTACTATTTATCTCTATTAATGTTATATGTTACTGATAAATGTTTGTTTTATGAGATATTGATTGAATGTTACGTGATTCTCTTGAATAAGTCTTAATAATGTATGTAATGTATGTTTAACTACTTTCGCGAAGACTCTGGTAATTTTTCTTATGTTTACTAACAAATTAAGTAAATATGCGCGAACACTAATTTAGGATCGCTCTCTGATGCACGTAAGTAGGAAAATTGACTATTAGAGGTCCGCAAGGACTAATCATAGACCTTTGTGAAGGTCTAAAGGCTGTTTTAACAGAGTTGCAACAACATGCCCTAAGAGTTTATCAATCTGTGCGAAGGCAGATCTAAGGCACTAAAAGACATCACCACTAGTCTCTGGATGCAGTAAGTTGGTTCTTGCATCCCCCCATACTGCTTCAGGTAAGACTGCAGCCTGCGCTACGCGGGTTGTTGTCGAAAGGGCTAGTAGTGTAGTGTTTTTTTGGTTGGCGCAACTAACTTTGAACCTGGGTCAAGACCCCCTAAGCCAACAAATGGTTCCATCGCCGAGACCGGGATATGCTTGAAAGAGATGTGTGATGTCGCATCATTAGAATCTGATCAAGAAAGAAATTGAAAAGTGGTTGGATCAGAATATTCACAAGTTCACATCGCAAGAAAAAAAGAATTTGTGTTTGTTGAAGGAAGAGTGGTTGAACAGGTATTTGTATACAGAGATACACAAGATCTTCTTCTGCTCTTTCCCCATTGAACTGTATGGATGGTTAACTAAATTGACAGACAATCAAGGAAGGTGGAAGCTTGATAGTCCTATAGTGTGGACTCCAGAATTAGTGTGGCGATTAGAAACTTCTAAAAATAAAATTGCGTAGGTTTTCGATCATTGGCTCGATCGGATTCTGGGAGGATTTGTTATAGAATTTGTAGTTGATACCTCAGTCAGCTATAGCGAAGCAGAGCAACAATTTTTCAAAGGACCATGAGGTAAGTATTTAAGATAATTGAATACTTGGATTAAAATGCTGTTATGTGAAAAATGGGTGATGCCATTACCTTGATGTTTGGAGCTACGGGAAGCGGACGGTTCTTTAGAAATTGCGAAGGATCAGGACCAGAGTATAGTCCATTGATTGGACCTCCTCCAAGTGATGACGAAGGGGCGGGGTAGGCTACGTCATGAAGCGCTATTCAACTAATCACTCAGGGGATTCCTCGAGCAAATCATCCTTCCACTCCACCTCCACCCCAACCTCCACTGCATACACCTTCACCCACACCTCCACCTCCACCACCACCATTCAACATGGTGAACATAATGAAGATGCCGATCTTCAAGGGTATAAGAAGTGAAGATGCAGTGTAGTTTTGGTTTGTTGCGAATGTTGTATGGACATCGCAAGAGATTACTGATGACAATATAAAGAAGGCACAGTTGGTTACCACTTTGCAGGACCACATGCTAACCTGGTACATTAAGTATTGTTCTGATAATCCTCTCACAACACTAACAAAGACTAAGGCAGCTTTAAACAAGGAGTTTAGTAAGGCTAAGTTTGACTCATAGTCATTAATTGGATTTAAAGAAATTATGATGAGGGTCGATGAGACACCTTGGTAATTTGATCAATGGTTGAAGTATTAGATTAGAGAGGCTAACATGCAGATCACAGATAGCCAACATTGTGAGTGGTTTATAGCGTCGCTCTTGCCCCACTTGAGAATTTATCTGTCACAACATAAGATAGAAACACATGCATAAGCCTTGGAAATCGTGATGAGGCTGCAAGCATCACCTATTCAGTATATGAACCCGGGAGTACAACAGATCCACTCAGAATTAGCTAGCTTACACCTAGAGTTATAGAGTTTGAAGAAATATATGGAGACTAAACCAAAAGTGCACGCATAAGTCTAGTGGTTGAAGTGCAAGGGCCATGGGCATGATAAAGACCACTATCCAGTGTATGCAAATTATATTACAGGAGGTGGCCCTATTCCCCTGAAGCCAGAAGCCCCAACAGGGCCAAGCATGGGGGCTGCACCATGGTGTGCTATTTGTCAAGTTGTTGGACAACATGTGATAGATAATTTCCATTTACTTCAAAAGTTCGTCTAGACACCCCAACAGTTGTTCTGTAACTTCTGCAAATCTGTGGGCCACGATGAGCGCCACTGTCGAAGCTATGAGATGATGATGGAAAGGACACCTACATACTAGATGCAAGAAAAAACTCGACCTCTAGAGCATGGCGTTGGAGAAGCACGTAGAGGTTATCAGGGTTGAGGATACGGCCGAGAAGGAGAAGGACCTAGTAGAGGTGGCAGTCAGATTATCTGCTACAACTGTGGACAGTCAGGGCATAGCGCGTGAGAATGCCAGAATCCTACATACTTGTCATGTCAACACTACAGACAATTTGACTATAATATATAGGAATGCACAGTGCTAATAGCTAAAATTCAAGAGAAGAAAACACAGCCTCATCAGCCTACACAGAATCTACAGATGATGAGGCCTGAGCCCTGCGAAGAAGATCAAAGCGCTAACTTTGTGCTAAGAAGTGGAATGACGACTTATGATGATAAGGGTAAACAACCTAAAGAAGAAGGATGGGTCCACAAAGCGCCAGAGAAAAAAGCCAGCTTTGATCCAGATCACGCTAAGTAAACATTTATGGAAGCCAAGAAGAGCTTCCTTGAAGCCTCCACGTCACGGAGCTAGGACAAGATGCAAGCAATCAGCGTGACTCCAGAGGTTGATCCCTCTGTACTCACTACATTTTTGGAGACTTGCATAAAACTGCTGCATGATAACAATGCTTTGGAAGGCCTGCAGGAATTAATAAATAAATGTGTCAGCAAAGAAAAAGTCCCCGATGGACACCGGGTGGTCAGAAAAATTGGCAAACATAAGGCACAAACAGGGCACGAGATGAGGCTCACTGTGCAGATAAGTGATTATGAGATGGACTAGGTCATTTTGGATCTGGGGTTCAATGCGAATGTATTACTGAAACAAACATGGGAAATGATGGGGAGAATTGCGTTTTAGTGGTCTTTGATTCAACTTAGGATGGAGAACCAATAGAAAATCATCCTCGTGGGACGGTTATATGGAGTAACAGTTGATATAGAAGGTGCGAGCGCGATGGCCGACTTTGAGGTTATAGAAATTGTTGATGACAGTAACCCTTACCTCGTGCTCTTGGGAATTGACTGGGCTATTGACATGAATGGGGTCATTAATTTGAAGAAAAGGAAGATATCATTTGAACGAAAGTCACTGTGAGTTATAGTGCCACTGGATCTTGCAGAAGGGGCATGCTATACTGAACCAGTCCATGAATATGATGAAAGTGATGATGAATTGGATCAGAATTACAAAATAACAACGCGAGATCAGGAATGGATCAATCCGACGACATATGGATAGATTTCATGGGACTGGGATAGTTCATGCACCTCTTATTCAGATGAAGAGTTAGAGCATTGGCAGAATCACTTGCATGAAGTGTCTACATTGTGATGCAATATGATGACGAATTCACTGCACTGTGTCTTGTTAGAGGTAACGAAATTACCCTATTATGATGGTTTAACTGATGTAGATCTGTTTTTGGATGAATTTTAGCACGAAGTCCCTGAGGATCACCACTTCCAAGCATTAGAATTGGCACTACATGCTACATCTGCACGATGGTGGGGTACACATAAGGATAACTTTGCTAGATGGTGTGATTACTGAAGAATGATGAGGTTACACTTTGGGCATGCTAACACCAGAATGTTGAGAAATATAATGGAAGGGACGATCCATGCAATCACCTAACGAAATGGACTAAAGCATGGGGAAAAAAACTGCAACCAGAGTGGGTACACATATTTCTCCATACTTTGGATACAATTCCCATGAACGGGTAGCTAGAAACGAAGCTCTGCCATGGCACCATAGAATGGGATGTATTGAAGGAAGGGTTCTTATTGACCTTCAGCTTTGAATACGATTTCGCAAGCATCGATGATGTGCTGAAAGAGATTAAGGTGGTTATCTTCAGAATGCCGAAGGAACCTATGGAATGGATCCAACCAGATTAGAGCACCCAGCTGCACCATGTGTTGGAATGCTATAATGTAACCACTGAAGAGGAAGATGAAGTTTCGAGAAACATTAATATTTCAGAGGCAGAAGGGCATCGTGAAGTCGAAGGCCCACAAATAGAAAACCAAGAACATCTTCGCACCTTTGAAGACAAAGTAAGTAAACATTGGCACAGAATAAGAATTGAAGTTCATGAAGATTGGAGATTATTAGGACGATGCTACAGTGGATAAAGTTGCTAAGTTACTCCGCGAATACTAGGATCTCTTCCCCACTAAGTTTTTGGATTTGAAGGGAATAGTTGGTGATTTGGGCATTATGAAGATCACTCTGAATCCAAATGCAGAGCCTATTAAATAGAGGCTGTATTGTCTTAATCCTAAATATAAGGAAAAGGTTCGCCAAGAGCTGGATAAGATGCTGGAGGTGGGCATCATAGAATCTGTTGAAGAACTTGATTGGGTGAGCCCAATGGTGGTTTAGGAGAAGAAACAAAAGGGTGAAATAAAGATATACATAGATCTGTGGAAGCTTAATGATGTGTGTGTTCATGACCCATTCCCAACACCGTTTGCAGAAGTGTTAACAATGATGGATAGCAGGAGGCCTATTCCTTTATTGACAGGTTTTCCGGGTATCATCATATTAAGATTGCGTTAGAGGATAGGATAAAAATGACCTTCACAATAGAGTGGGGTTGTTTTCAGTACACTGTGATGCCATTTGGACTTGAGAATGCATCTGCGATATTTGCCCATGTAGTCATAGTAGCATTCAAAGAGTTCATTCATAATTTTATGAAGTATACTTTGATGACTGGACGATGTTTGGATTAGTGAAGCGCCATGTAGAAAGTCTCACCTGATGTTGGATACCAGATTGCGCTAAGTTTGAAAAAATGCATATTCTATGTTCCTTTTGGGATCTTGTTGGGTCATGTTGTGTGCAAGCAAGGGCTGATGGTGGACCCTACAAAGATTGTGGTAATTGTGAATTTGGAGGCCCCTAGGAACGTCAAGCAGCTGCGCGTGACGCTGGGACATACGAGATACTATAGAAAATTTATCAAAGCATATGCTTAAATTACTGCGCCCACGGAGAAATTGCTAAACACGGACGCAACATTCTGTTGGGACGAAGAATGCCAGCACAACTTAGATGTGTTGAAAGAAAATATGGTCACTGTGCCAATCTTGATATTCCCTGATTGGAAAAAGGAGTTTCATGTACATGTGGATGCCTCTTGCATTATGTTGGGTGCAGTGCTAACGCAGGTCGGTGAAGGAGAAATGGACCATCCTATAGCCTTCACAAGTAGGAAGTTATTGAAGGCCAAGAAAAATTATTCAACAACTGAGCGTGAAGGATTGGCCATGGTGTAGACATTGCAAAAATTGAGGCATTATTTGTTAGGAGGGCATTTCAAGATGTACACAAATAATTTTTCCTTGAAATACTTGGTCAACAAGCCTGTCTTGGGGGGGGGGGGATCTACAGATGGTGCTATTATTTCAGGGGTATGGATTTGAAGTCATTGTGAAGCCAAGAAGGTTAAATGCAGGACCTGACTATCTGTCACTGATCGAAACAAGAGAGGAGCCTAATAATATGGAGGAAGGGTTTCCATATGCGTAGCTCTTTGTGGTGCGAGTAACAGATGATCATTTTGTAGACATTATTCACTTCTTGACTACGGGGATGGCACCAAAAGGATATACAAGCCAACAGAAGAAGGAATTAGTAGTGCGCATGATCAATTTTTTAGTTATTGCATGACATTTGTATAAAATGGGTGCCAATGAAATATTGCAAAGATATGTGCCGGACTTTGAGCGGGATAGAATTCTCACTGAAGCTCATGGGGGGAGTTGCGAGAGGCCATTATGCAGGCAAGGCAACTGCGCAAAATATTTTACGTGCAGGACTATGGTGGCCAGTTGTAGCATTTTTTGGTTTTGATAAGATAGAATAAATTAGTCAAAAAATACATAAAAATATTTTGAAAAACTGTTAAGTTAGGATATGGACATAACAATATTGAATAGAATGGTTTTGAAAATATCCTGATGATGATTTCCATATCAAATAAAATGTTAGGTTAGATGCCTTAAAAAACCGAGGCAAAAAGAAAATGTTAGATTAGAAAGAAAAGAAAACAAATAAACTTTGAAAGTGAGCAAGTCTAAATGCCACTACTATTTTTCTGCAAAATAATGGTTGTGTGCAACTTGTCAGAAATGCCACAACCCATGACAGTCAAACTGTTTAATCTTGACTGCTTCATGCTTTAAATTTGATGTTATAGTTAGAGAATAAAGATCTGGCCAAATTGTTTAATCTTGGCAGATCAGTAGTTAGGTAGAGAATAATAAGGTGCTCAACAGTTTAATCTGAGCCCTTGGGTGTTATAAGGTTAGAATTAGATAGTTTGTTTTTTAAATAAATAGAGAGGAAAAGGGTTTGCTAGCTTAAAAGCACCCATTAAGTGAAAAAAAAATGATAGGATAAGTAAAGGGTAAGTAGAAGAAAGGTTGCAAAAGTATAATAATTCATTGGACAAAATGTGCATTTATCATGTTTTACCATATGTTTCTATGTCCATGATGCAATTACACAAAGCAAATGAAGGTCTGCAATATAAATTAATTAACTTCCCTCATCCCTATTCATCCCTATATTTACTAATTTCCCCTTCCCACCTTCATATAGTTCATATTCATTCATTTTCCATAAAAACCCCTTTTCCTAAGGTTAAAATACTTTTTGACTAGGAAAAGTGAAAAACCCATGTTAAATCCCCGTTTACCCTAAAAACCCACAAAAAGATGTTTAGCCTAAGTATTAATGTATATATGTGAAAAGAAAATAACTCATAAAAAACATTATACTTAGTCTATTTTCCCTTTCCGCTTATATTTCATATTAACTCTAACTTATAGTATTAAACCCCTAAAAAGTTCCCTTTCTCGTATATATTAATTCCCTTTATTAAAATACCCCAAAACCATTACTTTTATTATAAAAACTATGTATTTAATAAAACATCGCATTAGCGGATCACAAGCCTTTCAGCATGAATGTGCTCACCCCGCATTGCGATATGCGATTGCGATGGACCCAGACTTGACGCAAATATATTTCATATTTCATTCCCATTTCGCATCCGACTTCATCTCAAGTCCCGGCTAAAGCATTACCCTCCACCATTGCGATCTCCGATATGCGATGGGAACCCGGACCCGATGCAGTATTAACCATGATATATTTTCCACATCATGTTCGGCCCCTATCGTATTCCTTTGCAATGTGCCTTTCCTTCACTAAACTACGATTGCGATATGCGATGAACCCGGACCTGATATCATTTATCCACCCGAATTCATAATTTTTCAAGTCCGCCATACCGTGTTTTGCGAAGAATTTATTTGTTAAAAGGTTTTTATGTTTTAAACGAAGAATTAACCCAAACCTCCATTTAATCGCTAATCTCAGTTTTAAACCATAATAAAACCCATACCGCCATTATTAATCGTTGGGCCCCTCCACGCTGCTCTTTCACTCCACCACCTCTGATCCAATACATTCAAATCCATGACTCTCAGTGATTTCGGGTTGGCTCTCTGTCTGAGCATTACCCGCCCGAAAAACGGTATTCCACTAACCTCCCTTGCTATGTGTCAGGCTTAGATTATTTCGGGTGACCCCTCCCAAAACTGCCCGCACCTCATAAGTGGTGCGATGAAAACCAAAACCACCTCCTGCATAACGACAAACGGCCACTGTTCACTTTGTGCCATAATTCGTAAAGTAGACTGTTTCTCCGTTTAAACCAAAAAATCACCATTTTGCTTTGTTTCGCTTGTTTTCATAGTGAAACCTCCATAAACCTTTGCACCCAATAAAACCATTGTTTTACCTTCCAATACGCTCTGGACTCCTTCCGATATCCTTTCGAGCTTAATAAAGCCATTGAAGACCTTCTCTGTTACCTATGTTTTTCTTAACAATTTCTGTGTTTTGCAGGTAAAAATCCTGTTCCAGGCTTACAAAGAAAAAGCCTGCATATAGTTAGAAGAAAAGTATGAAGATCATATCAAATTACTTTATCATGTGACATAAAATATAAAAGGATTTATTGTTGAAAAACATAGTAAAAACCTGAAATGCATTGTAAAGGTAAAAAGAACACAGTAAAGGCTATTTAGCAGGGTCAAAGGATATTCACAGAGTTTAAAGAGTATTAGATGAAATATTAGATGAAGGAATCAACCAGCGTAAAGGATACAAACAATCAAGCAACTTAAAGGGAAAATTATCGAACAACAAAGCCAACACAACCTAAATAAAAGGGACAAGAAGAAGCAGTTCAATAGCTGCCCCTATCTTCTTGCATGAAGATCTTTCCTTTTCTAGAATAAATATTAATCAGTTTTAGGATATTTTCTTAATTTCATTATTGTATAAATAACTCTCTTCTCGAGTTGTTAAGGGTTCGAAGTTCAAGTTTCATTGTTCATTACTTGTTAAGTTGTGACTGTTCATTCTACTTTGAGCCTAGTTGCACATTTGAAGGAAGCTTTTGTAGACACTTGATGTACTCAGTCTTGCTGGAACCTTAATACAAAGCAGAGGATTCTGAATTTGGTTTTACACAGTTTGTGTTATACTGTAAGTTTTTCCAGTTATCAATCATTATGTTTTTCTTCATATGCTTATGACTTATAGAAATATCTAGGTAGGAACAATTGTGTCTCAATTTATTCCTATAAGCTCATGAAGTGATCATCTATTAAGAGAATGGATTAATGAACTCTCTGTTTAGCTAATCCCCTCTAATCAATAAATCATCAGCATCTTTTGTAAGCTTAAGTATATTGCCTTGAATATTTGGAACGTAGTTTAGAAGGTTTTCATACTTATGATTGTTCTATTTTACAGTCTGGAAACTGTGATAATCATATTATTTTCTGTCTTCTTTTCACCACTATTTGATCTATATCACTGTGTAAAGTTTTATAGCAGCCCTTTGCTTAGATATTAATATTATCCAAAGGATCAAGTATTTCAATTCTACACCTATCTTCATTCATTAGTCTTCCAAAGTAAAACCAAAAACCCCAAAACAATTATTTTAGATGCTCTAGCATTAGTAGCTGACCTACTACTATCTCAGAGGTACAACATCAGACTGGCACCGTTGCCAGGGATTCGAATTTCTTTTAAGTTTCCATTGGGACAACGATATTCATTCATTCTTATCCTTTAAGGTGATTAAAGGGTTTAGAAAGGTTAAAATAATTCACCTAGGTGACTCCACACTCCCAAGCTGGCACCTTTTAAACATAACAGATCTCGTTCAGAGGCTGACATAGTTAGTCCTTTGTCAGATCCTGAAAGGTTTCTAAGAAAAGCCAGTTATAAAAGGGGACACCAACCATCTTCTTCTTCCTCTTTAGTCCTACAATATGAAGAATTAGAATCATTTGACCCCTATAGTAATATCCCATCTGATCCTGATTACTCCCATTTATCACCTAGGGTTGTTGAATTTCTAGATAAAGGAGTTGATTTTAAGTCAGCCTACCTTATTCATTCATTAGAATCTCATCCAATACCCACATTACCACCAGGATAACCTAAAACTAAATCTGATTTGGGTGTTAATCTACCAGAATATAAACCCACAGATTTCATATCCCCTACCACCTAATAATTTTCCTTCCATTTTTGACCGACCTGAAGCTTCTTCTTCTGAACAACCTGAGGAGACCTTCTCTATATATTCCAATCCTCTCTTTGAAACAAAAGAATGTATTCCTTTGCAAGTCCCAAAGTTAGTTTTTAAGACTCCTTTGAAGTCTTTCAAGAGATTTCCTCCTCCTTCACCTCCAACTAGTTCATCAACCTCTGAATCACCATCTTCTTCCTCTACTTCTTCTTCATCCTCTACATCCACACAAACACCTCATACACCTCAAGCACCTCATACACCATCTCCTGTCATGGCTTTCTGACCTATTATAAAGGCTAGATATGCTGCCTTAGTCTTACCTAATAGCCTTGATGCATTCCCAGCTGGATACTTAAAATACCTTCCTAAGTAAAATGGAGAAACTAGTCCCTCAACTGAGGACCATCTTCAAGATTTCCTAGACTTTGCAGACAACATGAATATTGAACAAGAAAATGTTTATATGAGATTGTTTGTATAGTCGCTTGAAGGAAATGTGAGGATTTGGTTTAGGAAGTTACCAACAGATTCCATTAGAAATTGGGAAAAGATTACAACCATATTTAGAAATCATGGGGTGTGAAAAAGGATCCTCTTTACTTCCTCACAGAATTTGAAGAGCTTAAAAGGAACTTCGGTGAACCAGTATCAGATTTTATCAAAAGATTAAAAAAACTCTATCACAAAATGCTCGCTGATGTAAGCCCCCTGTAGCAACAGCTAAGTCTAAATTTTCTAAAGCTTTTGATGATGACTTTGCTGTTATGATACGAGAGAGAACTTCAAGAAATCTTGAGGATATGCAAACAAACGCTATAGAGGCAGAAGAAAATAGGGTAGCCTCAACTTCTTTAAAACTTAAGGAAGAAAAGGCCCAAAGAAAACTCAAATTTGTTCAAGAAGCCTCTAGTTCCCCTAAGACTAAATCATAAGACTCAAAAAGATATGAAATAACATCTTTTCTTAGAAACTTATCAAATAGGATTTCAAAGATTGAGACCCAACCCAGGACAATACAACAAACAGTTACTAGACCCCAAAACCAAAATCAAGGTTAGTATAAAAGAAATCCACCACTACAAATTCTTCAGATACCTATCAATGATCAACAAGTTCCTACTCCTCTATTGATAGATGATCAACAACCTAATGATAATACTATGACAATTAATGAAGATATTAATAGTATATATTCTTCTTCCAATCAAACAACCATCATTCCTCTCTCACAATAAAATTTGGTTCAAGAAGATCACGAAGCTTCACAGGTCTCTAAATATCATCCTTTCTCTAAATTTTTAATTGCAGAATTAAACAAGAGGTATGATCTTAGGCCTAGGCCTGGTCCTGGGAGACCTCCAAAAGAAACTCTAATAATTGAACCACATACCAAAACTGCTGAAGCTCAAACAACTCTTATTCAACCCTTAGATCAGTTAATTGATACTAACCAAACTGGTAAAAACATTTTGACAACATTTAATGTTGAAAACGAATTAGAGAGGGTTAAGATCCCAATTCCACTGCCAGAACTTTCTAAAAACCCTGGTTACAAAAGCCAAGTAACAAAATAGATACAAAATACCTCGGTTGATGCTGAAGGTGATGTCATAAGTCTACAGGATTAAAATCCAGCAGTAGTTTTTGGCCCTAGTTCAGACATGATAAATGAGATAGTGCCTCCTTTCTATGTGACTCTTAAAAAAATGATTCCATGTTGTATAATTGTATGCTTGATTCAGGAGCATCACACAACCTTATGCCAAAATCTGTCATGGACCATTTGAAACTCGACAAAACTAAATCCTAGCATGACCTGTACACCTTTGATTCTAAAAGGGTGCCCTGTTTGGGATTGATCAAGGATCTAGTGGTTACCCTTGCCCAAATTCCAGTGAAAAGTGTAGTACTTGATATTGTTGTCACAGATATCCCTCCCAAGTTTGGAATGGTCCTTTCTAAGTCTTGCTGTGCCAAATTAGGGGGAACTCTACAGATGGATATATCATATGCTACTATTCCTGTTTATGGAGGAGACCAATTAAGATTATATAGAGAGGTAAGATTTATACATACTATTTGTAAGATTGACCAACCAAGGGACCATCCAATTTATGCAATAGATCAAGACTTTGGTTGTTTTCAACTCACTTCAAAACAACATAAAGCTCAAGTCAAAATTGAAGAGGTAGTTGAAAGTCCTGAACCAAACCAAACTGATATTTGGAAACTGTTCTTTGATGGTTCTTACACGAAATATGGGGCAGGAGCTGGAGTAGTCTTAATTTCACCTAAAAAAGAAAATATAACCCAATCATGTAAATTAGACTTCGAAGTTACAAATAGTGTGGTTGAATATGAAGCTTTCCTTTTAGGATTGCAATTAGCCAAAAGCTTAAAAGTTCAAAACTTAAGCGTTTTTACTGATTCATAACTTATTGTTAAGCAAGTAAGAAATGCTTGCCAGACCAAGCACCCTAGACTTAGATCCTACCGAAAGGAAGTATGGGATTCAGTTGAAAACTTCTTTTATGCTTTTAATTTGACTCATATTCCTAGAGATCAGAATATTCATGCATATGCCTTAGCTGTCTCTGCTAGCTCTTTTAAAATTCCTGATCATATTGATGTACTCTATCAGATACAAGTCTAATACAGACCGTCTATCCCAGATAATCTGAAACATTAGCAAATATTTGAAGATGATGAAAATTTGAAATCATTTCTGCAGGTAATAGATGATTTTTCATTTCTACAAATTGATGAAGATAGAACTGAAATAAATGAAAATACAGATGGAAATGATACTTCATATTTTAAAACCCAAATTGCTAATCATGACAATATTCAATTATCTAATAATTTTATTCCAAAAGGACTCATTCCTTTAGAAAAATTGTTTGATCAAAATGATGTCCTCTGAAACTCTCAATCCATTTCTTCAGAAGATGACCTAGAAGAGATTAACATTGGAACTGATGAAGATATCAAAAACATCAAAATATGTGCATTTCTAGACACTGAGATCAAAGCTCAATATCTTAAGTTACTGCAAAATTATAAGGATGTTTTTTCTTGGACTTATGCTGATCTAAAGAGCTATGATACTTCATTAATACAACATAAGATTCCTTTGAAGCCAAAAGCAAAGCCTTATCAATAGAAACTTAGAAGGATAAATCTAGCCCTTCTACCAACTGTAGAAAGGGAGATTAAGAAAATGCTAGATGCTCATATCATCCTCCCTCTTAGATATTCTAATTGTGTTGCAAATCTAGTTCCTGTTAGAAAGAAAAATGGAGAAATAAGACTCTGTGTGGATTTTAGAAATTTGAACAAAGAATCATTAAAAGATAATTATCCTTTGTCCAAAATGGATCAGTTACTTCAAATGGTTTTAGGAGCACAAAGACTTTCTATGCTTGATGGGTTTTCAGGTTACAATAAGGTGAATGTTGATACAACAAACAGAGACAAGACAACCTTTACTACACCCTGGGGTACATTCATTTACGCTAGGATGCCATTTGGCTTAACCAATGCTGGAGCAACATTTCAAAGAGCTATGGACATAGCTTTTATGGGTCACGTAAATATATTTGTGGTTATTTATCTTGATGACATAACTGTTTTTTCTAAATCTGATCAGAAACATCTAAAGCACTTGATGAAGGTTTTTGACAGGTGTAGAAAATTTGGAATATCATTGAACCCTACGAAGTCCTTGTTTGCTGTCAAATAAGGAAAACTGTTGGGCCATATAATTTCAAAGGAGGGAGTAGTAAGTGATCCCAAGCGAGTATCTGCCATTGAAACATTGAGCTTACTTAGAAACAAGAAGGAGATTCAAGCTTTTCTAGGAAAGATTAATTTCTTAAGGAGGTTTATTCCAAATTATGCAGAGATTGTAAAAGATATAACGAACATGCTCCAAAAGGAACATGAAGTTAAATGGACTGCCTCTTCTAGGAATGCATTTGAACAAATAAAAAAGGCAATCCTTGAAGCTCCCACATTAGCCAACCTTGATTATACTAAGCCATTTAGTATTTTCTCTTTTGCCTCTAAAACAACCCTTGCTGCCATTCTATTACAGAAAAATGAAGATTCCCATGACCAACCCATAGCCTTTTTTAGCAAGGTTATGAGAGATGCTGAGCTTAAGTATGACATCATTGAGAAGCAAGCCTATGCCCTCATTCAAGCCCTGAAATAATTCAGAATGTATGTCTTACATTCACCTATTACTGCTTATGTCCCTAATAGTGCTGTGAAAATTGTCCTAACCCAACCAGACACTGATGGGAAAAGAGGTAGATGGATCACTCAAATTCTGGAGTTTGATCTAACAATCAAGACTACCACACTAATAAAATCTCAAGTATTAGCCAAGCTTCTAGATGAATCCAATTGCAAAGTACTTGGAATCAATTCTGTTTTAGAAATACAAGGGAAGAATACACAAGAACCTTCCTTTCATCTAGAAGGGGAGAATCCACAAGAACCTTCCCTTCATCCTAAAGGGGAGAATCCACAAGAACCTTCCATTCATCCTAAAGGGGAGAATCCACAAGAACCTCTACCTTCTGAGCAGATCAGTCCTATACACATTGATGAAAAAATCCTGTTGTCAAACTGGTATCAAGATATTGTAAATTCCTTGATCCATTTTGAGTGTCTAGGATCATTCTCCAAAACCCAGTGTAAAACCCTTAAGTTAAAATCAGTCAAGTACTGCATTATAAATGCAAATTTACACTGGAAAGATCCATTGAATATTTTGTTATTATGTTTAACAGAATCAGAAATTAAAGGAATCATTGATTAGTTTCATACAGGCTTTTGTGGGGGACATTATGCTTGGAGAGCAACATCATGCAAGATTATGAGGGGAGGATTTTATTGGCCCACATTGTTTTTAAAAGTAGGGGAAAAGGTCAGAGGCTGTGTTCCTTGTCAAATTTTTGCTGGCAAACAAAAATTAGCAGCTCTTCCACTCGTTCCATCAATAGTTTCAACACCTTTTTCTCAATGGGGATTAGATTTTGTTGGAGACGTTCACCCCACTTCAAGTAATCAACATAGATGGATCCTCATTGTAATAGACTACTTTACTAAATGGGTGGAAGCAATTCCGTTTAGAAATGCTACTGATTCAGTAGTAATTAAGTTTATTGAGGAGAATATCTTATCTAGATTTGGTTGCCCAACTCAAATTGTCACTGATAATGCAACAACTTTTTCTAGTGTTAAAATGATTGACTTTTGCCAAAAATATTAGATTCTGTTACATCATTCAACTCCATACTACCCTCAAGGTAATGGTCTTGCAGAGTCATCAAATAAAAGTCTGGTAAAGGTAATAAAAAATACTCTAGCTGATCATAATAAGAGATGGGATTCACATTTGATTTATGCAATATGGGAAAACAGAATTACTCCAAAAAGATCAACTGGAAAATATCCATTTCAATTAGTCTATGGGAAAGATGTAATATTCCCTACCAATTTGGCCTTCCCTGTTTTAAAATTCCTGCAAGATTCAACAGATGAACCTGATGGTTTTTCAAGAAGAATAAATCAGATTATTGAACTTAATGAAAACAGAGATGAAGTTCAACACAAATTGAAGAAAAATCAGAATAAGATGAAGGCCCTATTTGATAGAAGAGCCAGGGAGAGGGACTTTAAGGAAGGTGATCTAGTTCTAAGATGGGATGCCAAGAGAGAAGAGAAAGGAAAGCATGGCAAATTTGAAAATCTATGGTTTGGACCTTTAGCAATTGCTGAAGTAAAGGGTAACAACACTTTTGTGCTGCAGAATCTTGAGGGGCTATATTCCACTTATCCTGTAAATGGAAGGTTTCTCAAACATTACATTCAGTACTAAGAAGTTGAAATAATTTTCATTGTAAATACTCTGGTTTTCTTTTACCTTTCAAGATGTCAGTGTGATTTTCTTTACAACAAGGACTCCATAGCCCGAGGAGAAGGCACATGGATCTGTAGGTTCTCTACATTCTACAGGAGAAAGCAGTCCCCAGTTGGAGCCAATGTTGTAGCATTTTTTGGTTTTGATAAGATAGAATAAATTAGTCAAAAAATACATAAAAATATTTTGAAAAAATGTTAAGTTAGGATATGGACATAACAATATTGAATAGAATGTTTTTGAAAATATCTTGATGATGATGTCCATATCAAAGAAAATGTTAGGTTAGAAAGAAAAGAAAACAAATAAACTTTGAAAGTGAGCATGTCTAAATGCCACTACTATTTTTCTGCAAAATAATGGTTGTGTGTGTTAGAGTCGGTCTAGTAGCCCTCTATCAGCGATCAAAACTCTTTGCATTTGCATAAGTAGGTGTCTCATCAGTGTCATTTCATTGCATTCCATTAGGCATGCCATAACCCTGATGGAGGAGCTGGTGTCTTTATTCCCCTCTTGGCACTGCTGGATCAAGTTGTTTCAGTCTACAAATCCTTTCAAGGTTCCTTGTCTTGTCAAAGTCCTAGGTCTAGGGTTTAGGTCCAATTTGTCTTTGAGGTCATGTCTTTAAAGGTCGATAAATGCCCAGCAGGCCAGAGGGATGACTATCAAAGTTTTTCTTCAAAGATTTCATCTTGTACAGCTAATTTTAACCTTGGATTTAAAAACCCTGTTTTTAAAGACAAGGTCTTTTTCTCATTTTTGTAAAAAATTGTAAAAATTCAAAAGTTTTCAAAAGACAGCATGCAACCCTGGTCCCCTTTGCCAAGATTCCTCAGAAGCTATCCCTACAAAAATTTTCAAGACAAAGCATCAGTTCAAACAATTTCAGGACAAAAGGAAACCATAAAGTCAGCAGCATTTAAATTTTGAAAAAGTGTCAAGTTAAAAACATTAGAAAGAGGGTTTGAGGAGAAATTAAGTTAAATCAAGCCTATAAAGCCCCTCTCTCCTTCTATTTGAGCATCATTTGCCTAAAAGCAATAGTGAAGAGCGATTTGGGCGATTTGGAGAGAAATTGAGCAAAATTGGCAAGCTAAGCCCGCGCGCGACCTGTCAACACTTGCGTGCAACCTATCGAGCGCGCGCGACCTATCAGGGGGGTTCATCCAGTTGAAAAATTACACTGGCGCGACCTATCGAGCGCGCGAGACCTATCAGCACTTGCGCGCGACCTGTTGGGAATTCATCTACAAAAACCGCCAGTAAACTCCCAAACGACCTCAAAATTCTTCAGGGTTGCAGGTAGGCCTCTGATCATCAAAGTATTTTGCTTGGAAAAGGAAAATGAGCATGGGAAAGGTGTTTTAATGTCGTCAAATTGAAATAAGAGGTTCATGTATATTTGCTTTAAAAATGTCAAAATGCTTGTAGAGCTATGGTTTGTTTTGTTGTTTCAAGGTCATCCTTGTCACCCCACTTTTTCCCCACTCCTCTTTACCACCTCCTATATCATTTCTACCTAATCTCCCTACCAAAATATCAAAAGCCCCTAAAACCCTACCCCTATTCCTAAAAATTAAAAATCAAACCCTAAACCCTACTTCCTATAACATCCTTGCAAATGGAATTGTATGATGATATGTATGTCATGATTCTTCCCCCTTAACTCCCTATTTCCCTTCAAATTCTCCCTTCCCTAACATTTCCCTTGTGCTATTTGTCCCCTTGAAACAACATTACAAACAGGGAAAAACAACAGGTCATTTGAGCAAAAGCAGCAGTACATTTCAGCCACTTTGCTCCTGAAACCATGTCAGAAACCGAAACCGAATATAAGCAAAGTGATGACCATGAGTCAACACCAGAAATTGAGATACAAAGGAGGCCTCACAGGGGTGGTAAGAGTGGTCACCATAAGAGAGAGGAGCCCACCTCTTTGACCGATTTGCAGGCTTGTCCACTTGCGGTCACATGTTTCCGCTACCTCTCATGTTATGAATTTTGCGAGAGGATTTCTCGAATTCAGCATCATAGGGAATTGGCTCGCTTGTTTGTTTTGCATTTGCATGATGGGCATGTAAATCTTGCAGGGGTGGATTTTATATTGTCATTTGAAAGTATTTCTCAAGCAACAGGAATACCAAATGTGGGAGAAGAGTGGAACAAACGCAAAGTGTTGGACAGATTTCATTATGAGCCCTTCGTTAAACTTGCCTACATGAGGTCCATAACTGGTATGTTTCCTTTCAGATTTTTGAGGGATGAATATGCTCCCATGATGAGGCTCATCATGCTCTATTTCACCTGTGAGGGAAGGTTTGCATATGTGTATTCGTACCATATTTTCTTGTTGATGCATTTCACACGGGTACGAATGATGAACATACCATGGTTCATGTGCCGGGATATTGAGAGGATGGTGCCCTTGGTGCAGAGAAGGAGCCTAGCATAGCAACACAGGAGCATTTATCATTATGGTTTGATCCAGCTTGTGGTCATGCATCAGTTGGCTCAGCAGGGTATCCCATGGGAGGAGTTTATCTCTCGTGAGTTGTTCACAGCACCACCACCACATCCTGAGATTGTTCATGAGGAGGGAGGACCATCACAACAGCATGATATCCCTGAGACTAGACATGTCAGCTCTCCTCCATTGGTCACCTATCAGAGAGGCCACAGGGCTTTATTTGCAGCAGCTCGGCGAGTATTTTCTCCACACCAGGTGGAAGGGGTCTCGCCTTCTTCATCAGCTCAGCGAGTGTTATCTCCACACCAGGTGGAAGGGGCCTCGCCTTCTTCAGCAGCACAGGTACCAGAGAGAGGCAAACAACCCAAGATTGATGAGGGACCATCAGGTGTTCCAGGCATAGAGGTTGTTGATCTTGACATCATTTCTCCTAGCCTAGAGTCAAAGGAGATCATTCAGCACCTTAGAGCTGAAAATGACTCATTGCAGCAAAGATTGGACATGGAAAATTGGACCATCACCTACTTGGAGCAGCGCAACAAGCAACTTGAGGAGGAGCACACTCTAGATGAGTTGCGGAGGATCCATGAGGACCGCAACTTGGCTCGAAAGAGACCCGACGATTTGGTACCCGTTGAGCGAGAGGCTATGCTTCTTCGGGTCAATGCTCATTTGGAGAGGCTGCTGGCTAAGGCCAACCAAGATAAGGACTTGCTCAGGAACATGAAAAATCATTATTGTGCGCGGATGCACGTATGCAAGGTGAAAATGAAGGTGATTCAAGGGCGGTTGGCCAAGGCACTAAAACGACGAAAAAGGCCCGATCCCCTTCACATCTTGGCTGAGGCTTCCTTGAAGGAGCATGATATTAAATGACCTCACTACAACACAAATTTCAAAAAATTTTGAGCATTTTTGGTCACTTATGAATTTTTGGGCAAAAAACAGGTTTTTCTCCTTGATAGGTCGCGCGCCGCGCACGACCTATCCGATGGGAAACTTCATTTTGGAAAAACTCAACATTTCTGGATTTTTCATGCAAAGATACACTTGCTCAGCAATTACCAAGAGCTTTCATCAAGTTTTGAGCCTCCAGAAGGTCAAAAAACATGCAAAAATTGACTTTCTGCCACCTTTTTGACAAACAGGGAGCAGTCTTGGGAGATTGCAATTTTGGAGGGGCAAATGGCCACCAAATTCAGAAATTCCAGTTGGGTTGGAAAGTAGACATCTAGACCTTCCAACAAGCCCACTTTTGCCTCAGTTGGACACCTGGAAGTGCCTCAAACAGAGCTCCAAAGAAGCGCGACCTATCAGGATTAGGGCGCGACCTATCAGGCAATTTTCATAATTTTTCACCTACAGCTCAGGAATTCGCCCAGCTTTGGCCAGTTTTGACTAGGGATGGGATTTTTCACCCTCTTTGATGTAATTAATGTATTTTCATGTTGATATGACACTAATTTACCTATTCTAGAAGATTCATTCATGAAATAGCAAACATTTAATGAATGAATTGGTTTCCTAGCTTATAGAGGCAAGTTGTTTTGACTGCCTAGATTTTAGTGCTCAGTTTAGAATTGGTTGAAACAGCTCCTAGAAGGATGAGCTCGACCCCTAGAGGCAAGGAAAGATGTTAGATTTCCTATATTATGTACTTTCTTGGTCATTTTCATGGTTGGACTCTTGAGGGAGAAAGCTCTATTGTATTATTCATTGTATCTCTGCAATTTTGGCAAAGGAAGAAAGACCAGGGTTTTGCAGTCCTTTTTGGGATTCCTGTGGTTACATGTATTGATGGTGTGCTTCTCTTTGTACTTGTAAGTGTGTTATGTGAAATCATCCTCTTTCTTTTTCTTCTGAAATTAGGCAAATGAAGTGTTAAAGTAGAATTCATGATTTCCATGCTCTGCTTTTAAATTTGCTTAATATCAATGTTTTCATCTGTTTAAGGAGAACTCAAGGTGATTGCTTGCTCTCCTTAGCTCCTCACTGGTCATTCCTACCCATTCACTTAATTTAAAGGCATTAATACAGTCTCCTACTTGCCCCAAAGAACCCCCTGCAAAAACTGTGTCCAATCCCCGCACCCGGAATTGCCTTTCCCCAACTTTCCACCAAAATCCTAAAAATCCCAAATCAAACCTTTTTATCAGTTTACTAGCCTAAAATCAGTGTTTCCTCATTGGTTATCTCGCCCGTTGAAGATCTTTACCGAGATAGACCGGAGAGAGCCCTCTCCTGCCCCGTAGGGCTAGCTACGAGGCTAAGTGGTTTGATGTTGCCTTGGAGTTTACCTTTCTCAGGCTGAGGTGAAATTTCAAGCGCTAACATATTGGCGACCATACTAGGGAGAACAACTTGTCTGTTGATTGATGTGTTTGCTTCATAAGTCTTAGACGGAGCCTGAAGTTACGCCAGGTAGCCTTCGAAAAGCTTTTGCTTTGCATAAGCGGAAGTAGATAAATGCTGCTTCAGTCAATCTCCGTGAGCTTGTGAATACAACACTTCAATTGCATTTTACCCCAGTTCATTTATAAACTCTGAACTTTTGGATGATTAGTTAAGAGTTTTCACAGGCTGATTGGTTATTTGTTCCTTGATTTCCAAACTAGCTTCCAATTCTGGTCGTATATTCAAATTTCATTCATGTCCGGCTATTTTTGAGTATCTTGAAGACATTGATTTTGACGAGAGTTTTGAGTTGTCCTTGTTCAAAACTAAATCTGAAAGTGCACTTGATTCTCTAGTTCCTATCCCTGATTTCGCAGCTGCTCTTGAAATTGAGAGACACAATAAATTGGTTGACAATTTCATCCTATGATTTCTTCAGTCGGATATTCACGCTACCAATCTTGCCGAGTTCGTTGAAACTATATCTGGTCATATTGGATCTACTATCACGGCGCATGAGCAGTCCAATCCTCCTTTTATTTCTATTTCCCCTATAATCACTTATCCGGAAACTACAGTTGTTTCGCCCTCTACATCCCATACCACTTCTCCTCCTCATACTCCTCATACTACAGCTACACCTACTCCACCTGCTACTCCTAGACCCAATCTACCTAAAGCAATGGATGCTCGATTTGCTCCTCTTGCTCTTCCCCAAAATCTGCATGATATGCCAGCCGATTATTAGAGTAAAATTCCCATGTTTGATGGCACTCCACAAAGTATCTCTGCTCAGCAACATATTGACAAAATGACGACTTTCTTTGATCTATATGAGATAGATGAAGAGGATGTAACTATCCATTCGTTTGCACAAACATTTGATGGCAAAGTAAGAAAATGGTTCAGAGGTTTGACAGCTAGAAGCATTTCCACCTTGGAAGCACTTCAGAGCTAGTTTCTAGATCGATGGGAAATCAGAAAGGATCCACTTCAGATCAATGCTGAGTACAAAAATCTCAAACGTAATCATGGTGAGTCAGTCCAAGACTACATTATTAGGTTTAACACAGTTTATAATGCTATTCCAGATGATTTGAGGCCATCTAGAAAATCAGCACTTCTCAAATTCCTGGATGGTTTTGATCCGAAGATGGCTTATTCATTGCGAGATAGAGATCCGCCTACCTTGGAGGATATGCAGAAAATTGCTGTTAGTGTTGAAGCGAATTTGAATGATAAAAGAGCAAGGATGAAGGCAGAAAAGCGAGTCACAATCAAAGAGGAAGCTTCTACATCCGATCAGCTTCTCCTCAAGGTAGTAACGATGCTCGAAAATACTCATCTCAACAAGCCGGAACCACAGATGCGTAATCCTAATTTTCGAGGTGCACAGCAGCCACAATATAGAATCAAGCAGCGTGAAATAAAGGCACAAGAGGCAGCAGTTCAGCAGCAAATTAAACCTCCTTTTCAGCAGAATTTTGTTAGCCAAGAATCAGAGGATGAAGGTGATGCGGTGGGAGAGGAAAACCACTTCTTCACTCCTGATGATCTGCCCACTTATGTTACAGAAGAAGAAGAGTTGGTAAATCACTCCATCATCCCTTAGGATGGACACTATATCTTGTCAAATGATGTAGCACTTGAAGAAGAATCAGAAGAGTATCAAAGAGGGTACCTAAATGCTTTATCCGCTCAGCAGAGACAATTAAGAAACCGAGCTGTTCCCATAAATCCCATTCAGAAAAGGAAAGATACTTCAACAAAGAATGATTCGGCTCCCCCACACACAAAAGGAAAAGACATAATTGATCCTTCAACAAGTCAATCATCATCAGCAAGCAAGATAGATCAGCCATCAAACACACCGAAAGATAAAATTGACAAAAGAGAGGTTCCGGCTAAAGAAGGTGAGAAGGTTTCAGTTTTTAGTTTGGAGAATGAAATTTCAAAGTTGAAAGTGTCCATTCCTTTGACGGAAATCATGAAGAACAACATTTACCGCAGCCAAATTTCCAAGATGCTGAATTTTGATCCAATGCTAGACATGGTGAATGTAGAAGATGATCAGCGGGAATTGATTTTTGGGCCTGCTTTAAATGGTGAGTCTCCCGAAAGTGATGTTCCTCCATTCTATATCAGTCTGCGATTGCATGAATATGTTTTACATAATGCCATGTTTGACTCGGGAGCTTCGCATAATTTGATGCCGAAAGCAATTATGGAAAAGCTAGGACTAGACATCAAAAGGAAATATCATGATTTGTATTCATTTGATTCCAGCCGGGTAAAATGTATTGGTTTGATCAAGGACTTGGTGGTGAGCTTAGATCAAATCCCAACAAAGAATGTTTTGATGGATGTGGTGGTGGCGGATATTCCTCCACGATTCGGGATGTTACTTTCTAGATCTTGGGGAGCGAAGCTCAAAGGTACACTTCAGCTTGATTTTTCTTATGCTACAATCCCAGTTTTTGTTCAGATGAGGAAGTTATATAGGGAGCAAAAGATGAAATACATGATCACTAGTAAAGAAAAGCCAGTTAATCATCCTGTAAATTATGTACATACAGATTTAGAGTCATTTGTTTTGTTTGCGGAGAATTTTAATGAGATTGATAGTCAATTAGTTCAAGCAGAAGATATACCAGACATTTCAGAAAATTTCAGAGAAATTTTGAGAAAGGAAAGTGAAGAAAGGTCCGCTGTCATGAAGCCAACAGCTGAGATCAATGGGCAGCAAACAGAAAATGCAGAAACATCACATTTTCAGCATTTAGAAGATGATGAGGATGGTCTTTGGACTATGGATTTTGATGGTGCTGTGGGCAGCGATGGTGCTGGTATAGGTGTGTGGATTCGAAGTCCATTTTCTGTCCGAAACAAAGTCCCAAGCAAGGTACAAGTATGCTCTTACAAACTGGCATTTGATTGTTCAAACAATGAGGCGGAATATGAGGCTCTCATTGCTAGTTTGAAAATCCTTCGGAAGTTGAAGGCAAAGAAGATAGCAGTATATGGCGACTCTGAGTTGGTTATAAAGCAAGTGGAAGATGAGTTTCAGGCCAAGCATCCTCGTATGCGAGCATATCGAAATGCTGTCCTAGATATCTTAAAGCTGTTTTCTGAACATACTTTGACATGTGTGCCCCGTATCCAAAATGGTGTCGCAGATGCATTGGCTAAGGCAGCGAGTAATCTAAAAATCCCCATGAATTCCAGTAATAAGTTTGAGATTTATGTGAAGCACCATCCTACAGTCCCAGACAATCAAAGATGTTGGCAAGTTTTCCAAGATGATGAAGAAATCAAGGATTTTCTGCAAGTTGAAGGGGAGTTCAAAGACATTTCCATAGATACAGAACCTGAGGAAGTAAATCAAATGGATGTATTGCAGCTTAAGGATAATTTCATTCCTAAAGGATTAATTCCTTTGGAGGAGCTGTTTGATCAAGATGACGTGGCTCGCAAACCAACCTTGAGGCCAACGGAAGAAGGTGTCGAAGAAGTGAATCTTGGAACAGCTGAAAATCCAAAGATGGTGAAACTATCGAAAGCATTGTCGCCTAAGGTAAAGAAAGAGTATATCAGATTGTTGTCTTCATTTTCTAATGTTTTTGCATGGGATTATTCAGATTTGAAAACTTATGACACAAGTATCATTCAGCATACCATTCCCATAAAGCCAAATCAAAAGCCTTTCCGACAAAAGTTGAGAAGAATTAATCCTAAGCTGCTGCCATTGATTGAGAAGGAAGTCAACCGGTTGTACAAATTTGGAATTATAGTGCCAATCAGGTTTTCCGACTGGATTTCCAACTTGGTGCCCATGATAAAGAAGACCGGTGAGATCCGCTTGTGTATAGACTTCAAAAATCTCAATAAGGTGTCGCTAAAGGACAATTATCCGCTGCCCAAGATGGATCATATATTGCAGTGGGTAGTTGGGGCATCAAGGATGTCTCTACTTGATGGTTATTCCGGGTACAATCAGATTTTGGTGCATGAGGATGACCACGACAAGACTGCATTCACTACTCCATGGGGAACATTTCATTATGCCAAGATGCCATTTGGATTGAAGAACGCAGGTGCTACCTTTCAGCGGGCGATGGACATGGCCTTTGCTAATGAGAAGGATGTCTTTTTGGTCGTTTATCTTGATGATTTAACTGTGTTTTCTAAATCTGATGAAGAGCATTTATATCATTTGACAGTGGTGTTTGAAAAGTGCAGAAAATATGGTATCTCATTGAATCCGAAGAAGAGCCTTTTCGCCATGAGTGAAGGCAAGCTGTTGGGCCACATCATTTCCAAAGATGGCATTCGTATAGATCCTGCACGTGTGGAAGCAATTCAGCAATTAGAGCAGCCCCGAAACAAGAAGGAGATTCAGTCCTTTAATGGCAAGTTGAATTTTTTGCGTCGCTTCATCCTGAATCTTGCCGAACACCTCAGAGAAATCACTAACATGCTCAAAAAGGACAGCCAGCTCAAGTGGACCGAAGAGGCGGTAAAATATTTCAATTTGGTAAAATTAATTTTATCTTCAGCCCCAACACTAATCAGCCCGGATTACACACAAGATTTTATTTTATTGTCATTTGCTTCTGAGCATACATTGGCAGCTGTGCTCATGCAAAAAAGAGATGGAGTTGAGAAGCCCATAGCTTTTTTCAGTCGTATTATAAGGGATGGAGCGCTGAAGTATAATATCATTGAAAAACAAGCATTGGCGCTGGTAAAAGCTTTGAAATATTTCCGTGTGTACATATTGAATTCTCATATTTTGGCATATGTTCCTAATGCGGCTATTAAAGATGTTTTGGTACAAGCGGAGCCAGAAGGAAAACGGGGTAAGTGGATCGCTGCACTATTAGAGTATGATGTGGAAATCAAGCCTACCAAGCTGATCAAGGGCTAAGGTCTCGCTAAATTGATGGCTGAAACAAATCTCCATGTCCTAGACATTAATTTGATTGCTGCCTTGTCCGACGAAGATGAAGAAAATTCAGCGCTACAGGTCTCCGATATCTTTGTTTCCTCTCCTTGGTATGGTGATATTGTATATGTGCTTCAAAACTTGTCTTCACCTCCTGGAATGCCTCGAAACAAAGCAAGGACATTGAAGTTAAAGGCTGCCAAATTCTGCATCATTAAATCTGCACTATATTGGAAAGACCCCGGTGGCATATTGCTGAATTGTTTGATCGAGGAAGAAGCTAAGAGAGTTGTTGAGGATTTCCACAAAGGTGACTGCGGGGGCCACTTGTTTTGGAAGACTACGGCAAACAAGATCCTAAGGGCAGGTTTCTATTGGCCTTCATTGTTTTTAGATGTATATAAAGCAGTCAAAAGTTGTCATGAATGTCAAATTTTTCAAGGAAAGCAGAAATTACAGCCTTTGCCTCTCAAGCCCATTGAAGTCAGCGCACCATTTCAACAATGGGGCTTGGACTTCATCGGCGAAATTCATCCAGCATCTTCCGGACAACATCGATGGATATTGACAGCCACCGATTACTTCACAAAATGGATTGAAGCCATTCCCACTCGGCAGGCCACGGACTTGGTAATTATTTCTTTCCTTGAAAATAACATATTGTCATGTTTCGGCTTTCCACATAAGTTGATTACAGATAATGCAGCAGCGTTTAAATCGAAGAAGATGATTGATTTTTGCTACAAATATAATATCGGTTTGGGGCATTCATCCGCCTATCATCCGCAAGGAAATGGGCTGGCAGAATCTTCAAATAACTCCTTGGTAAACATCATAAAGAAATTGCTGGAAATCAACAAGAAGAGCTGGCACAAAAAGTTAGTAAATGCATTATGAAGTGTTAAAGTAGAATTCATGATTTCCATGCTCTGCTTTTAAATTTGCTTAATATCAATGTTTTCATCTGTTTAAGGAGAACTCAAGGTGATTGCTTGCTCTCCTTAGCTCCTCACCGGTCATTCCTACCCATTCACTTAATTTAAAGGCATCAATACAGTCTCCTACCTTGCCCCAAAGAACCCCTTGCAAAAACTGTGTCCAATCCCCGCACCCGGAATTGCCTTTCCCCAACTTTCCACCAAAATCCTAAAAATCCCAAATCGAACCTTTTTATCAGTTTACTAGCCTAAAATCAGTGTTTCCTCATTGGTTATCTCGCCCGTTGAAGATCTTTACCGAGATAGACCGGAGAGAGCCCTCTCCTGCCCCGTAGGGCTAGCTACGAGGCTAAGTGGTTTGATGTTGCCTTGGAGTTTACCTTTCTCAGGCTGAGGTGAAATTTCAAGCGCTAACATATTGGCGACCATACTGGGGAGAACAACTTGTCTGTTGATTGATGTGTTTGCTTCATAAGTCTTAGACGGAGCCTGAAGTTACGCTAGGTAGCCTTCGAAATGCTTTTGCTTTGCATAAGCGGAAGTAGATAAACGCTGCTTCAGTCAATCTCCGTGAGCTTGTGAATACAGCACTTCAATTACATTTTACCCCAGTTCATTTGTAAACTCTGAACTTTTGGATGATTAGTTAAGAGTTTTCACAGGCTGATTGGTTATTTGTTCCTTGATTTCCAAACTGGCTTCCAATTCTGGTCGTATATTCAAATTTCATTCATGTCCAGCTATTTTTGAGTATCTTGAAGACATTGATTTTGACGAGAGTTTTGAGTTGTCCTTGTTCAAAACTAAATCTGAAAGTGCACTTGATTCTCTAGTTCCTAACCCTGATTTCGCAGCTGCTCTTGAAATTGAGAGACACAATAAATTGGTTGACAATTTCATCCTAAGATCTCTTCAGTCGGATATTCACGCTACCAATCTTGCCGAGTTCGTTGAAACTATATCTGGTCATATTGGATCTACTATCACGGCGCATGAGCAGTCCAATCCTCCTTTTATTTCTGTTTCCCCTATAATCACTTATCCGGAAACTACAGTTGGTTCGCCCTCTACATCCCATACCACTTCTCCTCCTCATACTCCTCATACTACAGCTACACCTACTCCACCTGCTACTCCTAGACCCAATCTACCTAAAGCAATGGCTGCTCGATTTGCTCCTCTTGCTCTTCCCCAAAATCTGCATGATATGCCAGCCGATTATCAGAGTAAAATTCCCATGTTTGATGGCACTCCACAAAGTATCTCTGCTCAGCAACATATTGACAAAATGACGACTTTCTTTGATCTATATGAGATAGATGAAGAGGATGTAACTATGCGTTTGTTTGCACAAACATTTGATGGCGAAGTAAGAAAATGGTTCAGAGGTTTGACAGCTAGAAGCATTCCCACCTTGGAAGCACTTCAGAGCCAGTTTCTAGATCGATGGGAAATCAGAAAGGATCCACTTCAGATCAATGCTGAGTACAACAATCTCAAACGTAATCATGGTGAGTCGGTCCAAGACTACATTATCAGGTTTAACACAGTTTACAATGCTATTCCAGATGATTTGAGGCCATCTAGAAAATCAGCACTTCTCAAATTCCCGGATGGTTTTGATCCGGAGATGGCTTTTTCATTGTGAGATAGAGATCCGCCTACCTTGGAGGATATGCAGAAAATTGCTGTTAGTGTTGAAGCGAATTTGAATGATAAAAGAGCAAGGATGAAGGCAGAAAAGCGAGTCACAATCAAAGAGGAAGCTTCTACATCCGATCAGCTTCTCCGCAAGGTAGTAACGATGCTCGAAAATACTCATCTCAACAAGCCGGAACCGCAGATGCGTAATCCTAATTTTCAAGATGCACAGCAGCCACAATATAGAATCAAGCAGCATGAAACAAAGGCACAAGAGGCAGCAGTTCAGCAGCAAATTAAACCTCCTTTTCAGCAGAATTTTGTTAGCCAAGAATTAGAGGATGAAGGTGATACGGTGGGAGAGGAAAACCACTTCTTCACTCCTGATGATCTGCCCACTTATGTTACAGAAGAAGAAGAGTTGTTAAATCACTCCATCATCCCTCAGGATGGACACTATATCTTGTCAAATGATGCAACACTTGAAGAAGAATCGGAAGAGTATCAAAGAGGGTACCTAAATGCTTTATCCGCTCAGCAGAGACAATTAAGAAACCGAGCTGTTCCCATAAATCCCATTTAGAAAAGGAAAGATACTTCAACAAAGAATGATTCGGCTACCCCACACACAAAAGGAAAAGACATAATTGATCCTTCAACAAGTCAATCATCATCAGCAAGCAAGATAGATCAGCCATCAAACACACCGAAAGATAAAATTGACAAAAGAGAGGTTCCGGCTAAAGAAGGTGAGAAGGTTTCAGTTTTCAGTTTGGAGAATGAAATTTCAAAGTTGAAAGTGTCCATTCCTTTGACGGAAATCATGAAGAACAACACTTACCGCAGCCAAATTTCCAAGATGCTGAATTTTGATCCAATGCTAGACACGGTGAATGTAGAAGATGATCAGCGGGAATTGATTTTTGGGCCTGCTTTAAATGGCGAGTCTCCCGAAAGTGATGTTCCTCCATTCTATATCAGTCTGCGATTGCATGAATATGTTTTACATAATGCCATGTTTGACTCGGGAGCTTCGCATAATTTGATGCCGAAAGCAATTATGGAAAAGCTAGGACTAGACATCACAAGGAAATATCATGATTTGTATTCATTTGATTCCATCCGGGTAAAATGTATTGGTTTGATCAAGGACTTGGTGGTGAGCTTAGATCAAATCCCAAAAAAGAATGTTTTGATGGATGTGGTGGTGGCGGATATTCCTCCACGATTCGGGATGTTACTTTCTAGATCTTGGGGAGCGAAGCTCAAAGGTACACTTCAGCTTGATTTTTCTTATGCTACAATCCCAGTTTTTGGTCAGATGAGGAAGTTATATAGGGAGCAAAAGATGAAATACATGATCACTAGTAAAGAAAAGCCAGTTAATCATCCTGTAAATTATGTACATACAGATTTAGAGTCATTTGTTTTGTTTGCGGAGAATTTTAATGAGATAGATAGTCAATTAGTTCAAGCAGAAGATATACCAGACATTTCAGAAAATTTCAGAGAAATTTTGAGAAAGGAAAGTGAAGAAAGGTCCGCTGTCATGAAGCCAACAGCTGAGATCAATGGGCAGCAAACAGAAAATGCAGAGACATCACATTTTCAGCATTTAGAAGATGATGAGGATGGTCTTTGGACCATGGATTTTGATGGTGCTGTGGGCAGCGATGGTGCTGGTATAGGTGTGTGGATTCGAAGTCCATTTTCTATCCGAAACAAAGTCCCAAGCAAGGTACGAGTATGCTCTTACAAACTGGCATTTGATTGTTCAAACAATGAGGCGGAATATGAGGCTCTCATTGCTGGTCTGAAAATCCTTCGGAAGTTGAAGGCAAAGAAGATAGCAGTATATGGCGACTCTGAGTTGGTTATAAAGCAAGTGGAAGGTGAGTTTCAGGCCAAGCATCCTTGTATGCGAGCATATCGAAATGCTGTCCTAGATATCTTAAAGCTGTTTTCTGAACATACTTTGACATGTGTGCCCCGTATCCAAAATGGTGTCGCAGATGCATTGGCTAAGGCAGCGAGTAATCTAAAAATCCCCATGAATTCCAGCAATAAGTTTGAGATTTATGTGAAGCGCCGTCCTACAGTCCCAGACAATCAAAGATGTTGGCAAGTTTTCCAAGATGATGAAGAAATCAAGGATTTTCTGCAAGTTGAAGGGGAGTTCAAAGACATTTCCATAGATACAGAACCCGAGGAAGTAAATCAGATGGATGTATTGCAGCTTAAGGATAATTTCATTCCTAAAGGATTAATTCCTTTGGAGGAGCTGTTTGATCAAGATGACGTGGCTCGCAAAACAACCTTGAGGCCAACAGAAGAAGGTGTCGAAGAAGTGAATCTCGGAACAGCTGAAAATCCAAAGATGGTGAAACTATCGAAAGCATTGTCGCCTAAGGTAAAGAAAGAGTATATCAGATTGTTGTCTTCATTTTCTAATGTTTTTGCATGGGATTATTCAGATTTGAAAACTTATGACACAAGTATCATTCAGCATACCATTCCCATAAAGCCGAATCAAAAGCCTTTCCGACAAAAGTTGAGAAGAATTAATCCTAAGCTGCTGCCATTGATTGAGAAGGAAGTCAACCGGTTGTACAAATTTGGAATTATAGTGCCAATTAGGTTTTCCGACTGGATTTCCAACTTGGTGCCCGTGAGAAAGAAGACCGGTGAGATCCTCTTGTGTATAGACTTCAGAAATGTCAATAAGGTGTCACTAAAGGACAATTATCCGCTGCCCAAGATGGATCATATATTGCAGCGGGTAGTTGGGGCATCAAGGATGTCTCTACTTGATGTTTATTTCGGGTACAATCAGATTTTGGTGCATGAGGATGACCGCGACAAGACTGCATTCACTACTCCATGGGGAACATTTCATTATGCCAAGATGCCATTTGGATTGAAGAACGCAGGTGCTACCTTTCAGCGGGCGATGGACATGGCCTTTGCTAATGAGAAGGATGTCTTTTTGGTCGTTTATCTTGATGATTTAACTGTGTTTTCTAAATCTGATGAAGAGCATTTGTATCATTTGACAGTGGTGTTTGAAAAGTGCAGAAAATATGGTATCTCATTGAATCCGAAGAAGAGCCTTTTCGCCATGAGTGAAGGCAAGCTGTTGGGCCACATCATTTCCAAAGATGGCATTCGTATAGATCCTGCACGTGTGGAAGCAATTCAGCAATTAGAGCAGCCCCGAAACAAGAAGGAGATTCAGTCCTTTAATGGCAAGTTGAATTTTCTGCGTCGCTTCATCCCGAATCTTGCCGAACACCTCAGAGAAATCACTAACATGCTCAAAAAGGACAGCCAGCTCAAGTGGACCGAAGAGGCGGTAAAATCTTTCAATTTGGTAAAATTAATTTTATCTTCAGCCCCAACTCTAATCAGCCCGGATTACACACAAGATTTTATTTTATTTTCATTTGCTTCTGAGCATACATTGGCAGCTGTGCTCATGCAAAAAAGAGATGGAGTTGAGAAGCCCATAGCTTTTTTCAGTCGTATTATAAGGGATGGAGCGCTGAAGTATAATATCATTGAAAAACAAGCATTGGCGCTGGTAAAAGCTTTGAAAGATTTCCGTGTGTACATATTGAATTCTCATATTTTGGCATATGTTCCTAATGCGGCTGTTAAAGATGTTTTGGTACAAGCGGAGCCGGAAGGAAAACGGGGTAAGTGGATTGCTGCACTATTAGAGTATGATGTGGAAATCAAGCCTACCAAGCTGATCAAGGGCCAAGGTCTCGCTAAATTGATGGCTGAAACAAATCTCCATGTCCTAGACATTAATTTGATTGCTGCCTTGTCCGACGAAGATGAAGAAAATTCAGCGCTACAGGTCTCCGATATCTTTGTTTCCTCTCCTTGGTATGCTGATATTGTATATGTGCTTCAAAACTTGTCTTCACCTCCCGGAATGCCTCGAAACAAAGCAAGGACATTGAAGTTAAAGGCTGCCAAATTCTGCATCATTAAATCTGCACTATATTGGAAAGACCCCGGTGGCATATTGCTGAATTGTTTGATCGAGGAAGAAGCTAAGAGAGCTGTTGAGGAGTTCCAAAAAGGTGACTGCGGGGGCCACTTGTTTTGGAAGACTACGGCAAACAAGATCCTAAGGGCAGGTTTCTATTGGCCTTCATTGTTTTCAGATGTATATAAAGCAGTCAAAAGTTGTCATGAATGTCAAAGTTTTCAAGGAAAGCAGAAATTACAGCCTTTGCCTCTCAAGCCCATTGAAGTCAGCGCACCATTTCAACAGTGGGGCTTGGACTTCATCGGCGAAATTCATCCAGAATCTTTCGAACATCATCGATGGATATTGACAGCCATCGATTACTTCACAAAATGGATTGAAGCCATTCCCACCCGGCAGGCCACGAACTTGGTAATTATTTCTTTCCTTGAAAATAACATATTGTCACGTTTCGGCTATCCACATAAGTTGATTACAGATAATGCAGCAGTGTTTAAATCGAAGAAGATGATTGATTTTTGCTACAAATATAATATCAGTTTGGGGCATTCATCCGCCTATCATCCGCAAGGAAATGGGCTGGCAGAATCTTCAAATAAATCCTTGGTAAACATCATAAAGAAATTGCTGGAAATCAACAAGAAGAGCTGGCACAAAAAGTTAGTAAATGCATTATGGGCTGATCGTGTAAGTCAGAAAAGGTCAATTGGGATGTCACCTTTTGAACTGGTTTACGGGACAGATGCACTGTTTCCTACTTCACTTAGTATTCCGGTAGCAAGGTTGCTTCAAGAAATTGGTGGTGAGGAAGATTCAATGCAAAGGCGGATTAGTCAAATGATTCATTTACAGCAGACACGGGAGGACGTTCTTCAGAATACTCTCAAGTTGCAAGAGCGCATAAAGAAAATCTATGATAGAAAAGCAAAACCGAATGACTTTCAGATAGATGATGTTGTTTTGAGGTGGGATGCCCGAAATGAAGACAAAGGGAAACATGGAAAGTTTGATAACTTATGGAAAGGTCCTTATAAAATTGCAGCATACCGTGGTCCAAATGCCTTTCTTCTCAAAGAAATGAACGGTGATGATTGTCTCAGAGGGTCGGTCAATGGCCGGCTGCTCAAAAGGTATCATGTTTGAGCATTTTTTGCTCTAGTCATTATCATTGTAATTACCATTTTTCTTTCATTCTGCTGCAAGTGAGAACTGATCTTTCATCTTTAGTCTGGGGCCCGTGGTGAAGGCTATAATTCTGGAGATGGAGATTAGTTGGTGTGAGGTTTTATGTTGTTTTTATCAGTCCATTTTTTGTCCAAAAGTTGAGTTAGTTTGGGTCAAAGTTAGTCCAATTTTCAGTCAGTTGTTAAAGTCAATAAAGCTGTCCCGTTTTGGGTCACATATGTAAATAATGACTCCATTGCCCAATGATCGAAAGGCACTGGTTTGCTCTCCCAGAGGTCTAAGGTTCTTGGTACCTCCAAGGAGCTACCATCCCCATTGGAGCCAATGTTAGAGTCGATCTAGTAGCCCTCCATCAGCGATCAAAACTCTTTGCATTTGCATAAGTAGGAGTCTCATTAGTGTCATTTCATTGCATTCCATTAGGCATGCCATAACCCTGATGGAGGAGCTGGTGTCTTTATTCCCCTCTTGGCACTGCTGGATCAAGTTGTTTCAGTCTACAAATCCTTTCAAGGTTCCTTGTCTTGTCAAAGTCCTAGGTCTAGGGTTTAGGTCCAATTTGTCTTTGAGGTCATGTCTTTAAAGGTCGATAAATGCCTAGCAGGCCAGAGGGATGACTATCAAAGTTTTTCTTCAAAGATTTCTTCAAAGATTTCATCTTGTACAGCTAATTTTAACCTTGGATTTAAAAACCCTGTTTTTAAAGACAAGGTCTTTTTCTCATTTTTGTAAAAAATTGTAAAAATTCAAAAGTTTTCAAAAGACAGCATGCAGCCCTGGTCCCCTTTGCCAAGATTCCTCAGAAGCTATCCCTACAAAAATTTTCAAGACAAAGCATCAGTTCAAACAATTTCAGGACAAAAGGAAACCATAAAGTCAGCAGCATTTAAATTTTGAAAAAGTGTCAAGTTAAAAACATTAGAAAGAGGGTTTGAGGAGAAATTAATTTAAATCAAGCCTATAAAGCCCCTCTCTCCTTCTATTTGAGCATCATTTGCCTCAAAGCAATAGTGAAGAGCGATTTGGGCGATTTGGAGAGAAATTGAGCAAAATTGGCAAGCTGAGCCCGCGCGCGACCTGTCAACACTTGCGCGCGACCTATCGAGCGCGCGCGACCTATCAGGGGGGTTCATCCAGTTGAAAAATTACATTGGCGTGACCTATTGAGCGCGCGCGAGGTATCAACACTTGCGCGCGACCTGTTGGGAATTCATCTACAAAAACCGCCAGTAAACTCCCAAACGACCTCAAAATTCTTCAAGGTTGCAGGTAGGCCTCTGATCATCAAAGTATTTTGCTTGGAAAAGGAAAATGAGCATGGGAAAGGTGTTTTAATGTCGTCAAATTGAAATAAGAGGTTCATGTATATTTGCTTTAAAAATGTCAAAATGCTTGTAGAGCTATGGTTTGTTTTGTTGTTTCAAGGTCATCCTTGTCACCCCACTTTTTCCCCACTCCTCTTTACCACCTCCTATATCATTTCTACCTAATCTCCCTACAAAAATATCAAAAGCCCCTAAAACCCTACCCCTATTCCTAAAAATTAAAAATCAAACCCTAAACCCTACTTCCTATAACATCCTTGCAAATGGAATTGTATGATGATATGTATGTCATGATTCTTCCCCCTTAACTCCCTATTTCCCTATTTCATATATTTTCCCAATTTCCCTTCAAAGTCTCCCTTCCCTAACATTTCCCTCGTGCTATTTGTCCCCTTGAAACAACATTACAAACAGGGAAAAACAGCAGGTCATTTGAGCAAAAGCAGCAGTACATTTCAGCCACTTTGCTTCTGAAACCATGTCAGAAACTGAAACCGAATATGAGCAAAGTGATGACCATGAGTCAACACCAGAAATTGAGATACAAAGGAGGCCTCACAGGGGTGGTAAGAGTGGTCACCATAAGAGAGAGGAGCCCACATCTTTGACCGATTTGCAGGCTTGTCCACTTACGGTCACATGTTTCCGCTACCTCTCATGTTATGAATTTTGCGAGAGGATTTCTCGAATTTAGCATCATAGGGAATTGGCTCGCTTGTTTGTTTTGCATTTGCATGATGGGCATGTAAATCTTGCAGGGGTGGATTTTATATTGTCATCTGAAAGTATTTCTCAAGCAACAGGAATACCAAATGTGGGAGAAGAGTGGAACAAACGCAAAGTGTTGGACAGATTTCATTATGAGCCCTTCGTTAAACCTGCCTACATGAGGTCCATAACTGGTATGTTTCCTTTCAGATTTTTGAGGGATGAATATGCTCCCATTATGAGGCTCATCATGCTCTATTTCACCTGTGAGGGCAGGTTTGCATATGTGTATTCGTACCATATTCGCTTGTTGATGCATTTCACACGGGTACGAATGATGAACATACCATGGTTCATGTGCCGGGATATTGAGAGGATGGTGCCCTTGGTGTAGAGAAGGAGCCCAACACAGCAACACAGGAGCATTTATCATTATGGTTTGATCCAGCTTGTGGTCATGCATCAGTTGGCTCAGCAGGGTATCCCATGGGAGGAGTTTATCTCTCGTGAGTTGTTCACAGCACCACCACCACATCCTGAGATTGTTCATGAGGAGGGAGGACCATCACAGCAGCATGATATCCCTGAGACTAGACATGTCAGCTCTCCTCCATTGGTCACCTATCAGAGAGGCCACAAGGCTTTATTTGCTGCAGCTCGGCGAGTATTTTCTCCACACCAGGTGGAAGGGGTCTCACCTTCTTCATCAGCTCAGCGAGTGTTATCTCCACACCAGGTGGAAGGGGCCTCGCCTTCTTCAGCAGCACAGGTACCAGAGAGAGGCAAACAACCCAAGATTGATGAGGGACCATCAGGTGTTCCACGCATAGAGGTTGTTGATCTTGACATCATTTCTCCTAGCCTAGAGTCAAAGGAGATAATTCAGCACCTTAGAGCTGAAAATGACTCATTGCAGCAAATATTGGACATGGCAAATTGGAACATCACCTACTTGGAGTAGCGCAACAAGCAACTTGAGGAGGAGCACACTCTAGATGAGTTGCGGAGGATCCATGAGGACCGCAACTTGGCTCGAAAGAGACCCGACGATTTGGTACCCGTTGAGCGAGAGGCTATGCTTCTTCGGGTCAATGCTCATTTGGAGAGGCTGCTGGCTAAGGCCAACCAAGATAAGGACTTGCTCAGGAACATGAAAAATCATTATTGGGCGCGGATGCACGTATGCAAGGCGAAAATGAAGTTGATTCAAGGGCGGTTGGCCAAGGCACTAAAACGACGAAAAAGGCCCGATTCCCTTCACATCTTGGCTGAGGCTTCCTTGAAGGAGCATGATATTAAATGACCTCACTACAACACAAATTTCAAAAAATTTTGAGCATTTTTGGTCACTTATGAATTTTTGGGCAAAAAACAGGTTTTTCTCCTTGATAGGTCGCGCGTCGCGCGCGACCTATCTGATGGGCAACTTCATTTTGGAAAAACTAAGCATTTCTGGATTTGTCATGCAAAGATACACCTTCTCAGCAATTACCAAGAGCTTTCATCAAGTTTTGAGCCTCCAGAAGGTCAAAAAACATGCAAAAATTGACTTTCTGCCACCTTTTTGACAAACAGGGAGCAGTCTTGGGAGATTGCAATTTTGGAGGGGCAAATGGCCACCAAATTCAGAAATTCCAATTGGGTTGGAAAGTAGACATCCAGACCTTTCCAACAAGCCCACTTTTGCCTCATTGGGACGCCTGGAAGTGCCTCAAACAGAGCTCCAAATAAGCGCGACCTATCAGGATTAGGGCGCGACCTATCAGGCAATTTTCATAATTTTTCACCTATAGCTCAGGAATTCGCCCAGCTTTGGCCAGTTTTGACTAGGGATGGGATTTTTCACCCTCTTTGATGTAATTAATGTATTTTCATGTTGATATGACACTTATTTACCTATTCTAGAAGATTCATTCATGAAATAGCAAACATTTAATGAATGAATTGGTTTCCTAGCTTATAGAGGCAAGTTGTTTTGACTGCCTAGATTTTAGTGCTCAATTTAGAATTGGTTGAAACAGCTCCTAGAAGTATGAGCTCGACCCCTAGAGGCAAGGAAAGATGTTAGATTGCCTATATTATGTACTTTCTTGTTCATTTTCATGGTTGGACTCTTGAGGGAGAAAGCTCTATTGTATTATTCATTGTATCTCTGCAATTTTGGCAAAGGTAGAAAGACCAGGGTTTTGCAGTCCTTTTTGGGATTCCTGTGGTTACATGTATTGATGGTGTGCTTCTCTTTGTACTTGTAAGTGTGTTATGTGAAATCATCCTCTTTCTTTTTCTTCTGAAATTAGGCAAATGAAGTGTTAAAGTAGAATTCATGATTTCCATGCTCTGCTTTTAAATTTGCTTAATATCAATGTTTTCATCTGTTTAAGGAGAACTCAAGGTGATTGCTTGCTCTCCTTAGCTCCTCACCGGTCATTCCTACCCATTCACTTAATTTAAAGGCATCAATATAGTCTCCTACCTTGCCCCAAAGAACCCCCTGCAAAAACTGTGTCCAATCCCTGCACCCAGAATTGCCTTTCCCCAACTTTCCACCAAAATCCTAAAAATCCCAAATCAAACCTTTTTATCAGTTTGCTAGTCTAAAATCAGTGTTTCCTCATTGGTTATCTCGCCCGTTGAAGATCTTTACCGAGATAGACCGGAGAGAGCCCTCTCCTGCCCCGTAGGGCTAGCTACGAGGCTAAGTGGTTTGATGTTGCCTTGGAGTTTACCTTTCTCAGCCTGAGGTGAAATTTCAAGCGCTAACAGTGTGCAGCTTGTCATAAATGCCACAACCCATGACAGTCAAACTGTTTAATATTGACTGCTTCATGCTTTAAATTTGATGTTATAGTTAGAGAATAAAGATCTGGCCAAATTGTTTAATCTTGGCAGATCAGTGGTTAGGTAGAGAATAATAAGGTGCTCATCAGTTTAATCTGAGCCCTTGGATGTTATAAGGTTAGAATTAGGTAGTTTTCTTTTTAAATAAACAGAAAAAAAGGGTTTCTAGCCTAAATGCACCCATTAAGTGAAGAAAAAATGATAGGATAAGCAAAGGGTAAGTAGAAGAAAGGTTGCAGAAGTATAATAATTCATTGGACAAAATGTACATTTATCATTTTTTACCATATGTTTCTATGTCCATGATGCAATTACACAAAGAAAATGAAGGTCTACAAGATAAATTAATTAACTTCCCTCATCCCTATTCATCCCTATATTTACTAATTTCCCCTTCCCACTGTCATACAGTTCATATTCATTCATTTTCCATAAAAACCGCTTTTCCTAAGGTTAAAATCCATTTTGCCTAGGAAAAGTGAAAAACCCATGTTAAATCCCCTTTTACCCTAAAAACCCGCAAAAAGATGTTTAGCCTAAGTATTAATGTATAGATGTGAAAAGAAAATAACTCATAAAAAGCATTATACTTAGTCTATTTCCCCTTTCTGCTCATATTTCATATTAACTTTAGCTTATAGTATTAAACCCCTAAAAAGTTCCCTTCCCCGTATATATTAATTCCCTTTATTAAAATACCCCGAAACCATTAGTTTTATTATAAAATCTATGTATTTAATAAAACATCGCATCGACAGATTGCAAGCCTTTTAACATGAATGCACTCTCCCCGCATTGCGATATGCGATTGCAATGGACCTGGACCCGATGCAAATATATTTCATATTTCATTCCCATTTTGCATCCACCTTCATTGCAAGTCTCGGCGAAAGCATTACCCTCCACCATTGCGATCTCCGATATGTGATGGGAACCCAGACCCGACGCAGTATTAACCATGATATATTTTCCACATCAACTCAGACCCGATATCATTTATCTGCCTGAATTCATAATTTTTCAAGTCCGCCATACATTGTTTTGCGAAGAATTTCTTTGTTAAAAGGTTTTTATGTTTTAAACAAAGAATTAACCTAACCTCCATTTAACTACTAATCTTGGTTTTAAACCATAATAAAACCCATATCTCCATTATTAATCATTTGGCCCCTCCACGTTTCTCTTTCACTCCACCACAGTCCGATCCAATACATTCAAATCCACGACCCTTAGTGATTTCGTATTGGCTCTCCGTTTGAGCATTACTCGCCTGAAAAGCGGTATTCCACTGACCTCCCCTTGCTACGTCAGGCTCAGATTTTTTCGGGTGACCCCTCCCAAAACCACCCGCGCCTCATAGGTGGTGTGATGAAAACCAAAACCACCTCCCACATAACGACAAAACGACCACTGTTCACTTTGCACCATAATTCGTAAAGTAGATTGTTTTTCTGTTTAAAACCAAAAAATCACCATTTTGCTTTGTTTCGCATGTTTTCATAGTGAAACCTCCATAAGCCTTTGCACCTAATAAAACCATTTTTTTACCTTTCGATACGATCTGGACTCCTTCCAATATCCTTTCGAGCTTAATAAAGCCATTGAAGACCTTCTCTGTCACCTATGTTTTTCTTAACAATTTTTGTGTTTTGCAGGTAAAAACACCTATTCCAGGTTTACAAAGAAAAAGCCTGCATACAGTTAGAAGACAAATATGAAGATCATATCAAATTACTTTATCATGTGACATAAAATCTAAAAGGATTTGTTGTTGTAAAACATAGTAAAAACCTGAAATGCACAGTAAAGGTAAAAAGAACACAGTAAAGGCTACTTAGCAGGGTCAAAGGATATTCACAAAGTTTAAAGAGTATTAGATGAAAGATCAAATGAAGGAATCAACCAACGTAAAGGATACAAACAATAAAGCAGCTTAAAGGGAAAAATATCAAACAACAAAGCTAGCACAACCTGAATAAAAGGGACAATAAGAATCAGTTGAATAGTTGCCCCTATCTTCTTGCATGAAGATCTTTCCTTTACTAGAATAAATCTTAATCAGTTTTAGGATATTTTCTTAATTTCGTTATTGTATAAATAACTATCCTCTTGAGTTGTTAAGGGTTTGAAGTTCAAGTTTCATTGTTCATTACTTGTTAAGTTGTGACTGTTCATTCTATCTTGAACCTAGTTGCACCTTTGAAGGAAGCTTTTGTAGACACTTGATGTACTTAGTCTTTCTCGAACCTTAATACAAAGTAGAGGATTCTGAGTTTGGTTTTACATAGTTTGTGTTATCCTTTAAGTTTTTCCAGTTATCAATCATTATGTTTTTCTTCCTATGCTTATGACTTATAGAGATATCTAGGTAGGAATAATTGTGTCTCAATTTATTCCTATAAGCTCCTGAAGTGATCATCTATTAAGAGAATAAATTAATGAACTGTCTGTTTAGATAATCTCCTCTAATCAATAAATCATCAACTTCTTTTGTAAGCTTAAGTATATTGCCTTGAATATTTGGAACATAGCTTAGAAGGTTTTCATACTTATGATTGTTCTGTTTTACAGTCTGGAAATTGCGATAATCATATTATTTTCCGTCTTCTTCTCACCACTATTTGATCTATATCATTGTGTAAGATTTTATAGTATCCCTTTGCTGAGATATTAATATTATCCAAGGGATTAAGTATTTCAATTCTACATCTGTCTTCATTCATTGGTCTTTCAAAGCTAAAACCAAAAACCCCCAAAAAATTATTTTAGATGCTATGGCATTGGTAACTGACCTACTACTATCTCAGAGGTACAACATGGCCAAAATTGCACAAGGATTCCAAGGTGTATTTTAAGGCATGCGATGCATGTCAAAGAATTGGAAAACCACCGCAAAGAGATGAGTTACCACTACATCCCCAAGTATCTTTGCAACCCTTTGAGAAGTGGGCGTTTGATTTTGTTGGGACAATTCAGCCCCCTGGAAAAAATGGGTGCGCGCTATATTATCACTGTGATGAAATATATAACTAGATGGGTGGAAGCATAGATGGTTAAGGATTGTACATGGGATACGACAACGAAATTCTTGTTTGAGTATGTCTTAACCAGATTTGGCTACTTGAAAGTATTAATGAGTGACAAGGGTATGCACTTTCTGAACGAAAGGATCATCACGTTGACTAAAGAATTCCAGGTCTACCATCAGAAGAGTACGCCATACGACCCACAGGGAAATAGAATTGTTGAAGCCTTTAACAAGATTTTGGAGTACGCACTGAAAAAGATCTGTAACACACAACAGAATGACTATAGGTTTACAGGATTACTTGTAAGAAGTTGACAGGGAAAACGTTGTTCAGATTAGTATATGGGGTCGAAGCCATAATGCTGATGGAGTAGATTGTGCCTAGTCCACGTGTAGCAGCTCTGACAGATATGGCAGATCGCGAGGCCTTGGAGAAATGGCTCACATAGCTGATGGAGCTCGAAGAAGATCGAGGTAGGATTCCATCAACAAGTGTAGAAGGAGCATGAAAAATCATGGCATGATCACCACATCAAACTTCGCACATTCAACGTAAACAATCTTGTCCTGTTATATGATATTAAATTCACTAAATTTCTAGGTAAATTCGAGATGCATTGGTTAGGGCCATACACTATTAAAGAAATTACAGATGGAGGCATAATTCAGCTCACAAAGCTGAATGGGGACCCTTCTCGGGAAGAGTGAATGGGAGCCAGTTGAAGTTTTATATGGGGGATCCTGCACAATGACTATATGGCAACCAGATAATCTTAGTGCTCCAGGAAGTTGCAAGGGAGCACGAGACTATAAACTACATTGTCTATCTTGAAGGACAACACAATGAGTAGGCTATGCGAGAATGACGAAGATGCAACCCAGGAAGTTGTGCCACGGGGGAAGATACGATGTAGCACATCAGGAAAATGACCATTGGAGTTAATTTTCATGACTTGATGGCTAGAAGACAGTTAAGTGGAGCAGGCTGACGGAAATTAAGGGAAAAATCTTCGAAGATCTGTTGCCAAAACAAAATTTATTATCAAAAATTGGTGGGAATGGTCAGATTTGAATTCAAAACCCACTATAAATTATGTGTGTTGGTCAAACAAAGAACACTTTGCACTCTAAGAGTTGTTAGTGAATTTTGCTGTTTGTTTCCTATGAGTTGAGCGTTTGGGAAGATTTAGTTGTGAGCCTCATGTTTGTTGAATTACCTGAGATAAACCAGAAGCTTATTCTTGAGAAAATGTTTGCACCAAGTCCTGCTGAAACTGTGAGTACCGGCTATGTTGTCTCTGACACAATTGCCCCAAAAGTTGTAAGTATGGAAGCTCCGACTACTGTGATTATAGCGCCGAGGTTTCCTAGGCCAAAGCATACCCCTACCAGAGAAACCCAACCAACGAAGCCAAAGAAATCCATGAAGGAAAAGCAGAAGAAGCCGGTTTCAGTGCGCTGATCCCCAAGGAAGCATACCGATATAGAGAAGAAATATAATCAGCCAAAGAAAGTAGTGGACATAGAGGCAAAAGAATTCCAGGGAACAGAGGATATTGATGTTGAAGGAGTGGAACCCATGACAAGGATACCTAAGTATATCCCTCCATGGAACAGAAAAGAAAAGGTCATGAAGGATTCGAATATCGAGAATTTTATAGTATCCACACCCTTGCTACCTGAGCAGGTCCCTTTTGAAGTCCCTCGACTCAAGAGGATCCCATTGTTAAAAATTGAGGATTAGGACCTCACAGACCACACTAAGTTTCCACATTTGGCTACGGACAAATATATGTGGAAGGTCTATTATGAAGAAATAGGTGTTACAACGTTGGAGACAGAGGAATGGGTCTGCAGTGGCGAGCACTCAGGGTTGCTCAATCTGCTGTGGGTACCACATTATCACTGCACCCCCATTAATACAATATGTATGCGCCAACTCCTCACACTGGTGCACGATGGATGTTTATGGCTAGGATAATCTATCCCCATCACATACATGCTAATTCACATAATCACGTGACTACCTTACAAAGGCGTGAACCTAGCTAAGGAATTTGGCAGAAAGACAGGGGAGAAATATCTTGCAGAGAAGATGAAGAGGGATTACAACCTCCACAAGAAGTCACGAGGGTATTCCATTCTTTCCATAACAGACCAGACAGTTCAATTTGTTGCCCATATTTTAGCAGGGAAGGTTATGAGAAAATGCCGTGTGGACAAAGTTCTAGTGCCAGTGGTTTCCCTTGCTACACAGTGTGCAAAAGGTGTACAATTTAATTGGAACCATTTTCGAAATAAGGCCTCAAGTGTGTATATACCCGAACTTGAGAAATGCATGTCAATAAATACCAGGGTATGAGAGACCAAATTCCCCGTTAAGGATGGTGCCAAGAATTGTTGAAGTAGGAGTGATGTTGCAAGCAACAATAGAGTGAAATAGTCTTCAATATAGTCTTCATTTCCCATAGTTGTTATATCGTGAAGTTCTTCGACTAGGTTCCAAATTATATTGATGATTTCTTCCTTGACTTCCACCCGTGAGTTTTGAGGGCCTTCCTTTGCCCCTTTTGTTTGGATCTCTATTCATGCAACTAAAACATTTAAAAGTTCTTGCGCTCAGAACTTGGAGCAGGGTAAGAAAGCTTCCCTCCCCAGGGCAAGAGAATGGTTCTTTCAAAATCAAAACAAACAAAACCGCAGAAAAATTCTAAGCTCAGGACCTGGAGTAGGGTGAAAGATTCTTTCCCTCCCCAGGATGAGAGAGTGCCCCCCTATAAAATTAGAAAGAGCGAGAAAAAGAAGAAGAAAAACAACAGGAAACAAAACAAAATAAAAAATAACTATGCTTAGGACCTGGAGGAGAGTGGAAAACCCTTGCTCTCCCCAAGATGAGAGATTGTTTCCAAATGTAGGTTATGTTCTTGCACCTCGATAGCCTCCCCGGCAATGACGCCAAAATGTTGGTGTCCGAGTGTGAATGCTATGATTCAACCCTTTACCACATTAATATGTCAATCCAGGGTCATTTATTATTGCAAGGGTATCATGCACTATATATGTAGGGGAAAATTCATAATCCAACAATTGATCAGGAGTTCAATTAATTAATTAAACATGCGATCTAAAATAATAAATAAAATATAGCAGAAAATGGAAATGAAAACAATAACTAATCTGTAACAACAATGGAAATGATAAAAATAATTAATCTGTAACAACAAGCCGATTCACAACATTCACATCAAACCATTACAACGAAAATAAGAAATACATTAATTAAAAATAAACTAAGCACACATTACTTCAACAACACCTGGTTAGGAGAGTGAGCCCAACTCCGTGATCAGGGTTGTGGTAGAAAGGATAGAAGACTAGATAATCAGAATATCAATATTGCATTAATAAAAATGAAAATGCAGAATTCTGATGTTACATTCTCAAAGCAAAACCTTCAATTTTTGGTCTGCTCCTCTCCCTCTGTTCTCCCTGATTTGTGCCTTTTAAATATGCAAACAACAAAGGGAGATTTCCAACAATATTGATTACAAAATGATTTCCTCGTTCAATTTAGATTGATTACAAAATATCAATAAGAAAGATGAGATTTGAGAGATCTTTCCATCATGATTCAGCTAGAACAAGTCGAATTTGATCATTGCAATTGGGGAAATTTGGAAAACAGCCACCATAGAAAATATGTGAATATATCCTTCGAAGAACCTTTATTTTCTCCAAATACAGACCAAATTTATGAAAACTTTTCATAGGGAAACTAATTTGGTTCGTTTTGCACAAAACTCATGCCTCGAAGTTTTAATATTCTTCTTTGTTTGCCTGAAATGTCCAATGCAAAGCTGTCACGTTCTATTCTAGATAAATTCTGAGTTGGAATATTTGATTATGCGTTGAAGATCGAATTTGCAATCTACAAGAGATATTGGAGGCTAAAATCGTGAGTGATGTTATAAAAAAATAATCTATAAACCATTATTAGCAATATCACACATAATAATCATCAATTTATTAAAAATAAAGGAGAATAACTATTACTCATCCACAAGAGCATAAATAATTATAAAATGGAATTATATAATAAATTATGGTAATTAATGTGATAAAAGAATAGTAGAAATGGATGAAATGGATGTTAAGAAGTGATAATAATAATGACAAATTAGGAACCCAACACTTATCACACTATCTCTGGATGCAGAAGCCTAGTTCTAGCATCCCCCAATATTGCTTTGGGTGAGACTGCAACTTGCAGTATGTAGGTTGTTGCCGAAAGGGCCAACAATTAGGGTTTTGTTGGTTGGCGCGAACAACTCTGAACCTGGGTTAGGCCCCCTTAAGCCAACAATTACCAGCATGAAGACAATTCCATGCACATTTTTGGTGAATGAGGAAGTAATCCCAATAAAAACACCAAAAATCCTAAGTAATTTTTAATGTTTTAACTATTTCATGTGGTTTATCTCAAACATAAATCATTTAGATTATTATTTTCAAATTAATGATCATAACTTTTTACATGTAGGAAAAAATTTATTTTATAAATACATGAATGAAAAATCATTGGTGGTTTTGGGGTCAACCATATGCACAAGGTGGAATTCCCAAAATTCTAACCTAAAAAAAGCACTTATGGACTACCTTGAAGGTCTATTTGGGGTAGAGACCAAGCTTATTTGATTCATACTTTTTTGAAATAGCTCTTCCAGATTAATCACACTAGCAATTAGAAAATTGATGCAGACTTTATTGTTTTTCAATGTCAATTTATTGATAGTCCCACCAAAATTGACCTAACTTTCTATAATGACTAAAGCGAGTCTTGGAAAGTTTGCAACCTTAAGACCTAGAAAACTTTATCTACTTTAGTTCAAATTAGATTTATTTCCACTATGTTTTTAGTGTTGAAAATAGCAACAAGAAATGATAAAAATAGAATCCAAAAATTCTAATTTTAATTTGTCCTTGAATTAAAATTGTGAATTAAAATCGAATTTAGTCTCACCAGCTACTTGGAAATAATTAATTAATTCATTATGGATTAATTAGTTGGAGAAATTCAAGTTAGAAGTATTTCTACAGTCATGCAACAATTATCCCTTAAATTAAGGAGATTATCCCTTAATTAAGAAGATAAGATTGAGTTATATTTGAGTTGTAATTAGTTAGCTCAGTTTATTGAGTTGAGTCCAATTAAATTAGTTCCAAACTGTTTGGGGAACTAATTGTGAGTTATCAGTTAGTTGATGCATGCATGCACTCAACCAGTGTACTCCAGATAACTGAAGATTCCCTCATCAGAAACTCATGCATGTCTATTATGAGAAAGACCCAGTTGAGCTAAATGTCAAGGAAAATGTACTATCAGTTGCATGTGTTTTCCTATAAAGGAAACTCATGCATGTATTCAAGGCAAGGTTCCTTAAGGATTGCGCAGTTTTATAGTGTGTAAGAGCAGTGTTCCACTTAGTTGGAGAAGATCATCCTAGAGGAAAAACACAAGGAAATAGGAGCTTGGAGGGCAGAGAGGAAGGCTTGTGAGAAGCTTTGATTGCCTGTGAGTATCCAGGAGGATTGTACTGAGAGATGGCTAGCTGTGAGAGCTAAGGCTTTGTATAATCTCTATGTATTACCACCTTGTATGATAATATAGATAGTGGGGTTTCTAGCTGAGGCTTTCCCCTAAGTATTTTTTGTGTTTCATGTGCATTGATTCTTCTTCTGGTTATATGTGTTCAGCTCAATCTTTCTCAATCTTCAGGCTTTTTGCAAATTGATAGTAGAAGTAGATTATAGTATTTTTCATTGGTATATTGCATTATCGGGTTAATCTACAGTGAGATTGTCTACATAGTCTCAGAGGGATATTTGTAGAGAATTTACAAAATTTATACATGGTATTAGAGCTAGCTAATCTATAGAGAAATTTCTATATGGTATCAGAGAAGTGAACAATATAGGGAGAAGAGAATTCGAAGTTTGAAGTTCAGGGTTGTAGGTGCAAATTGAATTCTTATCATACTTCAAGGTTGGCCAATGGCATTCTATAGCTTGAGACTCAAGTATGCCTTTGAAGGCAACTCAAATTACATAGCATGGAAAGACCGCATGGAGGATGTATTAAAAGACAACGACTTGACGGATTTCATTGATCAAGAAATTCAAAAGCCAGCTTCAACTAATGCAAGAGTTGGCTGAGTTGAAGAAGTGTGTGGCGAAGGTGAGATAGATCATCCTTGAGGGAGTTCGAGACCATATTGTCTCGAGTATCCATGGGAAGGATACTCCATATTCAATGTGGAATACATTGAAGGACCTCTACCAGAACAATAGCGACTAGAGGAAATTGGCGCTCAAGGATAAACTTCGAAGAATCAAGATGTAGAAAGACGATACTATTTCCACATATCTGAAAAAGCTCACCACCTGTAGAGATGAGCTTGGAAGTGTGGAATAACTACTGCCGATGATGATATGGTGAGCCTCGCTCTCCTTGGCCTTCCAAAGAGATGGAATAACTACCAGGACTCTGTGAATGGAAGGGAGAAACTGTCGAATTGGGAACGATTATGGTCGGATCTAATGCAGGAGGAGATTAGGAGGAGCGCACAAGATGGTTCTTCTTCCAAGGATGATGATGAAGAAAATTTGGCCTTAGAAAGTAAGGCAAAGAAAGGGAAGGGGAAGGATTCCCGTTCCAAATTGAATTATTCTCATGGAGAGAAGAAGGGTGACAAGTCTAAAGTGAGATGCTTTAACTGTCATGAGATGGGACATTATGCGACCAATTTCCCATCAAATAAGTCCAAGAAGGGATCCTTGGAAGGATTGGAAGGTGAGGCATTAGCCTCTCAATTTGAAATGGACTTTACCCTCATCACATGCATGGTGTCATTGATGATGGGTTGTGGTTGGTATCTTGACAGTGCATCCTCATTCCACATGATCGGTGATAAAAGTTTATTCAGTACCTTGGAGGAGAAAGACCTCAAGATGCGCATAGAGATGGGTGATGACGAAAGGTATAGTGTTTCAGGAGTTGGCACCGTTACTTTTCAGAGGGAGCATGGAGCTCCTATCACCTTGACAGATGTGAAGTATGTGCCTGAACTGAAGAAGAACTTGGTATCAGTCACGATGTTGGAGGACAAAGGGTATGATGTTGTCTTTAGTAAAGGAAAGACATTCCGTAGAAACATCACCATGAGATAGGTGAAACATATCGGTTCACGAGTTAAGAACTTGTATGCTCTTGAGGTTCAGGATGCATGCAAAGCCTTGAAGAACAAGGCAAATGTTAGAGCCATGGTGGTTGAGAGGGAGAGTAAATTACCTCTCAACATGTAGCCCCAGAAGAAGTCTCAGCCAATTGTGGAAGAACCACAATTGGAGAAGTGGGTAGAGGGATCACATGCAACCATACCTCCAGGTGTGAGGGGGGCAATGTGAAGTGATAGTCCCAAGAAGGCTGCAATTAGGCAGGGTCCATTGAGAGTTTTTATCTCATGGATCATACCTTGCTATGGGAGCCCAAAGTACATAGTAGTGGGAGGAATCAGTGGGATTGATGCACTGAGAGATCAAAGTGACAGAGGCTAGAGCAGTCAGATATTGAAGAGCACATAGAAGGATTGACTACAATATAGAAAGGTAGAGTTAGTAGAAGCGCAAAGTTTTCAGTTGAGAGAGGCAATAGTAGTAAGAGACTTTGATGACAGATGCATCATACTGATTCAGGTTGGATGTTTTTTTTGTTTTTGGAGTTGCTAGAGAAACAACATTAGAGAGAAGTGTTGCATGCATAACATTCCAAAGGTTCACGAGCGGGATCGTGTTGAATTCCTTTCTTGTTGAGAGGGAGTGCTGAAAATAGCAACAAGAAATGATAAAAATAGAATCCAGAAATTCCAATTTTAATTTGTCCTTGAATTAAAATTGTGAATTAAAATCGAATTTAGTCTCACCAGTTTCTTGGAAATAATTAATTAATTCATTATGTATTAATTAGTTGGAGAAATTCAAGTTAGAAGTCTTTCTGTAGTCATGCAACAGTTATCCCTTAAATTAAGGAGATTAAACCTTAATTAAGGAGATAAGATTGAGTTATATTTGATTTGTAATTAGTTAGCTAAGTTTACTAAGTTAAATCCAGTTAAACTAGTTCCAAACTATTTGAGGAACTAATTGTGAGTTATCAGTCAGATGATGCATGCATGCACTCAGCCAGTGTACTCCAGATAACTGAAGATTCCCTCATCAGAAACTCATGCATGTCTATTCTAAGAAAGACTCAGTTGAGCTAACTGTCAAGGATAGTGTACTATCAATTGTTGTGTTTTCCTATAAAGGAAACTCATGAATGCAGTCAAGGCAAGGTTCCTTGAGAATTGCACAGTTTTATAGTGTGTAAGAGTAGTGTTCCACTTGGTTGGAGAAGATCATCCCAAAGGAACAACGTAAGGAAATACGAGCTTGGAGGGTAGAGAGGAAGACTTGTGAGAATATTTGATTACCTGTGAGTATCTAGGAGGATTGTACTGAGAGCTAGATAGATGTGAGAGCTAAGGCTTTGTATAATCTCTATGTATTTCCACCTTGTATGATAATACAGATAGTGGGGTTTTTAGCTGAGGCTTTCTCTTGAGTATTTTCTATGTTTCATGTGCATTGATTCTTCTTCTTCTTCTGGTTATATGTGTTCATCTCAATCTTTCTCAATCTTTAAGCTTCCACAAATTGATAGTAGAAGTAGATTATAGTATTTTTCTTTCATATATTGCATTATTAGGTTAATCTACAGTCAGATTGTCTACATAGTCTCAAAGGGAGATTTGTAGAGATATTTTAGAATTTCTACATGGTATCAGAGCTAGCTGTTCTATAGAGAAATTTCTACATTTAGTTTTGTATAAAAAATTATATTGGGCCAACTTTACATGGGGTGGATGGATGGATGGGTTGGATGTTATATTCTCTTAAATATTGGGTTGTGGAGTGCATCGAGAGTATATCATTTTTATTAAGTCAACATTTTATTTTTGCACTTGCATCTCATCAAAAGGTAGATTTAAATCCAGGTTTGTAGGCCCAACAAGTGTTTCATCCTTTTTTGAACCTCAAAAATGGCATGCATTGTTTAGGAATTATTTTAAAATCAACAAGTTGTCCAATAGGAATTTCCTTCAAAGAAGTTGATATGTCTTGGTAGGGATAAAAAGAGTGTATACTCTTATCATACTTTGCCTATATAGTATTCAAGCATTCTTCTTTCCAACCTTAATACCTTTCTGCAACATAGAGTAATCCTATAGTTGGCTTTGAATCTTCAATTGTTGTTGCAGTTTATGTTCAACCTTTCTTGGACTTCTTTGGAGCATATTTATGCTTCTAAAGAAGCTTCCTCATGGAAACAATTATATTTTACAAATATTTATTGGCTCGTTGAAGGGTAAGATCACAAAGATCTACAGTTGGCCACCCTACTCTGACTACAAATCAATCATCCTTTAAAACCTCTTTCCAAACATGTTCTACATAATGAGGGCATATTGGAGTGATTAATTTTTATTGGAAATCCATGAATCTCCATAGTAAGTCTCTATTCATGGCCCCTAATGCATAGGATAATCTGTCTTCATCTCAAGTTGCCTGAAGATCAAAGAAACTTGTATTCAAGGCCTCCTCTAAGATCATTGAAATGTAGTTGCGTTCAATCAACTTGACTGCAATGTTTATTTCATTAGAAAATACCCAATCTAAAAAAGTTGAAGGAGGTTCGTGCCTTAAGGACAACTCTACAACTAAAATCTCCTCCATCCATGCAATCTCTTTGTAAAACGAAGAATGATGCTAACTTCGTGGTTGGTATCCACCCATTTTCCTCTTTGATAGTTATGTAGACATATGATGTTGCTATCTCTCCTTTGACAACTTCTTCTCCTTAAATGATGGTGTAGGAAACTCTCCATCTTTGTTATTCTTCACTCTCCTCACTCTCCCCTCCGATATGAAATTTATTGGTTTAATCTCTAGGTGAAGTTTCCAATGCTTCACTTCCCAAAGACCACTTAACTTGTAGTGGTGGAAAATTTTCTTATTGTTGCTACAAGGGTTGTCTAAAACACTCCTCTCCATGTGCATATGATTTCATCGTTAGATTGGAGAGGTCTTATTGTCCTTCTTCCTTTGAAAATAATTAGGATTGATACAAGTGGTTTGATCCTCCTAGTAAGAGGCCTCAATATGGCCTTCCTTTCCATAGAATGACCATGCCTCTACATTTAGACACTACTAATGTTATGGCCTCTCTTCTGGCAATAATATCAAACAAGGAATGTCTTGTTTGATGAAGACCTCTAGGTATTTTTCTTCTTATTACCCTGTATTTTCTACTTTATTCGAGTTTAAGTGTAGGCTTAATTCGTGTGATCTTCTTATCACTTACCTCATTCAATCGGTCATAAGAAGACTACGATGATAATGTGTTTCCACCTTCACCTAGTGAAAGTACTCCTTCTCTTGATGATAAATCTAACTAGAACATGTCTTTGGACTTCACGAAAGTTTTCATGGCTTTCATGATTAGGGTATTTTCCATTTTGCGATCAAATCTTATGATTTAATTCTTGACCCATGATATGGCTACAATTTGTTTCAAGATGCCTTGTATGCTTTTTCATATCCCTTGTCCATCATAGCCTATATACCGTAATAGTTTGGAACCAATACCTTTAGTATGCTTTTCGAAATCACCCTTATTCTCTTGACAGGAATCCATGAAAGGCGAGATTACCAAAGTGGTTTTGGTTATGTATTGGCTTGGATAGTAGCAATGGATTAGTGGCCTTGTTTCTCGGCATTATTAGATAACTACCCGTATCCTTTCCAAGGCCCTCTCCTTCTCTTCCAATTCTTGTGGAAATTGAATCTTCATTTCAATAAGCCTATATTCGTGTTAGCTAGGGAACTAAATGAAATTCTCTCCCAAGTGTACAATTTTTATTCTATTCTTGTCCTAATATACAATGACTATGGTGAAGGAGTCTTGACACTCCTCAAATTGCTTCTTAAGAAATGGAAGCAATTTGGTATAGGTCTCGAGGTTATGCTCCTACTCTTCCATCCTATTGGTGAACATTTATACCTACTCCTTTAAGTATTCATTTTCTTCTTGAATTTTAGCATTGTTGGGCTTTACATATTCCAAATTTTCTTTTCTTAACTTGCCCATGTTGTGCTATGAAATTTTATCTTCAAAGTTCTGGAAACATTAAGGTCAAGGATGCAACCACTCTGATACTATTTGAATTGTAAATGAGGGACTTATAGATCACTAGATTCACCAACATGGATCCTTTGCAAGATTTAAATTCTCGACTCTATCTCAGCTTTGTTCTTATGATTTATTGAGTTCTTTGTTTTTCAAATGCTACTAGGAATTTATGATTCTCCCTATTCAAGGATTTGTATACTTGTACCTCTAAAGGATGCAAAGCTTATTCTCTATTTCTTCTCCTAATTTCAAGGTCTTCTAGTAGTTGTAACCAATGATTTTCCCCCTTGGAAAAATCATAATTTGCATTAGAAAATGAAAATTACATATTGTAGATGCGATACGCATATGCTGTATGTAAGGCTAAGTGCCTATCTAGTAAGAGAAAAAAAAAAAAAAACACAATGCACTCCACACAGGGAGGCTCTGCCTTCAGTATTGTTCATGATAAATGTAATAAAAAATCTCTTCACAGAGAGTAAGTATGTCTGTCATCTATATACATCTGATAATTTAAAAGCATAATACTATTAACATAAGAAAAAAAATAAAGCAGGCTCCTGTTGAGCCAGTTAATCTGTATAATCCATGAATGGACAGTGATAATACTGATAGTGTGCACTATCCCTCTGCTCCTGGATCAGCCATGTGCCACGAGGCCAGATCACTGCTTCCTTGGATAACTGGTTGGCAGATGAGTTGCATTCCCTGTAGATATGATGACAAACAAATAGATCAAAATGTGTGATGAGTCTGTGGGCCTCGTCCAGAATAGGTCTCAGAGTGTAAGCATAATAGATTGATGATTTGTTAATCCAGTTGCAGACTAATTTTGAGTCCCCGAAAATTTGGAGATTCCTGCAATGTTTTTCCAAGGAAAATTGTATGAGATATTTGACAGTGATCAGCTCTGCAAAGTTGTTGGTGCCCCTACCCAAGCCCATTTGGATTTGGAAGTGATGGGAATAAGATAGATATAGAATGGCTCCACCCCCGCACCCAACTTCCTATGCTGAGCCATCAAAATATGCCTAGGGATGTGTGTGGTTGATGTCTTCAGGAACAATGTGTCTAGGGGGAGGGTTGTCATCATCTTCAGGAATGGAGTGATAGTCTGCCAGAAGGCAGGCAGTGATGGAGGGCCAATGAGGAACAATGTCCTGAAAGATGCAGCGATTACGGGCAATCTAGATTGCCCAGCAAATGAGGAGAGGAAGATTTCTAGCCTTGGTCAGGGTTGCAGAGGTCCACCATGTGTTCTAGGCTTCCATTATAGTCAAGCCCTGCCATATGCAATGGGTGGAGATTGTCGAAAGGATAGAGTTCCAGAAGTCCATAATGATCGGGCAGGTGAGGAAAAGATGGTTTGTAGATTCAGAGCTGTTTTTACATAAGCAACACCAAAAGGGTCCATGCTGAGCTCGTTTGATTAGATTGTCACCTGTGGGAGCCTTTTTTCCAGAATTGTCCACATGAATAATCTCGATCTGGGAGGCGCTTTTAATTTCCACATGTTTTTCCACCAGTGTTCGATAGTCTGTGGTCTATGAACAAAAGCAAAATAGAGATATCCCTCCTTAGGGGAGTATATCCCGTTTTTAGCATGCGCCTAGATAATCTCATCATCCCCTTCAACAATTTTGATGTGTGAATCTATTAATGCTGTTATATAATCCACCCAATGTTGTTGCCAGTTTCGAGGGATGTGCAGGCTGCGTGCAGTTTTCCAGGCCTGATATAAAATGGTGGAGTGCTCCATGTCTGCGATGTGGCAGAGATGTGTAATACCAGAATTAGTAAGATGGAGCATAAGATCGTCGGGTAGCTTGTGGGCATTACTACACCCGATCCATGGATCTAATCCGATGCGCATTGAATTGCCCAATTGGATTCTCCAAGTGAGCCCTCCTCGTATAATAGTCATGGAGTTTAGCACAACTTTCCAGATGATTGAGATCCCTATTTTGTTCTAGTTTGGCTGTCAGAGCCAGTCCATCAGGTTTAGGGGGGCTATGTATTTTGAATAGGCCACCATAGTCCATAGGCTGTTCGTAGTGATCAATTGCCATCCTAGCTTGGCCGCTAGTGCAGAGAAGAAATCTTCTAGCTTTTTAATTCCCTAGGTTCCCCATTTCTTTGGGAGAGTGAGCGACTCCCACTTGGCCCAGGAAAATATTCTTCCTAACTGTTTTCCTTTCTAGAGGAACCTGCAACATAGGTTTTGTATTCTAGAGAGGATACCTATGGGTATCCATGAGAGGTACTTATGATACCAGATGTTGAGCCTTTTTTCCATCTTGGAGATTAACCATGTCCAATCTGCTATCTTGTAACCATGGGGTTTTAGCCTGTATCCCAGGTATCTAAGCCCATCCTCCAACTGAAGAAGGGTGAAGGGGAACCTATGGAGTGCATACTAAGTCTCATGAGGGGTGCATCCAGTGGCTGTAATGGTGGATTTAGTGTTGTTAATGACCATTCCTATAGCAGTTTGAAATAAAATAATGGTGTTCTGTAATATAGTCAGATCCCCAATACTACCATTGAGGAAGATCAACACATCATCCACGAATAGTAAGTGAGTCAGAGTGCATCTGTATGTGATCCTGATTCCCTTGAGACGTCCCCTGCTATGATATTCTTTAATAAGTCTGTTGAGCCCTTCCATGATAAGTAAAAATAATAATGGGGACAGAGGACAACCCTGCTTGAGGCCTCTTTCAGAGTGAAAGAAGGGTGATGCCGCTCCATTGACAAGGACACTGAAAGATATATTTGTTATACAACACATGATCCATTTTATATATTCATAAGGGAAACCTAGATGAGTTAGGAGCATCTTGATGTATAACCAACTTACGCGATCAAATGCTTTTGAGAGATCTACCTTTAAGATCATACCTTTCAGCTTCTTTTTCTATATAGTGTGCATCACTTCTTGTGTAGTTCCAACAGCTTCATGGATCTAGCCTTCTAGCGAGGCTGTCCTCTCCAATTCTTCTGTTCCTCCAAGTAGGTTGAATTTTGGCTGATGGAATATCAATAAGACTGTGATTCTCTAGTATATTCTCAAAGAAAGCAGATAGGGGGTCAATTTGGGCATGATGTCCCCATGACTCTGAGAATCCAATAGAGAAATTTAAGTCTCCTCTAAGGATTATGTTGTCCTTTTGCAGAATATTGGAGTTCAATAATTGTTCCCAGAATTCTCCATGGTATTGACATGGCCCATATACATTGATTAGTCGAAAGTCAGTGCCCAGTTCAGATGAGAAGATGTCCACCCCGATGTGTCCAATGCCTCCTGAATGACCATTGACATCAAGGGCTTGAAAAGACCAACCAAGAAGCATGGATTCTAGCAGGTGTGAGATTACTTCTGCAAGACCCAGGGTTTCTTGTAGAAATATGACATCTACCAGTTCAGTCCTAAGAAGTCTATAGAAAGCTAGTTTTTTCTCAAGGCTAGCTAACCCTCGATAGTTAAAGGAAAGCAGCTTCATGGAGGAGATGAAACTAGGGTGTTCTGTGCTCTAAGAACCTGGTCAATAGCAAGTTGTCGGCCCGAGGCAATCTCCTCCCCTGCCTGCTGCTTGGCTTTGGATAGGGAGGAAGGTCTGCCTCTTGGAGGCTTCAGAGGGATGGGGGGAGATACAAGTCCAATGCCAATGGAGTCAAGAGGTTGAGATCGAGATAGGGATCGAAGCGGGTATCTGTGGGATAGAGGCCCTTGATCAGAGTCAGAGGATTTAGTAGAAGGGGTCTCCTTCGGGAAGGATGGGGGGTTGCAAGAGAAAATGGGGGGAGGGGAGTAGAGAGCATGCCAATGTAATGGGGGGCGAGGGCATGAATGCAAAGACCTGATGATTCACCAAGGATGATGCAATGCTACCAGATGAAAAAGAGAGATGAACAGAGCAGGGGTTAGAAGTTGACATACCCGAAGATAGCCTCCGCAGCTGCCCTTCCCCTGGTCAGAGGAGGAGAGGGAGGCTGATATGGTGCTTTTCCATGCTTCTTCAGAGTCTCCTTGGTCGAGGTTTCCACTGCTGCTTCAGGGGAGGAGTGGTTCATTGCTGCTTCAGAAGAGGTGTGGTTCGCAGGTGCCTATGTATCCTTTGTAGGGATTGTCTTTCCCTTTTCTGCTACTCTTGCTTTTCTATTCAGGGGACAGTCCCTGAATAAGTGACCCACCTTATGGCATCTCCTACACCTAAAAGGGACCCCCTCATAATCAAGGATTTGCATCCGTGAGAAATTTCTCCATTGCAGTGTGATATGTTCCTGTAGCCCTTCCCTGGTGTCTAGATGGACCAGTATCCTCGCATATGCCATGATGCCTGTGGTGAGGTATGATTTATCATATTCTAGATATGTGCCCAGGGAGTTTCTAATGTGCCTGAAGATGTCCTCAGACCAAAAATGAAGAGGCAGGCCTGGAAGACGGACCCATAGTGGCCTAGCACCTAATTGCTCCCTCTCAGGGTCGAAAAGAGGGTTCCATCATCGCAGAAGCACGGGGGCCTGTTCAATGTGCCAGAAAGAAGACAGAACCCAATTTGTATGCTCAGCTCTGACAAATCATAGTGCAAACCATCCTCGGACAAAGGTTTGTACAAAGGGTAGCTCAGCCAGATGTTGCCCCCAGACTTCTGCTGTCCATTGCTTTAGTCGTGCCATAGTGTAGCTTCTCCCACAAACCCTACCTACCAAGACACGGTCTATGGTATCCATGGTTTCACCCCACTGAATATCTTCGCCTAGATGGATAATTATGTCTTGAGTCCTAGATTGTTATGAAACCAGCTCATAGAAATATAGAAAATATAGATCAACGCCTTAGAATTCAGCCTCTTCGAGGGGGCAACCTCCTTTACATTACATAAATGAACAATTCTTCGATGATTCAAATGAAAAAACCTCCTTTCTAAATATAGGAGTCTAAGGGGTCACAATATAACCAAGCCGACCTAACAATAATATAAGGGCACAAAAAATAACAATAGAGGGATTATATGGGGCACAGTAATAACAATATGGGGACAATAGGGGCACAACAATATTAATAAAGGATACAACTACAATATTAATGGGGGCATCACTAGTATTATAGGGACCTAACATGCCCCTCTCCTTCAAAAAAGTGTTGTCCTCAACGCTTGAGTAGTTATGGATGCTTTTGAATAAAATTCTCATCCTCCCATGTGGAATCTTCAGCGGATAAGTTCTTCCACTTGATGAGATACTCCGAAATGGATCGATTTCGTAGTTGTCAAGTTCTTGTTTCTATGACTGCTTCCAGTTCCAATATAATTTTTCCTTCCTCGTCAAGTTCTGGCAATATTGTTTGAACTAGGATCTTGTCACCTATAACCTTCTTTAAACATGAAACATGGAAAAATGGGTGCACTCGAGAAGCTGCAGGAAGCTCCAATTTGTATGCCATAGTACCAATATTTTGCAACACCTTGTACGAACCATAATACTTTGGTGATAATTTGTTATCCTTCTTAGCTTGCTTGAGGGACATTTGTTTATATGGTTGTAGCCGTAGGAATACCCAATAACCTACATCAAAACTTCTTTCACTACGATGTTGATCTTCCTGTTGTTTCATTCTATTTTGTGCCAACACGAGGTTATCCTTTAAGAGTTGGAGAACTCGTTGTTGATGCTCGATGTGATGTTCCACTGCTTGAATCTTAGAATTTTCTCTTAAATATGATGTGATGGATGGTGGATGATATCCATAAAGTGCCATAAATGGGGTTATTTTTGTTGCAGTATGGAAGGAAGTGTTATACCACCATTCAGCCAGAGGCAACCATTTGACCCATTGTGTTTGTTTATCAGATATAAAGAAACAAAGATATCCTTCCAAACATTTGTTTACTATCTCCGTTTTCTCATCAGATTGAGGATGATAAGATGAGCTATGAGCTAACTGAGTACCAAGACAAGAAAATAATTATGTCCTAAAATTTCCTGTAAAAATGGGATCTCTGTCACTTATAATAATTTTTGGGTTTCCATGTAGCTTTTGAATTGTTTCCATAAATTCTGTAGAAACTGTACTAGCTTTAAATGGATGTGATAATGCACAAAAGTGTGCATATTTGGTAAGTCTGTCAACTACCACCATGATGACACTCTTTCCCTCAGACTTGGGTAAACATGTGATAAAATCCCTTGAAACCTCCTCCCAATGTTGGCTTGGAATGGATAAAGGTTGTAATAGACCTGGTGTCTTAATTGTTTCAACTTTATGTTGTTGGCATACCAAACATTCTGCCACAAACTTTTGAATATCTGATTTAAGGCCATCCAAAAAAAATTCCTTCTTAACCCTGTGGTAAGTTTTTAAAAATCCTCAGTGCCCTCCTAAGGGAGAAGCGTGCAATTCTAGAAGAATCTTTTGTTTGAGTTGGGAATTCTTACAAATGTATAAGCGATCTTTGTACCATAACAAATCATTTTTCCAGCTAAATGTATCAGATGTACTGGAATCTTGTTGTAATTTTCGAATAAATTCCCACACTTCTTCATCATTCTTCCATTCCTCCCTTGCTTCGTTTATCCAATCTGGTTGGATAATAGAAATGGTGCACAACAATGCTTCCACATCCTCATCCTTTCTTGAGAGTACATTTGCCACAACATTTTGCTTCCCTTTTTTGTATATGATTTCAAAATCACAACCCAACATCTTTGTGACCATTTTTGTTGTTCTTCAGAGGATAATCTTTGTTCTAAAAGTATTTAAGGCTATCATGATCCGTTTTTACCTTGAAGTGTCTTCCCATTAGGTAGGTTCGCCATTTCTTAAGTGCATGTAGTATTGCCAACATTTCCTTCTCATAAATAGCTTTGTGTAAATACTTTCCCTTGATTGGACGACTTTCAAAAGCAATGGGTCTTTCATCTTGCATTACAACAACACCAATTCCATTTCAAGAAGCATCAAATTCCATAATAAAGGTTTTTGTGAAGTCTGGTGTAGCTAAGACTGGTGCTTGGCACATTGCCTCTTTAAGATCTTCGAAGGCCTTTGTTGCTTCTGGAGTCCATGAAAATGCATCTTTCTTCAACAATGTTGTTAGAGGTGCTGCTATTTTCCCATAATTCTTAACAAACTTGCGATAATACCTTGTCAACCCGAGAAATCCTTGCAAATGCTTTATGGATGTGGGGATTTCCCATTCCTTAATGGCTTTAATTTTGCTAGGGTCTACCTTAACTCCTTCATGAGATACAATATGACCCAGATATTCCACCTCTTGTACTCCAAAGAAACATTTGGATCTTTTTGCATATAATTGTTTCTCCTCCAATAGTTGTAGCACCCTGTCAACGTGTTCAACATGATCCTTCCAAGACTTGTTGTAGATTAGTATATTATCAAAAAATACTAACACAAATTTTCTAAGGAAGGGTTTGAAAATGGAATTCATCAAACCTTGAAATGTATAAGGTGCATTGGTAAGGCCAAAAGGCATGACCAAAAACTCATAGTGACCCTCATGAGTACTAAATGTTGTTTTCAGAATTTCTTGAGTCTTCATTCTAATTTGATGATATCCTAAACGAAGATCTAACTTGGTGAAGTAAATTGATCCATGCAATTCATCCAATAATTCATCAATGACAGGAATGGGAAACTTATCTTTAATAGTAAGCTTGTTGAGCTCCCTATAATCTGGACACATGTGCCATGATCCATCCTTCTTGTGCACCAATACTACTGGAGCAGAGAAAGAACTTTGGCTAGGTTGAATTATACCAGCCTCAAGCATTTCTGCAACCATACGTTCAATTTCACTCTTTTGGTCATAGGGATATCTGTACGACCTGATGTTTGGAGGAACACTTCCTGGAATCAAATGAATAGCATGATCATGATCACGAATAGGTGGGAGACCTTTGGGAGTCTCAAATACCTTGGAATGATTGTCCAAGACTTTTTGGAGATATAAAGCAATAGATGAATTCAATGTGGAAACATCTAGCGAACATAATTGTGCAATTACACCTTGTTGTTCCTTTTTTAGAAGCTTTGTCATACCGTTAGAGCTTATTATCTTTCTCGGTTTCCCTGCAATACCCCTTAATTCAACTTCCTTTCCTTCCACTTAAAATTTCATGAAAAGTTCTTGAAAGTTAAAAGCTATTGTACCCAAGGATTGTAGCAATTGGACTCATAGTACAACATCAACACCTCCCATTGGAATGGAAAGCATTGGGCTTTTCAATACATATTCTCCCATGGATAGCTTGATATTATGGCACTTTCCAGAGGAATTTATCGTTCCTCCATTTGCAACCATCACTTGACACTCTGGTGCTGGATATAGGAAGAAATTCAATTCTTTTGCTATCTTACAATGAATAAAATTGTGGGTACTTCCTGAATCAATCAACACTATTACCTTTTTATTCTTGATTTGTCCTTCTATCTTGATGGTTTGAGGAGTGGTAATTCCAACCAATGCATTACAAGATATGGTCGGATTCATTTCTTCTTTATCTAGGCTTTTTTCCTGGAGTGTATCCTCTTCTTTTGACCTTTCTTGTTCCTTTTCTTCTTCCTCTTCACAATCTATGTAGAATAATTTCTTCTCAGCACACTTATGACCTTTAGTGTATTTGCTATCACAACTGTAACAAATCCATTTTGCTCTTTTCTCTTCCAATTGTTGTGGTGTCAACCTTAGAGGTTGTGGAAGGCTAGGGGAAACAACACTTCCATCTTTATAGTTGTGAGTGGTATGCTTCCTGGTTTCCATAATTTTGCTTTCCATTTTCCTTGCTAACCTGAATGCCTTCTCTAATGAATCAGGTTCCCAAAGGTGAACATCATGTTGGATATTATCCTTTAAAGTCCTTATGAACACATCAATCCTATTCTCCTCTGGAATATTTTTTACACTTATGTTCAATTTTTTGAACTCCTCAATGTGCTCCATATTGAACTCTTTTGTTTGAGACTTATCAATTGGCTAAAAAAAGTGTTGCTTTTTGTATCCTCATAATGTGTTGTCAATTCTTTCATAAAAATTGCCCAAGTGATAATTTGTTTACGAGAGCAAAGCCATTGATACCATACAAATTGATTTGGTTCCAAATATAAAGTTGCAATACATACCTTTTGTGTGTTTTGCACATTATTGAGATCGAAAAATTGCTCCATCTGTAATATCCATGTTGCGGGATCCTTGCCATCAAACTTCCTCATATTGATTTTTGGAATATGGTGGGTCTTCGATCCAACATTAGAGTCTATGGAATCATGATTAACATTTCTTTTGTTTTCATCACGAGTTTCCTTTACTACCCTTTCACCATTAGTGACCATTTCTCGTAGCAACTTATTCATATTTATCTTCAATTCTTCCATCTTATCATCCATGCCATTCATCTTAGCTTCCATGCCATCCATCTTAGCTTCTACACCTTTCTTTAAACAATCCATCTTAGCTTCTACACCTTTCTTTAAACCATCCATCTTAGTTTTTACATTGTTCTTTAAACCGTCCATCTTAGATTCTGTTACTTTTTGTGCAAGTGACACTTGTTGCACTTGGTCTCGTAATTTTGATATATCATGTTGCATTTCTTCCTCTTCTTCATGAGTCATGCTAGAGCTTTCAGGTTGTTTAATAGGTGTTTGAATTTTCTTTCCTCGGGGCATCAATTATCGATAATAATGCTTTACTATTCCCTTTGAATTCCTTCAAACTAATTTTTCAAACCAAGCTTATGAAAAAATTTAAAGAAAACTACACACCTTTTCTCACTTTGTAGGAGCTTGATATTAAATCTGATGTATCTCTGTAATTTCAGATCATCTAGTTCTAAAATTACGATCTATAGTAGCTCTTTGTTTCCTCTTTCCAATGCCACCAGTCTGATCCAAATTGGATTCTCCAAGGAAGAGTTATGCATAATCTCCCAAGATGACATGATTATAGACCTTTCCAAAAGAGCTAACTTGTATGAAGTTCCACGTGTTACTGTTTCGACTTTTAGCTCTGAAAAGTATATACAAGAAACTACAGTCTGTCCTCTTTCTGTACCTTCTTACAAAATTTCAATCTGATGCTCAGAGAGAAAGTTATGATGATTTTCCCTAGGTCACCTGTTTGGAATGTAATTCAGGAGTCTGCAAAAAGACCAACTTCCTCAGATCATATCTCCGCAGATATAGCACGAAAAGCTATGAAATTCAAACCAGAGGTTCAGTGCGATTTTGTCTCAAATGGTTTTTTTTTTCACTTCTGAAACGTCGCAGAAAAAAGTTATAGCAAAAATGCTATGATGACCTCTTTGGAGCAACGAAACCCTAGAATCCAAAGCTCTGATACCAAATGTTATGAAACTAGCTCAAAAAAAGATAGAAAAGATACATCAACACCTTAGAATTCAGCCTCTTCGAGGGGGAAACCTCCTTTACATTACATAAATGAACAATTCTTCGATGATTCAAATGACAAAACCTCCTTTCTATATATAGGAGTCTAAGGGGTCACAATATAACCAAGCCGGCCTAACAATAATAATATAAGGGCAAAAAAATAACAATAGAGGGATTCTATGGGGCACAGTAATAACAATATGGGGACAATAGGGGCACAAGAATATTAATAAGGGATAAAACTACAATATTAATGGGGGCATCACTAATATCATAGGGACCTAGCATGGATTTGATGCACTTCTACTTTTTTCCCAGCCTGTGGCTCGCGTCGGTGGTATCCTCCTGAAATCCGCTGAGATGAGGGTTTGGAAGAGGGTTTGAAGGGTTCAGACCAGGCCCAGAGGGGAAAGCATCCGAGAGAGCAGGTATGCCCGTAAAATTTCCAGAGAGGGGGGATGAAAATGGTGCCGAGAGAGGGGTACCATGAGGGAAAACCGATGGTTTGCTAAGGGGAGAGGATGAAGGGAAATGAGATCCGACAGACATAGGGAAAAGTGGGTAGTTCGAGGAGCTAGTGGCGAGGCCAGGACCTATGCAATAGGCCAAAAATTGTAGGGAGGATGGCGACGACGGAGGGGTAGTGGAAACTGGCCAAGGTAGGGTAACAACCAGACATGAGGGCCCCGAGATCGAGGGCAAGGGAGAGATGACTTCTAACAGATTGCTGCTGAAGGGGAGCAATCCATCCATGTTAGAGTGGGGGGATGTCTAGATGGATACATCCTCCAAAGAGTCTTCAGAATAATCCACCAAGTCCATGTCCATAACTTCTCCGAGAGTTATGCGCCAACTGCCACTGAAAATGTGCAAAAAACCGTCGCTGAAGTAGTAACTGTCTACAGATAGAGGAAATGATGCGGGGCACGATGGAGTCATGGGGAGAATAAGCACAATTTAGCGAATGGGGGCAAAGGAATAACGACGTAAGATGGGTACGACAATATGGTGGTGACAGAGCTAGTCGAAACGGAATGGAGGTTTAGTAAAAAACTCATTGCAGTCAAACCCTAGCTCCTGTCAGGCACTATTCGCGGGGGATTTCAGAGCTCCATCACCTCAATCATCAATCTATTCGATTTCAGTTGTAACCAATGATGTGTGGGTTCTCTATTAATTTATATATGCAAGTCTTCTGTTGTTAGGTGAAGCCTACACAAATTAACAAATAGATGTTCCAAAAACTACACCATCCTATTTCCTTGGTCTCCTGAAATCAATTGTGATTTGGACACAACTAAAGGATAATTTAATCTTGTTTGAGTATGTGATGTGCTTGTTAGAATTGGACAAGGTTGAAATATCATATCCCAAATATGATAAAATAAATTTTTCACTTCAAGAAGTATATCTGATTTATGTTGTGACAAGAATAAACCTCAATCATGCAAAATCAAAATAGAGCTTACATTTTAAGAATATTCTCACATATAACTTCCATAATATTCTCTTGAAGAATGCCAATGGTGCCCACACAAAGCAATCCAAATCATCTAATAATCATTATGTTTCATTATATGAACGTGTTATCTAGCTTCTATGTATACTCAACAAATCCTTTCTAGATCATAATCATTCTTTTCTAATGAAATAGATTCAACATATTCTGTCATGATCAAGCTGCTCATTAGGCTTTGTTTCCACTATTTTCAAGTCCTCATATAACACAAACAAAGAATCCACCAATTTTTGGTCTAATGCTATCTCCAAACAAAATTGGATCTCAAGTTATCTCATCAAGCTTGACCCTCACTTTTTGGAAAACAGTTACTCACAAATGAAGTGGAAGAGGGTTGGAATTAAAGATACAAACATAGTCTCAAATCTAAGGATAGAATGATTTGGGGACTCTTCAATCTAACCATGGAAAATTTAATCACTTGAGAGGAGAGATGAGAGGTGGCCTAGCTAAATGTTTCACTTGCAATCATTGTACAACTTGTGGGTGAAGGAGAAAATACCTGGATAAGTGAAATTGCTCAGGTATATAAGTAAGTCACCCAACCACCAATGATAATTCTCAACAAGTAATGGAAATGTCCAAATAGAAAACAAGTGAATCAATTATGGAATAAGAAACCAAGAGAGCCTATACGATCACCGTACAATCACTATGACCTATGGAAGTCCCTTGATCTGTAATTGAAAAACCTATGGCCTCCAATAAGGTGGAAACAATCTATGAGAGGAAGAAAACACCTAGGTAAGGAATTTATTCAACTCAGGCAAGAAATTAAGTCGACTTAAGAAAAATAATCAACTAGCAATGTAAGATCAACTTGGTGAGAGAGATGTCAATCTTGGGAGTGAGATGATTAGTCCAACAAGTGTAAAATTAACTAAATTGAGTGAGGGTTCCAATTTTAGTTGTTTTAAATTCCCTTTTTATGATCCTTAAATAATTTTAAATTTATATTTTGATGCCATACATTCACCCCTAGGAAAGGGACATCGAGAAGCCTCCATGTTTAAGAGAAGCATACAAGAACACAGGGGATGCCATTGGTGACATGCTCATCACCAATCCACTTGTGATATGCCAAGAAGCAAACAATAATACTTCCCAAACTCTAAAGAAAGTAAACCATGGTAATACCTCCATCCTATTCTTGTTATTATAGTAGTTATTAACTTAGGTGGACTTTAATCAAGGCCATTAGTGCCTATCTTGATTCTCCATACTCATGATATGGTACTAGTCTCCTCAAGGCATGTGCATTGAAACCTTGGTTTATGAAAAACTAACCATATGAGATGGTGTACATGAAGAAATTGATATTCCAAAATTATCCTTGAGTGATTTTTACCTATGTATGGGCCTATCCAAATGAATGTCTTGTGGGAAGTGCATATGGTGGATTATAATAGTAGAATGTTCCATGAATCATTATAATGCTAATTCCTCAGACTCATTATTGGTAGTAGTGCCAACCCCCATGAAAAAGTTATTTATGGTTTCCTTTGGATTCCAAGATGATCTCCCATGTGCCTGCCTCAAGATGTGCAATCTTCTCCTATTTTATATATTATTTTGATGGAAAGTTATGGTGCACATTATTAGGATATGTATTTAACTTTTCATTTTTATTTTTTTGGCAAAGAGCTTGTGACTAGAGATAAGGAAGGTCTCATTCAGTTGTCATCTGATAAGGCACTACTTGTTGATCCTAGTTTTGCAGTTTATGTTTAGAAGTATGCACAAGTATGAAGGTTTCAATATGTTTTTATAAATAAATACACTTACTTATGGTTCATAATTGTGTAAATGAATGCATGTGGTGGTCTAGAATTTCATTGGTGTTGTTTTTACCATCTCTAGGATGAGGATGCTTTCTTTGTTGACTATACAAAAACTCACTTGAAGCTTTCTAAACTTGGGTACTTTTCATTACAATTCCATCCACTTGAATTGATGTATGATATTTCCATTATTAATTTTCTAAATTATTTGTTTTGTTTTTTTTTTTTTTTTTCGTCTAGGGTTGCTAATGTGTAAATCCAAATATATGGGAGAGAAAATTCCTTGCAATATATCTTCATATTGTATTTGATCTAATATTTTTTATTATAAGGTCACATAGAACTTAGTGTTATGTGCCCTAGTAATACTTGAACCTACATATTTTTGGAAAGCATCAATTTCCTTTTCAATGAACATTGAATACAACATTTTGGACTATGCTTATTTTATATCATGCACATATTTTAATTGAATGTTTCATTCTTGTTAAAAACTGCAACCCAAAGCTTAGTATGTGAAAAAAAATATAATGATAATTATAATTGGATTTCTTTTTTTCCATTTGTGAATTTGAAATATTATTTAATTGTTAATTGCATATATTAAATTGGAAACAAGGAATGTATTTTAAATGATGCCTTACAAATCCCTTGAAGGAAGTGTTTTCTCTCATCAATCTCTAACTCCCTTTATAGTTCAAAGAAAATGACTTTAGACTGATAATTGCTTATCTATTGGGCGATGAAATTATAGAGTTTCATTGCTTCTTTTTATTTTCACATTTTAAGACATCCTATGTGAAAACACTTATCAAGCTATGTGCCTTGCACATGGCAATACTTTTCATAATAATCATGACTTTAGATCTTGGTCAAACTCTTTTGATTCCTGAAAGAACGAATGGATATCTTAGACCTGTAGATTGTTGGTTGATATTCAACAACTTAGTAACTATCATATTACTTGCGGTGGGAAGGAGGTGAGAAATTAGGAAAATATTTCCCCTTCCAAATCTTTTCCTCTCCATTCGGAGTTAAAAATTCTCAAAAGTTCACATTTTACTATCATTCATATTTTTTAGATTGAATTTACAATTCATCTTTAAACTCTTATCTTTCATATTTTTTAGGTTAACCTTCCATTTCATCTATAAACTCTTCACTGAGTAGATTTGTGTCTTTGATGCCATGCATGTAAGATACTTTTCAATTACAGTTGTGGTGTAGGTAAATTCTTAGTGCAGACACAAACAATTCCTCTAACCTGAGAGAGTGGGTCTAGCCACAAACAGACAATCTATGGAAATTCTCTTTAAGATTGAATCAATTAAGAGGGCCTACCTCTTAGAACACTATTCCGCTTGGTGATGATCCTACTTCCTCACTCCAACTATCTTCCGTTTCCTTCCTTCGAATACCTAAAACAAGCAAATAACAACAAAAACAAATGTGATACCATACAATATTGTATTTAGCCTACTTAATAGGTCAAGGAACATTAAGCCATAAAGATGTAAAATGACACTTCATGTAGGAAATCAATCGATAGTTGCATTAATATAAATCAGAAAGAGATTACAACCAGTGCCTTGACATTGCTGGTCTCCTCCGACGTATCCAGGTTCCCACACTTCTGCTAGAACTTCATGGATAGCCCCAACATTGGAAGTTTTAATGCTTCTTTCCCTCTAGTCTCAAACCAAACCAAAATCATACTATTCTCCCTCAAACACACATTAGAAAGCTATAAGATATAAATGACTTGCTGGTTATTCACACTTGCTCCAAAACTCCAACTAGATTTTGCTTGAGGAAAAGAGAGGTTTATATAGCTTGGATGGATGGGAGATGGTTCCTCTCATCATGGGAGAAGGTATTATCTCTTAAGGTTGTTCCATCCTAATAAGGGAAAGGAGCCCAAACTAATTTCCTCGGCTCTATCTGGCCCAACCATCTACTAGACTTCTGTTATGAAGCTTCTAGACATACAAGCTTCGACTCCTTATTTAAAAAACCTTCCAAAAGAGGATTGATGTGACTGGAAAGGGATCAATCACTCCGATCAGTGTGAGGGATAATTTTAACCTCTGTAAATCGGCGCGAGGAGAAAACTGGTCAGTAGTGTCGGTCTTGTAAACTGGGATAGAAGAAAGGTTCTTGGGAAATGGTGTAAAGGGGAATTATTCTTCTCATGAAAAGGGACATACTAGGAGTTTCTCCGTGATGGGAAAGAATGTCGGGTACACTGTAGAGGTCCTCCAGGATCTTAGACGGGGAGTACAAGGACAGTGACAAAATGTTGTGTAACAATAGTATAGGTGGATATGTAGTACTTTGAAATGGAAGCAAGGTTACTTACTTGTTTAGAATTGATATTTTAGAATATGGGGTGAACAAGGTGTTGTGCTCAATTCTTAATTAACTAGGGTATTGGGATTGCATCATAATCAATCTTCTTGTTAGTTTGGTGGTTTATGGTCAATTTGCTAGGAATTCCAATGAATCAAATTGATTGTTTCTTTTTATTTTCTATTTTTCTAAATATTTCTGCTCGTCACTCTTCTGACGATGGAGGTTTCATTTGTACAATGACAGGAAGCCTCCAAACATCAAAAGAAAAGGGTGGTGGGTATGTAAATTTTGTTGAAATACCTTCATAGTTGTTAGTTGACTAATACAATATTTCATCAATCTTACGACGATAGGTAATGTTCAACCGTTGAACGAAAAGTGTGGTGAGTATGGAAATGTCATCGAAGGATGTCTTATGTTATTAGTTTACCAACACATTTTTTTCATTATTATCAAAACGCTAATAAAATGTCCTTTTGTCAATATTACGATGACATGGAATGCCGATTATGAGCATCGAACTCCAATGAACGATTTTGTTGAGAAACAACTTCTGTCTTCGATGATACGTTTCCATAACTATTGTCAGAATTCTGACGATTGTAAAAATTTAAATAGTATGACTATATCGAACACGACATTTAGTGAGGCCTATTTTTGTCATTATATGATGAAACTTTGTCGCAAGAATAACAAATTTCCGTAAAAGATTGGATCAGTTTTTATTAGTGACCATCAAAAGTCCACTCCATACTACCCCCATGAAAATGTGCAAGTATAATTTATTAATAGGGCATTAGATAACACTCTTGTCAAAGTGATTAGTGGGAGCAAAAATAACTAGACATAAAGGCTTGTTGAAGCCACTTGGGCCTCTAACACTACTTCAAAAACCACCACTAGTTCCACCCCCTATGCGTTAGCCTACATGAAGAAGTCTTTATTCTCAATTTAATTTGAATGAAACACACTGAGGATGACAACCTAGATGGAAATTGATTTAACTAAAGCATAGGCTGGTAAGATTGAACAATTGAATGCATTAGATAAGTATAGAATGTAGGCCTTGTGATGCAAGCACAAACTACTTATAATTTAATATCCACCATCATGTAATCACAACTTAAAATATACACCGAAAAAACACTCACATAAGAAGCAAGGCAATAAAATTTGTTGTATAATTCCCCCATAAGGGAAATCTCTATTAATCAATCATGCACACTATGTTACATTTAGCATACAAACTATGTCATTATATAAGATGAAGATACCATTAAAAATACATCATAGATGGAAAATTAGTTCCATTATTCCCTCAACAAATTCCCTATCTATCTCCTAAGATCTCTCCACAATCTCTCCATGATTTTCTCAACAATATCATCCCTATATTCATTAAATTCTCACCATTTCTCATCCCTACATAGACTTAGAATAAGTTGACACTATCATATTTCCTCATGATATTATTTATTAAACATTACAATTAGGAATAATTCCTTTGTCCCCTTTTTATTGAGTATTAAATTGGTCCCTTTTTGTCTTTTCCTTATTGTTCTTTTTCTTCGTCTTTGATTGATATTTAGTCTTCTTCTCCACTTTTTCTTTTGTACATGAAATCATAAACTTAAGTTGAAGTCCATATTAAAGAGTATCCATCCACCATAGTACATGGGTTTCTAGTTGTTGTATCTGTCGGTTCTTTATGAAGCTCCTTCTCATACCTCACCAAGCTTCTCTTGCTAAACTTGGCCTTTTGGTATTCTTGGTTCCTACTGCTAGACACTTTTAAGTTTTCTCTGCTCTTTAGTTGTCATAGTTGTAGACTTATGCACCTTCTCACTTATTCTAAAAAGCTTCACCTACTCTTTCCTCTAGACAACTCTAACCATATTTGAAACTATGGAGTTGTCTCAACAACTTCTACCCAACCGTAGTTGGAATTTGTTCTGCTATAAGGGTTTCTATCACATATTCTCTCTTTGGAGTCTTCATGAATATTCCTTTTCCTACATCAATCATCTTATGTTCCTTTCTTTAATCATGGAGTCGTCTACTACATCATTTCTATCAAAGTTTGCTTCTCCTTTATTTATTGATTATCTCTTTGATCAATCCCTGAATAAAATTGCTTCTTGTAGGATGGTTGCCTTCATCCAACAAGACATATGCAATGTCCTTCATACATTTACATGTTTACAAAATGTTTTTTTTCTAGTTTACACAAAATCCAACAAGATACCAATAACTTTGGTTTGGAAAACTTAATTGACACACCCATGTCATGATTTGACAAGACTTAATCTATGAACTTGAATAAACTCATAACTTGACATTCTCAACTTTCATGACTTGAAATAATTTAATTTTTTGGGTGTCACGGAACACTGAACATGAACCCTTATACATCTTTTTTTTTCATACTTTTTCTTGACTCCAAGTTCCATTAAACTCCTACTTTAGATCATGACAATAGACACATCACCTAAATTCATATAATTTCATTACTTATATGACTCAATTCTAACTTTGACATAAGTTAATTATGACCAATATTTTAGGATCAAATACGTGGAGAAACCTTAATGGTCCAAAAAAGCCAAATTTCACATAGCTCCAATGTTAAAAGTCATGCTTCATAAGAACTGCCACACTAGTGTCACCCAACCTTTAAAAAAAATTATTGTATATGTAGTGGGATTTTTTTTACCATGTATATGTCCTTTCTGCAACAAAAACGTTGATGCCCGATCCTACCTAACCTGCAACAAGATCAATGGCTGGGGTATGTAAGAAACATTAACTTATTCTCACTTTCGAATTACATTTTCAATTTATAGAATCTCCAACGAATTCCTTACATACATACATACATACATACATACATTGTTATGAAACCAGCTCAAGAAAAGATAGAAAAGATAGATCAACGCCTTAGAATTCAGCCTCTTCGAGGGGGCAACCTCCTTTACATTACATAAATGAACAATTCTTGGATGATACAAATGACAAAACCTCCTTTCTATATATAGGAGTCTAAGGAGTCACAATATAATCCAGCCGACCTAACAATAATAATATAAAGCCACAAAAATAACAATAGAGGGATTCTATGGGGCACAAAAATAACAATATGGGGGTAATAGGGGCACAACAATATAAATAAGGGGTATAACTACAATAGTAATGGGGTAATCACTAGTATTATAGGGACCCAACATGCCCCTCTCCTTCAAAAAAGTGTTGTCCTCAACGCTTGAGTAGTTCTGGATACTTCTGCATAAAATTCTCATCCTCCCATGTGGAATCTTCAGCGGATAAGTTCTTCCACTTGATAAGATACTCTGAAATTGATCGATTTCGTAGCTGTCGAGTTCTTGTTTCTGTGACTGCTTCCGGTTCCAATATAATTTTTCCTTCCTCGTCAAGTTCTGGCAATATTGTTTGAACTGGGAGCTTGTCGCCTATAACCTTCTTTAAACATGAAACATGGAAAACTGGGTGCAATCGAGAAGCTGCAGGAAGCTCCAATTTGTATGCCATAGTACCAATCTTTTGCAACACCTTGTACGGACCATAATACTTTGGTGATAATTTATTATCCTTCTTAGCTTGCTTTAGGGACATTTGCTTATATGGTTGTAGCCGTAGGAATACCCAATCACCTACATCAAAACTTCTTTCACTGCGATGTTGATCTGCCTGTTGTTTCATTCTATTTTGTGCCAACACGAGGTTATCCTTTAAGAGTTGGAGGACTTGTTGTTGATGTTCGATGTGATGTTCCACTGCCTGAACCTTAGAATTTTCTCTTAAATATGATGTGATGGATGGTGGTTGATACCCATAAAGTGCCATAAATGGGGTCATTTTTGTTGCTGTATGGAAGGAAGTGTTATACCACCATTCAGCCAGAGGCAACCATTTGACCCATTGTGTCTGTTTATCAGATACAAAGCAACGAAGATATCCTTCCAAACATTTGTTTACTATCTCAGTTTGCCCATCAGATTGAGGATGATAAGATGAGCTATGAGCTAACTGAGTACCAAGACAAGAAAATAATTCTGTCCAAAAATTTCCAGTGAAAATGGGATCTCTGTCACTTACAATAATCTTTGGGTTTCCATGTAGCTTTTGAATTGTTTCCATAAATGCAGTAGAAACTGTACTGGCTTTAAATGGATGTGATAATGCACAAAAGTGTGCATACTTGGTAAGTCTGTCAACTACCACCATGATGACACTCTTTCCCTCAGACTTGGGTAAACCTGTGATAAAATCCATTGAAACCTCCTCCCAACGTTGGCTTGGAATGGATAAAGGTTGTAATAGACCCGGTGTCTTAATTGTTTCAACTTTATTTTGTTGGCAAACCAAACATTCCGCCACAAACTTTTGAATATCTGATTTAAGGCCATCCCAAAAAAATTCCTTCTTAACCCTGTGGTAAGTTTTTAAAAATCCTGAGTGCCCTCCTAAGGGAGAAGTGTGCAATTCCATAAGAATCTTTTGTTTTAGCTGGGAATTCTTACAGAGGTATAAGCGATCTTTGTACCATAACGAATCATTTTTCCAGCTAAATGTATCAGACGTACTGGAATCTTGTTGTAGCTTTCGAATAAGTGCCCACACTTCTTCGTCATTCTTCCATTCCTCCCTTGCTTCGTTTATCCAATCTGGTTGGATAATAGAAATGGCACACAACAATGCTTCCACATCCTCATCCTTTCTTGAGAGTGCATCTGCCACCACATTTTGCTTCCCTTTTTTGTAGATGATTTCAAAGTCATAACCCAACATCTTTGTGACCCACTTTTGTTGCTCTTCAGAGGATAATCTTTGTTCTAAAAAGTATTTAAGGCTATCATGATCCGTTTTTACCTTGAAGTGTCTTCCCATTAGGTAGGGTCGCCATTTCTTAAGTGCATGGAGTATTGCCAACATTTCCTTCTCATAAATAGCTTTGCTTAAAAACTTTCCCTTGATTGGACGACTTTCAAAAGCAATGGGTCTTTCATCTTGCATTAGAACAGCACCAATTCCATTTCCTGAAGCATCACATTCCACAATAAAGGTTTTTGTGAAGTCCGGTGTAGCTAAGACCGGTGCTTGGCACATTGCCTCTTTAAGATGTTCAAAGGCCTTTGTTGCTTCCGGAGTCCATGAAAATGCATCTTTCTTCAATAATGTTGTTAGAGGTGCTGCTATTCTCCCATAATTCTTAACAAACTTGCGATAATACCCTGTCAACCCAAGAAATCCTCGCAGATGCTTTATGGATGTGGGGATTTTCCATTCCTTAATGGCTTTAATTTTGCTAGGGTCTACCTTAACTCCTTCATGAGATACAATATGACCCAAATATTCCACCTCCTGGACTCCAAAGAAACATTTGGATCTTTTTGCATATAATTGTTTCTCCTCCAATAGTTGTAGCACCCTGTCAACATGTTCAACATGATCCTTCCAAGACTTGCTGTAGATTAGTATATCATCAAAAAATACTAACACAAATTTTCTAAGGAATGGTTTGAAAATTGAATTCATCAAACCTTGAAATGTTGAAGGTGCATTGGTAAGGCCAAAAGGCATGACCAAAAATTCATAATGACCCTCATGAGTTCTAAATGCCGTTTTCGGAATGTCTTCAATCTTCATTCTGATTTGATGATATCCCGAACGAAGATCCAACTTGGTGAAGTAAATTGATCCATGCAATTCATCCAGTAATTCATCAATGACAGGAATGGGGAACTTATCTTTAATAGTGAGCTTGTTGAGCTCCCTATAATCTGGACACATGCGCCATGATCCATCCTTCTTGTGCACCAATACTACTGGAGCAGAGAAAGAACTTTGACTCGGTTGAATTATACCAGCCTCTAGCATTTCTGCAACCATACGTTCAATTTCACTTTTTTGGACATAGGGATATCTGTACGGCCTGATGTTTGGAGGAACACTTCCTGGAATCAGATGAATAGCATGATCATGATCACGCATAGGTGGGAGACCTTTGGGAGTCTCAAATACCTTGGAATGATTGTCCAGGACTTTTTGGAGATCTGGAGAAATAGATGATTCCAATGTGGAAACATCTAGCGAACATAATTGTGCAATTACACCTCTTTGCTCCTTTTTTAGAAGCTTTGTCATACCATTAGAGCTGATTATCTTTCCTGGTTTCCCTGCAATACCCCTTAATTCAACTTCCTTTCCTTCCGTAGAAAATTTGATGAAAAGTTCTTGAAAATTAAAAGCTATTGTACCCAAGGATTGTAGCCATTGGACTCCTAGTACAACATCAGCACCTCCCATTGGAATGGAAAGCATTGGGCTAGTCAATACATATTCTCCCATGGATAGCTTGATATTATGGCACTTTCCAGAGCAATTTATTGTTCCTCCATTTGCAATCATCACTTGACACTCTGGTGCTGGATATAGGAAGCAATTCAATTCTTTTGCTACCCTACAATGAATAAAATTGTGGGTGCTTCCTGAATCAATCAACACTATTACCTTTTTCTTCTTGATTTGTCCTTCTATCTTGATGGTTTGAGGAGTGGTAATTCCCGCCAATGCATTACAAGATATGGTCGGATTTATTTGTTCTTCATCTAGGCTTTGTTCCTGGAGTATATCTTCTTCTTTTGACCTTTCTTGCTCCTTTTCTTCTTCCTCTTCACAATCTATGTAGAATAATTTCTTCTCAGCACACTTATGACCTTTAGTGTATTTGCTATCACAACTGTAACAAAGCCCTTTTGCTCTTTTTTCTTCCAATTGTTGTGGTGTCAACCTTATAGGTTGTGGAAGACTAGGGCAACAACACTTCCGTCTTTATAGTTGTGAGTGGTATGCTTCCTAGTTGCCATAATTTTGCTTTCCATTTTTCTTGCTAACCTGAATGCCTTCTCTAATGAATCAGGTTCCCAAAGGCGAACATCATGTTGGATATTATCCTTTAAAGACCCTATGAACACATCAATCCTATGCTCCTCTGGAATATCTTTTACCCTTATGTTCAATTTTTGGAACTCCTCAATGTGCTCCATTATTGAACCCTTTTGTTTGAGACTTATCAATTGGCTAAAAAAAGTGTTGCTTTTTGTATCCTCATAATGTGCTATCAATTCTTCCGTAAAAATTGCCCAAGTGATAAATTTTTTACGAGAGCAAAGCCATTGATACCATACAAACTGATTTGGTTCCAAATATACAGTTGCCATACGTACCTTTTGTGTGTTTTGCACATTATTGAGATCGAAGAACTGCTCCATCTGTAATATCCATGTGGCGGGATCCTTGCCATCAAACTTCCTCATATCGATTTTTGGAATATGGTGGGTCTTCGATCCAACATTAGAGTCTATGGAATCATGATTAACATTTCTTTTGTTCTCATCATGAGTTTCCTTTACTACCTTTTCACCATTAGTAAGTATTTCTTGTAGAAAATTTGTCAAATTTGTCTTCAATCTGCCATGTTTGTCTTCAAATCTGTCTTCAAATCTACCATGTTTGTCTTCAAATCTGTCTTCAAATCATCCATCTTAGCTTCCATGCCCTTTATCTTAGACTCCACACCATTTATCTTAGATTCCACGCCATTTATCTTAGATTCCATGCCATTTATCTTAGCTTCTGTTAGCTTTTGTGAGCGTGACATTTGTTGCACTTGTTCTTGTAATTTTGATATATCATGTAGCATTTCTTCCTCTTCTTCATGAGTCATGCTAGAGCTTTCAGGTTCCTTACTAGGTGTTTGCATTTTCTTTCCTCGGGGCATCAGTTACCGATAATAATGCTTTACTATGCCCTTTGAATTCCGTTAAACCAAGCTTACACAAAAATTAAAAAAAAAAACTACACACCTTTTTTCACTTTATAGAAGCCTGATATTGAATCTGATGTATCTCTGTAATTTCAGATCATCCAGTTCTGAAATTTCAACTTGTAGTAGCCTTCTACGTCCTCTTTCCAATGCCACAAGTCTGACCCAAATTGGATTCTCCAAGGAAGAGTTATGTGAAATCTCCCACAGTGACTTGCTTTTAGACTAGTTCAGTAGAGCAAACTTGTACGACGTGCCACGAGTCACTGTTTCAACCTTTGGATCTGAAACTCACATACAAGAAACTACAGTCCGTCCTCTTTCTGTACCTTCTTACGAAATTTCAATCCGATCCCCAGAGAGAAAGTTATGACGATTTTCCCCAGGTCACCTGTTTTGAATGTAATTCAGGAGTCTGCAAAAAGACCAACTTCCTCAGATCATATCTCCGCAAATATCGCGCAAAAAGCTCTGAAATTCGGACCCAAGGTTCAGCGCGATTTCTTCTCAAATGGGTTTTTTTTGCGACTTCTGAAACGTCACAGAAAAAAAGTTATAGCGAAAATGCCACGATGACCTGTTTGGAGCAGCGAAACCCTAGAATCCAAAGCTCTGATACCAAATGTTATGAAACCAGCTCAAGAAAAGATAGAAAAGATAGATCAACGCCTTAGAATTCAGCCTCTTCGAGGGGGAACCTCCTTTACATTACATAAATGAACAATTCTTGGATGATACAAATGACAAAACCTCCTTTCTATATATAGGAGTCTAAGGAGTCACAATATAATCCAGCCGACCTAACAATAATAATATAAAGCCACAAAAATAACAATAGAGGGATTCTATGGGGCACAGAAATAACAATATGGGGGTAATAGGGGCACAAAAATATAAATAAGGGGTATAACTACAATAGTAATGGGGTAATCACTAGTATTATAGGGACCCAACATACATACATACATACATACATACATACATACATACATACATACATATATATATATATATTTATTTATTTATTTTCTTATGAATTGCAAAAACTGAGTACATACATTCACAAATAATCATATATCTAATTCCTCTTCTATCATTACTAAAATTTTGATGAGTTGGAATTTTCCAAAAAGGAATCCAAGCTCCTTGTTTTTTTCCACGAAGTCTTAGTTTTCTTCATATTTTTCCTCCTACAAATATAGTCTATTTTACTAAACTTAATAAAAAACTACTTCCATCTATATACACAAAGAGGATAGGTTTTTTTTTTTTAAACATCATTCCTATCCAAACTTTCCAATCTTTAAACTAAAACAAAGCTAATTTACTAATAAAACACTTGAATCTAATTCCTTCCACATTTCATTGTTTTTTCCAATTTCAAGAGTAATATGCTCTAACATAAGTCTCATGGGGAAAGAAATTGTCCACAATCTCTTGAACATTTGTGCAATTCTTGGACATATTTGGAACAACCATCCAATTAGCGTCCTCCAATGGATTATTTCTCCATTTCACCAAATAATAAATTACTCTTTTCATCTAGTTTTATTCACCACTTTTTGATCTAATAGCCCTTCAATTTCCTTTGGATTTGCTTTGGGCAATTGCTGCTCCTATTCAACAATTTGATCTAGTTCACTTGAAGACTCATCATCTGAAACTTTTCCTATGCCCTGAAAGGAATACAAATCAGAAACATTAAAAATTAGGGAAATACCAACATTGCTTGGAAGCTTCACTTCATAAGCATTTGAGGAAAATTTCCTTAAAATTTTACAAGGTCCAATCTTCTTGAGTTTTAGCTTGTTTTAAGTTCCTTTGGGAAATATTTTTTTCCTTAAATGTACCATGACTAAATCACCAATCCCAAAGTTCTTCTACCTTCTCTTTGAATCAACCTTTTGTTTGTTTTTATTGCTGCTTTCATGTAGCTATTGTTTAACTCATTCTTGTAATTATTGCATGCTCACTGCAAATTCTTCACCTTCTGCACTTCTTATATCTTATTTTCCCAAATTCCTCAATTAAAATACTCCCCTTAGATGAATTCCATACAAGATCTTGAAGGGACTCATACCTGTACTTTTGTTGGGTTTATCATTGTATGCAAATTCAGTGAGAGCAAGAACCTGATCCCATTGTTTGGGAGTTTCACTTACCAAGCTTCTTAGGATGTTTCCCACGCTCCTATTCACCACTTTTGTTTGCTCATCAGTTTGTTAGTGATAGTTTGAGCTAAAAATAAGGTTAGTACCCAAGTTATTCCATAAATATCTCCAAAAATGATCGACAAACCTTGTTTCTCTATCAGATACAATTCTTCTAGGAAATCCATGTAAACTTACCACCTATTTAAATAAAGAATTGGCAACGTTGGTGGCATCACTAGTTTTTCTACAAGGTATAAAATGTACCATTTTAGATAATCTATCAACCTCAACATAGATAGAGTCATTACCTCTTTGAGTCCTTGGAAATCCCAATATAAAGTCCAAGCTCACTGAATCCCATGGCCTAGCAGGAATCGATAATGCTTGATATAAACCTGTATTTTGACTTCTTCCCTTTGCCTATTGGAAGATCCTACATTTTGCAACAAACATTTTCACATCATCTTACATGCCTGACTAAAAATAAAAAACATTCCAATGAGCAAAAGTTTTATCTTGCCCAAAATGTCGTAATAATCCTTCGCTATGCTTTTCCCTGATAATATTTTCTCTCATAGAACATTTGGGTATGCACAATATGCTATCTTTAAATAACAATCCTTCCTATAACATAAAGCTCAACCATGGAGTTCTATCACCACTAAATGGATTTTTACAAGCAACATATGCATCTTTAAAATCAACATCTTCCTTGTACATCTCCTTCATTTCATCAAATCCTAAAGTGCTGATTTGAAACTCATGCAAAATCAAATTTATTCTACTTAATGCATCAACAACCTTATTTGATTTACCACTTGTATGCTTGATGAAAAATGTGAGAATTTTCAAGAATTCCACCCATTTAACATGCCTTTGATTCAATTTGACTCGAGTGTTCATAAGTTGTAGAGCATGGTTATCAATATAAAGAAAAAAATCTTTGGGCATAAGATAATGCCTCCATTATTTTAAAGCATGAAATATAGCATAGAACTCTTTATCATAAGGGGAACAATTCTGCCTTGCTTCATTTATTTTTTCATTGAAATATGCAATCACCCTTCCTTCTTGACTTAGGACAACTCCAATAGAAGCTCCGCTTGCACATGTCTCAACTTGAAAACATTTGTTAAAATATGGTATGGCTAATACAGGTTGTTCAATTATTCTTTACTTCAATATTTTAAAATTTCTATCAACTGCTACAGTCCATTTAAATGGCTACTTATTCTTCTTGATTGTGACAACAATGGGTGTACACAAACTACTGAAATTGTTTATAAACTTTTGGTAGAATCTTGCAATACCACAAAAGCTTCTTACCTCAAACACATTCCTTAGAATAGGACAGTTAATGATTTCCTTCACTTTATCTAGATCCATCTTCAATTCTTCTTCCAAAATCACAAATCCCAGGTATACTAACTCATTCTTAATGAAGCTACATTTCTTTAAATTTATTAACAACTTCTCTTGCTGCAAGGTGCTCAAAACTAATTTGAGATGCTCTTCTTTTGTTTGGCTATACACTAAAATGTCATCCAAATAAAAAAATAACAAGTTTACATGTAAATTCTTTCAAGATTTCATTCATTAATATCATAAACGTGCTAGGTGTATTGGTAAGGCCAAAAGGCATTACCAACAACTCATACAACCCATTGTTCGTTTTGAAAGTTGTTTTCCATTCATCCCCCTCTCTAATTATAATATGGTGATAGCCACTCTTCAAATCCATTTTAGAAAAATACTTAGCACCACTCAATTAGTCAATCAGATCTTCAGTGTGGGGAAGTGGAAATGTATACCTCATTATAATTTTATTAATGGCCCTTGAATCAATACACATTCTCCATCCACCATCTTTCTTTGGGCTAAGCACGGCGAAAACAACACATGGACTTAAGCTCTCCTTTATTAATCCTTTGTCCAACAAATCCTACACATGTTTCTTTATATATTCATTTTCTTGTGGATTCATGTGGTATGATGCTTTATTCGAAATACTTACCCCCGAAATTAGAACTATATGATGACTAATGCTTCGAAAAGGAAGACAATTATTTGGCAACTCATCAACAATTATATGTGCAAACTCATCCAACATAACCATGACTTATTCAGGAAAATCATTTAAACTTGTGCCGATAATAATTACCTTGGGGTTACCAATCAAAGCAAAATTAATTTCTTCTTTCTTTTTGAGCTCTTGCAGCAGTTCCTTCCCGTCCATAAGTAGAACACTAGGACTAGATTCCTCTTACATATCCTTATCCTCCAAAGGTACTAGCATATATTTTTGTCCAATATTTCTCAAGAGTGTAGGTGTTCTGCCTTCCATCATGAATGGATTTCTTGTCATACTTCCACGATCTTCCCAAAAAAACATGGCACACATCCATTGGAATTATATCACGTAATACCTCATCCTTGTAATTACCAATATGGAACTCCACTTTACACTTCTTATTCACCAATATCTGATAGTATTTTTGCAGCCAAGACACCTTGTAAGGTGTGGGATGTGTTATTCTCTGCAGCCCCAACTTCTCTACCATTTTTGTGGAGATCAAGTTATCTGTGCTACCACTGTCAATCATCACTTTGCAACACTTGCCTCCTGATTTGCATGTGGTCCTGAATAATCTTTTTCTTTGTGCTAGTTCTTTAACTTATTTTTAAGACTTAATCAAGATTCTCTTCATCAATAATGATTCTCCTATCTTTGGTGCTTCTTCATGGATAAATGAAACTACATTTTCTTCTTATGCTTCTACCACATTTTCTCCTTTTTGGCTTGTATGATTACTTGTTGAGAAATGACATCAAGACATTCCAGTTTAATTTGTCCTTGAATTAAGCTATGAATTAAAATCGAATTCTATTCTCATAGCAACTTGTAAATAGTTAATTAAGTTTAATTAACTTAATTATATTAACAATTTCGAGCTGGAAGTATTTTGGAAGTCATATATATGTTCTCCCTAAATTATATGGGTCTAGTATGAGTTTAGATTGAGTTGTAACTAGATAACTCAGTTTACTGAGTTATAGTTAGTTAAACTATTTCTAATTGTTTATTGAACTAGTAGAGGATTAACAATGAATTAGTGCACTTGTGCATCCACAATTGCTACTCCACTCATTAGAAACTCATGCATTTCATTTTTGAGAAATACCCAGTTGAGGCTAGAGTGCAAGGCCAATGTACTATCAATTGTAGGATTTATTGAGTTGTAAATATCAAGCATGAAATCGGGAAGAGGACCTAATTAGGATTGTGCATTTTTGGAAGCATGAATTCCCTTTAAATACCTAGGAATTTCTCAAGTAAATATGGGCTTGGAAGAGAGTGGAAATTGGCTAAGTGTTGGCTAAGAGCGGGCTTGTGAGGTAGAGAGTTGAGCATACTTGTGCAGAATCATTCTAGTGAGGACAAGATTTATATATTCACTCATACTTATGATTTAATGCAATATAGATAGGTGGGGTTTTGAGCTGTGGCTTTCCCCAGGAAACTTATTGTGTTATGTACCATTGATTTGTCTTCTTCTTGTTCATATTGTTTTCATCGATCTATTGGCTTTCGTTGGTTGAAAGTAGAAGTAGATTCTTGTCTCTTGTTTTAGTAGATTACATGAGCTTGTGAATCTATAGGAATATACACGGTATCAAATTTGAATTCAATATAATAGAGGATATTTCAAAGTTTTAAGTTTTGGGTTATAGGTGAAATTCGAATTTGCAATACATACTTTAGGATCGACAGATGGAATTTTACGGTTTGCGGCTCAAGTATGCCTTCGAAGGAAACTTGAATTATATATCCCGAAGGGAAAAAATGAAGGTTGTACTAGAGGATAATGGATTGGAGGAATTTGTTGATCAAGACATTCCTAAGACAACAACATTAGATGCACACAATTTGGCTGAATGGAAGAAGTGTGTGGTGAATGTGAGGTAGATAATCCTTGAGGGAGTTTGAGATCACATTGTCTCGAGTATCCATGGCAAGGAAACTCCATATTCTATGTAGAAGTTATTGACGGACTTGTATCAGAACATGAGTGACCAAAGGAAATTGGCACTGAAGGTCAAACTTCAAAAAATCAAAATGGAGAAAGGGGAGACTATTCCAAAATACTTGACCAAGTTCACTCAATATCATGATGAACTTTGAATTTTTGGAATCATGGTTTCCGAGGATGATATGGTGGGTCTTGCTCTTCTGGGACTCCCAAAGAGTTGGCGTAGTTATTATGACTCTATCAATGGTCGAGATAAGCTTCCAGATTGGGAATGACTATGATCGGATTTGATGTGGGAGGAGATCAGGAGGAACACAACAGATGGCTCTTCATCAAATATTGATGATGAAGAGAAATATGGCTTAGTGATTAAGGTGAAGAAGGGGAAAGGGAAATCTTCCCATTCCAAATTAGATTCTTGTCATGGAGGCAAGAAGAAAGACATGACGAAAATTAAGCTCTTTCATTGTCATGAGCTGGGCGATTTACTACAAATTTTCCACTCAATAAGTCCAAGAAGAAGTCCTTAGGAGGAGCGATGGGTGACACTTTTGCCTCTCGATTCGAATTGGACTTTTCCCTCCTTGAATGCATGGTGTCATCAATGATGGGAAGTGTATGGTACTTAGACAATGGAGCTTCATTCCACATGACTGGTGACAAGGATTTATTCAGTGATCTGGAGGAGAAAGATCTCCATATGTATATTGAGATGGGTGATGATGATAAGTATAGTGCTACTAGATTGGGAACGGTTACTTTTCAGAGGGAGCATGGGGCTCCACTCACCTTGAAGAATATTATATATGTGCCTGGGCTGAAGAAGAACTTGGTATCCATTTCCATGCTTGAGGATAGAGGCTATGATGTGATCTTCTCGAAAGAAAAGGCGTTCCTTCGATACGTAGCCATAGATCAAGTAAAGAAGATAGGGATTCAAGTTAAGAATATCTATAAGATGGAGGTAGAGGATTGTGATTCTTTGAGCACGAAAGCAGAGATGGTGTAGAGCCGAGATGTTGGTGAGTTGTAGCACAAGAAACTGGGTCACTTGCATCATGGGGCATTGAAGATCATGCAACAAATCTCCACCAGTTTTCCCAAAGGTACACTAGAGAAAGTTGATACATGCAAGGGGTGTACTTTGGGTAAATACACCAAGTATTCCTTTGATGATAGAGACAATTGAGTAGAGGCTATTCTAGATCAAGTCCATTCAGATGTGTGTGGACCATTCTCAACATCATCCACGACCAAACACAGGTATTATGTTATATTTTTTGATGAATTTTCTAAAAAATAATGGATATTTTTCATTTAGAAAAAGGATCAAACCTTCACAAAGTTTTGTGAGTTTAAAGCATTGGTGGAGAAAGATTCGGGAAAGAAGGTTAAATCTCTACATAGTTATAATGGTGGTGAGTATGTCTCAAATGATTTTAAGAACTTCTGTGCATCGTAAGGGATTAAACAGGAGTTGATGACACCCCATAACCCTCAGCAGAATGGGGTGGCCAAGAGGAAGAATATAAGCATAGTATGGGAAACGAGGGTGATGTTGCATGATTAGGGTCTCCAACTATACTCGTGGGCTGAGGCATGTGACACAACAGTTTATGTTCAGAACCGTAGCCCACATTAGATACTTGGGATGAAGACACTAGAGGAGGCTTATTCTGGTAAGAGGCCAGACGTTGATCACTTCAGGATTTTTGGGTCATCGGTATATTACTTGTGACCAAAGATGCACGAAAGAAGCTTGAGCCGACATTAGAGTTGGGGATATTTTTGGGGTACATTGATACACCTCACAACTATCGGGTGTACTTGCCAACCAATGATGAGAGTGGTTCGCAGGGATGTTAGATTCAATGAGGAGAAGGCCATGTGAGCTTCCCTTGAGAGGGAGCTTAAGCTACATGCGGTTGAGGAGATTTTAGCTCCTAAAGAGGAGGAGCCTTAGATTGATGTGGAGCATCCACATGCAGAGGATCTAAGAGTGGAGAAATACACTGAGGAAAAGTCTTCTAGAGATGGGAGAAATCACACTAGATAGGCATATAGATTGATGTCAGATGCTAGAGAGAATGTGGGAGCACCCACATCACAATATAGATAGAGGAGGTCGCCTGAAAGGTACAATAGATACATGGATTTTATGAGTAGATGTTTTGTGACAAAGCCATCTTCCTTTGAGGAAGTAGTGCAACAACCAATTTGGGTTGATGCCATGGTGGAGGAGTATCAATTCATAGTTCATAACAATGTTTGGGACGTGGTCCCGAGACTAGAGGATAAGTTTGTGGTGAGCTCCCATTGGATTTACAAGGTAAAGAAAGATACAAATTTTAGTGTGGTTAAGCATAAGGCTATATTTGTGGCCCGTGGATTTTCACAGGTAGAGGGGATTGACTATGATCAGACCTTTTCTTCTGTTGCAAGGTACTCGTCGATAAGATATATATTGGCACTATTAGCGCAGATGGGTTGGAAGATACATCAGATGGATGTGAAGAAAACCTTACTTAATGATACGATTGAGGAAGAGATGTACATAGAGAAGCCTAAAGGTTTTGAAACCTTCAACCATGAATCACATGTGTATTGACTCAAGAGAGCGTTGTATGGGTTGAAGCAATCACCTTGTGCTTAGTAAACCGGGATAGATAGCTACTTCACTGGGTTGGGGTTCACGAAGAGTGAAGTGGATGGGAACCTGTACCACATAGTGGTGGAAGGTAAAATGTTGAACATTGTACTTTATGTTGATGATCTCATATTGACATGTGATGATCAAATGATCAAATATTGCAAGGAGGACCTTGCAAGAGAGTTTGAGATGAACGAATTGGGGCTCATGCATTAATTTCTTGCCATGAAGTATGGCATGATGATGGGGAGTTGTTTGTGTCTCAAGGAAAGTATGCCAACGATATACTTAGGAGGTTCCACATGGAGAAATGCAAGCCTTTGGAAACTACTCTAGTTGGTAATTGGAGGAAGGAGGATGCTACTTCGGGAGAGGTAGTGGAAGCTACTATTTATAAGCAATTTGTGGGTTTACTTATGTACCTGGTGAACACACGACCATATTTATGCTATGCAGTTAATCAACTGAGTCAAGCGATGGTTAAGCCTACCAAGTTGTACTAGAAGGCGACAAGCATGTATTGAGATACCTCAGGGGCACTACTCAGTACGAATTATGGTACAGATGGATAGAGGGAGTGAAGCTTCAAGGCTTCACGGATGCAGATTGGGTGTGGAGTCCATATGACTGGAAAAGCACATCAAGAGGGATTTGCAATATTGGGTTAGTCACAGTTTCTTGGTATAACAGGAAATAAAGAACAGTTGCACTCAGTTCGTAAGAGGCACAGTACACGGCTGCAAGTCAGGAAACATGTGAGGCCATCTAGATGAGGAAGATCCTGGTTGGTCTGTTTGGTCAGAAGATGGATCCGATAATGGTTTAATGCGATAATCAAAGTTGTATCAAACTCTTTGAAAATACAGTTTTTCATGACAGGTCCAAGCACATTGATATCTGATATCATCATCTCAAATATTGTGTATTGAGGTCAATCATGTTGTTAGAGTACATTCCCACGAAGGAGCAAGATGATGACATTTTTACAAAGGCATTGTCAAGATGTAAATTTGAGTTTCACAAAGATAGGATCAGGGTAGCAGATAATCCCTTTCTTGTTGAGAGGGAGTGTTGAGAAATGGAAACAAGAAATTCTAGTTTAATTTGTCCTAGAATTAAACTGTGAATTAAAATTGAATTCTATTCTCATAGTAACTTGTAAATAGTTAATTAAGTTTAATTAACTTAATTAGATTAGCAATTTTGAGTTGGAAGTCTTTTGGAAGTCATGTATATGTTCTCCCTAAATTTTAGGGGTCCAGTATGAGTTTAGATTGAGTTGTAATTAGATAACTCAGTTTACTGGGTTATAGTCAGTTAAACTAATTTTAACTGTTTGTTGAACTAGTAGAGGATTAGCAGTTAGTAAGTGCACTGGTGCATCCACAAGTGCTACTCTAGATAACTGAATATTCGCTTGTTAGAAAGTCATGCATGTCAGTCATGAGAAAGACACAGTTGAGACTAGAGTGCAAGGAAAGTGTACTATCAGTTATATGATTTACTAAGTTGTAAATATCTTGCATGCAATAAGGAAGAGGACCTAATTAGGATTGTGCAATTTTGGAAGCATGCATTCCCTTTAAATACAAGTTATTCATCCTAGGAATTACACAAGGAAATAGGGGCTTGGCAGGCAGTGGAAATTGGATAAGTGTTGGCTAAGAGTGGGCTTGTGAGGCAGAGAGTTGACAATATTTGTGTGGAATCGTTCTATTGAGAATAAGCTTTGTATCTTCACTCATATTTCTGATTTAATGCAATACAGATAGGAAGGGTTTTGAGTAGTGGATTTCCCTAGGAAAACTTATTGTGTTATGTGCCATCAATTTGTCTTCTTCTTGTTCATATTTTTTTCATTGATCTATTGGCTTCCATTGGTTGAAAGTAGAAGTAGATTCTTGTCTCTTGTTTTAGTAGATTACATGAGATTGTGAATCTACAGGAAAATCTACATTATTTTTTGGACAATCCCACGACATATGTCCCAATTTACCACATTTGTAACATTGAACTTAGTAGCCTCTACCTTGACCATGTCCTCTTGATAAAGGCCTTCTTTCTCTTGATTCACCTCCTCTTGATGGTTGACTGCTTGAACTACCTTTGACTTCCTTTGGAGGCTAAGTTTTCTCCCAGTGGTTGGTTTTTCCTCTTCCCCTTAGAGGACTTCTCCCTCTATTCCTTTGGCTTTGATTTCTATCCAGTTTTTCCTCTGCTTTCAAGGTGAATTAGTAAGCATCTTTTACAGTTATGGGTGAAAATAGGCTAAAATCATCTTTAATCTCCAACCTCATCCCATTGATATATCTGGAAACCTTTTCAGGTGTTTCTTCAATGTATCCTATTCTAATATTCACCTTGTAAAATTCTTCAGTATACTCTTTAACAATCAATGACCTTTGTTTTAAGTTTTGTATTTTCTTGAATAAATACAACTGGTAATATTTGGGTAAAAATTTACCTTTAACCTTCACCACCATTCTACTCCAACTTTTTATCTTGGCTTTATTCTTTCTTCTCCTTTCTTCTTAGACTCCATCCTACCAAAGAGTTGTGTGTCCTTTCAATCTAGTAACAAAAAACTTCACCTGTTTGTCATCACCTACCTACTCGTACTCAAAATGGTTATCTAAAGCATTGATCAAATCTATTAATTCTTTTGGTTCCAAGCTACCACTTGTTGAGCTAATTTATGGTCCTAAATTAACACAATTATTTCTTATCAATCCGGGTTGTTTATGCTTTGAGGCAAGTTCACTATATGTGAAGATCAGATATAACCAAACCTTGAAAGATAAGTTATTCAAAAGCTAAAAGTAATACATCCTATAACTCTAATTCAATCAACTTAAAAAGAGAGAAACATTGAAAGGGTTCTTGACCTCAAGAAGTCCACCTTCACCTCAATTATCACTTAATGAATCAGAGATTGAAACCAAAAGCTTAATATGGATAAATTATTAATGAAAGAAGCTCTTAACTTAAGAGACACATAAGATATTCCATCATAATTCATTCATCTCAACATCTAAATCTTAATGGAAATAAAACTACTTGCATGCAAACAAAAGAAACTAGTTTTGATTCATCATTTTAGCAGAAGGGATGCCCAACTTGAACACCTGTTTTTCCAACTCAATAAAGTGATGAATAAGCTATTAACAAATGAAATCAATCACTATGCATGAACCATAAAGCAAACTGAAATAAAGCTTTGAAAAACTAGTGCTACAATCAATCAGATTACAAGGAAATAAAACTAGTTAACAAGGAAGTGTACTTAGCTTGGAGTGGGGGCCCTCCACCCTTGCCTTGCACACTTTGAGAGGTGATATCAGAAGCTTAGATCAGTCACACATCCATAGCATTGCACAACAAAATAATAATAACACAAGTCTTCAAATTAACTTCTCAATCCAAAGATGTCACAACATAAAAGTATATCACAAAATCAATACATAAGCCATCAAAGTTTTGGCTTTAAATAAGAAGTCTCATGAACAAACTGATCTATATTCACTCAAACAAACCCATCTACTCTCATCCACCTATCCAAGTCGAATTCATTATCCCCATCCCAAGAAAGATGACCATTCCTATGAAATCTCAAAACTGCCCTATTTCTATGGGATTCCTGCATGACTAGTCATGGTTGACTAGCACCAAATGGGCCTAATAAAGCTTGTTCTGTTCGAACTAAGCATTGCTGGCTTAGTCCTAGTTCCCAAGCTGTCCATCCATGCATTCCATTCGTGCCCAAGTGTCCTGCAACCATATCAACCATAGAACTATTACAGGAATTTCTGAATCTGCCAATTTTGCACTAAAAACCAAATTTTCATAAAAACTTTAGAAATTGAAAAATTAAAATTAAATACCTGAATGGATATCAAATATACATCAAAATGGGATAAATGAAGGGAAAATGGATGGAAAATAGATGGATAAGTAAGTTTCTTTGAGCAAAAATAAGACCAAAACTAAGGCTCAACACCACTATAGGTAGGTATCTCCGTTTTAGGCCTCGAAATAGGCCCAATCATTGACCTCATCAATTTAATTTCCGCAGGCTCTCTGGCATGTTCTTCATATTTTGATGGAGACTCTTCCTCAGATTCATTAATGTCTCTAGTTGCCTATTCATTTCTAAAGCTTATATCCTTTCTTGGACACATCTCATGTCCTCCCTATCTCCAATATCAACTGTTGGTCTTCCCCTTAGACCTCGTCTTCCCCATCAGGTGTGGAATGCCATTTCACACTTTTTTTTCTCTTGTTGTAACTCTGATACCAAAAATTGATGTTAGATCCTACCTGACATGCAACAAGATTAATGGTTGGAGTGTGCAAACAAAATTAACTCATTCTCACTTTCGAGTTACATTTTCAATCCACAAAATCTCCAACAAATTTCTAACATATATATATATATATATATATATATATATATATTATTTTCTTCTAATTTGCAAAAGCTGAGTACATAGATTCATATATAATCATATATCTAATTACTGAGTTCATACATTCATAGATAGAAAAATATCTAATTCCTCTTCTATCATTACTAAAATTTGGATGAGTTGGAATTTTCCAAAAAGGAATCCAAGCTTCATGTTTGTTTCCACAAAGTTTTAGATTTCTTCAGATTTTTCCTCCTATAAATCTAGTATATTTTACACTGATAGGCACCCCCCCATTGGAATTGGCCACTTTAATACATTTTCTAATTAATCATTTTGATCAGATGGTCTAAGTTGAAAGATGCGGGTATATTCTTGTCGTTGCCACTCCATCAATGAATGAAATTAAATATGATAACTTCCTTGCATATCTAAATCAAGTGTTTAAACCTTGTTTAAAATAATTTTTTACCAAATCTTGATTAAAATTTTACTGTACCTGTTGTTTATGGCCACGTATAGATATTAGAGAACTTAAATTTAAAATAATTAAAAATTCTCTATGCAAGTGAAACGAATGTCGATTTACATTCTTAAACGTATGGTTGTTAGAACATGGAGGAATAAATGGCAACGTGGATAAATAACATTAAGGTTTCTTGCCCGAGCATCCTCATAAACCTGACCTGCTTATGTAACGACTGTCCCTTCATATTCTCTTTGCTGGGACATGCAAAGTGGAACTTATGCTTGTTGGAAAATATAGAGACAAAAGGAAATGTGGAGGAATAACAATAAGTTTTATTAGCCTAGCTTAATTGTAAAAACCCCTATGGTTAGGTTTAATAAACCGTTATAAATATTAGTAATATTACAAACCTTTACAAATTTTTTTTTTTAATTAATAACTCCACGCCTTAATGAACTTGAAACATGGCGATTTTGAAACTGCCCTAATGAACCCTATTAATATAAAAAGGTTGAAACATGGATGTTTAGAAACGTGCACGTACGTTATATTTCAAAAAGCCTTCTTTTCAAAAATCATAAACCCCCAAATATCAATTTGATTGATCATTCATTACGAGTTTGACTCATTGGCCTTCAATCTATCTTGAGCAGGTTAGGAGGTTGCCAATATAGTGGTTGCAGAATCACTTACCAGGAATGAAAGCTAAGATGCTGGATGAAAAACATAAACGAATGTGGCTTATGTGACTTCACTCTGAATGAATTGGAATAGAATATTTTTTTACACAACTTGAATTTGTGTTGCAGGCTACTCATCCCAAGGTAATTACAACATTAAAACAATTCCATTACTGATATTTTTTTTAGGCCTTTATATTTATGTACAAAAATGTCTAATGGTACATTTGCCTAAATTGTTTTCTGTTGGCTGATGTGATCCAGATTGACACATACCATTTTTTTGAAGAAACTCGAAAATATGTATCATGGGCAATATAATATGGAAAAGGAGAAAATGTAAACACAAAGATTAGGGTGTCAAGTGATGTACAACCCAGAAAAATGGAGTAGGGAAGAAATATTTAAACACGACATGATTAGATTCAGGGAAAATGGATGAGGGAGAAATTAATTTAGGGAATTTCATTCAAGGGGAATTGGCATTTTTTAATATTTAATATGTTGTCTTTGAGAATATTTAATAGTTGTGGTTGATGATGGTTAATATGTATTAAAGTCCATTTAATATTAATATTGGATGGAAAACTGAATTCTGGGTGGAAATTTTTATATTTTGGAGGCATATAATGTATCTTCCCATTTCATTTGCAGAAAGTTGTATTAAGTTTGGGATGATGGATTGCAGAGGAGGTCTTCCACCAGAAGAAGAGGATTCCCCACCAAAAGGGCTTTTACTACTTAATTCTATATCTAATCACCAGCTTAAAAAGACTGTATTCTATAATATTATTTGCAACATATGCGAATGTTCATCCATACTATTATGTTAGGTTTTGTTTCTTTCTCTGTGGAGATGAGAATAAGAGGTCTATGTACATGTTCATCCATATTATTATGTTAGGTTTTCTTTATTTCTTTGTGGAGAGGAGAATAAGAGGTCTTTTAAACCAGACATTCATAAAAGTAATAACAATATTTAGCTCATAAGTCACTATTTTGAAAATGGTTTTAGATGTTAAGTTTTACATCAATAGGTTTATATTTTAATAATATTGTTTTAAGGCACTAGGTTTAGCTTTATGGTTTTAGAGTAGTATGTTTAGGTTTTAGGTCAGTAGGTTTAGGTTTAAGATTTTTAATATTGATATTAAATGGTTAGTATATTATTAAAATTGAAGTAATTTATCTTAAATTGTTATTATAAGAATGGTCCATCATATTTATCATCCCAAAATTTTAAATAAAATATACAACTATGATCTTGAATGGAAAAATTACTTATATATATTCTTTGTTCTTATACAACTAAATTTAATCTTAATTATTATATATTAGTTGTTTGTGTTTCCTCAATCTTCCTTCAGCATACCATTCAGCTAATAAAAACATAACACAGACAATAACATCTTCCACAAATGCCAAGAACCTTGTGTTACTGTCTCTACAACCACAAATGCTAAAAACAATTTATACAAAACAATCTTTTGTATTGTTAATTGTCTCCATGTAGACTTATTTTGTATTGTTAATTGTCTCCACAAATGCTAAAAACAATTTATACAAAACAATCTTTCTTTTCAGACTTATTTATTGTTCAAATATGTCTTTGTTGTTGAAGAAAACTATATCCACCTAATACAATTTCCATATTTTTAAATTAGAAGACTCAGAAAATTAGATGCTTATAAACCTGCAATGAACATGTAATGGATTAATAGCTTGGACCTTTCTATAAATTTGTAGTTACTTTGATTTCATTTTTATTGAAAATGGATATATAAACTTGATCTACAATACAAATAATGAAATGAATTATTTTAAATTTATATTATTATGTTTTAATTTATTGATTTATGAAAACTTACAAATATATAAACTTAATTGTAAAATTAAAAAATACAAAAAAAATAAAATGAAAATACATAATAATCTTTAAAATGGTGAAAACTAATCATTGTAAACCAATTTACAACTCGAACATGCAAAATTATGTTTCAAAACTTATTGAAACAACCACAAAACTAAACAATTAATAGAAAAATTAAAATATGTTAAAATGATTCCTATTTTCATAGAGTGGGCTTGAATTTGTTGAGAGAGGATCCTTTCAAATTCACAATTACCCGTTAATGTTTAGTTTATTTATATTCAAGTGATTAATAATATAAATAAGGTAATAATAATTGAAAATATTATTTTTTGTTTTAATTTACTAAATCTTAAAAATATATAATCTTTTGTTTTTGTACGCAGGGAGTGAAATGTAGCTTAAAGAAAACATTAAATTTGAGAAGAGCCATAAGCAAAGGAGTAATTTTATATTTATATTATTTATATTTTTATTTAATTTTTTTTTAAAACATACCATTTCTTGTTTTGAGAAATCTTAATTATTTGTTTAAATTGGATAATAAACATGTTATTTATTAATGTTACACTTAATTATATTAATAATAATATTAATATAAATATCAACATTTAGTAACAAAATTAAAATCTAATTTTATTAAAATATTATTAATTAAGTATTAAGATATTTTGATGTTATATTAGGTATTAATATATTTTGACATAAGTTTAGATTATTATGTTTTAATTTTTAGGTTTATATTATTAGAATTTAATATTAGGTATTTAGTGTTTTCAATATTGTATGTTTTCAATATTATAACTTATAATATTGGGTTAAATTGAGTTTTTAATATTGGGTTTAATTCATATCTATCAATATTCAGGTTGACATCAAAATTTGAGTCAACAATCAATAATAACATTAAAAAGTTAATCATAATATAAAAAGATAATAATAATTTTATAAAATTATTGTTTACACTTACAAAGTTAACAATATTAATATAATAAATAAATATAACACAATCAATTTAAATATTAATTAATACAATAATATATTATTTAAAAATAATTTGTTTATTAATTTTTTTCCCTTGGAAAAAGTCGTAATTCCCATTAATTTTGAAAATTACATTTTGTAGATGCCAAAGCATTGCAAAGACAAGGCTATGAAGCCTAACAAAAAATGGTTGACACAAGCGTCAAGTACAGTGAAAAAAAACTGATAAAATAAAATCCATGCCTGGAGCACTGAGATGCCAGATGGGGGGGGATCAAGTTTTCCTCCCCTTTTTCTTCTCTACCTTGCGCCACTCGCCATGGGCCGGATGCATGGGAACGAGTTGGAGTGGGTTTTCCTCACCGGGTCGAGGGTTTTCCTTGTCAGAGTCCGAGGTGTCCGATTTATGCTGCCTTTTGGTTCCAGTGAGTTCCATTGTGTCGAAAGCCTTTTCCGGTTGCGATTCCATGGGCACTTGTGGAGATTGTTCCTGCGGTTTTGCTTGGCTGTTCTCATTTGGGATGGGCGATTCCTCGTCACCTTCTTCCTCTTCCTCAGGGTCTGGTGGGGGGAATGTCCACCCTTTTTTTTCCCGGATTTCCTCCTTCTTTGGCTGTCTTTTTTGAATTCTGGGCATGCATTTTGGAGGTTCCCTGTCTGCCGACATATTCTGCATCGGAATGCTGTATTTTCATAATCTATTGTTTGCATCCAGCTACGATCTTTATGCTTCAGTACTATGCTTCAGTACTTAATAAATAATTAATATTTCATATATTTTTTTTTGTTCAAGTAAGAGTGGAGCCTTCAATTAACTGATAAAAAGATTACATATGATACACATCTTTACAAGTGTAAAGACCAACAAAAGACAGACCCGTTGATGATTAACAGTCAACAGGGTCAACAAAAACCCAAAGCCTTACACATAACACCTCCTACCATTTTACAACTCGATAGCCATTCAATAAGAACCCCAATGATCCAACGGTCCTTAAAGAGATCACATCAGAAACTTACGCGACCCTTACCCTCTTCACGGAGCCAACAAAGAAAATAAACTAATGGTGTATAAAACTCCGGGTACGCTCTTGGACTTAACCTCTGCCCATTTTGAAACTCGATATCCTTTCGATCAAGAACTCAAATGATCTAACAATCCTCAATGATATCACATCGGAAACATGCACGACTCTTATCCGCTTCACGAATCTGATAAGGATTATAAGCCATTGATCTATAAAATTTTGGGTCCGATCTAAGACTTAACCTCTGATCACTTTTAAAACCCGATATCCATTCAATCAAGCCCCTTTTGATCTGACGGTCCTCAATGATATCAGATCAGAAACTAGTGCGACATTTACCCGCTTTACGGAGCTGATAAAGATTATAAACCATTGATCTATAAATCTTTGAGTCCGCTTGTAGACTTAACCTTCGATCATTTTCAAACCTGATAGCCATCGATAATGAAGGCCATCAAAACCTCTGGCCTACGACCCCTCAACTAGCACGATGTTTACCAAATACTCATCCCCTATAGTTAGCTCTGACTTAAGCATTGATTGTGGGATCGACGGTTAGGATTTACTGCGGAACTCTCCTACTTCCGCTAGTCTTCTTGCTACTCATTACTGATGGTCTGGAAGTACTCCATATCTTTGGCCGCCTGTCGTTGACAATCATCACGCAGCTTACTAGAGGGTGTAAAATCCCAATTGTACCGAATATAGCTTTTCTTACATAGGACTCCTTCATTCGCTAGACGATCAGCTAACATATTGGCTTTTCTTTTCACATGAACGAAGCTAACAGTTCTTAGGGTTCGCAAGTGGGAATGAATATGCTGAAAGACCTATGATAGCTTCCAATGTTTCGAAACTTTTCCAGGTGCCATTCCATTACAGATTTTCTTGGCCGCATTAATGACCAATTCAGAGTTAGCTTCAATGATGGCATTGTGTAAATTTGACTCGATCAGAATTTCTAGGCACTGCGCTAAGGCCATAAGCTCCGCCATATTATTAGTGGCAGCCCCAAATGACTGTGAAAGATATCCTTTATGCGTCCCTTCTCATCTCTCATGACACTGCCAAATCCAGCCATCCTTGGGTTGCCCTTAGAGGCTCCGTCTATATTGATTTTCAAAAAACCATGAGGAGGAGGCTGCCAGATATCTTTACTAGCCGTTGTTTTGCTCACATCCTTGTCAGTGCCTTGGGGAACCAGAGAATGGAGACCCAACTGCAGCAGTATGCAAGCATCCTGGGGTGAAGGAGGGTTCTCAGGAATTTTCCACATAAGGGCTCCAACTATATCTTTGAGCTGTCGTAATATTTGGGCAATGATGTTTTGGGTCAAGCTTGTTTTGTTCTTGAAAATCTTACCATTGCATTCTTTCCAGACATCCCAGATAATAAAGCCTGGAACCAGAGTCCAAGATTTGTTAATGATTTCATTGCCTGAGAAATCTTTCCTCCAATTCTTCAAAGTGTTGGTGATGTTGAGTCTGTCCCTATCAGTTTTCCTGAAGACTGAGGCCGCCCAATCCCACAAGGTAGAGGTGAATGGGCAAAGGTTGAGTAAATATTCCATTGTCTCCTCCTATAAGCCACATAGATGGCATTTGGATGGGCCAACAAATCCCCTTTACAGAAGATTCTCCCAAGTGAGAATTTTCTTTTGGTGAACCAACCACATAAACAATTTGATTTTCATCTATTGCGAATTCTGCCAAAGGTCATTCCAAACCTGATCAGGGTTTTGATAATCAAAACCTAGGGCCATTTGTTTAGCTTCTTTGAGGTTAAAGGTGCCTTCGGTGTTTCTTCCCCATCTCAGTTGGTCAGACGAGGATGACACCAAAATATTCCTCTGTTCCAAGTCAAGAGCAAGAGAATCTGCTTGGGCCTTCAAAGGACTCTCTTCACTATAACCAAGATCCTTCCACATTATCCATTTACCATTGTTCGTTACCTGATCCCAAAAGTCACTTACCATAAGTAAACCTTTGTTGTCAGTGTCATTCTTGAGAGCGATTAGTTCTTCTCTAAACAAATTTTGTTCTTGCTGCCAGTTATCCTCCCAAAACTGTGCAAGGTTCCTAGCTCGGATCTCCCAGAAACTATGCTGCTGGACAATGGCTATTCTCCCAAGCAAGGTTCCAAATGTGGGGGCCCTTGATGAGCCCTAACATTTGGATATGATCCCTTTCTTGTCAATTATTTTCATATTTCTGCTTCCAATGCTTGGCCCAAGGGGTTGCCGATTCCTTGAGCCACCTCCACCAAAGTTTGGCTCCCAAAACTCTGCTGAGGGTTTCAGGGTCATGAAGCCCCAAACCACCATGGGCCTTAGGTTTGCAGAGCTTGTCCCAAGCTACCAAAGCCCACTTCTTTTTCTCTTCCCCTTTGCCCAAAAGAAAATCTTGTTGAATACTCCTTATTTGTTGCATAAATCCTTTAGGAGCAGGAAGAGATGAAAACATGAAAATGGGTACAACCTGCAAAATAACCTTTGTAAGCACAATACACCCTACCAAATTCAAAGACCTGCAGGTCCATTTCCTGACTTTGTCCTAAAGTTTATTAGTTACCGGCTCCCATACTCCCTTGCTTAGAGGTTTGTCTGTAAGAGGCATTCCAAGGTACTTCGAAGGTAACTGATCCCTTTGAAACATGAGAATTCTAGTGAGGTTCCTCTGAATAGCAATGTCAGTGTTAAAAAAGAAAACCTTTGATTTTTCAAGGCTTACCTCTATACCAATGACCAAAGAAAAGTCGTTCAGGATTTGTTTGAAAGCTCTGGCTTCCTTGATCGTAGGAATGCCTTGCAACATTGTGTCATCCACAAATTGTTGTTGAGTAGAAGCAGCAACATTCGGGGTAAGTTTCAGACCCTGGATTCTTCCTTCAACATTTTCCATTTTGATTGCTCTTCCTGGCTCTTCCATCATGAGAACAAAGAGGAAGGGGGAAAGCGGATCCCCTTGTCTGATACCCCTAGAAGGAATAAAGGTTCTGGAGGGAGAGCCGTTAAGCAGAATGGAGAAGCTAGCCGTGGATACAAGGGCCATAACCCATCTTATCCAGTTGTGGTCGAAGCCATAAGCTCTTAGCACTACCCTGATGTAAGACCAGCTTAGCTTATCATAAGCTTTCGCTAGGTCAAGCTGCATGATCATACCAGCTTGCTTATTACTCTTAAGAGAGTGTACCACCTTGTGAGCTTGTATGATGTTGTTGAGAATTTGTCTTCCTTCCACAAATCCAGTTTGCTCCTCTGAGACAAGAACAGGGAGAAGGGGCTTGAGTCTGTTAGCGATCAATTTGAAAATAATTTTGTACACCACATTACATAAGGCTATGGTTCTGAATCTGTTCGGTGTCATATATTTTTCCTTCTTTGGAATCAAAGCTATGAAAGAGGCATGAAGAGCCTTCAAAATAGTTTTGGATCTTCTAGAGTCTTCCACAACATCAAGGATATCTTGTTTGACTGTTTTCCAGCAAGCTTCGAATAATTCCACATTAAAACCATCAGGGCCAGGAGCTTTCCCATTTTGCATCTCATTGATAACTTCACTAACCTCCTCTTCAGACACTGGCCTGTTAAGATTGTGGTTGTCTTCCCTGGTTACAAGCTTAGGAATGAAATTTGTGAATTTGTTAATGAACCGAGATTTGTTGACAAGAGGCTCCTCTACTATGCTAAGGAAGTGTTGAACTAGGACAAATTCCATTTCTTTGTGAGAGACAAGCTCTTTCCCTTGAGAATATTTAAGTATTGAAATTCTGTTATGTGATCTATGATCCAAGGTTGATCTATGAAAAAGCTTCGTGTTTCTTTCTCCTTCTCTAATCCACTGCACCCTTGATTTCTGTCTCCAGAAAATCTCCACTTGTATGCACCGATCTTCCCATTCGTTCTGAAGAGAGTCAACTTGAATTTTCCGTTCCTCGGTAAGACCTTCTCTGATGATGATCTAATTAATCTCTTGGAGTTTCTTCTCAACTTCTCTTTTGGCTTTAAAAATATTACCAAACTCCTTTTTGTTCCAATATTTAAGCCTAGATTTGATGTGTTTGAGTCTCTGCTGTAACATGAACATTTTAGTGCCTTGAATGGGCATATCTTCTGTCCACATCTGTCAATATTACTGGTGAAGTCAGGGTGAGAGAGCTAGACATTTTCAAACCTAAAAGGTATGTTCCTCGATGTACCCATAAAAGTAGCTTCAAGCTGGACAGGCCAGTGGTACGAGCCTCTGAAGGGAAGGATTAAAGCTAACATATCAAGGCCCGTGAGAAGGAGGTCCTATGAGATTATGAATCTATCTAATTTAGAGGCGAATTGAGAAGCCCCTCCCCTCTTATTGTTCCAAGTAAAAGTGCCATTTACTATTTCGGTGTCCACTAGCCCCATGCTATTCATGAAGTTTTGGAAGGAAATGGAGTCTCTTCCTAGTTTTCTGGTACCACCTTTTTTCTCTGTAAGAGATCTAATCATATTGAAATCCTATGCTAGAATCCAGGGCATATCAGGTTATCTCTCTCTCAGCTCTTCAAGGGAGGTGAGAAGCTTAATTTTGTCTTCTAGTTTTTGAGGACCATAGACATTAGTGATCATGTAGATCTCCTTATCACCCAAAGGTTGAATCATCAGCAATAGATAGTTCCTAGAAGCTTCATCATCCGGGATTCCAAGTTTTTGAGGATCCCATAGCGTAAGAATCCCACTTTCCGAGTTGTCTGATTTAACCTCTAGATACTCATACTTGATTAAACATTTGCTGTGTATCTCTCTGATCTTGTCCATCGAACATTTTGTTTCCTGAATAAAAACCATATCTGGTTTTTCTTATTTTATTCTACTACTAAGATTTCTTTGTTTCCTTTTACTTCCTAGACCCCTAATGTTCCAGGTTGTAAGCTTCATTAAGAAAGGTTTGTAAAGGAGTAACTGGTAAGATCCCTCATCTTACCTAAGTTAATCATAAGTTTCCCACATTCGATCAGCAGCTCATTCTATTTTTTTCTTCCTCTTTTCCTACCCAGGTTCTTGGAAGAATGCATCGGTGTATCCTCCATCATTTTCACCCCTCTATTCTCTTGGCTATCATGGTTTCTTTTGACTCCAGAACACTTCATTTGTGATCTCTAGAGGAATAGCTGTTGAACCCTGTCAAACTCCTCTCTAAAATCTTCTGCAGTTCATGGTCTTCTGTTCCAGCCTCACTTGGGGTCATCTCATGGTACCTAATGAGCTCCATAATGCTCGGCATATCATCCTTTTGTTTTATGTTTTCTGGTATATCCTCCATATTAGCATCCCTTTCCTTCTCAGTGGGAATATTCTCCGATTCCTGGTTTGTCCCGTTGTTTCCAACTTCTCCTTCTAAGATCTTGAAACTATTGTGGCTCAGTTGTCTGTATTCATTAATTTTCTTTTGGTACCGCTTGCCTCCTTTCCCTTTACCCCCAACCTTAGTAAAACTCTCGAGATCTTTGCCTGTAGTGGCTTTTGTATTTCTTTCTAGCTTGTTCAATGGGCAGTACCTATATAGGTTCTTGTGTTCATGGCACTTACATCACCTAAATGGGATGTGTTCATAGTCCACCGCTTGCACCCATTCCTCATCATACACCTCTAAAATGATTGCATCCGGAAGTGCCCCAAATAAGTCCATTTCCACACATATCCGGGCGAAGGAAGTGTATTTGCCTCTTAGAGTAGCATCTAAGATCTTTATAAAATGCCCTAGCTTGTTTCCGATAGCCTTTAGAGACTCCGACAACCAATAATCTAAAGGAAGGGAGTAGAGTATTATCCATACTGGTACCGATGTGAAAGTTTCTCGTTCTGGGACAAAGTTCATTACCCATGGTCGCATATAAAGGCCTGCAAAATTGTAAAAATAGGGTCCTCCCTCGAACACTCTGTCTTTATCCTCTAAGCTTGTGAACACCACCATGAAGAAGCCCTTGGACCCAAGGTGAAGGTTGATTTCCCCCTTTGGTTTCCAATGGTTCGTTATCCATGCTTGCAAAGCCTTCTTCGTCGGCCAAATCCCCATAAATTTGTAGATAACCGCATATTTCGCCATGGGATCTATGTGCACCTGGAGCACTAGGTCACTTAAAATGACCCAAGGAATAGTGGTCGAATTGGGTTTACAGACCCCTGTTGTACTCATAGGAGCACCTTTCTCACTGCTAACCTCTATCCTCTTCTCCTTACTAGCTTCCTCATGATTCTCTTCCTGTCCATGAGGTCTGATATTTTCTGATTTTTCTGTATTCGTAGCCTCTGTTGTCACTTCTGTTAGTTTCTTGAAGCGATGCGATCCAACTCCCTTGCTTCTGTCCACAACCACTTGACTGTAGGAGGGAGCTGAACTCCCTCCTCCACACCTCGCCATGGTGACTAGCGACAAAACCCTAACGCAAAACCCTAGTTCAAATTACAGAGCCCCCCCGTCTACCTCACAAGAAAAAGGTCATTGGGTGTAAATTTTTCAACCAATTAATATTTAATATATTATTAATATTTAAGTATGGTATTAATATAATATTAATTATTAATATAGATTTCAATTAAATATAAATTTTAAATATTAATATAAATTTTAATAAAATTATAATTTTAATGTTAATAATTAATATTAATATTATTAATTACATTAACATTACGACTATAAATAATATTAATATTTATATTAATAAATAATATTAACAAATTTAGTATTAACAACCACACTTGTTGGTTTGAAACGGTTTGGGCAAAAAAATTCTCTCATGTGATTTCTACCGAAAGACTTTGTTTAATTCATTATGGATCACAGAAGCTTGAATACAGAAATTAACAACCATATTAATAAATTTTGATATTAATTGTAATTTTAATATGAATGGTTAATGTTAATTTGAATATTCATTATTAATATTAATATTAATTAATATAAATATACTTTTCATATTATTAATATTTATAAATACTAATTTTAATGTTAATTATTGATATTAATAATATTTAATTAATAATATTAATATTATTAATAAAATTAACATTATAACTAATATCAACATTAACATTTATGATTAATATTAATAAGAATAATATTCATAAGTTTTAATTTACAATATTATTTATTACTATTATTATAATATTGATATTAATTAATGCATTTTAATATTAATATCATTAACATTAATAACATTAAATATAAATAAAATTTTAATATTAAGTTTTAATTCTAATATTGACATGCGATAATTATCCAATACTGCGATAATTAGCTTCATGGGACTCTGCGAGATCATGGTCTCTGCGAAATATATAATCTCTGCGGGCTCGGTGAAATCTGCAACATATAACTGATATACCTCATTCAACCTCCTCCGTTACAATAATATTGAAGCCAAATGCATCTCTTCAATCTGCCTCTGCGGTTAATGTTAATTTAATAGTCAATTATTTTCTGTGCAGGACCTATACATTCCATCCTCATTCATTCTAGGGTTTAATTGTATATTGTGGTAGTCGTACATCTCATTGGGCCACCTTCCACTATAAGCATGCAGATGACCCAGTGTTTTGCGTAACGTTTTAAAGTGTCTCACCTTCGAACTTGGCCACTTCTCAAGCATCATCAGATCCATCTTTTTCTTTGGCTGAAAAGGAGTTGAAGAAGAAGTCGAGGAAACTTCCCATTAAATATTTGGTGGCTCTAGTTTATGCTTCATCTGCTTAGCAGATAGTTTTCGGGGTGTACTTGTCGAAGGCATTTAGCGCAGTGTTTGTCAAGTTTATGCGGCATAAATACATCTCTGCGGCCTAGGGGGTCTCTGCAGCTCTGCGAGATTAGGGTCTCTGTGAAATATATAAATCTCCACGGGCTCGGTGAACTCTGCGACATATAATTTATATACCTCATCCAACCTCCTCTGCTACAATAATATTGAAGCCAAATACATCTCTTCAATATGCCTATGTGGTTCTGTAGGTCTCTACGGCATAGATACATCTCTGTGGCCTCGGTGGTCTCTGTGGCTCTGCGAGATCAGGGTCTCCGTGAAATATACAAATCTCCGCCAAATACATCTCTGTGATTTTTCCAAATACTTGTCCAATATTTGTGGTCTCAACCATTCATCTTTCCGGATCCAATTTGGTCTGCGGTCTGTAGTCATCCGAGGCACGTGCGGTCTGTAGTCCGGTTTACTGATATCAAGTGCACACATTCCTTATCTTTTTCTAATACATATCTGCTCATATATTTTCAAGTATGAATAAATCACCACAACTACCAAAGATTACCAAAGGTAGACCTAGCACAGTTAATCTATAGAGCCTTTATGAGTATATAGAGTCTTTAGAGAAACGTAGAGAAGAAAGAGAAGTCAAGCTGCAAATAGAGTTAAAAGCCATGCTAGAAAATAAATTCACATCTCTTGAAGTCAAGATCAAAAAACAAATAGAAAATAAAATAGAACTATTGGAGAATAAAATGGAGGCAATGGAGACTAGGTTGCAGGTTATAAAAAAACAAAACCAAGATACGAACCAAACACCCCAACAAGGAGATGTTGATACTTTAGAGAGTCTTAAAATGAAGGACGTGATTAAATAACAAGAAGAAAAAGTTAATATCCGCCTCACCCTAAATAGTGTGGCATGTAAATTAGATATCAAACCAATTAAAGATGAAATGAAAAAATTGATAGAATTAGACCATGAGCATAACAAAAAGGCCTTGAACCTTATAATATTCGGTTTGAAAGAGGAGGTAGATGAGGATACTTTAGCCATAGCCCAAACATAATTACATAATAGATTACAAATTGAAACAACGTGTCTCATAGAAGCAACAAGGTTGGGGAAATTAACTGAGAATAAAGGAAGGCTGATCCGAATAAAGGTGAGCTCTACTGACCATAAGTATGACATACTTAGTAAAACCTCAAGTCTAAAAGGAATGAGAATATTTATAAATGAAGATCTCATTCCGTAAGATCAAGAAGAATTAAGAAAGGAGGTTTGAAAGGTAACAAAAGCTAGGAAGGAAGGAAAATGGGCAATAATCAGAAATAGAAAAGCTGTTATTCGAGATACAAACCAAAAAGATAGTAATAAATAGTAATTAAACATGCTTCAGATTCTTTCTTGGAATTGTTGGGGCTTTCCATGGAACAAAGGCCCTAAGCTAAGTTGGATCTTGAATGATGTTGATATTATATTACTTGTTGAAACTTGGGAGCACGAAGAATCTAAGGTCCCTAACATAGATGGCTTTGCACTATGGTCTACCTGGAACAAGCGATCCTCCTGTAGAGGCATTGGGGGTATAACTTGTTACATTAAGAAGAAAATCTCCCACCATGCTAGGATTTATAAAAAAGACCCTCACAGCCAATATAGTTGGATAGAGATTACTAACATTGATGATAAAAAGACCTACATAGAAATTTTTTATTTCCCCCGCCATCAATTCTAACTTCTATAAGAAAAAGAATCTAGATAAAAATAGTCCTTACAATGGTTTAGAGAATGATATTTCTAGCCTAAGGAACGAAGGTAATATCCTTTTAATGGGTGACTTTAATGCTCGAACTTCAAGCAACCAAGCTATTCTTCTAAGAAATCATTCCAACCCTAATCCTCTTTGGTTAGACGAAGACCTTACTCTGGCTAGCCGGTACAAAAGGAGCTCTAAAGACCTCAGGGAGAATTTGCTTGGGTCGGAGCTAGTCAAGTGAGTGCTCAGGATCTCATAATTTGCAATGGCCTAAAGAAGTTGCCCAATTCTAGCCAGGTGACCTGCATCCATGGGCTTGGTAGCAATGTGGTAGACTATGTTATTTCCGATCTCCCTTTATACAACGAAATAACAAATTTTGACATCTTAAATGACCATGAGCGTGACTCTGATCATAGGACTTTACTTATAACTCTCAATTTTGTCATGCATAGAGATCCCATAGAAGATAATCCTTATATCCAAAAGAACTTAATCTTTGATAGAAATAAAAACAATCTCTTTCTAAATTAATTAAAACTAATTTGCTTCCTTTATCTAGTATATGTAGAAATTCTGCAAATTCTCTACAAATATACCTCTAAGACCATGTAGAAAATCTGACTGCAGATTAACCCGATAATGAAATGTACCAAAGAAAAATACTATAATCTACTTCTACTATCAATTTGCGGAAGCTTAAAGATTGAGAAAAATCGAGTTGAACACATATAACCAGAAGAAGAAGAATCAATGCACAATACACATGAAAATACTTTGGGGAAAGCCTCAGCTAAAAACCCCACTATCTGTATTATCATACAAGGTGGAAATACATCAAGAATTATACAAAGCCTTAGCTCGCGCAGCTAGCCAGCTCTCAGTACAATCCTCCTAGATGCTCACAGGCAATCAACGCTTCTCACAAGCCTTCTCCTCTGCCCCAAGCTCCTATTTCCTTGTGTTGTTTCTCTTGGGTGATCCTCCTGTTACCAAGTGGAAGACTCTCAACCAAGTGGAACACTGATCTCACACCCTGTCAGAACTGCACAATCCTCAAGGAACCTTGCCTTGACTACATGCATGAGTTTCCTTTATTGGAGAAAACATGCAATTGATAGTACACTGTCCTTGACATTTAGCTCAACTGGGTCTTTATCAGAATAGACATGCATGAGTTACTGATGAGGGAATCTTCAGTTATCTGGAGTACACTAGTTAAGTGCATGCATGCATCAACTGACTGATAACTCACAATTAGTTCCTCAAACAATTTGGAACTAATTTAACTGGACTTAACTCAGTAAACTGAGATAACTAATTACAACTCAAATATAACTCAATCTTATCTCCTTAATTAAGGGATAACTCTTGCATGACTTCAGAAAGACTTCTAACTTGAATTTCTCCAACTAATTAATCCATAATTAATTAATTAATTATTTCCAAGTAGCTGGTGAGACTAAATTCGATTTTAATTCACAATTTTAATTCAAGGACAAGTTAAAATTGGAATTTCTTGATTCTATTTTTATCATTTCTTGTTGCTATTTTCAACACTCCCTCTCAACAATAAAGGAATTCAACTCGATCCCGATCATGAACCTTTGGAATGTTATGCATGCAACACTTATCTCTAGTGTTGTTGTTCCAACAACTCCAGAAACAAAAAAACATCCAACCTGAATTAGTATGATGCATCTATCATCAATTTCTCTGACTGCTATTGCCTCTGTCAACTGAAAACTTTGCGCTTCTACTGACTTTGCCTTTCTACATTGTTGTCAATCCTTTTCTGCGCTCTTCAATATCTGACTACTTTAGCCTTTGTCACTTTTATCTCTGACTGCATCAATCCCACTGATTCCTCCTGCTACTATGTACTTTGGACTCCCATAGCAAGGTACAATCCATGAGATAAAACCTCTCAATGGACCCTGCCCAATTTCAACCTTCTTGGGACTATCACTTCACATCGCCCCACCTCACACCTAGAGGTATGGCTGCATGTGATCCCTTTGCCCGCTTTTCCAATTGTGGCTCCTCCATAATTGTCTGAGACTTCTTTTAGGACTGCATGTTGAGAGGTAATTTACTCTCCCTCTCAACCACCAAGTCTCTAACATTTGCCTTGCTCCTCAAGGTTTTGCATGCATCTTGAACCTCAAGAGCATACAGGTTCTTGACTCGTGAACTGATCTGTTTTACCTGTCTCATGGTGATGTGTCTAAGGAACACCTTTACTTTACTGAAGACAACATAGTAGCCTTTGTCCTCCAACATCACAACCGATACCAAGTTCTTCTTCAGTCTAGGAACATTCTTCACATCTGTCAAAGTGATAGGAACTCCATGCTCCCTCTGAAAAGTAACCGTGCCCACTCCTAAAACACTATACTTTCCATTGTCACCCATCTCTATGCGCATCTTGAGGTCTTTCTCCTCCAAGGTATTGAATAAAATTTTATTGCTGGTCATGTGGAGTGAGGCTCCACTGTCAATATACCAGACACAACCCATTATTGATGACACCATGCATGCGATGAGGGTAAAGTCCATTTTGAACTGAGAGGCTAATGCCTCACCTTCCGATCCTTCCGAGGATCCCTTCTTGGACTTCTTCGATGGGAAATTAGTCGCATAATGACCCATTTCATGACAATTAAAACATCTCACTTTAGACTTGTCACCCTTCTTCCCTCCATGAGAAGAATTCGATTTGGAATGGGAATCCTTCTCCTTCCCTTTCCTTGCCTCACTTGCTAAGACCAGATTTTCTTCATCATCATCCTTGGATGAAGAACCATCTCATGTGCTCCTCCTGATCTCCTCTTGCATGAGATCCGACCACAGTCGTTCCCAATTTGGCAGTTTCTCCCTTCCATTCACAGAGTCCTCATAGCTATTCCAGCTCTTTGGAAGGCCAAGGAGAGCGAGGCTCACCATATCATCATCAGCAGTAGTTATTCCCACACTACCAAGCTCATCTCTGCAAGTGGTGAGCTTGTTCAGATATGTGGAAATAGTATCGCCCTTGTCCATCTTGATTCTTCAAAGCTTATCCTTGAGTGTCAATTTCCTCTGGTCGCTACTGTTCTGGTAGAGGTCCTTCAATGTCTTCCACATTGAATATGGAGTATCCTTCCCATGGAGACTCAAGAAAATATGGTCTAGAACTCCCTCAAGGATGATCTGTCTTGTCCTCGCCACATACTTCTTCCACTCAGCCAACTCTTGTGCATTAGTTGAAGCTGACTTTTGGATTTCTTGATCAATGAAATCCTTCAAGCCGTTGTCTTCTAATACAACCTCCATGCGATATTTCCATGCTATGTTATTCGAGCTGCCTTCCAAGGCATACTCAAGTCTCAAGCCATAGAATGCCATTGGCCAACCTTGAAGTATGATAAGAATTTGATTTGCACCTGCAACCTCGAACTTCAAACTTCGAATTCTATTCTCCGTATACTGTTCATAGCTTTGATAAACTTGGCTCTAATACCATGTAGAAATTCTGCAAATTCTCTACAAATATACCTCTAAGACCATGTAGAAAATCTGACTATAGATTAACCCGATAATGCAATATACCAAAGCAAAATACTATAATCTACTTCTACTAGCAATTTGCGGAAGCTTAAAGATTGAGCAAGATCGAGATGAACACATATAACCAGAAGAAGAAGAATCAATGCACAATACACATGAAAACACTTTGGGGAAAGCCTCAGCTAAAAACCACACTATCTGTATTATCATACAAGGTGGAAATACATCAAGAAATATACAAAGCCTTAGCTCTCATAGCTAGCCAACTCTCAGTACAATCCTCTTGGATGCTCACAGGCAATCAAAGCTTCTCACAAGCCTTCTCCTCTTCCCTCCAAGCTCCTATTTCCTTTCCTATTTCTCCTGGGTGATCCTCCTATTACCAAGTGGAAGACTCTCAACCAAGTGGAACACTGATCTCACACCCTGTCAGAACTGCGCAATCCTCAAGGAACCTTGCCTTGACTACATGCATGAGTTTCCTTTATAGGAGAAAACATGTAATTGATAGTACACTTTCCTTGACATTTAGCTCAACTTGGTCTTTCTCAAAATATACATGCATGGGTTACTGATGAGGGAATCTTCAGTTATCTGGAGTACACTAGTTGAGTGCATGCATGCATCAATTGACTGATAACTCACAATTAGTTCCTCAAATAGTTTGGAACTAATTTAACTGGACTTAACTCAGTAAACTGAGCTAACTAATTACAACTCAAACATAACTCAATCTTATCTCCCTAATTAAGGGATAACTCTTGCATGACTTCAGAAAGACTTCTAACTTGAATTTCTCCAACTAGTTAATCCATAATGAATTAATTAATTATTTCCAAGCAGTTGGTGATACTAAATTCGATTTTAATTCACAATTCTAATTCAAGGACAAATTAAAATTGGAATTTCTCGATTCTATTTTTATCATTTCTTGTTGCTATTTTCAATAGTATAGAAAACATAGAAGACCTCTATCATAATTTTACTACAACCCTCTCATATTCTATTGACAAGTTCTCAATTGAAGTTTCAAGTAATAAAATAAATAGAAAAACCAACCCATGGTATGAAAAATATTGTAAAAGTGTGAGGAGAGTAATTAAGGAAGCTGTTGATGTATCTCTTAAAATTAGAAAGATAAAAATATACAAAGCCCTAACTAAAAGGAAAAAGAGGTAGTATATTCGTAAAAGATAAGAGAATCTCTTACACTTCTCTAAGGTAGCTCCTAAGAAATTTTGGAGGTAGATTCTAACTAGGAAAACTAAATATAATAATAAAATTGCTTTACACGATTGGAATTCCTATCTTAAAAAGCTTTATGAATATCCAAATGTCATGGTTAACTTTGAAACCCTGATCACAACGAAAGAAGTTTTCTCATTAGAAGACATTGATTTTGGGGTTAAACGCCTGGCAAATGGGAAAGCTAAGGACATTGAAGGTTACCAGGTGGAAATCTTAAAAATTGGAGGCCTTGACCTCATCCCCCACATCCACAAGCTTTTCAATCAAGCGGTTAAGCAAGGGTTCCCTAAACCATGGACTCAGAGCCTCATTATCCCTATTTTTAAAAGTGGGGATACAAATAACCCCTCTAGCTATTGGACAGTTATGATTAGACCTCTCTTACCCAAGTTATATGGTATTATTTTGGAAAAGAAGTTGAGCATATGGCTTGAAAGTGAAGGTAAGTGGGCTAAAGGCCAAGCGGGTTTTAGAAGGCAACACTCAACAATGGACCACCTCGTTATGATTAGGATCATTGTGGAGGAATGCTGCAATGACAAGTCCAATCTCTTTTGTTGCTTTGTGGAATTTAGAAAGGCTTTCAATACGATTCCTAGAAACAACCCGTGGAATAGATTAGAAGAGCTAAAGGCTCCTTTCGAGTTGAGACCTACCCCTATAAGGTTATGTGAGAATGTAATTGCCAAGTTAAAGAGAAATGAGGGGTGGTTGAAAGATATTAAGTGTAATATCAGAGTTAAACGAGGTTGCCCCCTCTCCCTTATCCTATTTGGAATTTACATCGACAAGCTAGAAGGTTGTTTAGAGGAAGCAGGTTGTGCTGGCAAGATCTTAGCTCGGATAGTCATCATCCTTCTTCTCTATGCTGACGATATTATTCTTCTCGCAAGGTGCCCATCTGATCTTGATAAGAAACTTAGACTTAAGGATTTCTGCTCTACCATGGGTATGACTGTTAACACTGACAAAACAAAAGTTACGATTATCAAATCCAAGAAGGACACTTATGCTAATTTTATGTATGACAATAGTAACTTGGAGGAAGTGTGTTCTTACAAGTACCTAGGAATTTATATTCATCACAAGATCAACTGGAACTATAGCATTGGGAAACGGATTAATGGCGGGTGGAAAGCTTATTTTGGTCTTGAAAATCATTGTAAAATGAAAAGCCTCGTAATGTGGGATAGAAAGAAGTTCCTCTTTGAAACTTTAGTCACTCCTATTATCTTATATGGATGTGAGGTTTGGGGTTGCAACATCTCTAGAGAATCCTGGAGAAAGATTGAGCAAATTCAGAAGTGTTTGATAACATATAACCTCAAAATTAAAATCAATACACACTATCCTATTCTCCTTATAGAAGTGGGTCTTTCCCCTATCGAGAGCCTAGCTATGACTATGCTTCTGTTGTACAAGCACAAGCTCAATAGCATAGGAGGCCATAGACTTCCTAAGCTAGCTTTAAATTCTGGCGAAAACCACCTAAGGCTCAAACGAGGTTGGTATAAAGACACCAGGGCTTGGTTAAACCATTGGGAGATCGACAAGAATGTTGCATTGCAAAACATTAATAACATTAAAAATATTGTTACTTCTAAGTTTAAAGAAAAAATGTGGTGTGAGAAAGATTTAGTAGCTAAAAGAAAATTAAGATATTATAAGGAGGTCATCAACCCCAACCTAGAAGATCAAAAGTATCTCTCTGTTTTAACTAGCTCAAAGAAGAAAATTAATATAACCGAGATTAGAACAAACTCTCATGAGCTGCATAGTGAAATGGGTCGTTGGGCAGTTCCTAAAACCCCATGGATGGAAAGGATCTACCATCTCTGTGAGAATATGAGCATCAAGGATGAAAATCATTTCCTCTTAGAGTGCCCCGCATACAACCACATTAGATCTCAGTTTCATAATATTTGTTGCAATACTAACCTTCCTAGCCTTTTACAATGTCAAAATTATAGTGAGCTCGGGAGGCTTCTCTCCAAGATTTTTGAGCATAGGAATAAAATCTTAAATCAAAGTAAATAATAATTCGTTTCTTTAGGTTCGATAGACTAAAGTTTGGTCTTAGTGGACGTTAACCACCACCATCATCATCATCACCATCAATAATATGAAAATTCATTATAGATTATAATATATAATATAAATTTAATTTATTTGATGTGGTAATTTTAATTTATTTTAATTTTACATTATTTTAATTTATTAATAATATTAATATTAATTAGTATTTTAATAATAATATTAATTATTAATATTAATTAATATTTTAATAATAATCTTAATTATTAATATTAATTAATATGAATGTGAATATTAATATTACTTTTAATATTATTAATGTTTATAAATATTAATTTTAACATTAAGTATTAGTATTAAATAATATTATCATGGTCAACCATGGTCTAACGTCGCATTGTGATAAATATTGTCTCAATATGAAAATCAACCATGCTCAACCATGGCCCAACGTCACATTATGACAAATATTGTCTCAATATGAAAACAAATCATGGTCCAACATCACTTTGTGACAAAGATTGTGTCAATATGAAAATCAACCATGGTTAATGATGGTCAACCATTTTTATTTTAGGGTTTATAATATTCATTCAAACATCACATTGTGACAAATATTGTGTCAATATGAAAATCAATCATGGTTAGCCATGGTCCAATGTCTCATTGTGACAAAGATTTTATCAATATGAAAATCAACTGTGATCAATAATGGCCAACCACGGTTAACCATGGTCAGATTGTAATGAAGATTGTCTCTTGGTCCAATGTCACATTATAACAACAATGGCCATCCATGATCAATCATGGTCCAATGTCACGTAGTGACAAATATTGTCTCAATATGAAAATAAACCATGGTCTAATGTTGCATTTTGACAAATATTGTCTCAATATGAAAATCAATCATGGCTAACCATGGTCGAACGTCACATTGTGACAAAAATTACGTCAATATGAAAATCAACCATAGTCAACAATGGTTGACCATGTTTATTTTAGGGTTTATAATATTTATCTTAGGGTTTATATACCTTGGGTATATACTATTAAGCCCTTATATTTAATATTATTCCCTTGGGTCTATAATCCTTTGAGTTTTTAGTATTAATTCCTTGCGTTTATTAGTCCCTAGGGTTTATAATATTAATCCTAGGAGTTAATATAAATCCATTAAGTTTATAATCATGGTAAATCGTGGTCAACCATGGCCCAATGTGACATTGTGACAAAGGTTGTCTCGATATGAAAATAAACCATGTTCAACCATCGTTAACCATTGTCATTCACGGTGAACCATGGTCCAATGTCACATTATAACAACGATTGTCTCAATATGAAAATCAACCATGACCAACCATATTCAATCATAGTCAACCATGTTCAACCATGGTTAAATGTCACATTGTGACAAAGATTGTCTCAAAATGAAAATCAATCATGGTAAAAAAAGGTCAATATGAAAATCAGGCATGTTCAACCATAGTTGAACGTCACATTTTGACAAAAATTGTCTTGATATCAAAATCAACCATAGTGAACCATCACCAACCATTATTAACCATGCTCTAATGTCACATTTTGATAAATATTTCCTCAATATCAAAATCATCCATGGTAAATCATGGTCAAAGATTGTCAATAGTCATGCTTATAATATGACAAATATTGTCTCATAGTACAATGTCACATTGTCACAACCATGGTCATCCATGGCCAACTATGGTTAACCATAGTCCAACGTCGCATTGTGACAAAGATTGTTAATATGAAAATCAACCATGGTCAACCATGCTCCAACATCACGTTGTGACAAGGATTCTCTTTATATGAAAACCAATCATGGTAAACCATTGTCCAATGTCACATTCTGACAAATATTTTCTCAATTTGAAAATCAATCAGGGTCAACCATGATCAACCATGATTGTTTTAGGGTTTATGATATTTATCTTAGGGATTATATACCTTGGGTTTACAATATTAATCCTTTTTTTTAATGTTTTTAGTATTAATCCCTTGTTTTTAATAGTACCTTGGGTTTATAATATCAATCCAGTAGGTTTATTAATCAAAGGGTTCATATTCCTAGGGTATAATATTATTGATAGAGTTTATAATATTAATCCTAGGGTCTAATATAGATCCATTGAGTTGATAATCCATTTCGTTTATAATATAAATTCCTTTGTTTTATGATCTTAAACATAGGGTTTATGTTCCTAGGGTTTAATATTAAGCCTAGTGTTTACAATATTAATCCCTTGGGTTGATTAATTTTAGGTTTTATATTCCTATGGTTTAATGTTATTCCCTTGGGTTTTTGATATTAAACCATAGTCAACCATGATAAATCATGGCCAACCACGATAAACCATCGTCAACCATGTTTGTTTTAGGGTTTATAATATTTATCTTAGGTTTTATATAGCTTGGGTTTATACTATTAATCCTTTTGGTTTTTTTAGGTTTTTAGTATTAATCCCTTGTTGTTATTAGTGCCTTGGGTTTATATTATCAATCCTTTGGGTTTATTAATCTAAGGGTTCATATTCCTAGTGTATAATATTATTGATAGGGTTTATAATATTAACCATAATGTTTAATATAGATTCTTTGGGTTTATAATCCATTAGGTTTATGATATAAATTCCTTGGGTTTATAATATTAATCATAGGGTTTATATTCATAGGGTTTGATATTAATCCTAGCGTTTACAATATTTATCCCTTGGGTTTATTAATCATAGAGTTTATATTCCTAGGGTTTAATATTTGCATTGTTACATTACAAAACTCAGGTTTAATACAATGTTTATAATATTAGGACTTTTTAATATTTAGTTTATAATACTAAATTTTAATATTGACTTTATAATTTGTAATACTCATGCTTATAATATTAATCTTAGGGTTTAATATCAATCTCTTGGATTTTTAATATTAATATTAGGGTTTATATTCCTAGGTTTAATATTAATCCTAGGGTCTAATGTTATTCCCTTCGGTTTATAATCCCTTGGGATTTTAATATTAATCCAATGGGTTTAGTAATCCCTTGGGTTTATAATATTGTTCCTAGGGTTTCTAATATTAATCATAGGGTTTATATTCCTAGGGTTTAATATTAAGCCTATGGTTTATAATATTAATCTTAGGGTTCAATATTAATCCCTTTAGTTTATAATCCATTGGGTTTATAATATTAATCCCTTGGGCTTATTAATCTTAGGGTTTATGTTCCTAGGATTTAATATTAATCCTAAGGTTTAATGTTATTCCCTTGGGTTTTTAATATTAATCCCTTGGGTTTATTAATCACATAGGTTTATTAATCAAATAGGGTTTATAATATTTACCTTAGGGTTTATATCCCTTGGGTTTATAATATTAATTCCTTGTGTTTAATATTATTCCCATGGGTTTATAATCCCCTAGGTTTATTAGTCTCTTGCTTTTATGATATCAATCCCTTGGGTTTATTAATATAAGAGTTCATATTCTTAGTGTATAATATCATTCATAAGGTTTATAATATTAATCCTAGGGTTTATAATCCCTTGGGTTTATAATATAAATTCGAGGGTTTAATATTTTTCCTTTAGGTTTATTTTCTCTTGGGTCTATAATATTAATCCCTTGGGTTTATTTCTGCTCGAGTTTATAATATTAATCATTTGGGTTTATAATATTGAGATTTTTAATATTGGTTTTATAATATCACATTTAATATAAGGGTTTGAAATGTTTAGTTTATAATATTGGGTTTTGTAATTTTAGGGTCTATAATATTAATATTAATCCCTTATGTTTATTAATCCTAAGAGTTTATAATATTTATCCCTTGGTTTTATAATATTTATAATCCCGTGGGTTTATAATATTAACCCATTGAGTCTATTATTCCTAAGGGTTTATAAAAATAATCACTTCTATTTATATCATTAATATCTTGGGTTTATTATTAGAGTTTATGATACTAATCTTAGGGTTTACAATCTTAGGGTTTATAATATTAATCTTAGGGCTTATAATATTGGGTTTGATGATGTTAGGATTTATAATATTCAGTTTAATATCATGATGTACCACATTGTTCTTATTAGTCCCTGCCTGGGACTAATAGCGATCGATTCAGCGTTGACGGTGTATTAATTTTCTGTTTGACCAAAAATATTGATGTGTATCACAATTTTAACCAAAGTTTTCATGTTAAAAAATAATATAAAATTTATTATGTAATTGTTGATTGGCCAACAAAATTGAAGGTCTTATTGCGGGCTTCGCAGGTTTCAAGACGGGTAAAAGTAAGATATCCTAAGTTTTTGGTAGCTCTTCTGCGTGTCCTTGCGGCAAACTTTTCTGATATCCAAAGTTTTCAGGTGCAAAAGATATTCAACTTTTCTGCTATCCAAAGTTTTCTCGTGCAAAAGATTTTTATATCCAAACTAAATATTCTGGTGCAAAAGATTTTTATATCCAAACTAAATATAATTCACTGAAGATTTTTATATCCAAACTACATATAATTCACTGACACGAACTTTGCCACATGGCTATCTGCATGCGGAAGCTCTAGTGGGCTTTCTGCATGCGGCAGCTCTGGTGCTATGTGTAGGCGAGCAAGTTGATTTCTCATTATGAGTCATTGTTCTCAGGTAGGCCGCGCCCTTTTTTTTGGAACTGGTTTCTTTTATAAGCAAGGTACTTCGATAATATGACATATAATCTCTAGGTTCTGGACCAGGGTTTCGACCATGAGGCCAAGACTGTGTTCTGAGTTTTCTCGCAATTGCTAGAGTTGGATTGTGGCTGTTTTTTTAATCATGGTTTGTTCCCAATTTCTGATTGATCTTTCTAGAGGTGCAGAAATGTTCTTTTCCTTTATTTTCCCCGGAAATTGTATGGCATTATTACTGCTGCTTTGTCAATGGTGCTCAATCACGCAGATTTGTAATATGCCCTTGTATGTTTTCTTGATAAATTGAGGTAGTCCTGCAACTATTTGTAGGCGCACCTACTGTGAGTGTTTTTGCAATCTGTATGCTGATTAAGCGTGAACATTTACTTTAGAAATTGTGATTGAAAAAACATGGCAGTCTCACTGGTGTGGTGTCAGTGGTGGTCAAATTCAGTTCACAATACATTCTTTGGAGTAAATGCAGGTATGTAATCTTCCCTCATGTTTTCTAGATAACAGCTTTGTTTTTGGACACAATCCTGCAATACTTGCAGGTACCTACTGTTTTTTTGAGTTTTTGCAATCTGCGCATGATGATCAAGAGTACCTACTGTTTTTTTGAGTTTTTGCAATCTGCGCATGATGATTAAGAGTATTCCCTCAATCAGAGCATACATTTTCTAAATTTGAGAGTCTAATTTTGTGTTCATCAATTGTTGAAAAACTGTCTGTGCCACAAGCTGCAAAAAAACAGCTAGTAGAGATCTCTAGTCACTATTTAGATCAATTAACGGTGACCCATGAAAATAGCTACATGATTACTATAAGAATTTTAGCTCCAAAGAGCTACATATTACATACAATTTCTAGAACCTTGGAAACTTTGTATCTGTAAACGAACCACCTTCTAAATCGATTCTCTTGTTGGTAAGACTTCCATATTATCTGGGTGAATGAAATGAAACAGAGCAGCAGTGTTATTCAAGAGAAATCAAATTTATACCTTCCAAATCCATTCTTGTGTGTTTAAGACTCATATTTCATGTGTCGATGAAATGCAATGGAGAAACATTGTTATTCAAGAGAAATCAAATTTCATAATTCATTCATATTTCCCTGAGTGGTACCAAACTTGAATATACAGAGGTCCATTTTGGAATCCGAGAGTTAAAATTCTAAGGTTTGGACTGTTGGAATTTCAACAGTTATCCTGAAATCTTTAAGAGCCATATATTTACAAAAGGCATTCCAAAAGTGGGACGTACTCTTTCTGGAGGTGATTATTTAACATGTAAAATGCATTCTGACTAAAACTTGCCTCACTCTAATCTTAGACAAACGTGAATGTCGACAAACTTAAATTGCCATACTATTTTGTTCTCCTTGCTAAACCTTTTGAAGGGTTACGCCAAACCCAAATTCCTACCACATGCTTTGGGAGAGAAATCTTTGTAAAAGAAACGAAAATATTTCCTCATTTTCCAAGTTTACATCCTCAATTGATAGATTTTTTTTGATTTGGTAAGGATTTTGTCACCTATTTACTCTTACAATGTCTAAAGGTAACTCGCTTCAGCATTGGTTATTGGTGTTATTTATGGGTGACTAGAAGTTTATTACTCATTTATAATTTTCTGTTAGTTGACAGACTTTATATTAAGATCAAGTTTATGTCAGTCAGTTGTGCTTTTATGTTAGTTAATGGATTTTTACGTAAAGTCCTAGTTATCCCACATGCAAAAGACAGAAGCCAAAGGGGGACCATTACCTATAAACAGGCTTTTAGGTATTAGAGTAGTCATTTTGGGAATGTGTTATTATAGGTAGTCTGTAAGAAACTATTGTTGGCCAAGTACGATCCTGAGTTGGTGACAATTTGAAAAATAAAGCTGGATCTGTTCACTGATATCTGCTATCAGTGCCAGTGCTGAAATATTGTTTCAATTACTGCTGTTATTACTGAACTTATTGCTGTTACCGCTTATTTTCCCTGTTGTTTACTACTATTAGTGCCATATTAGTTTCAGATGTATTAGTTTCCAGTGCCATATTAGTTTCAGATGTATTAGTTTCCAGGTTCCATATATCTGCTGCTAGTTTTTTCAGTTATTAAAATTAGATTCCAAATTAGGTTAGGCTAAAAAAAGCTTTGGGAGAAAGTTTTAGTAGAAAAAAGGAATTGCAGAAATATATGCCCATTTTCTTAGTTTGACATCCTCAATTGCTGGTTATGAATCTCATTAATGTAAATTGTTGTAATACAGTATTAATTAATGATGTATTTGTAAAAATATTAATTAATTTCACATGATATACAACCTTGTAAAAATTGATGTATGTGTAAAAATATTAATTAATTTCACATGATATACAATCCGGTAAAAATTGATGTATGTGTAAAAATATTAATTAATTTCACATGATATACAACCCTGTAAAAATATTAATTAATTTCACATGGTATTTTTAATTTCACATGATATACAATGCTGGTTATGTGCTTTTATTTTTGGCCATAAAGGTATAACCTTTAGTTTTTTGGTTTGTTACAGTTTGTTGTAAAATAGTTTGATGCAGCAATGGAGGAGTGGCAGAAATAGAGACTCCTTTCATTTGAGCTTCCCATCTTCAGCTATAAGCATGCAGGTTATAATCCCAGGTGATGTTATTCAGTGAGATGTCCTACATAAGCAACAATGGAGGTATTGTTTTATTTTCGTTTGATTCTTTTCAAATCATAAGTCTGTTAAAAATTTTAACATGCAATTAGAATTTGTCAGGTTTATATTGACAGGGTTTTTGTTTAGAATTTGTCAGGTTTATATTGACAGGGTTTTTGTTGTTGACTCGCATTGCAGAGAGGAGTAAACCCCCTTTAAATATTTGGCGGTGGCGCTTGTTCATGCTCCAAATTCTTATTGAGATTTCCCTGAGTAATATTAAGAGATTTTCATGGTTGATTCCCAATGCACGGAGTAGTTGAAAAGGTAGCTGAGAAAACCCTTTTTATAAAATATTTGTATGTTCCAATTCTTCTGCTCAGTAAGATTCACTTATGAGTGTCGGGTTTTTATTGTGTATTGAGGACTCCTGTGAAAATGAAAATAAAACCAGTTTTAACTAGTTTATTGTGGTATGTTGTTAATGTGTGATTTTTAACCAGTTTTACCAGATTGATTTTCGTATGTGTTTACTTATTTTATCTGTGGTTGTTGGAGGCATTTACCGCATTGTTGGTTTAGTGCGTTGTTCGTCGAGTAAGTGCGCAACCTGTAAATCATGAATTTGGAACACAAATAGACTTAAATTGAAGTACCGTTAATTTAAATTAAAATGTATATTATTTTTAATTTAGATTGAAATTACAGTGCCATTGATTCATTTAGTTGTGTTTTAATTTTTAATTTATTAAAATAGATTTAAGTCTATAAAAATAGAATATTATAATTTTTTTAAGTGTATAAAATTACAGAAGCTGTAATTTTACAGAAAAAAGGGCTAGAATAACATTCTTTTCTGCATCCATGTTACTGAATTATAAATATTTATATAAATTCACTGTCAATCTTCTTTCTTGGTCAGGGTCAATAAGAAACGTTTCTGCAATGTAATAATCAGGCGTCATACTGTTTTTAATATGCAAGCTTTCTTGGTCAGGGTCAATAAGAAACGTTTCTGCAATGTAATAATTGGGCGTCGTACTGTTTTTATTACAGCTTCCCGTCATCATCGCTGCCTTTTATTTCATAATATGGTAATTGTTTCTAAAGGGTCTAAATAAGTTTCCTAAAATACAAACACAGAGAAGGATTGGTATACTTTATGGACTGGTTATAATTCGCTTTAAACCAACGATTTATATAGTATATAAACCTGTGTAGTATAACAATCCATATGACCTATACATTACACTTCAAATAATTTTAAATACATACATTTATATAGATCGTTGTATGAAGTACAATTTTATATGGATCCTTGCATGAAGTACAATTTTCATTCATTTTCCTTGTTTATATTATAAGGCTGAAATGGTTTCCGTTATAAATCAGGGCAACTAGACTGCTGTTATCTGGATCTAGTTTTGGTGTTGGTCACGGTTAATAAGAAATGTTTCTGCAATGGAATAATTGGGTGTCGTGCTGTTCTGTTTTTAATATTATACTTATCTGTTCAGTTTTTCTTTCTTGGAGTCTTAAAATACCTATTTATTTATTTATTTCCATTTGTAATACAGAAGGTCTAGTAGGTCTAGTATAGTTTATGGATTGGTTGTAATCGCTAAAGTTAAGGTCTAGTAGGTCTAGTATAGTTTATGGATTGGTTGTAATCGCTAAAGTTAACGATATAAACATGTGTTACTCTCTAAGAACAAATTTAAATACACTTTTATGTAGATCGTTGTATGAAGTTCAATCTTCATTAATTTCACTTGTTTATATTATAAGGTTTAAATGCTTTCTGCTATATTGTTTTTTGGGGGTGCTAGTTATATGGGTTCATATATAATTCTGAGATGTTTTATGTATGATTATTGATTCCATCGGGAGTCCCGTTGTAATCAATAAGAATCTGTTAAATCTAGGTTGATTTCCAATTAATTAATTTATTGTTAAAAGATTTATATCACTAGTTAAACTTATATTATCATGATAAAAAAAATTATATCGACAAATCATTCATATAATTATATTATAAAAATATTTAATATGAACATTAATGTGGGTTTAAGTAATTTTAATTATATTATAATTTTTTTTCTTGAGTATTCAATAGGATTCCAATAGTTCAATATATCACTTAGATTGAGGGGGAATTGAAGTGAAATCCTAAATAGAGAAATTTGAATCGCAATGACCGATTGAAGTAGGCTAAAAGACATAATTATTCTATTTTAATTTGCACTAATTTGAAACACAATTATTTTATTTTAATTTATATTAATTTTCTTTTTCAGGTTTCGCAGGACTATATCTTCATAATATCCAACATATCATCACATCCAAGGGGAATTGAACCAATAACTTCACATCAAAGAGTACCTTAACAGAACACACAATAATCATCTATCAAAAACCACGTGAACAATTTACATTAATTTTATTAAATTTATATTCATTTTAAATTCTTTTAATCATACACAATAAAAATTTACTATATATATATATATATATATATATATATATATATATATATATATATATATTATTGTTAAATACATTTCTTCATAATTGTTTTTTTCATACTTATAAAATAAATTTAATAATATAAATTTTAGAAAGCAGTTTATTCGTCCAAAGTGCAAGGCGGCCATATGCCCCTGTCTGGTAACAGAAGAAATGAAATGGGGAATTGGCATCGGCGAGTAATGGAGTGGACAACAGAAGAAATGAAATGGGGAATTGGCATCGGCGAGTAATGGAGTGGACAATTCGTTCCAATTAGTGCTTGCCAACGGCAACAATTGTCACACACTTGCAACAGCGTTGGCATCGGCCAGTAATGGAGTGGACAATTCGTTTTGGACAATTCGTTCCAGTTAGTGCTTGCCAACGGCAACAATTGTCACACACTTGCAACAACTGTAACCCACGAGAATTTCTTTTCAGATAACTTGCTAATTTTTCGGTTATATAGGCAGGGACTACCGGCTGCATGCAGCACTTGTTAATAATGTAATATTTTAATATGAGGATTTAGGCTTTTTCTGTATAGTTTATTTTCTCTTGGGTTTCTAATATTAATCCCTTGGGTTTATTTTTATTATCTTAAGGTTTAATAATTTCCCCGTACTTTTAGTTTCAGTTGGGTTTATAATATTAATTCCTAGGATTTATTTTCCCCTTGGTTTACTAATCGTTTGGGTTTATTATTCTTAATCTTAGGGTTTAACATTTTCCCCTTGTGTTTATTTCCCCTTGGGTTTATAATACTTAATCCTTGCGTTTATTCCCCTTGGGTTTATAATATTAGTCCATTGGATTTGTGATATTGCAGTTTTTCATTTTCGGTTTATAATATTGCATAATATGAAAAATCAATCATGGTCAACCATGGTCAACCATGTTTGTTTTAGAGTTTATGATATTTATCTTAGCGTTTATATACCTTGGGTTTACAATATTAATCCCTTGGTTTTATTAGTACCTTGGGTTTATAATATCAATCCCTTAGGTTTATTAATCTATGGGTTCATATTCCTAGGGTTTATAATCCATTAGGTTTATAATATAAATTCCTTGGGTTTATGACATTAATCATAGGGTTTATGTTCCTATGGCTTTTTTTTTTTTTCTTCGCTGTGGTTCACGGACACCCTGGTCAACAGGTGGCGCTACGTCCATGGAAAAATCTGGGCTGATCAACCCCGAAGGGAATCTAGCCCCGTGGCCCACTAGCTAGGCCTGACCCCAAGGGCTTCGGGGAGAATGGACCCTGTGACCTCCCGATGGCGAGGCACTGATTTTGACCAACTGAGCTAACCCTTGGGGCTTTTTTTTTGAAAAATCTGGGCGATAGCTAGGCTAAATCGCCCCTCGGCCTACTACAAGACCTGACCCCAAGGGCTTTGGGTGGATTCGACCCTATGACCTCCCAATGACGAGGCATGGTTTTTGAACAACTGAGCTAACCCTTGGGGCTTGTTCCTATGGCTTAATATAAGCCTAGTGTTTACAATATTAATCCCTTGGGTTTATATTCTTATGGCTTAATATTCATCTCAAGGTTCAATATTATTCCCTTGGGTTTTTAATATTAAACCATGGTCAACCATGATCAACCATGTTTGTTTTAGGGTTTATAATATTTATCTCAGGGTTTCTTATGGTTTAATATTCATCCCAGGGTTTAATATTATTCTCTTGGGTTTATAATCCCTTGGGTTTTTAATATAAGGGTTTGAAATGTTCAACTTATAATATTGGGTTTTATAATTTTAGGGTTTATAATATTAATGTTAATATTAATCCCTTATGTTTATTAATCCCAAGAGTTTATAATATTTATCCCTTAGATTTATGATATTTAAAATCCCCTCAGTTTATAATATTATCTCATTGGGTCTATTATTCCCAAGGGTTTATAGAATTAATCACTTCGGTTTATATCATTAATATCTTGGGTTTATTATTAATGTTTGGATTTTATCATTAATATCTTGGGTTTATTATTAGAGTTTATAATACTAATCTTAGTATTTGGTTTTTATCATTAATATCTTGGGTTTATTATTAGAGTTTATGATACTAATGTTAGGGTTTATAATCTTTGGATTTATAATATTAATCTTAGGGCTGATGTTAGGATTTATAATATTCAGTTTAATATTAAAGTTTAATATCATGATGTATCACATTATTCTTATTAATAATGTAACATTTTAATCCTAGGATTTAGTTTATTTTCCCTTGGGTTTATAATATTAATCACTTGTGTTTATTTTTATTAATATTAAGGTTTAATATTTTTCCCTTAGGTTTATTTTTAGTTGGGTTTATAATATTAATTCCTAAGATTTATTTTCCCTTAGGTTTATTAATCCTTTGGGTTTATTATTCTTAATCTTAGGGTTTAATATTTTTCCCTTGTGTTTATTTTCCCTTGGGTTTATAATACTAAATCCTTGTGTTTATTTCCCCTTGAGTTTATAATATTAGTCCCTTGGATTTGTGATATTGCAATTTTTAATTTTGGGTTTACAATATTGCATTTAGTATTACGATATGAAATGTTGGGTTTTTAATATTAGGGTATATAATATTGGGTTTTTTAATATTAAGGTTTATAATATTAATTGTGCCATTTATAATATTAATCATATGGTTTAAAATATTTATTGTAAGGTTTATAATATTAATTTTAGGGATATAATATTAATCTTAGGGTTTATAATGTTGGATTTTATAATATTAGGGCTTATAATAATTGATTTAATATTAGAGTTTAATATTGTTATGTTGAAATGGTTCATAAATCTATCATTGTGTATAAAAGATATTGATAATTATATTAATATGTTAATAAATGTATATTAATCATTAAGATAATGGTGAGAGATAAACAAGTATTATTAGTAATAATCCTATACTATTCTTATATTATATTAATTTTGTTATTGTTAAATATATCAATGGATATGACTGTTATTATTTACATAATTATTAATAAGTACAAATAATCAATCTCTAAGAGCCACATTAACTGTGATTTATAAATTCCTATAGGCTTATATCAACCACATTTACTAATGTGGTTGTATATGTGTGTCATATAAGCCTATGGGCTGTAAATGTGGAAACTTAATAAAAAACTACTTTCGTCTATATCTTCAAAAACAAACAAACACACACACACACACACACACACACACACACACACACACATATATATATTTTACGTCATTCCTATCCAAAATTTCTAATTTTTAAACTAAAATAAAGCTAATTTACTAATAAAATTATAGAATCTAATTCCTTCCATCCACATTTCATTTGTTTTTTTTCCAATTTCAAAAGTAAGATATTCTTGCATGAGAAATTCTAGGTGGAATTTCACAAAACGATGGTCATTTTATTTTAAGGTTGGATTTAAAAATTCAAACACTTGATGAAACATGTAAGCCACTTTCTTTACATCCATATCAAGAGATGGAAAAATGACCTCATTCTCGGCACGAGACCTGGAATTTGACGTCCCACAGGACGTATTTCCTATTTTAAGACGTATTTGACAGTTGGTGTAAATTTTTACTCATCAAATTTGACGTGCCTCATCAATCAATAACTGTCATTTTGATATTTAATTTGGGATATTTCCTGTCAAAATTTATAGTACTCGTCATAGTTAAAAACACCAAAATTTATAGTACTTAAAAACAACAAAATAAGACTAGGCCTAGGGTCATAAGGAAAATGCTTATAGTGTGTCTGGCTCACATGGCACTGGAGCCTCGCACACTTTCATAGATTTGAGGCGTATAAAAGATTATCTGGCTATAGTCCTTTTGTAGATTTGAACTTTATGAAATGAGATCTCGCCCTGGGAAACTAAGAACAACTAGATTGTAAGTTAGGTGTTACATTCAAGGAACCGACCAACCAGTCTACATCAAGAATGTGAATTCAACCATCCAACTGTACGCTAGTAGGTGATTGCAAAACACTAAAACTATACTTACGTTTTTTGCTGTGTATAATACTAAGAAGGGGTAGTGGACTTATTTTTATTTCTTCTGCTTCCCTCAACTGTTCCACACTCTCCCTCTTGTTCAATTCCCACCATCTTCCAACATCGACTAAGAAGTGCAATAGAGAAATAAAAGCATCTGAGAAACAACTGGTGACGTGAAGTGTAGTTGTAGTGTTTAATTCGACAACTTGCCTGTTAGAAAGGGGCGGGAGGTTTATCAAAAGTTTACCAAATCAGAAATAATGGGTAAGGTTGCATTCTGCGAAAAGGTTGGGTTTAAGAAGGTCCCCAGACGCCTTAAGAAGATCAGAAGCTCGTTACTTACATACTGGAGCATGGCCATGGCAGTTGGAGAGCTTTGCGGCAGAAAGATGGGTTGGTGAGATGCTGCCAGGAAGATCTGCAGATTGCATTGACTAACTATCTGAGGCCAAATATCAAGGGGGAAGTTCAGCGTGCAGGAAGAGTAGACTATTATTCAATTTCATGCTCTATTGGGAAACAATTGGTCCACCATTGCTACTCACCTTCCCAAGCGAACTGACAATAAAATAACTCTCAGAAGGGGTAAGCAGAAGGTGGACCTCAAACTCCTTCAAAATTGTATTCACTACCATGTTATTTTCTTGAAACGCAAGGATGGGTCACTAAAAAAATTGTTGGAGCTTTCTACCGAAATTACCGTCATCATTTACATCAAAATCGGCAAGATTTAACAGTTTGCAAGTCCCAAGTAAGTTTCCTTCTTCAATCCGTTTCAATCTCATTCAGTTGTTTTTTTTCATTCTTTCTTCCTATTGTATTTGTTTTCTCTGAAATTATCGATGCCCTTGTCAAAATGAATTTCTCTAAGGAAATTATCGATGCCCTTGTCAAAATGAATTTCTCTGAGGTCCAATATTAGAAAAATAGCTTGTGATTTATTCCATAGTGAAGCTTACAATTACCATCTTGAAAACTCAGCGTCTTGATTTTGACTAATTTTGTTTTTTGGCTGCCCTTCCTTATTTTGACTAATTTTGTTTTTTGAGTTTTTTACTAAAGGCTTTGAAATCAACTTTATTTTGACTATTTTTGTTTTTTTGAATGCACTTCCTTATTTTTGACTAATTTTGTTTTTTGAGTTTTTTACTAAAGGCTTTGAAATCAACCTTATTTTGACTATTTTTGTTTTTTTGAGTGCCTTTCCTTATTTTCACTAATTTTGTTGTTCGAGTTTTTTACTAATGGCTTTGAAATCAACCTTATTTTTACAGCAATGAATTTTTCTTTAAAATAAAATAATTATATAGTTATTCAATGAAATTTCTTTTACTATAAAAATAATTATGGAAGATGTTACAAGCTCATTTTTATATAGTGTATCTATTTAGGTTGTCAACCACTTCTAATATAGTTGTATTTAGAGGATGCAACTAGTACTAAGTACATGAATAGAATAAGTAATGGTATTGTCTAGCATAATGCTCAATAGGAAGAATTGCTTTGTGTAATTGGTTGGGCTGTATATTTCGTCTATGTTGTGGAAAGTAATGTGAATTCAATTTTTTATGGTGAGGACACTATAGGCTCATTTTTAGGATATTATGAAAATGATTAGTTAACAATGTTCAGATGTAGATGATAAGTTGATTACCTCATAGATTGCAGAGTTTGTTTAGTTTAGACATTTTTTGGCTTCATGGTTTTAGCAATAATGTATTCTAAATATGTATAATGGATATCAAATTAGTTGAAAGAATATACAAATATTTTAAAAAATATTTAGCTATCATCACTAGATTTATTATTCAATAGTTCATAGATGGTTGAAAGTGAACTTATAGGGATTAAAGTTATCTTGGTATAAATAAAGAGATATTGGTGAGAATTCAGTACATATGCAGTGAGTAAATAAAGATGTGCGTGCCCATGTGTAAATAAAATATTTAGTGAAAATAAGCTATAAAGAAATAGTTAAACATGTAATTATATGTTTAATATTCATATGTAATAGATTATTACAATTAAATAAATTATAAAAAAAGGATAATAGTTAAATTCTTGATATTTTAAAAAAATAACTCTATCTCATCTACTAGTGGTTGAGGATCCTCATCATCTTAACTATATGACTTTCTTTAGTTTTTTTCACATGTCAAAATTTATGTATATAATCAAAACTATTAACTCCCAAAGGCTAAAAAGCTTTATAAAATCTCAAATGTATACTTGTATGCTACGGGGAAACACAAATGTTAACTTAGGAAGAAACAAAGTACTCTAAGAGGGAGATTAAAGAGAGTTGAGATGCAGGTTCTAGATAAGGGAACATTGACACTCACAAATTTAGGTAGAACTTAAAAAGAAGGGCATGAAAAATGCCAAAACATCATCAAATTTTAAGTTGACAGGTATAGGAGATTTGAAATTCCAGGCCTCCTCGGCACTAGTGTGGTTGTAAATTATGAGCAGGGTTTGAATTTTGCCTCCTTTATTACTCCGTTGGATTTCATAATCATTATCGAATTTACGATATCATTCCACCTTCCTGCTACAAATATATATTTGACAAAAGAACAAAAATAAGTTTTGCAATACGTTCTCCTAGCTTGACATTCAAATGAATTCTACACGTACCAAATAAAGCCCCTAACACAACAACATATGGGTTACACGACATTTTGTTGATTAGTTTATCTTTCTCATCAAGGTGTCCAACTCGACCAAGAAGATTAACCATTCTATCGTAGTAATCTACTCCCAGTGCAATGTAGTAATATCTACTCTATCGTAGTAATCTACTCCTAGTGCAATGTAGTAATATCTACTCTAATTAAAGTAGTAGCAACCTTTTGCCACGAGATCTATATGGTTGCATGTAGACAATATGCCAACAAAATGTAATATTATTAGGTTTCATACTTGCCTACTTCTTTGGCTCTAAAAGTTGCAGCGCCTCATTCTCATACTCACGTTGTGTAAATGCTACACTCATCACATTGTAGGAGATAGGGTGCACCCATATTTCGTATACATAGTTATACCAAGTAGACTCAATGCTTGCACTTTCAAAACTATGGCTTCTTTTAAATTAAACAGAAATCAACACAATCTTGACATGGGATCTCTTTACATATGGCATCTTCATAAAGGATTATTGCATATCCATGCTCTCCGATCTTGGTGAACAACCCATCAGCACACAATAAAAGATGAAATTGGTAATTTTCATGGCAATTTTTCTTTCATTAAATATGGCTCCATTATATAGTGATCTGGCATCCTGTATATAGTTGCAGATACCAAATAGAAATCAAAGATATCACACATCAACAATTTTTAATTGCAGTCCAACAACGCAATTACCAGTGTTCCTTCAACCACCAATGACCAACGCAACTCCACAACTCCAGCACTTTCAATGCAACGATCAAAAGAAAACTTGTCTCTTATATGCCTTCAATGAGGACTTACAACTCCTCGTGTACATAGGTTTCCTATGCACTGAAATTTCATTGCACCAAAACTAGATTTGTAGGCAAAGTCGTTCTTCCATAGCAATCAAAATATGCCAAACTTGCAAACATACCTGAAACACTAACACTGACATTGATCGCAAGAGTCACAACTCACTGCCAACCTCCCTGTCAACCATTTCCTTTGCAAATTCAGGATCAACCAACAGACTAGCCATATCTGGATTCTTGTCATAGGCCTTCTTGATACAACCACCCTTTCAAATCCGACAAGTTCTTCTAGTTTCAAATCTCATCCCTACTCTGCTCTCTTTGCATGGATCAGATTCATACCTTGGACGTGTCTCACATCATCAATAGGGCGTGTCTCACATCATCAATAACTGTATTCTTATCCAAATCTTGAACAATGATCAAATCTACATTTGTGAACTACGTCATTCCCTTCATGCAACCCATGTCCACGACTTTCCAAGCGGCAAAGGAGCTCCATTTTTGCAACTTTTGAGCACTTCAAACTATACACGGTTTCAACATAATGAACTAAAAACCTTCCTAATCAGAGATCTGATGATTTCTTTAATCCAATGATGGAAATTAATTCTTGTGCAGACCTAGAACTGATTCCCTCAATCGATACCATTTGTGTGTCAAAGTTCTTTGTTCACCATCTGCAGTGTGTTTAATGACAACATTGTCAACACTAGAGATGACCCTCATATGTCTCACAACGTCTTCGATATGATTAAGTCCGTCCGTCAAATAGTTTCAAATAGTGATGAACCTTTAGGCATTTCTCTCTACAATTTGTCCTCTTGCCAAAGCACAATGCTTCACATTGTTATTCACAGTAGCCCGGATCAATTGGGCAGACGACAGACTGACCAAAGTAGACACACACTCATACATGGATGTAGTTGATGACAAATTCAAAAATGGAAAAATGATCGTGATGTATTTATGTCTTGCACAATGAACAACAACTACAACTCCAAAAATAACGGAGAAACAATTCAACAATTTGACAACGCTGAATGACGGCTTTCTACAATGAATTGGACAGGACACTAGATTGTTCCTTTGTTATATGCTCATGCCCATATTTCGCCAGATTATGTTCACATCCTCTACGCTGTCACAAAACTTCACGATTCCCAGGTCTCTTGCTTCAACGCTTCATGCTTCCGCTTCATAGCTCCATGCTATCGTTTTACCCAATTTGGCCTCGCAGAGCGAATCTTGGAATTGGCACAATGATACACGCTGCTCTCTTACATGGATTCTCCATGCCAAATAGTAGGTCTAATTATCTTAGATAAAAATCTTCAATAATTGAGCTTACAGATCTCACAAGCTCTTTCAATCGATCTCCTTCCATGCAAAGACACTTCTTTTGTCCAATTCCCAACACAAACAACTCTTTCAATCGTTATCAACACAACGATTTTTCTGTCATACAAAGACGACAATAACCAATGATATTTTCTCTACACTCATCAACACAACATTAACACACAACTACAACGATGATTCCCTTCACACAACTCCATGCTCTGCAAAAGAATTGTGATTGGAATCACAACCCTCTTATGGTGTAGCCAGCTAATCCTCAGATTGCTATTTCACTGACTCTTTTATCACATTCTCAGTGCTCCTTTACAAGCGTGTTTATAGCTTTACATGCAGGAGAAGATTCTGCTCCTCTAATACCACTTTGATGTAGGCACAAACTTCCTGTAATTGAATCGCCACCATCATGTAATCGCAGTAGAAAATATACACCCAGAAAAAGCTCACAGAAGAAGCAAGGTAATAAAATTTGTTCTATAATTCCCGTGTAAGGGAAATCTCTATTAATCAATTATGCATACTATATTACATTTAACATACAAAATGGTTTCGTTATATAGGATGAAGGGAACATAACAAATACATCATAAATAGAAAATTAGTCCCATTATTCCCTCAATAAATTCCCTATCTCTCTCCCATGATCTCCCCACAATCTCTCCATGATTTTCTCAATAATCTCATCCCTATATTCATTCAATTTTCTCTCATATGATCTCTCCACAATCTCTACATGATTTTCTCAACAATCTCATCCCTATATTCATTCAATTCTTTTTGTTTCTCATCCCTATGTCGACTTATAATAAGTCTACATTATCATATTTCCTCATGATATTATCTATTAAAAATTACAAGGAATAATTCCTTTGTCCCCTTTTTATTGAGTATTAAATTAGTCCCTTTTTGTCTTTTCCTTGTTGTCCTTTGTCTTCATCTTTGGTTGATCTTTAGTATTCTTCTCCACTTTTAATTTTATACCTGCAAACACAAACATAAGCTGAAGTCCATATAAAAGAGTATCCATCCACCAAAGTACATGGGTTTCCATCCGTTGTATCTGTCGATTCTCTAGGAAGCTCCTTCTCATACATGGTTCATTAACCATTATTTGTGTCACAAATACCTTTTAACTGTACCTGTTTTTCCCCTTTTCATCTATGTCATCATATTTAATCTGTGTTTTTGGCTCACCCATAAGCCTATTGTTGATGCCCTTGCATCAACTTGTTACACACTGAAGTAGTTCAACTGCCAAGAAAAGTTTGGCATGACAAATCCACTAGAATTATAGCCTTCCAAGAGGGATTGGGTCCTCTTGTATGAATCTAGGTTCAAGGATTTCAAGGGAAAAATCATGACCAAATGTCTAGGGCCTTATTTGGTTGAGAAGTGTTATGATAATGATTATGCCAAAATCAGGACTATAAATGAGGAACAATACCACTTCTAGTGAATGGATACTAGTTGAATATTTACAAGAAGCCCTCTATAGGGCTCGATTTACATCATAAGTAAGGAACTGAATCTAATTGAGAGAATCAAAGCTCCAAATCCATTTAATTCTTGACCAAAAGAAGAAAAAAGAGAAAAATAAAATAAAACAAAAAAATAAAAAATAACCTCACGTGAAAACCTACTTTGACATAGACTCACTAGTTGAAAACCTCTATGAGGTAGCTGGTAAGTTTGAAGAAAAAAATAAAAATAAAAATAAGAGCTCCAAGTGAAAAGCTCTTCCAAGGCACCTGAAGTAGGCTCATTGGTTGAAAACCTCCATGGGGCAGCCAGTAAGCCCAAATAAAAGAGAAAAAAAATGAGAAAAAAAGAAAAAGAAAAAAGGAAAAGGAAAGAGAATAGAACTATTTTTGTCTCACATTAGTTTATGTGTGGGTACCACATGAAATATCGAATCAAGTCAAACAGTCCAACTGATGTCATGATTCAAGTCATCAACTTGATCACTCTAAGAGGGACCATATGACATTCGTGCACCATCTCTCATTTACCTTCACCATCCAAAACATCAGCCATCACCTACCATCTCCCATTTACCTTCATCGCCCACAACATCAACCATCACCTACCATCTCATTTTCATGTATTTTCTACAAATTCCTTGAACTGTTATGGGAAAGTCATGTATTGCTACAAGAAAGGACAATTTCAAGAAAAATATACATATTGAGGAAATTCTTAGCATCTAGTCTAAGAAAAGACACCAAGGGACTCCTAGCAACTAGTTTTTCATCATCATGCATCATAACCTATTTTTCCCCTATTATGTGCCTCCTTTCATCCTGCGGGCACTTCCTCCATTTTTTCCATCACAATCACAAAAAAAACGGTCTCAATCTCATCACCTCCATTTCCATGAATTATCCAACCACCCTGCGACTTTAGAAGATTCTTTTTAGTGAGAATGAGGGGCCTATATGCTTGCTACAAGAAACTACATAGTCCTACAACAGGTTGCAAAAAACCTACAGGTTCAGTTTTCAAATCAAAAAACTTTTTCTTGAAGAAGAAGACCACACCCTCCAATATCTTAGCAACTCCATAAAATCACTCCAACTTTGATGAAATGGTCCTGAGCAGCTACAAAATCCTCTGTAGGTTACTACATGATTGAATGTTCACTACATAGCACAAGGAAAGGTAAATTTAAGGTATGAAACCTCTAGCACACTCTTTGAATTCATTAGAGCATAGGGAAAAATGTCTTTTCTCAAAAAGGAATGGCTATAATAGCTTAACCTAACTAGCAGTAGTTTTGACCAAATTAATAGTTAACTCCACTTTATTTAAAACTTTGTTCCCATGTGTGGGAGAGGCTAATAAGACAAACATCCAATCTTTCAAAAAGGTAGCCATTATCGTTAATGATGAGAAACTAAGATGGAAATTTGAGCATCCATCACAAAGAGTTATGTGGGTAGGTGGGCTAGCTGAGTGTTGAACGTTGAGCCTTCCATATCCACCACCTAAACACATGATTCACTTTCCACTTAAGTTGTGAGTTAGCTTGAGCTCACTCCCTGTCCTCCCATCAGTGTTGTGCATGCAAAAGACCATAAAAAATGATCACGAAAGTGCCCGACGCTACAGAAAGTGAAGTTAAAGGTTACAGAATTACAAGATACAAGTTGCAGAGCCATAAGAAATAGATCGCAGAACGCTACATGAGATAAAGTGTTGATTTTTCCATGGCACTTATGTTAATTTTTTCACTACTCTATGCTATGTCAAATAATTTTAGCCCAATTAACTTCTTCAATAAGAAATCTTTTCAACAATAGTTAATTTTTCCAATAATCAATAGTAAATGACGATAGAACAGTAAATGCAATGACAATAGTATACAATCAACACATCATCAAGAGACACTGATTTGGTCAAAGACCAAGGAAAATCCCAACAAGGGGGAAAACCCTTTGAAATTATTCTTTTATTAGATTGTCATAAAATGTTCAGCAGAGAGTACAATGAGCCCAATTCCATAAACAAGATTCAAAGTCAAAGGCTTTGACTTATCAACAAATCTATCAACCAATATCCAATATGCCAATGAAAATTCAAATATGGTCAACTATCATAAATATGAAAATATAAAAAATTCAACAATAGTCAACATGCCCTTACCAGTCCTTTAGTTAATGGTCAAACAATCCTTCAAAAATTCAGTCAACTATCCTCTAATTCGACCTCAAATGCTAGTCAAAATTAGCCCAAAATTGTCATAAAATATCTAGACAAACTTGATCAATGGGGAGAGAAAATTTTGCATTTGAGTATGAAATTTCTTTTGCAGGCAACCCAAGTCAAACACCTCGATTTTTGTGCCCAAAAATGAGGCATTCCCAAATAACTATACCCTCAAAAAAAGAAAACCAAATATTTGCCCAAAAAGTGAAATTCAAAGCTGGTCAACACTAGTTAAAGTTGTAGATTAGTTCCAGATTTCAACCACCTGAAATTCATCCTCCTTTCATCCCACACATGTGAAAAGACCCTGCAATTTTGTACAAAGTTCAAACCAATGAGGAGAGGAGATCGCTGATGATATGTGAGTTGATGAGGTACCAAATGAGGTTGAGGACACTTGTATTTATATGAAACTTTGAAGGAAAAATTTGTCCTTAGGTCGACCTTGACAATTTGTGAAACTGTGGACTTCACTTCAAAAATGCACTTTCCCATGTTTGAATCAAGTGATTCAAAGGTCAAAATTGGTCCTCTCAGAAAAATGAATCTAGTCCCATGATTGGAATTTGTCACTGAGCTTCCAAATTAACACTCCATCTCAACTAGGGATAAATTCCAAATGCATCATGTACTCATCGCATGAATCCTGTCATCATATCATGTTCCATCTCTGCGTGACTCTATCTGTTGAAGCATTCTAGAATCTAAAGAAGAAGAATAATTGGGGAGCTAAAGCTACCAACCTCTCGGACAATGAGGAAGGTCCTATGGGACACTCTCATCTCATGCATATGATAGTGGGGAAGGTCCTATTGTACACTCTCACCTCATGTCTATGACAGTGAGGAAGGTCTTATGGAACACTCTCATGCCAAGTCATCTCATAGGGGAGCAAAAATCTTCCACCCTATATCGAGCAATAGGAAATATGCAACATCTCATCCATCCTATTTCCCCCAGTTCTTCCCAACAATGACCCTCAAGAGTCATGTGGTAGAACACCTGAATCATAATTGAGCTTGGATGAGATTCCCGACTTACCAAAGGTAAGGATCACACACCCCTAATCTTTCTCAACCCATTGGCCAAACGGGGAGCTATAATCCCAATAAGCTCATCTTGTGAGTATCATGCCAAATGGGGTATACTCTATTATACCAAGATAGAGGAGCTACATATTCTACCCTATGGGTGACATATAGGGGTGATACCCTATTGTTTAGAGACCCCTCAACCCTAAGAGCTCTCAATGCTCTATTCCCTACTTGGGGAGCTCAACCAAGGGGGAAGAGTTATGCTCAGTGTTCTCGATCAACGATTCCCATTATTAGGAGGCGTCACATCCATCAATCCAAGTTGCTCTCTGAATACCAAGAACTTCCCTTTTGACAAATCCTTGGTAAGAATATTTGCAATCTACTCATTTGCCCTTAGGTGATGGAGTCTAACAGCTCCTCTCTACATCATGTCTCGGATGTAATGATATCGAATCTCTATGTGCTTAGACTCGTCATGAAATACTATATTCTCTACCAGACAAATCCTACTCTTGTTGTTGCAATATATCACTGTAGTGTCCAAAACCTACTCAAATAGCTCTTGAAAGAGCTTCCTCAACCAAACTGCTTTGAAACTATCCATGCTAGCAGCAACATACTCTACCTTGGTGGTACTTAGTGCTACGAACTTTTGTTTCCATCTCATCCAGGATATCATGGAAGATCCAAGGCTAAAAAAACCTCCTGAAGTAATCTTCATGTCGAAAACGTTTCCTACCTAGTCAAAATCAGTATATCCATGAAGTCTAACATCTCCAACAAAATATCTTAGACCAAGGGTAATCGTCCCATGCAAATATCTCAGAAATTCAATGTGCATGGAGAGGCTCTATCATGAATTGACTCAACGTGTTCACTTCATAGCATATGTTTGGACAAGAGTTCACTATAAACATCAGAGCCCCAATCAATTGCCTATACTCGAATGGATTTTCCAAATCAGGATTTGCAGCTTCTCCACATATCTTCTTGAAAATAATTTCCATTGGAGTGGGTAGGGACTTGCATTATGTCATTCCAAGTCTCTCCAACAAATTTACAACATATTTTCCTTGTGAAAGCAAAATCTCACCAGGCCTTTGCCACACCTCAAGGCCTAGGAAATAGTGCATAAGTTGAAGGTCCTTCTTCTCTAATTCAGAGGCTGGCTCCCTCTTACACTCGATCATCACGGGCTCACTACCTATCAAGAATAGATTGTCAACATATAAAACCAAAATAAATGGCATATCTTGGACTACCTTGAAGTAGATGTTGGGATCGACATTGCTTCTTGTAAATCGAAGCTTCACCGAGTAACTATCTATGTGGGTGTACCATGCTCTGGGGGCTTGCTTCAAACCATACAATGCCTTATTTAATTTGCAAACATGTGTCTTTTGGTCCTCTACTTCAAATCCCTGAGGTTGCTCAATGTACACTTCTTCTCGTAACATGCCATGGAGGAATGCCGTCTTCACATCCATCTGATGAAGGGTCCATCCTTGGCTTGCATAAAGGGAAAATATTGAATGGATGGTGGTATATCAAACCACAAGAGAAAATATATCATTATAATATTCTCCCTCTTTTTGGGAGAATCCTCGGGCCACAAACCTCACCTTATATTTTTTAATGCTTCCATTGACTCCATGTTTGATCTTGAATATTCATTTTGAAGTACTACAAATTTCCCCTTCGGTCTCGACACAACATCCCATATGTCGTTATTCATATTTGATTCATATTCTTCAGCCATAACATCCTTCCAAACTTGTTCTTTCACGACTTCTTGAAAGGTATGAGGCTCAACTTGAATCATATTACTCATCGCTAGAACATATCCCTGGTACCTGCATGGCTTCTTTCTCTCTCCAAATGTTCCACAGGTAGTAGCATGTCTCTGGACATCTTGTAGTGTGTCACAAAGCCAAAGTGGCCTCTTCCTGGCAAGAGGATCACATGGAGGAGGATCCAAAGGGTCCATGGACTCCACGGGATCATCAACTATATCTCTTTCATATTCAGACACGGAAGGACCTTCTAACAGATCCATATCATCATTTGTCTTTTCACGAGGAGGTGGAGGAAGGACCCTTGCTTTCCCAAGGGTAACATCTTCATCGAACATTGCATCCCTATTAATTTGAACCTTCCTTTGACCAGGACATATATTCTAAATTCGTTAGAATCTTCACAACATCCAACAAATGTACCTTTTCTTCTAGAGGCTTCTAGCTTGTTTCTTTTGTTCTTCGGCACATGGAAATACATGGGGCATCCAAATATATAGAGGTGTCCAACATCAGGATTGACACCTATGAATACTTCTTCGAGAGTCTTGTTGTCCAATTCTTGATGAGGAACCCTGTTTTGAACATATGCTGCAATATTCATTGCTTCACCCCAAAGAAACTTTGACAACTTTTTATCATGGAGCATGGCTCAGGAAACTTCCACAATAGACCTATTCTTTATCTTAGCTATCCCATTTTTTTTAGGATTATAGGGCACAATAGTTTCCTTATTGATACCTTCCTTCTTGCAAAAATCTATGAAATCATTGAGATGTATTCTCCACCATTGTCAGACCTGAAGATCTTGATTTTATTTTTCTTTGTTTTTTGACCAAGGCCTTGAACTATTTGAACATCTTGAAGGCCTCATCCTTGTGCTTCAAGTAATATATCTAAGTCTTCCTTGAGAAATCATCAATGAAGGTAATATAGTAGAGATGGACACCAAGAGAATGTATGATCATCATATCATATGTATCAGAGTGAATGAGATAGAGGATGTCAATTGTCTTGTTCTTACTAGAGGGGAATGATACCCTTGTCTTCTTCCCACTAGCACATCATGGACATACTCCATCACATTGAGCTTGAACATCAAGGATCCCAAAGACCAACTTCTTCAATTTTGGAAGGGCTTCATAGTGGAGATGGGCCAATCTTTGGTGCCACGACTTTCTTTGATGGTTTGTATCATGGACCATCACTAGAAGTGGTCTTCCAATGACTCTATAGAGTCCTTCAAATATCAATTCCAATGTGAAAGCATCTGTCATAGAGGATCCAACATGCCAAGTAAGTACTTTTCCTTTTATGAAAGAAACTCATTCCTTTGCCTTCCAAAGTAGATATAGAAACCAAATTCTTCTTCAACCCCGACACATACATCACATCATGAAGCAACACAATTTCCCTAGAATCCAAATGAAATTTAACGGACCCAAATCCTTTGACACGTTGAGTGGAGTTATCTCCAAGAATAATTTTCAAACTAGACTCCCTCTCCACCAAATTAGAGAGTAATTCCTTATACCCAGAGAAATGATGAGAGGCCCCACTATCCACCAACTAACTATCCCAAGTATCCAGAGGAGAGGAACTAGAAAGTGTAGAAATATCAATATATTTAGATTGATTTGCAGAATTATTTTCATACCTGGTATTTCTTGACTTATTTTGAGGACAGTGGTCTTCTTCATGATCACTTGGAGAATCTCTTATTCTTATATCATTTCTTCCATTACAATCATTCCTTCAATCATCTCCTCTTCTTTGATTATTGAACCTATTTTGATTTCCTCTAGTGTTGTATCATGAACCATTGTTCTTCTCAAGACAGTCTTGAGCATAGTGACCTTTCCTGTGACAGTTGTAGCATTAAATATGCAATGTTTCTCTTTCATTCCTTCTCTTCGAATTTCGAGGAGGAGGCTTCCTTAAATTTGATGACCCTCCTTTTCCTTTATTTTTCTTGTTATGAGTGACGAATGTAGTGGGATATCCTTCTTCATGTTTTTGTATCCTACCCCTTGATATCATCCTTGATTCTTCTTGAGGGAGTTTTCCAATGATCTCATCAAATGTCGGGAAGATATTGTTATTTCTTATAGTGGTAATGAAGGATTCCCAAATAGGAAGGAGACCTCTAAGGGTTACCACCACTAGGTCCCTGTCAAGCACAGTTTCCCCAACTCTCTGCAATTGATCTCTAAGACGAGATATCATCATAATATAAGATTGCACATACTCTCCTTTATTCATTTTAATATATTTGAGTTTATCCTTCAAGGCGATGATCTCATTCAAATTGTTGACTTCATATATGTCAGGCAACTTCTCAGACATATCCTTAGACTCATTCAAATTTCCAACGTAAGAAAGTAAATGATATTATAAACCATCAGCTATAATCTTATTTGCTTTTAACTCACCTTTCTTGTACTTGTTCATGGTAGTAGCTGGAGCATTCTTCAGAGGCTCGAGAACTTTTCCTTATATTTACTCAACATCATTGTCTTCAAATATGATTTCTAACCTGATCTTCCATGCAAAAAAGTTAGATGAGTCTTCAAGCTTCTCATTTTCTTTGAAGAAATGTAGACATATTGACTTGATTAGATGAGCTCCTTCAAATTTCCACAGATGATAGCTTCAACTCTTGTCTCCTTTGGGATTTATCCTTCACCTTAGCTCTGAAATCATGTTAATTTTTACATTGCTCTATGTTCTGTCAAATACTATTAGCCCAATTAACTTCTTCAATACACAATCTTTTTGACAATAATTAATTCTTCCCATAATCAATAGTAAATGATGATAGAACAGTAAATGTAATGATCATAGGAGACAATCAACACATCATCAAGAGACACTGATTTGGTCAAAGACCAGGGAAAAGCCCCACTAGGGGGAAAACCCTTTGAAAATATTCTTCTATTAGATTGTTATAAAATTTTCAGTAGAGAGTACAATGAGCCAAATTCCATAAAGAAGAGTCAAAGTCAAAGGATTTGACTTATCAAAAAAATCTATCAACCAATATCCAATATGCCAATGAAAATTCAAATCTAGTCAACTGTTATAAATCAACATTTCTAAAAAAGTCAACAATAGTCAATGTTCCCTAAATAGTCATTTAGTCAACGGTCAAACAATTTGGCCTCAAATGTTGGTTAAAGTCAACCCAAAATAGTCATAAAATATCTAGTAAAACTTGGTCAAAGGAGAGAGAAAAATCTGCAGTCAAGTCTGAAATTTATTCTACAATCAACTTAGGTCAAACACCTCAATTTTTGTGCTTGAAAATGCAGTCTGCCCAAATAGAGATAACCCTAAAAAAAACTGAACCAAAATTCTACCCAAAAAGTCAAATGCAATGCTAGTCAACGCTAGTAAAATTTGCAGATTAGCTTCAAATTTCAACCACTTGAAATTTGTCCTCCCTTCAACCAACACATGTGAAAAAGACCCTATAATTTTGTATGAACGAATGAGGAAAGGAGAGAGATGATGATATGTGAATAGATGAGGTGCGAAATGAGGTTCAAGACACTTGTATTTGTATGAAACTTTGGAGGAACAATTTATCCTCAACCTTACCTCGACAATTTGTGAAACTATGGGCTTCACTTCAGAAATACACTTTCAGATATCTTAATCAAGTGCTTTAAAGGAAAAAATTGGTCTTGGAAAGTGGAATCTAGCCCCATTATTGGAATTTGTCACTGATAATCCAAATCAACAAATTCAGGGATAAAAAACACACTTAAATACCACAACACAAGAACTTTGCACAACAAAAAACATATAGCAGTGAATCAACTAGTACACAAGACAATTTTTAACCCACAACTTGTTGTATTACAAAATTTAATATAACAATATTAGGGCTCTTGTACCAGGGATCATGGCCCTTACAATTTTCCCTAATACAAGAATAAATAGGGCTTGGTATCAACAACTATGATGACCAATATTTCCCTGAACAAAGTACCCTTGACTTAATTGTTGATGTAGTGTTTCACAATCCTTTCAGTCCATGTACCATGAACACATCTAACAGGTACTTTTCCTCCTCTTCTATTGATCAGTGCAAATTTGTCCACTTCAAAAAACTTGCATCTCCAACTCAACAATCTGCCACTATCAATGATCATTGATCCTCCAAAGTCATTGAATTTTGGCCCATACAAGTTTTCCCACTAGTTGCTCACCTACTCCTCCAAGAGTGCCAACTCTTAGGATTTTTACAATTGCCCTCATCTAATCTCTTTGTTGCTCCAAAGATAACCGAACTTAGGGCTTGGAGGCTACCCTCTTATCACTAATTTCACCCATTGTAAATAACTGAACTAAGGCTCAACAAGTTGGCCTCTTAACTGCACTTTTGCTGCTCCCAAAAGGTCAATTTGTAGGGCACTATACACTACCTACTTATTAGGACATGTATATGTCTTATCCATAATACTTAGGGCTTAAAGCCAACAACTAGCAGTCCTCCAAAATCAATGTTCATAGGCTGCTCCAAAATTGTTGTTCAAAACATACTGAACAAACCTACCATCCCTAGCAAATCATTAACAAGTATACCAATCACATACCTCTCTAGGACATCAATACTAGTCTTTGAGGTACTCATTGATTTGTGCTCAAAATGAGGTACTCGACCCTCATTTAGGGCCTTTGAAATAGCTCCACGTCAACCCTAACTTCAACTTCCAAACTTGCGCAAACCTCATTATTTATCCTTTTATATTTTTGTGTTGAACCACAAGTAACTAAGGCCTTCAACTACACATCTACCATAGGTCATGTGACCACAAAAAAACACATAAACATGGCTTGACCCTCCTTGAAGACACAAAAATATAACTCAACCTGTCACAAACATTTGTGCTCGAAACATATGCCCAAAACTTCATAAGACAACTCAACCAACATCTCTCCCTATCTCAGCCTAATCAAATCTCAAGAGATAAAACATAACTCATCCTTCTCTTCACGCTAGATCATCTCCTTAGGTATGCGATTAGATCATATTGGTATTAACTTTGATGAGATGCACTTGGATGGTTTTTTAATGATCTCTACGTGTTTTCTATTTATAGACTTCTTGATGGGTTCCAATTAACACCAAGGGCCACACCACATGTGCCAATCCGACCTAAACCATTTTTTTTAACTCCATAAAAATATAAGACAAAAATTCTTTCCATTCAACCAATTCCACATCATTGGAGCCTTTGGTGCCCCTTTTCCCTTCAAGGGTGCCCCACATGCTCTTAATGATCAAACCATCAAAACCACCATGTGGTTTTGCACCCACAACTTTGGGTGAAAAGCCCACAACCTGGGTACACTTTCCCACAAGGTCCATGTGGTCCGTGGGTCAAACATCTCACAAAAACAATACCCTAGGGCATGGGAGTACATTCCAATATACACAAATCAACACTCCCTCTTAGTGAGGGAGGTACTTTCACCACTTGGAAGTATCTCATCATCATCATCACTGGTGACACTAGCCCAACTCCTAGCGTTCATTTCTACAACATACTAAAATGAACCACACTTCTCTCGGTAGTGTCTTTGTGACTAGAAGCTTCATGCTTCTTCTTCCTTTCCTTATAGGCCTTCATTACATCCCACAGTTCCTTCTTGTCAGTAGAGTTCCCCTTACTCCCCATTGACCATGTTCTCTTCTTAGGTTGTGGATTCTCCCTCTGAACCTGAATATTCCCACTAAAATTCGACTCCCTCTAAGTCTTAGGAACCTCCTACTTCTTGTCATGATCTATAGGATTTCTCGTTAGCCGATTTAGACCATACTCCCAAACTCCAATGAACACTCTAGTGGAGTTAGAGCCTCTTGGCTTGAGTCTAGATTTCCTATCCTAGAACATCATCTCAAACCCATTTTCCTTGATTACTAAGACATACAACATGTTGTATCTAATCTCTAGTACCCATAGTACATCTTGAAATCTCATCATCTGGCCTAACTCCATCCTGAATGGTACAACACTTGATCATATGATCTCTTGTTGATTCTTGTCACTAACCACCATGTGCAGCTTCGAGACCCATTCAGTTAGAGTCTTGAACACTTCACGAACTTGTCATATGCTTTGATGCACCACTGTACATGTACCATGCACTCTCATCAATAGAAACCTCGTGAGAAATTAAAGCAAAGTCTATGTCCTCCAACCTTATCGAGAGGTCATCCAGCTCAAAAGAAGTAGCAACACCAACCATCTCCTTCCCCTTCTTCTCATTGTCTCCCTTATTTCACGAACTCTCACTTGAATAATGACCATTTTCACCACAGTTATAACATTTAAGCTTACTAAAGTCCTTCTTTTCCTTTCCCTTCATCCTCCCTTCAAGAGCCACATTATCATAAGAAGTATTCTTCTTCTTATGAAGTTCCTCATCTTACAATTCTTCCTGAACGAATTCATCCAAAAACTTGTTCCAATTTGGAAACTTCTCATGAGAAATAATCCCTTTGATGAATGGCTTCCATTCCTTGGAAAACCCTTTCAAAGCAGTCTTGACCAACTCATAATCTGAAACAGTTTCATCTATGGAAGTTGGCTCATCTTGAACTTAATAAAGTCTCGTCAGATACGAGGCCACTCCTTCACCATCCAAAATCTTGGTGCTCTTCAACTTATCCTTGAATACCAACAATCAATTCGTGTTCTTTTTCTGGAACATATCCTGAAGGGATTTCCACATCTCATGGGAAAGGTTCATCCTGAACAGATGATGTATCAAGTGATATTTGACACCATCTAGGATGATCAGCTTCGCCTTCATATCCAACTCATTAGGGTCAGTCGATTTCTTGATCTCCTTGTTGGCAAACTCATAAATCTTGTTCACCATCAAGACCAGCTTGATCCTTTCCTTCCAAGGAATATAGATGGAAAATCCATCCAACCTATCCTCATATCATAGACCAATCGACAACTTCACCATTTCTATTAGGGCTTCAGTAACGATGGAATCAACTCACTCTTGAGTTGTATGTTGTGCACCCTCTAATTCACCAGCCCTTCAAATTAGCTCTGATACCATGTTGATTTTCCCATAACAGTTAAGAATCAAGTTTGAGTCTAAAATCACAATCATAGACAAACTCAAATGCCACAACACAAGCAATTTTCACAACGAAGAACATATAACAGTGAATCAACTAGTATGTAAGACAATTTTTAACCCACAACTTGTTATATTGCAAACTTTAATACAACAATCTTAGGGATCATGGCCCTTATAATCAATAATGATATAAGAATAACTAGGGCTTGATATCAACAACTATGATGATCAATCTTTCCCTAAGCAAATCACACTTGAATTACTTGATAATGTAGCATTCCATAGTAATTTGAGTCCATGTAACTTGAACACATATGGCAGGTACTCTTCCTCCTCTTATGTTTATCACAGTGACTTCTTCCACTTCAAAAAGCTTGCATCTCTAACTCAAAAATTTGTCACTATAAATTATCACTGCTCCTCCAATTTCATTGAACTTTGGCCCATATAAGCCCTGCCCACTAGCTTCTCTCCTGCTCCTCGAAGAGTGCCAACTCTTAGGGTCTTCACAATCTCCCTCTTCTAGCCTTTCTATTGCTCCAAAGATAATTATAATTAGGGCTTGGAGGATGCCATTTTATCACCAATTTTACACGCTATAAATCATTGAACTAGGGCTCAACAAACGAGCCTCTTAAATACTCTTTTTCTTCTCCCAAAGGTCAATTTGTAGGGAACTTTACACTTCACACCTATTGTGATAAGTCTGCCTCTTGTGCATAGTATTTAGGGCTTCAAGCCAACCACTAATAATCCTCGAAAATCATTGTTCATAGGTTGATCCAAAACTATTGTTCAAAACATACTGAACATACCTACCATCCCAAGAAAATCATCCACAGGAATACCAATCACATACCTCTCTAGGATGTCAATACCAGTCTCTAAGGTACTCATTATTTTGTGCTCAAGTTAAGGTACTCATCCCTATTTTAGGGCTTCTGAAACAAATCCACGTTAGCCATAACATCAGCCTCCAAACTTGTGCAAACCTCACTGTTCAACCTTATATATTCTACATTGTATTATAAGGAACTTTGGCCTTTAACTATACGTCTACCACAGGTCATGTGACCACATACTAGCACATGAACAGGGCTTGACCCTCCTTGAAGGAACAAAAATATAACTCAATATGTTATTGATATTTTTTCCACAAACATATGCCCAAAACTTCATAAGGCAACTTGACTAATATCTCTCACTATCTTAGCCTAACTAGATCTCAAGAGATAAAACATAACTCGTCCTTCTCTTCACTCTAGATCAACTGCTTAGGTCTATGGCTAGATCATATTGTTACTCACTTTGGTGAGATGCACTTGGATGGTTGTTGAATGACCTCTCCTTTTCTTCTATTTATAGATTTCTTGATGGGTTCCATTTTCCACCTAGGGTCACACCACATGTGCCAAGCTCACCTAAACAATTTGTTTAAACTCTATAAAATCATAAGACAAAAATTATTTCCATTCAGTCAACACCAGATAATTGAATCCTTTGGTGCCCCTTATCCCTTCAAGGGTGCCCCACATGCTCTCAATGATCAAACCATCAAAATATCCATGTTATTTCACGCCCACAACTTTCGGGGCAAATCCCACATCCTACGTACACTTGCCCATAGATCCCATGTGGGTGAAACATATCCCAAATCCAATACTCAAGGGCGTGGGAGCACCTCCCAAGCTAAAGAAATCAGCATAAAGGGTTTGCTACATGAATTCACTTCACTACCAAAATAACTCACAAAGACTGTTGGGCATGTTATAGAGGTTAGTACTCTAAAAAAAGAACAGTTGAATTCTTGCCACCGCCTTGTTTTGAATTTGGCAGAAACATGTTGCATGTTTCTTTAAAAAATTACCAGCCTAGTTTTTAGAATTATTATGTCTGAGAAATGAAATAAGGGAAAGAAGAGGGTCCATCAGTTTTTTCATGTTGTTGAAAAAGGGTAACTAGGTCTGATCTTCTTAATTATCATTGTACTTGTATCATTATGTATTTTATGTAAAAAGAAAAACAGAAGAAAAATAATATTATTATTTTATTGGATAAGCATGTTCTTCACGCTTCTAAGATTTTTTGATTCAAAGAGTCAAAGTCCTATTTGGACCTATTGTAAAGAAAAACGAAAAAGAATTTTTGAAAAATGTAATTTGGGTAAAATCACCTCAAGAAGCCAAGTCAACCCTCCTAGATGACAAGTCGGCTAATTGAAAGGATGTGTCTTTTCACATGTTGGAACAACTATATATTGGCATACATCCTCCTCTAATTTTACAAGTAATTTGGTTCTCCTTCTGTGATGAGTTTTGCGGTATAAAGTTGTGAAAGTTCAGAGGCTATTTCTGTGAAGAAGTATGTGATTCGTAGATCTGATATCATGCAAGTTTTATGTGATAATTCAAGTTTTCCTCTAGGAAATTATCTCAAAAATAATGTGAGCTTATGTGGCTAAATATGATGTGATTTCTTGTGATTGGAAGGGCTTGAATTGGTTTCTTAAAGGACTGAAATTTTGGCATGGTCTTGGGTCTTGGATTTCTCATGTTGATATGATTCTATAAGAAGAGAATTTTATGGGTTTTCCCTCTTGTGGGGTTTTTACCATGGGTTGAAGCCTATATCTTGTGTCCTTTGTTTTATCTGATATTCATGTTTTGTAAGTTTGGTAATTGTTTGATGAAAAGAACATAATAAACATTAATAAGTAGCGAACAACATTCACAAGCAATTATCAAAGAAGAGAAATCTACCCTAATTCTTAAGCCTCCATATTTCTCAACATGTGTTGCTTTTACAATTTCAGAAAAAACAAAGTACCATACTACCACATGAAAATTTGTATCTTGTAGTAGCACAATAACAGTTCCTTTTTCCCTCTACAAAGAGAAATTGTTAAAGTTTGTCCATATTTGTGAGAGAACCTCTAAAATGAAACCCCAAACACTGGTTGAAATGACTCTTACACAAAATGAGGGGTGGTTTTAACAAGAGGAGACCTACTGGTACAAAAAAAATCCACCAAAACCTTGAGGTTGACACCATCCTATAAAATTTTTAGTGGTTGGCATTGTTTTAAAGACTCACAAGGTTTGATGATAAGATAGCTATGGAGTTTGCAATGAATTTGAAAAATAGCTATGGAGTTTGCAATGAATTTGAAAAATAGCTATGGAGTTTGCAATAAATTTGAAAAATCCTAAGGATCAAGAATTGGTCACTGCAGTTAAGGGGCTAGTGATCTATCTCCCTTGGAGAATACCCTAATATATTGGACATTTGGAAAAAGAAACAAGTGAAGGCCACCCGAGCATTAGGGGAGGAGAGCTCACAAACATGTCAAAGAATATGGGAAGCACTACCCCATAGGATAAAAATAAGAGAATACCACTCTCTTTATTGGTTACAGGAAACACTAGGTAGATCAAGAGAAGGAATCCAAGGAATGGAAACCTATATAAGAGAATACATGATTCCACCCAACAGGTACAACCACAAATATCTCAGCTTGGGATGTCAAGTAGGTTGTTAGGGAGATGAATGAAAAAGAGCAGAGCAAAGAAAAAGATCAAGTTTCTCAAGTGTAAGCAACAGTTCCAGTATGGGGTATTGTAGAGGTAATTTAATTTCTTAAATTCCTTAACATAAATTATCAACCCGGGGGTCTGTGGACTTGCGAGGCACATGTGCACCATATGTGCTAGAGATCGTTTTCCAATTTCGAAAGAGAAATATTAATATATTAAATGAAAAATGACAATTGACATAAAAATAAATCTATTCTAGAAAGCAATAAATCACATCACATACTTCCGGAAGTAAAAATCATTTGCAAGAATTGAAAGCACACATTTGTAGAAATGAAATAACTAATCTAAGCACTTTTGCAGAAATTGAAATCATTAATCTAAAGCACACTTTGCGAAAATTAAAACACACTTGCATGAATTGAAATGCTATGCTAGAACAAACTTATCTTATTACATCCTCATGTTACATCTCCTTCCATGATTCCAAACTTCTCCAATATTACAAGTTTCACATTACAAATTCTTCCTCCTTCCTCCTCTCCCATGAAAGGAGAATGTTCTCTTATTTATACAAAAATTAAACAACTACCTCATTAATGGTGATCCACCATTCTCTCCTTAAATCCATAAAAGTCTCAACCAATTAGACACATATCCATGATTTTTCTCCATGAGATATGTTTGACTCCTATTCCAACTCTCCTTCCAATCTTGAAGAGAATTCGAAATTGAACCTTGGAGGCCACATAAGAGTGTCTTGGAAGCTTCCAAATCACCTACACATGTCACCAAACTCATTCCACCTTTAGGTATAAGTAAATACATGTTATTTTTCTAACTTTTAATCATAAATTCACTTTAAATACTTGAAACTAATAACTTTGGAAAATACAAATATGAACCCATATGGTAATGAAAATGGAGGCTAATGTAATGACAAGGTGATGAAATGAGGCAATAAAGTGGGAATGAAGGTGAAAGTGTATGACATTGTGAAGACATTTTGGAGACCCAACATACCCCCCAACTGAAGTTATTGCATGTCCTCATGCAATCTATTGCATTGATCATGATTTGATCTTTTGAATTGTCTTGCTTTTATATGAACTTTGGCTAATGTTGATTCTTCTTTCTACTTTGCATAATCATTTGATAACTTTGTTCCTTTTGCAAAGTGTCATTTTTGAAAAACATTTGATTTTAACATATTACTTTGGTTGGTTCTTGTGTAACAATAATTATCTCATTTTCATGTTGCATAAAAAGACTTTTGAAATCATTTAATCAACTATCTAATTCATTCTTTGATCATAATTTGCAAAACATATAACTTTTTGAATCATAATGCAATAGTAGTTGTTTTGGAAAAGTATGTTGGTTAGGATGAAATGTGATATAAAAGGTGATGCACGAATTGGTATCCCCTCACCCCAGCTAAAGATATTTTTAATTTTTATGAAATGAGAAAGGGAATATGATGAAGCATTTTCCAAAAATTATAATTTCAGTATTAAAGGAATTATATGATAAAAATCTAGGAAAGAACATACCTTTACTTACCTACGAAGTGGACAAATTTTGCATATGTAGAAAAGTTGTGGCTACTATTGGATCATGGAATAGAATGTAGAATTTCTTATGCTTTTTGGTTGCATAAATGGTGGATGAAGTTGTGAAAGTGGAATATTTATTTATGTTGTTAAATCTGTTGTATCTGTTACAAAATGATGAAGTGATATAGTCTCCACCTGCTATAAAACCCAATGGTACAATTCTAGTCATGCGAATAAATGTGTTGTTGTCGAGCATGAAGAGAAGTCATTGGATTACCGACCATTAATGAATGTTGTTAACCAATGCGAGGCAAACTCACCATTAATGTCAATGAGTGCCAAGGTACCTAAGTACATCTTGCGAAGTGCGAATAGATGAGCTGATGTCGAGCCACTTACAAGATCCAACGATCAAGGGACATTGATGTATTCCCATGATTGTCAGCGAGAGAACTTGTCATTAAGGCATACAAGCCTCAAGGTACTAATAAGGACTATAGCCTTGAACCTAGATAATGTGCTGATGTTTATAGACCAAGAATTGTTAGAAGGGAGGCCTTAATGAATCCTCCATCATCTAACGCGAGCATAAAATAATAATTTTGAAGGACTATGTATGAAATTTTTTGCAGTGGATCAAGGTTTATTTGACAAAATGAAAAGGGAAATGGAATGAATTAGCTTTGTAGGGGAGATGAATGGTTTTATTGCTGGGTTACAGGTTAATGAAAGCGAGGCAAGAAAGTATAATGACTATGAAGGAAAATGAGATGAAGATTTTATTGTTTGAATGAGTAGGAATGTGATGGTAAAACTGGTATCTGAGAGGCTTTCAATTGGTGTGATGGATCTGATTTGACATTATTTACCCAAAATCATGTTCTCATGCTTGGATATCTCATCTTTCATGTTACTTTGATCATGTTCTTTTTGAAAGAAATGTGGTCTTTGAGAGACATTGTTTTGCTTATGGTCATCTGTTTATCTTCCTGGAACCTGGAAAAATACTTAGTACATTTTTTGCAATAAAATGTAAGATTATCAAAAGAGAGAGGTGATCAATCTCTATATTTATGATATTTACATAAAAAACTGAGAATTGGTACTAATAAAACAAATTCATGAAAGACAATCAATTGAATTTTTATCTTTTTTCGAAACTAGTGCCTTTGTTTACTTGTCATGTCTTGTTAGCAATTTCTTCATTCTTTTACTGTTTCAAATTATGATGAAATCTTTCTCATTGTGTAGATCTCATCGATATCTTTCCATCGACGTTTGAATCGTCGAAAACCGATGTCGTATGAAAAAGTTACGCTTATTTGAAATTTTTGTGAAACAATGAAAATAGTCATGTGTAAATGTGACATGGAAACATGATGTTGATGTGAAAGATGAAGTAGAAAAATGATATGGCATGTTGATCATGAATTTCTGATTAGAATGCATTGTTGACAAATAGTTCATTGAGTTAAATACAAAGCTACATAATTGTTTTTCAGCTGCAGAATGTGCACAGTTTCTGTAGCTAAAATCCTGAACAGACAGTTAAGTACACACAACTATGTATTTTTGTTATGAAAAAATAATTAGTCCAATCTTTAAATTAAGTAGTATCTCTTCCAAAAAAACTAGCAATTACCCTACTTGTTTTATTGATTATTTATTGGAAAATGAAAAAGAGCAATTTTTTATTAAAAATGCAAGGAATTTCCAATCTTCTTATTTACTTGTAAACTTTCAATGGCTGAAAAATGGCAAAGAGATTTGTTTGTTGTTCCATTGCTTCATGTATATTTTCTCTATCAGGTCCTCTTATACTGGATCACCCACTAACAATGAGTGAGACTCTCCATGAATCTTTGTTTCAGAAATATCGTATTGTTGCATACCTCCAATCAAAGTCAATGCAACTGCAAGCTTTGTTGTGAATAAGTCATGTCTTTGTGGGCAAATGGCTTGCAAGATTATATTTCTTCCCTTCACTAAATTGCCTTTGAAACGCACCCAGAATTTTTTAAATTGCCCAATTACTTCCTCTGAGATGTCAATTGTTGATTAGTCCACCTTATATGATTTGCAAGCAGGCAATGGACGCGAAGGAGATGACTTTTTTCTGCTTTAATCTCATTATCAACTGCCCGATGCACTCTGTGAAAGTATTGTTGTCTGCTTGGAAATGATCGATGTCAATGCCATCAAGATGGTTGTCGCTTATTATCTTTGAGAGCGAGGAGACGACATTGTCTACCCAGGAAGACACCTATGATGGCTTGAACTCCACGGGCTGCCTATTTATGGAGTCCCCGCCTACGCTGAGGGTGACCTTCACATTTGTGTTGGGCCTTTATGGCCTGCACGTCCTAGGGGTAAGATTTTGGTGTCCCAGTAGATACTGAAGTTTCCATTTTTGGGAACAGGGGATCCAAAATCCATGGTGTAGTCGATGACAAAAAATGAAATGAAACTCCACAACGGGATTTATGGGCACGTCTAAGAATGTCACATTTTTGAACAACATCTGAACATCATCAATAGGAGGGGAATGGTAAGGAGTGAATGTCAAACTCAGTCCTATTCCTCTACTGTACTCGAGAAATTTACTGAGGGGAAATTCTCGAACTCATCAAATTAAAATGAAAACAAATCTAAATCATTATTCGAGCATGTCCTAAAGTGGTGTAGTTCCTTCGAGGAATGAAATCATACCATCCTTCCTCCTATCAATAAAATATATATCAAATTCAAGAATCCAATCGAATTCTGTCCATCAAATGCAAATGAAAGTGAAAAATTACAATTTATGTTTAAATGAAAATCAAGTGAAGATTGGCACTCATTTCAAGTCCATCATGTTTAGGTTCAAAGGTCCAAGTGGTAGTGTTATCACCCCAAGAAACTCTCCTAGGTTGTATCTCAGAGATGCTCGGGAACATTACAAACTCAACAAAAATGTTGAAAATGGTGGATGAATGGAAAGAATGATGCATATTCAAGCCAGATAACCACTTCTACTATGCTTAACCCCAGACATGGGTGAACACCCCCAGACTATAAGGCTTTATACCACCAATTACTCACAGTTTGAGTAGCAGGTGAAGATGGAGAATACTAATCACACCAGAAAATGCACAAGACCCTGTGATGGCCAGTTGCAACCAGTAAGGAGGTCTGCAAATATATTTCCTAATGCACAGATAGGATGACAGCTCTCTGGCATTAAAATAGCAGAAACCTGCATACAAATTCAATGATACATACTAGATTCTAACACAGAGGTGGGATGACAGCCCCTCTAATTCTAAACATCAAGAGCAGATGAAAAATGCATAACAGGAACAACCTGGAACAAAGAAGAAGAAGTGGAAAGTGAGCAATTAACAACAAAAGAAGCTTGCATTAGCTGAAAATGAAGACCAGACACTGCAGGTATCACAGTGGTTACAGTCTCCAGAAGTTGAAATTTACATCAAAATAACATTCATCAACCATTTTCCAACATTTTTGTTGAGTTTGTAATGTTCCCGCGCATCTCTGAGATACAACTGAGGAGATTTTCTTGGGGTGATAACATTAATGGGCTCCGTTGCCGGGGAGAGGATATTGAAGATCAACTTCCCTGGGAGAACGACACAGTTCTAGATTTTGATGATAGACAAGGTCTGGGCACATTTTTGGTTGTAATCATCTATCTGGCGACTCCACTGGAGGAAGACCAATTTTTGGCGACTCCACATTGAAGTTCTGGCTCAGTTTGTGAGACATACTCGAAGAAATCCTTAGAAATCACCAGCTGAACCAGTGCCTGACCCTGAGAGGACTGTCAAATCGAAGAAAGCATCACAAAAAGGGGCATCAGGATCAGGTAAGCCCAAGAAATCTTATTTGTCTCTGCATGAGGAGTTTTTAGTTGAAAATACACAGTTTGAAGACTTAGAGCCTAGTGCTGCTAGTGAACAAACACCTGCAGAGATTAATACAGCCCCTTGTCCATCTAGTTCCCCTTTGAATCTCAGTCTGAAGAAAGTTTCCCATACAGTCCAGAAAATCCCTTTGTCTCTATCATCCATTTCATTGTTGCATACTGCTCAATCTGCCAGTGTTCCTCCACATACCCCAATCATGGCAGGCCAACAAGCACCCACGAAGATAGAAAGAATTGTTGCTGCTAGATATGGACCCTTGGTCTTGCCGGTTCCTTTAAATCCTATGCCTGTGGGAGAATATCAGAAATATATGCCTAAATTCACTGGCACAGAGGGAGTAACAACTGAAGAACACCTTGAAGCTTTTTACAGTTATGCTAATAACTTAGATATAAGTGAAAATGATATATGGATGAGAGTTTTTGTCCAGAGCCTTGATGGAGAGGCCAAAAAGTGGTTCAGAGAACTAGCTCCTAGATCTATTGTTGATATTGAAGCCTTAGATGATGCATTTTTGAAGCACTGGGGAGATAAAAAGGACTTGTTGTATTACCATACTGAGTTTGGTAACCTGAAGAGGGAAAATGGGGAATCATTGCCTGATTTTAATAAAATATTCAATCGTATGTATAGTAAGATACCAGCTGAGGTAAAGCCTACCCCCACCTCTGCCAAACTCACTTATGCCAATGCTTTTGACTCTGATTTCTACCTATTGTTGAGAGAAAGGAGATGTGCTACTCTGGCAGACATGCAGGATGCAACCCTAGAAGTAGAGTCTAATATCATGGCTGCAGAAAAGCTCAAAGGTCAAGCTGATAGAAGGAGGCAGAGAGGTCAGGCTTCTACTTCCTCTGCATCATCTTCAGAACCTAAATTAGATAAAATGACTAAGATGATAGAGTCATTGGCTGCTGAAATATCTAAGCTGAAGGTTGAGCAAAATTCAGGAAAAACAAGGCAGCAGAACACATTTTCTCCAAGAAATCCCATTCCATTCAGAAGAGAAAATGAGCAGTTACAAATAATTCAGAGGGGTAAAGAATCAAATGAAGAATACAAAGTTAAAGCTCCTTTCCAGAATGTAGTCATGGAGGAGGAACAATTTGAAGATGAGGATGAAATTCACTACATGGAAGATAAAGGTAGCACTGCATTTTTTACTTTGGCTGCTTATGAAGAATCATTGCTGTAGGAACAAGATAGTCAAGAATGGGATAGAGAAGCTGTCCTACAAACTGGTGAACAACAAAGATATAATCTGAGGTTAAATGAAAAAAATGTCAAAGAGAATCATGCCCAAAGAGCTGCTGTCCAAACAGAATCACAGAATATCAAGCAGAAAAGACCAGCAGCTGATCTAGTCATCCTCAAAGCTCCATTTCAAGAGGTAAGAGGTTTTGATAAGTTACCTTCCTCTTTCAGCCTTGAGTCAGAAGTTCAAAAATTGAAAATATCTGTGCCTCTGGTAGAGTTGGTAAAGAGTGAAATATTTAGAAAGCCTATCCTTGAAGCTCTTGAGTTGGAAATCACACAAACCTCCACTGATTCTGTCAATTTGCAAGATGATAAGCCTGCCATTGTGCTTAGCCCCATGATTGACCATTCATGACAAAATCCTCCCCAAATTCCTGCTAGATACAGGGGCCAGCCACAATTTAATGCCTAAAGCTGTCATGGAAGAGTTAGGCCTTGATATCACCAGACCCTATCATGATTTATTCTCTTTTGATTCAAGGAAAGTGAAATGCCTAGGATTGATCAAAGATCTAGCCATTACTTTAACTTAGCTACCCATGAAGAGTATGGTGATGGATATTGTGGTAGCAGATGTGCCTCCCAAATTTGGCATGCTGCTGTCTAGAGGATGGATTAAGAGACTAGGTGGGACATTACAGAATGATCTATCTTATGCCACTGTCCCAGTTTTTGGAGGGGAAAGCAGGAGATTGTACAGAGAAGCACAGTTGGCATACATTATAAGTGATGAGAAGAATCCTACTAATCATCCTATATATGCTATGGACACTGATTTTGGAGCATGTATCCTCCAAATAGAAGAATCCTAGAAGGCCTCAATGCAGCTCAGGAAACCAACAAATCAGGCCGAGAAAGAGCAAGGAAGTCAGGTTTGGGAGATGTTCTTTGATGGAGCATGTTCCAGGGAGACTGCAGGAGCAGGGGTGGTGCTGATATCTCTAGAACAAAAAAGCACATAGCTGTCTTTTAAGCTGGCTTTTCAAGTCACAAACAATATAGCAGAATATGAAGCTCTGCTATTGGGCCTTAATGCAGCAAAAGATAAAGGAATCAGGAACATTAAAGTGTTTGGAGATGCTGAATTGATCATTCAGCAAGTAAATAAAATGTTTCAAGCAAAGCACCCAAGGCTAAAAGCATACATAGATGAGGTATGGAGACTAAAAGATTCCTTTGAAAATTTCTGTATTTCATATATCCATAGAGCCAAAAATCAGCTTGCTGATTCCCTTGTTGTTTCTACTAGTCTATTTATTCCTCCCATGCCTCCCAGACTAGTTTATAAAGTCCAAACGAAATACATACCATCCTTGTCTGATAATGTCCAACATTGGAAAGTTTTCGATGATGATGATGAGTTAAATAGGTTTCTACAAGTCATTGATGAGTTTTCCGAAATGCAAATTGACCAAGAGAATGAAGCTTTGGAAGAAAAACCCCAATCCCAGCTTAGAAATAAAATTGGTAAAAATAGCATTGTCTAGCTTCCCAACAATCATATTCCTAAGGGTTTAATTCCTCTAGAAAGACTGTTTGACCAGAATGATGTGCCTTACAAGGCTGCCCAAAAAGAAGACCAATCTGCAGTCTGTAAGCATGATATAGGGAGTCCAGGTCAGCCTAGATACATAAATTTGTCCACTCATCTGTCTGCTGACCAAAGTTCTGAATATTGCAATTTAATGAGGCAATTTGCTGATGTGTTTGCCTGGGAGTATAGTGATCTGAAAACGTATGATAAGAACATAATCCAACATAAAATCCCTCTGGAGAAAGACACTATTCCTTTCAAACAGAAGTTGAGACCAATAAATCCTATGCTTCTTCCTCTAATTGAAAAATAAATTAAAAAACTGCTGGCTGCCAAGATTATAGTTCCTCTTAGATATTCCAAATGGGTAGCCAATCTAGTAGTGGTGAGGAAGAAAAGTGGAGAAATCAGACTATGTGTTGATTTCATAAACTTGAACAAATGCTCAAAGAAAGATAATTATCCCCTACCAAAGATGGAGCATTTGTTGTAGAAGGTCTCAGGAGCCAAAGTAATGTCTTTCCTGGATGGATATTCAGGTTTTAATCAGATTTTTGTGCACCCAGATGACCAAGAGAAGGCTGCATTTACCACTCCTTGGGGCACTTTTATGTATGCTAAGATGCCTTTCAGATTGATGAATGATGGAGCTACCTTTCAGAGAGCTATGGATATAGCATTTGTAGGAGAGAAGGATAGATTTGTCCTTATCTACCTTGATGACATAACAATATATTCCAACAGCCATCAAAATCATTTGCAGCATTTGAAAAAAGTGTTTCTAAAGTGCAGAAGGTTTGGGATTTCAGTCAATCCCAAAAAATCACAATTTGCTTTAGAAGAAGACAAACTGTTGGGACATATTGTTTCTGCTGCAGGTGTCTGGATTAATCCAGAAAGAGTAAAAGCAATACAGACTTTGTCTGTCCCTAGATCAAAGAAAGATGTCCAATCCTTTTTGGGCAAAATCAATTTTGTGAGGAGGTTTATACCAAATTTTGCAGAACTGGTGAAGCATGTTACCTCCATGTTGAAGAAAGGGTCAGAGGTTAGATGGATTGATTCAGCAACAAAATCATTTGAGTCTATTAAAAAGGCTATTATGGAAGCTCCCACTTTGATAAATCTAGATTTCGGCAAGGAGTTCCATATATTATCATTTTCCTCTGAAGACCCCATTGCAACAGTTTTATTGCAAGCAGATGAAGAATGTTCAGGGCATCCGGTGGCATTTTTCAGCAAGAACTTGAGCGATGCTGAACTGAGGAATGATATTATTGAAAAACATATGCTCTTATCAAATCCTTGAAAGCTTTCAGAGTTTATATCTTGCATTCCAAGATAATTGCATATGTACCCTCTGCTGCAATAAAAGATGTCTTAACACAACCTGATATTGATGGAAGAAGGGCAAAATGGATTGCAAAGATGATAGAATTTAATATAGAACTGAAGCCCACCAAGCCGGTCAGAGGTCAGGGTCTTGCCAGATTATTGGCTGGAGAAAATTACAGATCATTAGATATTGATTTCCTGTGCACAATTGCAGAAATCAGTCAGACAGGTGAAGAAGAGGAAGCAGCTGAACCAGACAGAAAGAAGTCAGTGGCTGAGAATCTTGCTTCTTGTGTTTGGTATTCTGCAATAGTTAATTTCTTGCTGAAGCTCGAAATCCCTTCAAGATTTACTCAAAGTCAAGCCAGAACTATTAAGCTTAGGGCAGCTAAATATTGCATTAATGAAAATCTGCTCTACTGGAGGGATCCATCTGGAGTGCTTTTGAGGTGTCTAGACAAAGGATAGTCAACAGAAGTCATGCAACAATTTCATTCGAGCATGTGTGGAGGGCATCATTATTGGAATACTATAGCCCACAAAATCCTCGGAGCTGGATACTATTGGCCCTCCTTATTTTATGATGTATTTTCATTTATTAAATCTTGTGATAGGAACCAAAGATTTGAAGGAAAACAACAGTTAAAGTCCCTACCCTTAAAACCAATACATGCAAAAGGACCTTTTCAGCAGTGGGGCTTGGATTTTATTGGAGAAATCAATCCACATTCTAGTGGCCAACATAGATGGATATTAGTAGCCACTGATTATTTTACCAAGTGGATCGAAGCAGTCCCTACCAGGAAGGCTGACCATAATGTGGCCATGAAGTTTTTAATTGAAAATATCTTTAGCAGATTTGGTTGTCCACACAAACTAGTCACAGACAATGTAGCAGCCTTTAGGGCAAAAGAATTGGTGGATATGCGTGATTCGATGGGTATTAAACTAGTTCATTCCACCTCATATTATCCTCAAGGAAATGGTCTAGCAGAATCTTCAAATAAAAGCCTGATAAGGATAATTAAGAAGCTGCTGGAAGACAATAAAAATAATTGGGATTCTAAGCTCAAGTATGCACTGTGGGCCGACAGAGTGACCATTAAGAAATCCACAGGGAATTTTCCTTTCAAGCTGGTATATGGTGCTAAAGCTGTATTCCCAATTCAATTAACTCTCCTTGTGGAAAAATTCCTTCAAGAAGAGCAGAATGAGGAAGGAGACATGGCAAAGAGGATCACTGATTTAGCAGAAGTACATCAAATTAGAGAACAACTGGTTGAAAGGGCTGCAACACATCAGAAAAAGATCAAGGAAGCCTTTGAAAAAGGGACAAAATCAGATAATTTTCAGGTTGGGGACTTGGTTTTGAAATGGGATGCATTGAAGGAAAATAAAGGAAACCATGGGAAATTTGATGCTTTCTGGATAGGGCATTTCTTCATTTCTCAGATTCAAGGGAACAACACCTTTATACTAAAAAGTATGGGAGGAGAAGCAGTTTTTGATGATCCAGTTAATGGGCGTTTTCTGAAAATATATGTGGTTTAAGGTCTTTGGGCCTTAAAGTTGTAAATACTTTATTTTATTAGTTTATTGTAAGCAAAATAGACTCCATGCCCAATGGAACGCTAGGAATTTTCGCTAATTTGTTTTTGTCAGGAAGGCATTGATCTACAGGTTCTTGAGACCTCACAGGGAGGATCTCATCCCCAGAAGGAGCTAGTGTTAGCTCTGCTACATAATTTGGTTTTTTCCGGGTCAAAGACACTGTGACCGTGTGTTTTTTGCAAAAAGGGAGCTTGCAGCAGTTCATTTGATCCTTCCCCTTCATTTGCTTTATACCCTTATAACTCCCACTACCTCCGTTTCCTCCTCCCCTTCCGTTCTCCTTATTCTCCCTTAACCCCGTTATTGCTATTTTCCTCTATAATCCTTTGTAAATCCCATATTAACCCTTTTTCCCCTCGGGTCCCGGGCGCCAGGTTAAACCTATGTGACCGCGGTCATATAACCGCGCGCATGCAAAAAAGCGCTACCGCCGAGGCCCTCACCTGTCACATCAATCAATAAACGTACATGTTAGATCCCACCGTCCGATCGTTCCTACCATATGATCCGACGACATTCGCTGATCCTCATCCTGCAAGCCGCGCATGAAATAACCTGCGGGAAGAGTGGTTTCCCCACCGTAACGTCTGTCATGAGTCGCAATCTGATTGCATCGCGCCCCCGCATACGAAAACTGCCTGCCATCCTGAAGCAGTGCGGGGAAACCACTTACCGCCCACACATACATTCCCCCACTTGTTAACCTTCTCACACCTTTCCCACGTGATAACCGTTGGATCTGCCACGTCCAGATCCAACGGCCCATGTTCTCCCCGCTCACATTTCTCCTGATATCCCCTGCAAGTTGATCCCCACCATCTATTTGCGAGATTTGACGGTTCATATTCACTCTGCCCCGCGTCTTCCCATCACCTCCCGCCATGAGATCTCAGCCGTTCACCAGTTCCATCCAATGGCTAGCATTCATTCCCAGGCCCTCGTTCATTTCCCATACGGTCTTCGTGTTTTTGGCCTATTCTGTACCCCGAAGGAGGAAGGAGCCCATGATCCAGCACTCTGCGTATTAAATCTGCAACAACCGCATTCAACCAGCAGCACGGCCAGGGAAGGAAAGTACAACCTTGAGCAGTTAAACACCTTCAGCAGTTATGGAACTTGTTCCATACAACATTCCACCGGTTCGTGGAGTACAACAGAGTACCAAAAAGGGTCATTTTGTTCATTAAAATAGTCATATTGTATCAGAGGCCCATATCAAATAGTTAATGTGGTTGGTTCTCAGTTATGACCCCTCCACGCATAGCGTAGCAGATTTTTTGTAATCAACCTCCATATATACCCAGAAACAAGATGTAATGAGGGTTGATGAATGTTATTTTGATGTAAAGTTCAACTTCTGGAGACTGTAACTACTGTGATACCTGTAGCATTTGGTCTTCATTTTCAGCTAATGAAAGCTTCTTTTGCTGTTAATTGCTCACTTTCCACTTCTTCTTCTTTGTTCCAGGTTGTACCTATTATGCATTTTTCATGTGCTCTTGATGTTTAGCATTAGAGGAGCTGTCATCCCACCTCTGTGTTAGAATCTAGTATGTATCATTGAATTTGTATGCAGGTTTCTATTATTTTAATGCCAGAGAGCTGTCATCCTATTTGTGCATTAGGAAATATATTTGCAGACCTCCTTACTGGTTGCAACTGACCATCACAGGGTCTTGTGCATCTACTGGTGTGATCAATGCTCTCCATCTTCACCTGCTACTCAAACTGTGAGTAATTGGTGGTCTAAAGCCTTGTAGTCTAGGGGTGTTCACCCATGTTTCGGGTTAAGCATAATAGAAGTGGTTATCTGCTTGAATATGCATCATTCTTTCCATTCATCCACCATTTTCCAACATTTTTGTTGAGTTTGTAATGTTCCCGAGCATTTTTGAGATACAACCTAGGAGAGTTTCTTGGGAGGATAACAGCTAGAACGAATTCGGCCTTTTGTGAGGCATTTCACTGGTGCTTCTTCCAGGCCCTTCAAAGTTGTAGCGAGCGTATCTAATCTGCTGAAGCTTGATAATGCGCCAATGTAATCATTGAACATATGGCTATTCGCACCAACTTTCACAAAATTGACAAGATCATTTTTCCAAGTGAGGTACTGAATCATCAATCACTTGTATATTTTATTGGATTTGATCTTTTGGTAATCATGACAGACTTTGCTTCTTCCTTGGCATGCATTTGATCTTGGTGTTGGTTTCCTTACAATGTTTCCTACTCCAAAAGTTTAAACCTGTTCTTGCATTCAGTGTACTGAGATTCTCGTTCTCCTCCAAGCACCAAATTCAATTATAAATTTCCTTTAGATTTTGAGCCCTTGCACCTCTATGCAGATCCCCATTCAAGACAAAACCATTCATGAAGATCGAATGAGGGCATGGTCTGGTCGTCAATGGTTCCAACCCCGTCCTCCACAAATGCTTCCACATCCTTCCATGCTTTCAATCCTAGACTCCATACCTCCATTGTCGATTTCTTTACAAGAGATGAACAGATGCTAGTGCAACATGTTTTTGCAAAGGATATATGGGGTGCTTCTCAGTCTTTGATAGGTCAAAGGTTAAAGGAGCATTGTGCATCCAAAACTTCTGTCACTTAATTATTACATGCAGTGCCCTTGCCATCTATTCTTGATCTGGTGAACACGAGCACCTCATGGCCTATGCCATTGCAAACCCTCCATCATAAGGTCCAAGATGACCTCCATAGCCACATAATGGCTCTTCTTCATTAAAACATGGAAAGAAGGTGCTAAATTCTTATTCGCTTCCCCTCAGTAACTGCACCAAGGACATAAACAAATTTAAAGTGTCCAAGTAGAGAACCAACGAGGCCCCAGATGTACTGATCATAAGTGTACCTTTTTATTAGTTTATCAATATCATAAATGATATATCCAGAGAATATGAGTACTCTCAAACCTCCATAAATGGTTGTTGAGAGAGAACCAAGAGGAAATAACACCTGGATAAAACTTAATAGGATGAGGACAATAAGGTTGGAAAACATAATTGGACCCAAGAAATTGAAATATTTGCCCTTCTTTGTTGCCAAAAATGTGTAACCAATTAGTAAGAACACCACAATTGCTGTTAATATGAATGCCTCCAGAACTAGCATTCCTTTTGTGTACGCATAGGATATGCCAACAATGAGGCTTAGAACAACAGTAAACACTCCCAAAAATGAAATATTAACCGGATTTTTCTGATGATAGGCACAAAGATGGCACATCAAGGTTTAAAGGTAAGATTGAGATGCCCAACAAGAGGCCTAGGGTTTTAACCAGGAAAAGACTGATGGGTGAGTACAAAACCACAACTGCAGTGGCAATTATGGTAAAAACCAATTGTGTGCTCAAGATTCAATACACTTTCCTTAGGAAATCCCATCACATTGCATTGTTTGGGATAAAATACTCCCGAAGGGAAATACCCAGGATCCTTCAGGATAATATGGTTTGGGTTTAACAAGTGTCCTGTTGAGATCCCGAGAAAGGGGAATATCATTTATGCACTCGACTTATATGATAGAGAGAGGGAGAGGATAGTTCATTGATACATACTTGATAATACAACCACATACCATGTTGGGGAAATACAAAACTTCCTAAGCTCACCTGGAATTAATAATAGTAGGGAAAGATCGAATTGCTTGCCTTAAATAACAATAGGGGCCGTTCGAGAGATCTCCAGATGCCCCAGTGGAGATGGAATGTCAGCTCCAGAATGATACTAATTGGTCCTAGGCCTAGTGGAAGGAGGGATTGGTTCTCTATCCATCACCCCCTACTATTATAATAAAGTCCAACCACTTAACTCATTTATTTGTAACCAATGGGCACCTGATTCTTGGCGCGATCTTTGCGATCTGAAACTTGGCATATATCCCAATTTTCATGGAATTTTAGGATTTTTAGAACTATTTCAATAGCTAGGATCTTGCATTCAATCCCATGAAAACATTATTCCCTACAAATTATTAGAAACTGGGGTGGATCATACAGCTCCACCAAAAACTAAAAAAATAAAATTGAAAACTTAAAAAGAAACTTGTCAACGTTGATTTATTATCTATCTATCTATCTATCTATCTATATATATATATATATATATATATATATATATATATATATATCTATATCTATATATATATGTATATATATATGTATTCAAAATCTAGTAAAGAAACTAATTAAAATTCTATGCAGCAAAATGATTTCTATGAGAAAAAAATGAAAAAAAAAAATAGAAAATGAAATTGCATTTTAAAATGAAAACTAAGATTAAATGAAAAATGAATTTGAAAAACAAAATTAAAAAAACTTGAAGTTGATCAGAAATTCTAAACAAAAAGGAATTCGAAATCAAAGGTTGATCCCTATGTGAGCCTCCCCAACAACAATGCGAAAATGTAGAGGGGGTCCATGGACTTGCGAGGCACATGTGCACCATATGTGCTAGAGATCGGTTTCCAATTTCGAAAGAGAAATCTTAATCTTTTAAATGAAAGATGAAAATTGACATAAAAATAAATCTATTCTAAAAAGCAATAAATCACACCACATACTTCCGGAAGTAAAAATCATTTGCGAGAATTGAAAACACACATTTATAGAAACGAAATAACGAATCTAAGCAGTTTTCTAGAAATTGAAATCATTAATCTTAAGAACACTTTGTGAAAATTAAAACACACTTGCATGAATTGAAATGCTATGCTAGAACAAACTTATCTTATTACATCCTCACGTTACATCTCCTTCCATAATTCCAAACTTCTCCAATATTACAAGTTTCACATTACAAATTCTTCCTCCTTCCTCCTCTCCCATGAAAGGAGAATGTTCTTTTATTTATACAAAAAAATAAACAACTACCTCATTAATGGTGATCCACCATTTTCTCCTTAAATCCATAAAAGTCTCAACCAATTAGACACATATCCATGATTTTTCTCCATGAGATGTGTTTGACTCTTATTCCAACTCTCCCAATCTTGAAGAGAATTCGAAATTGAACCTTGGAAGCCACATAAGAGTGTCTTGGAAGCTTTCAAATCACCTGCACATGTCACCAAACTCATTCCACCTTTAGGTATAAGTAAATACATGTTATTTTTCTAACTTTTAATCATAGATTCACTTTAAATACTTGAAACTAATAACTTTTGAAATAAAAATATGAACCCATATGGTAATGAAAATGGAAGCTAATGTAATGACAAGGTGATGAAATGAGGCAATAAAGTGGGAATGAAGGTGAAAGTGTATGACATTGTGAAGACATTTTGGAGACCCAACAAGTATGGCGAGCCTCCATAATAGGTAAATCATATGTCCTATCAATCCACTCCTAGGCACATAAAATTATATTAAACCCACCTTTTGCATGTAATGACACAATTTCTTTGCTTAATGGGTTCTTAGGAGAGTCAATGAAATTTTTCATATTTAATGTGTCTTAACATCTGTATTGTGTAGGATTTGAAGAGATATTGCACAGATTTCAAGAAGAACCAATACTATAAATATTCTTAGGACTTGTTCACTACTACAGGAGAGTCTCAACTTGGGTGGTTGAGGGCATTTAATGCTCCTTCCTACTACTACTAGGTGGACTAGGAGCAAGATCCCTTTTCTAGGGATTTTTATATGGAATTGTCGTCCTCCTCTCAAGGAGGTTTATCTATACTCATTGTATAAATAAAAGGCTCGAGTATCCTAGTAGATACGTTGAGAAGAGTGTGAAGAATAGGAGGAAAGACTAGATTTGTGTCTCCAAGCAAGTTTTGTAACTCTATAATGTAAATATAGTTTCACAGTTAATGGAAGTGGTGTTCTATTTCAACTTATAGTTTGTATGTACTCTAAGTGACATTGAGAATCCTTGGGTTGGACCCACCCCAAGAGATATATATCCCTCTTGTATCATTTTTGTCAGTATTATGCTTTTATTCATTTTCCTTTTAGAATTTCTAAAAGTTACCTTTTTATAACACTCATGCATGGTTATTTAGAAGGTTTTCATGAGAATTCTCTTCTTACAATTTATCTAAGCATTTGATTGTAGTAGAAAACATTAGTAAAATCCATTTAAAATATGAATTTGCTTCATTTATTTTCTTGTTACACATTTATTGTTCATTATTTGCAGTTCACTATTTTATTTTGTTATATAACCAATTTTAAAGCTACATGAAACGTGTTGAGTTTAGTTTCTTGCTTGGATAAATTTGCAACATGTCGTCTTAAATATTTTATGAGGTTGATTTTATCATTTTCTAATTTTTCCATAACTTACTTGCTTACCATACTCACATTTTTCTCGATTATATGCTCATTGAACTGTCTCCTTTAGCAAAATAGGGACTCTTGTAGCAACCTGTAAGCAACCCTCCATTCTCACTCAGCTTCATAATAAATTCATGATTTGTTTTCTTTCGTATATTACAACACTCTTGGAACCCTTATAATGGAACTTGGAAGTATAGATACCTTGATATGCTTTTTTTGATTTTCTTTAGATAATTACTTTTCCCTACAATTTAGGGTTTTTAATTCATAGTCTTTCATTTTCAGCAGTATGTTTTTCCTTTCCTTGCAGATAAAGTATAACTGTGCAAGTGTTATTTCCATTCATTGAAAATAGAATAGAAGTGTGCAAGTTTTCTTTCTTTCATTTCAAGTAGGTTAGGCTTGCATGCCATTTTCCTTTCAACAAGTCAATTTCTGCAATTGTTTTTTCCTTTAGCATAAATTAGTTAACTTGGTCACTATACATCCAACTTTCATTTCAATGATTCCACCTACATAAAAATCAACAAGAGAAAGATATAATGTCTACTGCACATATATGGTCGACCACTCTTAATCTTGTACAAACCTCAAGTTGATAATTAAATATGAGACCTTGGGAGTTGCAACATTGTTGTTGCAATACTAAGGGCCATCAACAATTGTATTCTAATCCAGGTTAAATGGATTGGTGATTTATGGATGTTTCAAGGTGTGTGTGTGTATATATATATACTGTAAATAATAATATATATTGAAAAATATCTCTATTTTTCCTGGTTTGGGATTTCAGGGTAAAATCTATTGGTGAAACAATGAAGTGCATGTGGTAAAAAATTAAAATTTTGGTTAGCTATAGAGATATAGCCCATGGAAATTAGGGTTTGTGAATAATCTTAAAATTAGTCTCAAGCAAGTGATCTTTTATTTTCATTATAATTTCTTTTATGGGAGGTTTCTAACAAGGAAATTTTGTGGAACGTGAGGATATATATCATATTATAGGTGGACACACTTTTAGGTTTGGTTTCTTTGTAATTTCACACACACACTCACAGTCTATGGAAGATAGGATTTGTGACTAATCTTAAAATCAATTTTAAAAGATTCATCTTGGAAATTTTGCTATAAATTTTCCAGTGAAGTTATAGACTACAAAATTTTTATAATCCTAAGAAGGCTTAGTGAATGACAAGTGAAATTTTTTCCATATTTAAGTCATTATAATACATGAGCTAAGTTTGGGTGATTTTAAGAGCTTTTCTTGGGGTTAGCAAGCTTATTTATATAATTTTTTTAGAGACATGTTTTGGCATATTTAAATAATACAATGATCTACCATTCAATAGGTAAAATTATAGTAGGGGAAGAATATAAGCAAGAGCCACACATGGTTTCACCTTGTCATAAACTTCTCTAATCCCTATTGCACCCCTTTTATTAGAACCACATCATATAATACTTGCATATAGAATATTACTTCCATGTATATTTGAGTATATAAGAAGTCCCCTAGGTATACTTGAAACTAGATTTAGATAAATTATTTAGCTATCACATAGTATCAAAGATCTAGTTCAAAAACTAGAGCTTAGAGCCTACCTAACTTATAAATTCAATGATAAAATATGTTATTAAGAAAAATATATTATTATAGCCTTGGCTTAGCTTTCGATATCAATTAAGACTAATAAATTAATAAGTAATATTAAAAATCTAATATTGAAATTCCAATATTGATATTGATAATGTTTATAAAAAGGCAAGTAAATGTTTTTCTTATAAACTTGAAATGGGCACAATATAAGTGAAAATGTAACTTTTAATTTGTGCCTAATATCCATGAAAATGACATTCAAAATAAGTCCAAGGATGGATTATAGAATTATATTATTATGGTGTTATTTTGAATTTTCTAAGAATCTTTACATATAGATCTAAGATGGGCATAATGTCATGTTGAAGTCCATTTATATCTGGTTGGTATCTGCTCATGTAATAGGTTTTATTAACATCAATCATATTTTGTTGGTATATGCTTATAGGATTTAGTAGGTTTTTATTAATATTGGTCATCATGTTTATTAGTTTGTTTTTTTATTTACAATTACGACATATAACTTTTGTGTATTCATTTTTATTACTTTATTTTTTATTTACAATTATGGTATGTAACTTTTGTGTATTCCAGTGTATTTTTTTCTAGATTGTTTTCAAATGTTTAATAATAGGTCCTGTTTTACACTGTAGACTTTAGTTGAGATTGAAGTCGGTTTAAGTTTTACTAATCATCTTTGGATCCAAGAGAATTGTGTTAACATATAGAATTCATTATATGGATTATATTCCATTCGGGAACCCTACCTCATAATTCCTTGTTGTTTCATTGCCTAAAAAGTTCCAAATATTGATCTCATTATTAGGTTAATGGAGTTGGTCAACCCTATCATACCATCTCAAAAATGTGTACTTAGAAATTCACTGTCCCAGTAGCCTAATGTCCCAGTTATTATGGGGAATAATCAAATCCCGCCAAATAGACAAATGAAATAATGTCATGCCCACACTTTTCTTGAAAATATCATAATCCATAAGCCATTCAAATTTTAGTAATGTTTGTCAGCGAAATGAACAAGTGGACTAATCACAAGAAGAAAAATATACCAATGAGAAGGTGTCATGTATATGATTTGTTGGTTAATTCATATCATTAAGGAAATGGCCAATGCGACACTTAAATAACATAAGGGTTCACTGAATACACTAATAGGGTGATAGGATGATGGTTATGAAAGAAAATGACTCTAAGGGTTGGCATAATGATTTTGTTAGAGGATTATGTCGACTAGATTCATGCTAATCCAATGTACTATATCTCTTTGATGTCTTATCAAAATAACATGCACCTACCCTAACTAACAATAGCAAGCCAAATAAGTATATGGAGGCCCAATCATAGTTTTCCATGTGGATGAGCAATATTGTGCCACATGTTACGTATCATGTTATAGTTGAGCGTATACTCAAGTGATAGGGCGTAGGGTAGTAGAGGTAGAATATAACATTGATGGGAGGATGCAATTCAAGGAAAATTTAAGGATCCAAAATTATTTTAAAGTTTAGAAACCTTGGCGAATCTTACTAGTTGCTAACATGCAAAGTATAAAATGTTTGAATATACTTTTGTAAAAATATTCAAATTTATAATGATTTTATATTGTGTTTGTAAAATTTTGGAAATTTTTTAGGTAAAATAATTTTATAGTATAAAATTTGGGCGAATCATTTTTAGAAAAAAAGGGAAATTAGCGATTTTTTTTTGGAAAAAACATGGAAAATTAGCCCACGTGCGAATATTAGCTCCTAATTTTTTCCCTCATGCAATTATATAAGTATTATAGAGTAATATATATATATATATATATATATATATATATATATATATATAGATATATATATATAGATATATATATATATATATATATATATATATATATATATATATATATTGTGAATATAAGAACATAAGTAATGGATAGAAAGATTTCCCCATGACAGGTGCTCAAAAAGTGGGATATGAGCATGCACATTGAAATGAGATCCAACTACATAAATGATGGGGGTTGTACACCACTCAGAGGGAAGGATGCATGCAATATGCAGAGCATATTGATGGAAAAACATAACATGAAGGAGTGTGTGAGTAGTTCCATTACTGATAGTGATGTGAAGGTTAATACAAAATGATGACCAACCATGGACGCTACATTTGGTCCTATCCCTAGTATAATTATGATGGACTTGGTGGCAACACAAAGAAATTATGATAGAAAATGGTGGATGAAGATGAGGTCATGGGAAAATAGTTTGAATTGGTTTACAATGTGGTGAAGGTTGTAACATGGAAGGTTGATAGTGGGTTATTTAGTTTACTACAATTTCTCAGGAATTTTCTTGTCCACTTCTTATGGTTCTACAATTGTAATTCATGTTTATTATGATTTTGGAGGTCATTTTGTTTGGGGGACATACATGAGTTATTATCTTCAATAATAATGTCCATGTTATCGAGCAGAATCTAGTTCAATGGGTTAGATATTGAAGTTTCAAGACTCAAATCGATAGGTTCAAGTCCTTGACTTCATGAAACTTTGCACTTTGGTTCCATGGTAATTCTATTCCCAATTGGTTTTCATTTCCAAATGTTTTTGTTTCTATTTCGAATCTAAGACTCTCCCATGTAAACGATCAACTATCCTACCAATCCCTTGGTCGTTTACTATCTTCTCATTTTATTCTCTTGTATTTCTTCATTTTTCCCCTTATCTTTTGGTCTTTTTTGGCGCCCCCCCCCCCCCCACTTTCTTGGTTCCCCCAATGGTAATTTTCTTAAGGATATCTCTATTCATGGAAGTCAATTAAGTTTCTCTCTCTAGTTAAGAGGTCTTTCCTATAAGGGGTGGATTTTTCTATTGCTCTTAGGCACCGCTCCCTTAGCATATATTTGGATTGTTCTCTTATTCCCCAATCTAGTCATTTTCACCCTCCCCCTCCTTTGATGGCTAAGTGCAGAGACTCTATAGGACGCAAAGGAGGAAGAAGGGGTAGAGTTGCCCCTTCTATGAGTTTTGAAGCCCATACTTCATCCAGTCCTCAAATTTGTGGTAAATTTTATACCCATAGAGAAATGTTGCATTATTTAGAAGTTATCCCTAAGAAAGTTCGATGAAAAATCACAGTCGTTGAGGAGCAAGTGAGATAAGAACCTAAATTAATCCCTGATCACCATGTGGAAAGGGAAACACGACATTGGATCCAAGAAATAGGTTATTCAACTAAGTCTTTCCAAACAAGTTACAACAAGCTATCAACCTTTATTAGCATGTCAAAATGCTCATGCCCAAAGTTCTAATCAAACAATCTGACACTCAGCAAGAGATTCTGGTTTGCATAAAAAAATGATGGGAACAATTGAAAATCTATATAAGAAAGGCTCTGTCATAGCTAAGAAGTGGGAAAACATTGTCTTATCTCCCTTTGAAGAAGAAAGTGACTCTTCCCCACCAATCCAAGTGGACTCACCCTCAAGTTGACATGATCAAGCGAGCCAACTACTTTGTTACAATTCTTTGTTATGATTTTTTTAATTTTATTTTAGAAGTTGATTTTTGACAATGTATTCTAGTTAATCATTTTTTTAGTTTAAGCGATATACTTATAGCCTATAAGATACATAATGTAAAATTTTTGAGCCTTTGCTATTGATCTAGTTTCTTGTGGCAGACTAGTAGTTAGTGACAAACAATTATGTATTTCTTTTTTTGAAGTCTAATAGAAAATTTCTAACCTGACCAAACAAAATGGATAGCAATATTATTAGTGATGGCAAATGTAAAATGGATCAAATTTAAATAAGGATATGTAGAATATATATGATCACAATGTGTAGTATGGTATAGTGAGTAGGATAATATTGTATAAGGGTGATAGGTTCTATTATGTTATGTAAGAAATATTAAGTTTGTAATGCAAAAAAAATAACATTAATACATTTTTATTAGAAGAAAATTGAATAAAAGACATAGATCGTATATTGACTATAAAGTTAATTAATAAAATAAGAAAATTCAAAATAGAGAATTCATATGTAGAAGATGCAAACGCATTTACAACCTGAAATGAAGATTTTGTTATTAAAGGAAGTTACTAACAAATAGTAATGAGAAATGAAATATAAAAACAATTATAACACTGGAAATAATTAACATGAAAAATAAGAAGAAAAGAAAAGAGACAATAGATTAAAAATATGTATGGAAATAAAATAAAATGAATAAACTTAAGTATAAGAAGATGATACATAGTAATAATTATTTAAGAACATGGACTAGAGGAGGGGATCAATGTACATGATAAATATAGAGGATACAAATATATTAATATTATAGAGGCATGAAGTGAGATAGGAGGAAGAAATGGTGATCCTATAGAATTGATATGAGGAACCCGAGGAATACCATAAAGGGAGGTTATGAATAGAGAACTTGAGTTTAGAATAATCATTAAAAGCTTGTGATATTATGTTTATTACATTATGGTTTGTGGTATAATATTTGAACCATTGAAGTTTGTAGCTCAAACATGTATTTCTGCATAGTCCTTGTGTTTAGGCATGCAAAGGTTTCTGACATCTCCTTAGAACATTTGCTCTACGTTGAGCAAGTTGCTAATGAAAATTAGCATCATTCTAACTTAGGAAAAAAAACCATATTAATATGTTGGCTTATTGAGCTAATAAAACTTAGGAAAAGTAAAGTAATTTACTTTAGTGAATAATTTTTAATCTTAGCCATCGATCTCAAGTGAGGTAAGATCTAATATTGGTCGTCAATCACTTTGATATTAGGGTTAGGATTAGGGTTAAGGTTTTGGCTCAATGTAAAGTTATAAAAGCAAGGTTGAGGAGAGGAGAAGACACATAACAACAACACAAGATTAAAAGAAGTATCTCAGTGAGCGTGCGCTGGGTCCAAGGAAGTGAAAAAAGGCTAGAGATCTAGATCTACAAGAGAGAGCATATCTACTAAATCAGATCTGAAATTTTGTAATATGTGTTTTTCTTAGTTGGGCCATTATCCCAGGATGGGATCCCAAGTAAGTTCTGAGTTTTATTAATGATGAACCGATTTGTTGAGAAGGAATATATTTGTGAATCATGTGATTCAAAATTTTAATTGCTTCCGCTAAAATATTTTCGTTAGGAACCTAGCTATATGTTTATTCAATAATATTTTGTTGGGAATTAAATAGCAAGTGTTACGTTGTGGAAAAACTAACATGAACTAATTTCTATTAGCTAACATGATATTTCCATGAATTATTCTTAATTGTGCATTAGTTCATCAAACTACATTAATTTCATTACTAAGGAATGATGGTGGTAAGTGTAATTGACTAAAGAAATTACTATCTGATGCCACCTTTATATGGAAATGACCTTACAGTTAAATTAACACTTCAAAAAAATGCATACTGAGTATAGCATCTATGAGCTTCACTTAATGGGGGATTTCCCTATCACTAAATGGAAACCAATTTAGTAGTAGAATGATAAATGATGAGGATGGAATCCCACTGTTGGAATTTTTCTTAGTAAGTGGAAGAAACTAAAAAAATACTAGTAATTCACCTTGGAGTTATAGACCAAAATCGATAAGTGTGAGGTAATTATTGAGGATATAAAGTGGAGAAGTAATTGTAGAGAATGGGATGGACCCTAGTAGGAAACGTATTCATGATTTGAAGATTCTCACAATCATGTTATAGAATAGTGCTATTTTAAGCATGTATATACTTGTAATATTCTTATGCATAGATGACATATTGTGCCATAATAAGAATAATATACTTGAAATTTATCTCGTCAAGACCTAATCTGTGTGACTTAATAAGAAGGTGATTAATTAAGCACAATGACCAAAGAAACAACGAAAATTATTTCTACACAATGATCATTAAGAAATATCTTAGTCAATGTTCCTAAGCATGGAAAACTTTTGTGATTGTGTATGTGTTTTATCACTTAAGCTATAATGATAATAAAGTAAATGATAATTGGTCGTAGTTACCAATATATTCAAGGTGGAATCAGATGTGTGGCTTAATGAAACTTACATAAATCTCAATAAATTATTCACTTAATAAGAAAACCAATAATGAATTAAGGTTTTAACTAGTATTAAAACTAATGTGATATACTTTAAACATGGGGATCCTATATGGAGTTTGGGAAGACTGAATTTATTATATAAGCATCCTTAATATTAACTAAATTACAAGGACCAATAAAATTTGAGTTTGGACACCGTAGGGGTCCATTAATACAAAAACAATTAATATATTAATAGCCTCAACATATTTTAATCAAGTAACGGTTTAGTAGGACTATTATATCTCAAGATTTTCTAATTAGGAGGATGCCAAAGACCATGCATCGAGATCGTCCCACACTTTTGATCTTAAATTTAGGATTATGTTTCCCAAAGGGTGGGTATATGTAACACCTCATTTTGACCTAGACAGCCAAATCTACATTATGGCCTAATTGTATTTCTTTGTTTATTATCTATTAAACATTGGCACTTCAATATATAGACATGTGAACCTTTGCATGTGTGGACACTATGAATACTTATTATTTATGTTATTAATGCTGATAGTGTTGTGTGATTTACTTTTAGCATGCAAATTTAAATTTAAATATTTTGGTATAAGGATATCAATTTGAATAATATTTTCAATACAATTAATATCATACTCCTAATGAAGTAGCCATTTTACCTCGTTTGTTGATGAATAACATGGAAATCACGCATCAATTGTTTTATGGTTATGCATGATCTTGTGTTGTAAACTAACCTATAGGTTGAAGGTATTAGGTAGCTACATAAGTGTGATATTAAGTGGCTAATGTGATGGACATTGAATGAGAAATAGTATATAGAAAGCATCATTATGTTATTTTTATATTAGTTCAAATGCATTTTTATGATATTAAGCAAGTGCAGGTTCTTTAGGTGGCAAGATTGTTAAAATTAGGTATTTCATATAAAAATATCTCAAAACACAATGCCATAATATGGTCCATGATAGGATGTCGACCTATTTATATTATAAGGGATGGAGGCAGTGCCCACCATTTATCCTCCAAAATATGTTTTCATAAAAGAACTGTATTAAGCCATGCTCCCCTAGACATGAAGGACAATTTCTAGTTTCTTGGTGGGGAAACTTGGTCAAGGAAGTTGAGATTTCCACTCATGGGTTCTTTTTAGAGCTAAGTCAATATAATTTATGCCTAAGTATAGTCCAACAAATGAAGGATAGGATCTGGAAATTGGAAGTGTGTTAAGGAGGAAGGATGATTTAGTGTAGTTGAGAGTGATGTTGGGTTTATTCATGTGAAATTAGTGCTAGATTTTTCCCCTTTTATGGTTTAAATGCCTAATTTAATTATGATGACTTAAGTGTAATTTTTAATTCATTGAATTGTTGTGATTGATAAATGAATATTACTTTGTTAATATAGGTTATTGATGTGTCTTATGAGATTTACTTTTTTTTTTTTTTTGTTTAGACCAAATACGAATTATGCATTAGATATATTGATTTTTTTCATTATTGCATGTACAAATTATGTATGCACTAAATATGTGTGCATACCTTGTGCATGTATAGTAGTATTATTATCATATATTGTTATGCTTATACTAAGAACAATGTGAATCAATATAAGATCCTTTTTATTTTAAATGAGAACTCATCAATCATCCATTAACTTCAAAACATTAAATGCATGTAAATGTGAAAATTCCAGATCTAACTTTGATCTAAAACTTATTGCAGTTATTTGGTAACTATCTGATCTATCTTTTAAAGATTATTTGTCTCAACAAAAATATTTATTGTAAACACTGAATAAAAACACTAATGCAATATTCAACAATTAAAAATCACAGCAATTGAAAAACCCACACACATAAAAATGGACACTGATGTTTTTAGACAAATGTCCCTGGAAAAACCCCAATGTGGGGAAAACCAATTTTGCAGATGAGGTTTTATTATTTCTTCAGTTAATTTGTAATTGATATACATTACAAATGCTTTTCGTTGAATGGAAAATCTCCGACAAAAAATGATCTTCACTTTTGCAAGTTAATGTGTCCCTCTAGAAGCAACTCAACCCTCCTGTATGGCACACTCTCATCCCACACGTGGGACCTAGAGGAATGCGACCTCCACTGGAAACTCCAACTACTAGAGAAAAAATATCGACCTCCACTGGAAACTCAGTCTTTCTCTTAGAAATCGAACTCTCACTGGAAAATCATCCTCCACCTGAAGCTCATGACCCTCACTCGAAAACTCGAACTCCTACAAAATAATTCATCCCTTGCAAAATATCCCTCTAAGACTAAAAAGATGGAAGAATAAAATTCGGAAAATGCTTCTCGCTCAAACACTGTTGAAACCCTCGTTGATGTCAAACTCTACCTTATCAATACACCTCTATTCATTGATCTCCAAGATGCCCATCTATTTCCTCTTATAATATTTCCTTGAGAATTCAGTGACCAAGATTTGATCTCGATCAATAGCTAAGATCATTTTGACTCTATCAAGTACCTTTTCTAGAAGTTACTGGAGAGAAATCAACTTGTATCAATTAATACTAATTAATTAACATTTTTCCCTAAGGTAGGAAAATTATTAAAAAATGGTTATAATCTAATTAAGACATTTTCCCTTAGAAAAATTTCCTAGGACTAGTGATATTTTATTCTCTTGTGGTCTTAGCCTCAATGACACCTCCTGAGACTAGAACACATGTTTGAGGTACAAAATCTAACACTCCCTCTTAGCAAGGAAGGTGTTCTACATAACACCCAACTTATCTATGAGGAAGATGAATCTTGCCTTCCCCAAAGCCTTCATCAATATGTCTTCTACATGTTGATTTGTAGGCACGTATCATAGATGGACTTCCCTGCATTATACATAATCCATAATGAAATGATATCAAACGTCTATATGATTCAACCTCTCATGAAACATAGGATTCTTAAAGAGCCTAATGCAACTCTGATTATCGCAGTGAATCACAGTCGTCTCCACCTTCTAACCAAATAAGGCTACTAACAAATTTTTAAGATAAATGGCCTCACATGTCCCCATGATTTCTTCCATATACTCCTCTTCTGTAGAGCTCAATTCCATCGAATTTTTCTTCCTATTGTACCAAGATACAACTCTCAATCCCATGTTGAAGTAACACCCTAAAGTGCTCTTTTTGTCCACTATACTTCTTGCCTAATCTGCATCAGTATATCCCATCAACTTGGCACCATCACCACAAGTATATATGATCCCATACTTGATTGTACCTCACAAATAATGCAACACATGCCTCGTTGTTGGGCATTGCACCCTCTTTGGTTCAACCATGAACTAAATCAAAGAGTTTATTGTATATGTCTGGCATGGTGTTGACCAAATACATAAGAGAGCCAACTAACTGCCTTTATAATGTGGGGTCTACATCCTTCTCCTTAGATGTATCTACCTTCCTCCAATTGATTATCATGGGTGTAGACATGGCTTTTCAATATTCTATCATGAATCTCCTCAAGATATCGATACAATATTTCCCTTATCCAAGGAAATATTCCCCATTTGTTTGCTACACCTCCATGCCTAGAAAGTAGTGCATTAAACCCAAATATTTCATCTCAAAATCTGATACAAGGTCTCTCTCACATTCTTCTATAAAACCCAATGATCCTGTTAATAACAAGTCATCCACATATAGGATGAAAATGAGCACCTCAACCCCAACCATCAAATAGTAGAGGTTTGTGTCTGCCTCATTCTTTTTTAAGCCCATCCTTAGCAAGTATATGTCGATATGTTCATACCATCCTCTAAGAGCTTTCTTGAGACTGTACAAATATCTCTCCAATTTTCACACGTGGGTCTCAAACTATGTGCTAAAAATCCTTCTGGTTGTCCAATGTACACTTCCTATTCCAATTCACCATTACGAAACATTGTCTTGACATACATCTAATGGATCTTCCATCCCATCCATGCTGTAAGTGAGATCATGGCCCTGATGGAAGTATACATGGCCACATGAGCAAATGTCTCCTTATAATCTATTCCATCCTTCTGAGAGAACTCCTTGATGACAAACCTCGCCTTGTATTTCTCGATGCTACCATCCATACCATGCTTGATATTATAGATCCAACATGATCCAACCACCACCCTGTCTTTTGGTCAAGAAACCACCTCCTAAACATCGTTATGCATGATCGAGGTGTACTCCTAAACCATGGCATCCCGCCACACTTGTTGTGCAACCTCTTAATAGCTTGAAGGCTAGTTTTCTATGAATTGAATCATCAATGCCATGTATCTAGTGAGCATGTTTGGTTGTCTCTTCTCTCTCCTCCCATCTTAGGAGTCTTTAAGTGTTTGTTGAACCTCTCAATTCCTCCTACAAACTGTATAAGGTGGAATTTGGAGTTCCACATCCTCTTGATGCATCTCCCATATCTGTTGCATCTGTTGCTCCATATTATGTGAACTCTATAGAACATTTGTACCTGAGCCTCCGCTCATACTAGTAACAATACTCATACTATCCTATCCCTGATTATGTTGTTCTACCCTTGGAGCTTTTGTTTATTTCCCATTATGATCAACTGTTGTTGGAAAATATTTGAACCTTCGATATGCCTTGTCCTCCATGAATCAAACATATCTCTTGAAAATTATCCTCTTGGTCCCTAGAATAAGTGTCTGGTATGCCTTTGAAGTCTCATTATACCCAACAAAGTATCCCTCCTCTGCAGTCTAATCTAATTTGGAACATGTTTCCCCTGGAATGTGACAATAAGTCATATTGCCAAATATGCTGAGGTGGTTGACATCTAGTTTTTTCCTGTAAACACTTCCTCGGGTGCTACTTTCCTAATGCCTTATGTGGGACCCTATTATGAATATACACCAAAATACTGCATGCCTATGCCCATAATTATCTTGGCATATCCTAGTCATAAATCACAGCCCTGACTGCCTTTGATATGGCACAATTCTCTCTCTCAACAACACTATTCTATCGTGGGTTATAAGGAACTATCCATTCCTTCTTGATGCCCTCCTTGTTATAGAATTATTCGAAGGATTTTCCTATGTACTCACCTATATTATCTTACTAAAGAAACTTTATCTTCCTACCTATCGAATTCTCCACAAGATATTTGAAATCTTGGAAGTGATTGAAGACTTAATACTTGGTTTTCAAGAAGTAAATCAAGGTATTTATGGAGAAATAATAAATAATGGTAATGAAATATTTGTACCCTCTAAGCGATGAAGTCGACATAGGACCACATATATCAGAATGAATCAAATTAAGCATACCTTTGGACCTCTTGTCACTCCTTGGAAATTTTTCCTTCAAAAACTTACCCAACATGCATCCCTTACATACATCGCCGTGCTTCATGCTCACCTATGGAAAACCTGTCATTGTCTCCTTGAGCAACTTAAGTGTCCCAAGATGGATATGGACCATACCCCTATGTCAGATCTCTCCTTGATATCTTGAATCATTTCTACTTACTAATACCTTTGCAGCATCCATCTACAACATGTAAAGTTTGCAACTCTTGACTCCAATTAGTATGGGTAACTTCCACTGCTAATGCTTAAGAAACACCCTTTTCTCTCTAAATATTACATTTTATCCCTTATCCTTAAGAATGGAAATGGAAATTAAATTCATTCCCATTCTTGGCACATGCAACACATCGTGGATTGGAATGGGCTTGCCAAACTCCTTATGAAATAGGATTGTCCCCCTCCCAACTGAAGTACACCCTGACTTAATATGCATATGAATATGGAATCCTATTTCATCCTCCCTGTAGCTAGAGAAGTAGTCTCTAACTCCTATCATATGACATGACATCCCACTAATGATGCACCAAACACCCAGTGAGGTTGAGCTAGTCAGGAAATTAATGAGTGCGAACTCTTGTTCCATCTGGTTGGAATACTCACCTACATTTGTTTAAGTTGGTATCTTCTTTTTTCCCTTCTTGTCACCTTTCTTCCTCTGTGGGAAAATTGTTGCCATAATGGCCAAATTTTTGGCAACCATAGCCCTCGATCTTCGATAGGTCCTTCTTCTTCTCCCCCTTGGAGTTTTGTATCCATTTTTTACTTTGTTCTTTCCTACAGGAGCCATGTTTTCCTGTTCTTCCTCACCCTTATGGTTCTTTCTACTAGTCTCATTGGCGATAATCCTCCTAAGCTCTTCCTAGGTGAAATATGATCAAAGTCTTCACAATCTAGAATATATCTTCTTGTAATAACCTATACAAGGACATTCCAATTCTTAGTAAACCTATTAAGGGTTGTCCTGATGAGCTCATCATCCTCAATTTTCTCACCAACACCTGAAAATTATTCCTTGACATGTTTCATCCTCATAAGGCAAGGCACAATGCTCTCACCCTTGTCTTGTTTTATGCTTCAAAGTTTCTCCCTATGGATCAACTTCATGGCTAGAATTTTCTCCCTCGGGATCAACTTTATGGTTTGAAGTTTCTCCCTTGGGATGAACTTCATGTTTACATTATAATCTTGATAGAATTTACAAACTGAATCCCACATCTTCTTTTGTTATATGAGTCAAAATGTGATCCTTGACCCCATCCAGAACAATGAGCCTAGTTTTGCATCTTCCTTCTTGTATGTAAGGAGTTGTGTAACATCAGTTGATACAACTACAACATTGATCACATACTCCTTTAGCCCATTCTCCTCCAAGATTAATAGGATTCTAGATTTCCATATGCCAAAGTTAGACACTCCCTCTAATATTTCCTGATCCCATAAACCAAATGAAGTCATTTCTCTAAAATCCTCACAATAAAATAAACAATCCCCAAGCAAATCTAGAACAAATCAATCTAGTTTCTAAAAACCCTTGGTTTTCTCTCCTACACCCTACTCTGAGCTTCTAAAATAACATTATGTGCTTCATATCTACTTTGATACCATGTGAAAAATCTTGAAAATTGGTTGTAATCGATGTTAACCCAAGCAATAACCAGAAGAATCCCTGATTTCAATGAAAAAAATAACAAGGAATACCAGAGTTCTTGGGCTCAAGATTGTATTCATTTGATGGTCCTCATCATGTCAATTCTAACGGTAGGTGGAAAATCTCATAACTCCTCACGATTGAGGAGATATGCCCGATCAAAGTTCAAGCCCCAGTTTGTGGTTAAGAAGCCCCAAAGAAGATGTTGTAAGCAACTTATAGATTGGTTTATTTGTGACATTCTTGTTTCAAAAAATAAATTAAATTAATTATTGGATTGTCCTAGTAAATTGTGTTTACAAAAGAAGTCATCGTCAAGAGAAAAATAATTAGTTAAATTTGGAAATCAAGTCAGTCTCCTAAAATAATTTGTTTTTGGCTCTAAAAAAAATTTGAAATTCAAATTTGAGGTTGACACCCTCCTATTGTCAAGTTGACTTACCCCTTCTAGATGTGTCCTCAGCCAATATAAATTAAGGACTCATTGCCCTCCAAGACCAATGAATTCAAGTGATTATAGGGATTATCTCTGAAATTTTGCACGATATATGGCATTGCTTAGTTAGGCTGAGTTCTAGAGACTATTTTAGCATCTGAAGGTCATATTTTATCATTGGTTTTTCATTGGGATAGTGTATATGTTTTGAGGCATACTCGGCCTTATTTGGGAGATCACTTCTGTAGCTATCTATGGGATATTTCAGAGAAAATTTGAGGAATATGTCTTAATACTACTATGATCTCTTGATTGGCTTATTTTTCGATGGGCATAGGCAATTATAAGGCTTAATTTTATGTGCTAAAGTCCACTCTAGGGCTACTCGCATCTTTGTTACAGAGCTTCATGGAATGATGGTTTTGGGGTTATTTCTTTTTCTTTTATGAAGGGTTTTTCATTGGGTTAATTGATCATCTGTTGCAGAAGATCCAAGACCCTATGTGGTTGAATTTTGAGGTCTATTCGACTTCCTTTTTCTAATAATGTAATTGAGACTCCCTATGGAATTCTTCACAAGTTTTTGAGCTATTCGGTGGAAACATTCACTATGATTTTCTGAGAAAATTTTCGTCCTTTTTTTCCTATGGGAACTTTCGTTTCTTTTAGGACTGATCTATGGGTTATTTGGAAGTAGGTCTCAGACATATCTCAACCTCTTTTTCATTGGTATTCGTATCTCTAACCTATGCAAATATAAGGAGCTTTAGTTGACCCTTTACTGAGGTCTGATTTGAACGTTTCTATGGCAAGATTCAAAGACCTAATCTCATTTTTTAGGCAGAACAATATCTTCGTGTCTCCTTGTTCCAAGGCTGAGTCATCAAGATTTGAAAATGAGCCATTATAGGGTTGATTGTGGAATCTTACACAATACTTGTTTCATCTTTGTTTTGGGGAATTTGTGCATGGATTGAGGACTATTTTGTAACATAGTTAAGGGCCTTTTGAGCATTCAAGTTTGATATTCATTGAGTTTTTCTTCTTACTGGATAAAGGAAAATATGAAGTTATCATCACACTCATTAGGGATTTCTGAAGTAGCCTTTTGTGGAGACCTTAATTTTGGCTCAAACTCACACTAAGGATGTCACTATCTCATCCTTTGTAAAAGGCTACTAAGACAATTTTTGAAGAACTAGGTCTATTTTATACAAGATTGATTTTTAAATTCCCTCAGATATGATTTGGTATCTTTCATAATTGCAGTCAAAATTGAACACATATCAAAAGGGTGTTTTATTTTAAGAACTAGCAAATTTGAAGTAAGAACAAGAATCACTTAATGGTCAAGAACATGTTGAAGCAAAAAATGGAGAAGAGGTAAATTTCGATCAAGCCTTTTCAAAGCAGATCTCTTAGAGGCATAGCAAATAAGTCAGTGACATTGTTTTGGGTAATACAATCAATTGATTCCTGTAGAAAAGTATGAAGGTCATTAAAAGGAAGCAGATTATTGAGGGGAAACTTCAAGCACTCTGTTTGGTAGTCAAATAACACACTTTGTTCAAGTATGGAATTATTGGTTAAAGGTATAATCATGAATTAGTTCTGAATTTTTGCTCAATTATTGAAGTTTTTATCTCCATTGCATAGATGAAGCATAAATTAGCATAAAAGGGTATACTGAACACCTTTGTAAGTGGGTCATTGTCCCTAGTAAGGAGCCCACAGTCTATTTTTCTATTTTATATTTTAATGGAGGTAATTGGGTCATGCAAGGTAGGAAAGTGAAATCTCCTTCAGGTTGTAGCCTGAAAATACTTCAGGGTGGCAGGGTGGTTCTAGGAAAAGTTTGAGCTCGTAGAGTGTTGAAGTATCCTTTCAGTTGAAGTTGATAAAACTAGGGCATTGGAGTCTCCTTCTAGTTGGAGTTAGTAATCCAAGATGTAGGAGCATCCTTTCAGGATTTGGAGCTTCCTGATAAATTGAATGTTTTTCTAGAGTACTAGGAAGTTGGAGTTTCTCTTTCAGTTGGAGCTGAGATTTTTTTGTACGCATAAATTATTAGAAAAGTATTTGGTGGTTTTTCTCCTAGAATGGTTTTCACCTAAAAAATTATTGTGTACTCCTCTTGTGATGTGTTGATGATTTATGTTTTGATTTGATGTTAATGATGTAAGATTAATAATTAAGTAATTGTAAGTTAAATATTGATTCACCTCTGTCTCATTGGTTCCAACAAAAAATCGATATCTAACTTTGATCTAGAACTTATTGTTGTTATTTGATAGTTATTAAATCTATCTTTTAAAGATTATTTGTATCAACAAAAAAAAAAAAAATCTAAATATTGAATAAAAACACTACTACAATATTCACCAATTAAAAATTAGATGAATTGAGAAAACCACAAACATAAAAATGGAAACCAACATTTTTGAAAAAATGTCCCTGGAAAAACCCAAATGTGGGGAAAACCAATTCTGCAGATGAGGGTTTTATTATTTCTTCAACAAATTTGTAATTGATAGATATTACAATTGCTTTTCGTTGAATGGAAAAGCTATGACAAAAATTGATCTTCACTTATGCAAGTTAATTCATCCCTATGGAAGCAACTTGATCCTCTTGTATGGCACACTCTCAACTCACACCTATTGCCGGAAGGAATTCAACCTCCACTAGAAACTCACACTATTGGAGAAAAAGATATAGGTCTCCACTGGATCAACCTCCTCTATAAATTTGGCCTTTCTCTTACAAATCAACCTTTCACTGGTAAATTGGCCTCCTCCTAAAGCTCACAACCCTCAATGGAAAACTCGGTCTCCACTGGATTGACCTCCTCTAGCAATTTGTCCTTTCTCTTATGAATCGACCTCTCACTAGTAAATTGGCCTCCTCTTGAAGCTCATGACCCTCACTAGAAAACTCGATCTCCTGCAAAATATTTTGGCCCTTGCATAACCTCCTTCTGAAACTCAAAAGATAAAAGCATAAACTTTAGAAAATCATTCTCGCTCAATCATTGTTGAAACCCTCACTCGTGTCAAACCCACATTATTACTATACCTCTATTCATTGATCTCCAATGATGCCCATCAATTTCCTCTTATAATCTATCGTTGATAATTCAACGACCAAGATCTAATCCAGATCAATGGCTAATATCATTTTGACTCTATCAAGTACCTTCTCTAGAATTCGCTAGAGAGAAATCAACTTGTCTCAATTAATTTTTATCAATTAACCTTTTTCCCTAAGTTAGACTTTGGAAAATTATTAAAAACTGGTTAATAACCTAATTAAGAGATTTTCCCTTAGAAAAATTTCCTAGGCTTGGGTATATTTTATTATTTTGTGCTCTTAGGCTCAATGACACCTCCTGAGACTAGAACACATGTTTGAGCTACAAAATATAATAGTAAACACAAATCATGGTACATAGAGTTTAACATGGAAATCCCTGGGGGAGAAAACCACAAAAATTATCTTTATAAATTTTTGTAAGAACTAAACTATTGTTACAAATCTTGTAGGCACTGACCTACTAGACACACTAATATACTTAGTTGAGCACCAACTTAGCAAGTTATTGTGTGGGAACCAACCTAAGGTATTCAAATATAGAGTACTTTTGACTTCACCTGCATGCTTCATACTTCATGCATTTCATAGCATCACCATACCCTTAACTTTCATGATCTAGTGCGTCTTCTTACTTCATACCCCATACATAGCTTCAAACCCTAGTTAGATTAATTAGCATCCATTCCCTAATGAATCTCACAGTACCATTCCCCAAAATATAATCCTAGACTAGTGCACTTCACAACATGACAACCCCAAAACAATGCACTTCACAACATCATAGACATTATTCTTTCATGACACCCTTAACACTCCAAGAAAACTCCATAGACTACTCTTGAACACCTTTAAACCCAAAGAATAATCCTTAGCTCATGTTGCACACCTAATATATCTTTTGTGCTATCGTACTTGATCTTATTTTCTAGATACTTTTCAAACGCATTCATCTATCATTTATTTATAGTGTTTCTATGTTGACTTATGGGGCCAACTTGTACAAACTAGTTGAGTCGACCTGTACCTTTTGGTTGAGACGACCTAACATAATATTTCATATCTCCTCATTCCTTTCGAGTTAAGGGGGATGTCATATATTGTTGGAGCAATATTGGAATAATATTTTCAACCATACATCATATGCTCCCATTTGAGCTAGCTATTTAGAGTAAAATGACTTTCAAAGATAGGGTATCCAACATGGGCGTCAAAAGTCCAAAAACAAAGTTTTCCAACAATCTCCATCTTGCAATATTTATCTTGTACATCTGTAGTCTCCCCCTATATTTGACATCAATGACAACAATATTTCTAACAATACCCCTCTTTGTCATTGATGGCAACACTTAGTCAATCTGAACAATATTGTAGTACAACCTCTGTTTGCAACTCTCTTTGTATATGTGATTGTTCCTCTATTTGCAACTTCTCATCCTTTAACATCAATGGAAAAGGACTACTCCATGGTTGCTTGTGCTTCCCTTTACTGATGATATGAGTGGGACATAATTCCTAAACTTTTTTGGGATATTCAAATGTTTGTTTGGGAACGAGTTTGGTAAAAATATATGTAACTTGTTCCTTGATGGCAATGTACTCCCGCTTGACACTTTGTTTGACTACATTTTCTATTAGGAAGAGGTACTTGATGGGAATATTATTCACCTCTGAGTAATAGCAAGATTATTTGAAATGTTGTTGCACTTGAGTTGTCCAAGAAAATGTTTTATTTGGCTTGCATACATAATATTTGTTTTTTGACAATTGAAATCCTTCTAGCTATTCAATATATACTTCTTCTTCTAGATTTCCCTTTAGAAATTTTTACTTAACATTCATTTGATAGAATTTGAAGTTATTTAAACATGCAAATTCCAAAAGCATTATTACTACTTCTAATCTTGCAATTAGAGCAAAATTTTATTCAAAGTCAATATCCTAAACTCGAGCATACCATTTACATACCAATATTGATTATAAACACATATTAAAATATATCAGAGACATTGACAAACCAGACAAGGTGGAAAAGGCCTTAGAGCCTCACTGTATTCCTCTATCATTCTCATTCTTAAAATAATGTGTATAATACAAATATAAATACAAGAAGATATTTGTCTCAAGATATTGCGTCTATCTTGGACACTTTGGTCGAGAAAATATCTCAACCATACACTAATCTAAGATCCTAACTAGTTGGAGAGAATCTCTCAACCAACTAGACCTAAAATAACTCCTAACTTTGAGGAACAAACCCAATCTAGAAAGTTAAGAATTAAATCCAACTTTCATGATTTTAATTAATTTAATATTTTTGGACTTATAATTGTTTTAAATGTGAGAGTAAGGCTAACATTCCCCCCCTCAATGATAAGTCCAAACTAAGAACCTGGTACCATCTCCAAGTCCTCATGCTGAAATTGTTGATCCTCAATGAAAACCTACTGGAAAAACTGCCAAAGTTGGATGCCGAAAAAACTCCAATCTGAAGAGAACATGAATCAAATACAAGTCTGATACATCTCTAAAAATTTATTGACAACTCCATCAAGTGCCAAGCTGCAAAAGGATCCATCTGTCCTTTTCTTTCAATCAACATCCCAATTGCTTGTCCACTAACAAAATGTTGATAATGCCCACTGGCGAATTTGATGATGTCAAAATTGTCTACTGGCTATTTTTATGTTGACCGCCCACTGGAGAATTTGTTGATGATGACCGCCCATTGGCTACTTTAATGTTGACTGCCCACTAGTTGATTTGTTGATGATACCCATTGGCTAATTTTGTTGATGTTGTCAAAACTTTCAGTCTGACAACCACCTTCAATTCCATTATCATTTCCCCCCTTTGTCAGTTGAAAGGAGAGACAATCATCTGCATTTGATTTCTGAACTCCCCCCCTTCAGGTGTAGGAGAGTTTCACTATTGTACTCCCACTTTTAGGTGCATGAGAGTACCATCTTCATTTGATTGTTGGACACAATAGGTGAGATTTAATTCTATGGTAAAAATTATACAAACATTTTACTGTTGACGACCATTCCCAAGGATCAATCCATGCATAATTGATCTTCAATATGGCTGGTTGGTTTTGTTTGCAACATTTTTCTGATGAGTGATTCTGCTTGCCACAATGGTGACAAGGATGGAGATCAAAACAATGATCTTCCATGTGACATGTTCTTTGAAAATGTTTGCATGTGGGTTTGTCTTCAACTTTCGCATGGCTTGCTGATGTTACTTGATCAAGAAATCCTGCACTGATGAACTTGATCGACTTTGAATAATCTAGGATATGCAAGTTATTGTCATATTTGTCATATCCTAATCCACATCGATTTTTTATTATTATTTGGATTTCTTCCCATGGCTTGATGATTCGCTCGAAAGAAGAATATTGAATTTGATCGTGGAAAACTTCTTCACTTGAAGTTGTATGGATCAGTGGCTTGGAATTATCATCTTCTAAATTTGGATTGTTGAAAGGCTTTGAAACACATCCCTTCTGCAATATCTCATCTTGTTGCAGTTGTGATTCCAGTTGAAGAAACTCAATTGTCTCATGTGCTTGTTGTAAATGCATTTGAATATCAACAAGAGTTGCTTTGTTGATTTTCACCATGTCTTCAACAGTTGATAGGATCAGATTGTTAAGAATCTGTAACAACTCAATGTTTTTCTCCATGTGAACTTTCTTGAATTCACGCTCACTTGAACTTTTTGAATGCTTCAATCAACTTCATGCTCGCTTGAACTTTGTGAATGATTCAATCGAATTCACGCTCACTTGCTTTTGTATTTGCTTGATCTCTCTAACTTGCTTGGTTAAACTTGTTTTCTTTGATTCATGCTCACTTGAATAATTGAATACTAGAACTCACGCTCGCTTGTTGTAGATTTGAACTTGCTTGATTGTTATTTGAATATCACATTTGCTTGCTTTAGAGTTGAACTCACTCGCTTGATTCTTGGTTGATTGTTGCACGCTCGCTTGAACTTGTGTTAACAATTGATTGTTTGAACTCACACTTTCTTGTTTTCTTGATCTCTAACTTGAATTTGTTTGCTTGACCATTGCTTGAATTTACAAAAGAAGGGTGTTGAATTCAGAGCCTAACCGTCCTCGGTACGTCTCCTAGTTACCATGTACCCCGTTTGGGCTGGACAATCAAATTCGCTGGTCCATAACAGGCCTTTGCTCAGTGCATATAGACTCTCGTCTTATATATACTATCGAAAAATGCACAAGAGAAGACTTACAATGATTAAATGACAAGTTCACATGAATTTGATGACTCAGTTGAAAACAATGGAATCACGACTCCTTATCAATTCAAAGCTTGGGTGTTGGGTTCAACCGAGAATGCACCCTTACAATTCAACTCAATTTGATTTGAATTTGGTTACAAGTTAACTTACAAAAAATAAGATTATTTGCAAGTTACAATTTTGTTTTGAGTACAAAACTGTTGCAAGTGCATTGTCAAAAAGTTGATGTAGTTGATTGTTGATGTAGATGACAACTTCATTAACTTGATTGGATGTTGATGTAGAATCGTCTTTGACAACTTGATTATGTGTTGCTGCTTCTTGATTTCTTGTAGTTTGTTTGATTACCTAAGCTTGAAGAGAATTTATTATGTGCATGCATTTGTTTAATTTGTTGTGTACTCCATGTGTACCATATTATAAGGATAGTGTCAAAATTAGACACAAAAAATAAGCAACATCAAGAATCATGCGCCATCACAAACATACTCATGGTGTACTTAAGATCCCCTTATTCAATTTTGGGTAGATCTAGGACACATCAACACTGAAAAAAATATGTCTTTATTAAATATTGAAGTACATCAACCTTCACCTTCACCTTCACAATATCATGATTGAAATTTCTCAAGCAATGAGAATGACAAGCTCGCAAATTCTTGAAGTAAAAACATTACTTCAAATTACAATAATTACCTTATTCACTTATGACTCCAAAAAATTTTACAAATTAAAAAGCATACCTATCCCTCCATTAAAATGCATTATGATCACATTAAAAAAATCTTTCCAAAACTTAAATTTTTTCACATTCCAAATTTTCTAATAAAAAAAGGTATTAAATGCACTTTTTCACTGTCTCCCACTAAAAAGCGCATTCCACAATTTTTTTTCTAAGTAATGCTAATATATTAATAAAAAAGGTAAAAATACAGCGAGGCTCTGACCTCTGCGGTGCTGAACAAAGTTATATCAGTATGGAACCAAGAACCAAAAAGCATGACTACCCACCAAGGGGAAACCAGTCTGAAAGTAGCCATAATCAACGCCCACGCAGGGGTCCCAGATCGTAAACAAAAACATATAAAGCCCACATAGGGGTCCTGAGTAAGATTCAGCCAAAATGAAACAAGTGGATTGAAAAATCATTAGGAAAACAATGATTTGGAACCTGGATTGCACAGTTGTCAAGCGGGGCCCACTAGGCATCTGGTGGAGGCTCCTCAATTTGACAGCCATAGTCCACCCAGTCCACCCAGTCCACCAGCTCTTCCTCGATATGATAGTTGTAGTCATTCTCGTCCGCCACCGCTACAGACGTGCCTCCCTGGCTACCAATGACCTCTTGCGTGCCGCCCGAGCATCCAAAGACTGCATGCTGGTCGCCAGCCAAATCCTCGCCATGCAGGGTGCTACCATGTCCAACTTTGTGCTTGAGAAAGACTATCTTTCTATCAGTGTTTTTTCCAGCTCCCGTGTCTTGCGTCTCCTTAGCCTTCCCTCTGGTGGAGGTCTTCTCTTCCTCTGGTTTAGTTCCCTGAGTCCGTGTAGCTTGCTCCTCCTGCTGACTCAATTCTTCGCTGAAAGCCACAGTGATGGTAGTGATAATGGCGGGACAATTCAGCGTGCTCTGAAAACAGAACTGGGCAGTGTGATAAGAGGGGTGAGGGGGTTCAAGAGGGCCAGTAATTTTGATGGCATCATTCACTCTTCTGGCCCAAGAATTCTATGCCCGGCCTCTGCTATTGCAGGTATGCGGTAATGGCCAGTGAGATGACCACTGGACTGATCAGAAGAAGGGGTGGATGAAGGGATCTCTAGTTCAGGGATGAATAGCAAGGCTAGGCAAGTGCTATGGCCTCGACTACTACCACGTCTTCTCCACATCCTATGGCGAGTTTGCGTCATGGCGTGGCCAGCAGATTGGCGATTGAAGTCTTGGGCTGGGATGACAGAGGTATAATCAGAATGAGGGCCTGGTGAGGAATAATTCACTCTGGGATTACTGCTATTGTTGAGCCTGGAAGCAGGGGAGTTCTGGGCAGAATTCAGGATACATTGAGTGGTTTGGGTGAAATGGAATCCATTTCCCAAATCCACACAGCTGAGAAGCCAGCAGCGATGCCTTGTGACTGTGCAGAAGTTCCGTTCCTCAGCTTGAGGGGGGAAAGAGCATCTAAGCGGGGAGGGGGAGAAAGTATTCTAGCCCGCATTTGCCATGATTTTAAGCCTACTGCAGCTGTCTCGACCTGAGCACCAGCATAATTGTGCCTACATGTTGACAGTGTTGTGCCTCTGGGATTACTGCTATTGTTGAGCCTGGAAGTAGGGGAGTTCTGGGCAGAATTCAGGATACATTGAGTGGTTTGGGTGAAATGGAATCCATTTCCCAAATCCACATAGCTGAGAAGCCAACATCGATGCCTTGTGACTGTGCAGAAGTTCCGCTCCTCAGCTTGAGGGGGGCAAGAGCATCTAAGCGGGGAGGGGGAGAAAGTATTCTAGCCCGCATTTGCCATGATTTTAAGCCTGCTGCAGCCGTCTCGACCTGAGCACCAGCATAATTGTGCCTACATGTTGACAGTGTTGTGCCATAAATTGGCATGGAAGGGGACGTGGGTGGCTATGTGGCTCGGCTACCTACCATTCACCTGTGTCGTCTTCATTAATGCCCTTTTAATCACTTGCATTCTTGTAAAATGTGCTTTCCACATTATGTGGCATTGTCTTTGCATTTAATTGGAAGTATAATGTTTTAAGTAATCACATGATGTGAAAGCAAAATTGAAGAAATATACTAACGCCTATTTTACCCACGTATGATTTGAAGCCACGTGAATGAACAACTACACAGGTATGATGATATCGACGATTCCATAAATGGCACCATGACTATTATCCATATTAAAAAAAAATCAAGAGCTTGATCCACAAATTCAAGACTCATGTCGCCTCTGATTCATTTCTTTCATTGAGCTCTCTTCACACACATCCAAAATATCTATTGGCACCAATACGACATGAAGGATAAACAAAAATAAACACATATTAAAATATATCAGAGACATTAACAAACCAGATATGGCAAAAAAGGTTTGAGAGCCTCACTGTATTCCTCTCTCATTCTCATTCTTAAAATAATGTGTATAATACAAATATAAATACAAGAAGATATTTGTCTCAAGATAGTGTGTCCATCTTGGACACTTTAGTTGAGAAAATATCTCAACCATACACTAATCTAGGAGCCTAACTATTTGGAGAGAACCTCTCAACCAACTAGACCTAAAATGACTCCTAACTTTGAGGAACAAACCCGATCTAGAAAGTTAGGAATTAAATCCAACTTTCATGATTTTAATTAATTTAATAATTCTGGACTTATAATTGTTTTAAATGTGAGAGTGAGGCTAACATCATTCAACTTGTTTCTAAAGATCCATTTGGTGTCAAACAAATTATTTTCTTTTGGTCTAGGAAAACGTTCTAATGTCTCATTCTTCTTATTTTGATTCAATTATTCTTCCATAGCATTAACACAATGCTTATATTCACTAGCTTGTGTAAAGTTCTTGGGATCTATTTTGGATAACAAATAAAAGTTTGTTTTTTTTGGGTGCTTACCAATCCTCTTCTAGGTTGAACTCCTATATCTAAATCACCAAAAATCTAATTTTCTAGATGATACTTTTGAAAAAATCTAGATGGTGTCTTAGAATATTAGCATTATATTTCTTCTTGTTGTTTCTTTTCTTCTTCCTGTTCCTGTTCCTTGTAGATTGTCTCCTTTGGTTTTTATTTGTTTGTGACTTTTCCTTTTGATTCTTTGCTTCATCCACTCCTACATCAATACTTTCTATAACCTTGCATGGTCTTTTGTTGTAGAATTTGTAGGGCTTTATTCCAAATGCATGGCCAAGAAAGATACCTTCATTTGTTCTAGAATCAAACTTGCTTAATTATTTTCATTTATCTTTATATAGAACTTTCTGCAAAATAATTTGAAGTATTTGGGTGTAGTTGGTTTATCATTCCATAATTCATAGGGTGTTTTGTTGATATTCACTCTAATTCATGCTCAATTCAAAATATAGACTATTGTGGTGGTTTCTTCTCTCCAAAAGGTGTATGGTAGTTTGGTTTCATTCAACATTGTTATATCCATTTCATATACAATTATTTTCTTCCTTTTAGGTTGCATCACTAGTTTAAATAGTTAGAGGTTTATTTTAGTGTTCACCACATAGAGGAAGAGAAGAAAATTCATTTCCTCTGCTGGAAATAGAGGCCCCTACCCTAACCTATTGGGAAATCCACAAGAAGACCCTAAGGTTAGAGGGCTATACTCTAGTGACTAAGTAGGGGGATTTCAAAACTCTCATAAAGTCATACTTTACCCTATCAAGTATGTAGAGGACTAGTGGATCCGATGGTATTATTTTAGGCAAAGACAAAGAAAAGTGTATTGAGTACACCATTGAATTTGGGAAGATGGTATAATATTGGGTATCTCCCCAAAAACCCAAATGTACTCCTCAAGTATATTGGGGGTCTACAAAGCCATCTACGAAAGTGATCCGAATTTAAACAGGAATGCAACAAAATATAGAGATAACCATATACACAAAGATGCAGCAGAAATAATGCTTCATTTCATTAATGGAAAATACTGAATTATGCTTACAACCAGAAATGGAAATAAACTAGCTAGGGTGATGGTAGCTTATCTCTGGAAAGAGATGTGGTGGCTACATGCCTCTGAACTACAATGAGGCTCGAAGGCCTATTTATTATTCAGAAACAATGGAAAACCCTTCACATCCCAAAACGTAACCCTAGAAGATGAAACGCCAAATTGTGGGCCCCGTTTGGGTAAATTGGTACATCAATTTCCCGGGGTCGTAACTTTGGCATACGATCTCCGTTTGACGCGTACAATAGCTCGTTAGAAAGATCTATCTGAGCACTACCACTTTGGGAAGGGAAACACGAGACTCAATTTGGCCCCAGATTTCCCAAAAAACGTCGTTTAGGGCCTCAAAATGGCTCCAGAAGTTCAAGACCCGAAAAATTGCTAAAAATAGTAAACTATGCTACAATTTAGGAAACTGAAAACGCTGAAAGAGACAGTTGTGGGGTCCAAATGGGATAGGTGGGTGGCCACCAACATCCATCTGGATCATTCCTCCCCCCTTAGGAAGTAATGGTCCCCATTGCGTTGAGTTCCTCCCTGAGATGAGGAAGCTTTTGCTGATCTGGGTCTTTGGTGAGCTGTTCTGCAATCTCTAATGTGTCCAGAAATGGTGGGAAGCATGGTCAATGACGGTCCACATTGAACACTTGGTGCAAGCGAAGGAATGGTGGAATGTTGTGCTTCAAAGAATTATTTCCCGTAGCCTTGGTACTGGTGTAAGGACCATGTCGGAGTGGTCTGAGTTTCTGATGGGTTCTGGTAAGGCGTTCTCTTTGCAGATGTAACCAAACTTTGTTGCCCACCTGAAACTTGTGTGGTACCCCTGTGGGTGAGGAGAAGTTGTTCCTGTGTTCTGTCATGACTATATCCCTTTGCTGCTGCTGCTGCTGCGTGGAGGAACCCTTTGCAGGGGTCATGGATGTAGCAATGATATTCCCCTTACTTTGGGAGCGCACTAAACAGATGAATTTCCTAGTCTGGGAGATGAGCTTGCTGTCTTTATTAGCAGTGATCAAATAGGTGGAAGTATGTGGGGCTACCTCCGGTATCCTGTATAATGAATTATCCAAAGAAATAATGACAGCACGAGGCCTTGACTCATACACAGCATGTCGCCTCCACAAGTATGGCTGGTCTAATAGTACATCGCAAACATCCGGAGGTGTAACATCACACAATACCTCGTCTGTGAAGGGCTTGATGATGTAGGGAAGGTGGAACTACTGGCGAACTTTGAGATCTCGTCCTTCATGAAGCCACCCGATACTATATGGCTGCGAGTGTGGTGTAGTCAATAGGCCCAACCGCTTCACGACCTCTGTTGAAATGAGGTTCTTTTGGCTGCCGCTGTCAACAATGAATAGTAGTGGCGAACCCTTCACCCACATCTATGAGTGGAAAATACGCTCCCCCTCATCTGGATCTTTGGGCTCATTTTTCTGGATCTTGGCGGTGGCAACACTGGCACTGGGATCCGCATCAATGATCTGCTTCCCTTTGCCATTCCCCTTGTCGGGTTCTGGCTCAGGGTCAAAATATGCACTTGATTCGGAAGCCTTCAACTCGGCCACCAGCGACTACTTGGTCTGACACTCACTTGTGTTATGAGTGGGACTCTTGTGGAACTCACACCACTTTCCTGTGTAGGCAACCACGATATTTGAGTACCAAATGCAGCTCAGAGTCCTTGATACCCAACTGTGTGCAAAGGGTATGAAAAATGTTTGTGAACTCCGTCACATCTTGGTCCCGCCCTTGTTGTAGTGTGGCCCATCTGATGTATTTGTCCTCATTGCTTTTGACAGGGTAGTACTACTCCTTGACGGCATCTCGAAATGAATCCCAAGTGGGTGCGGCTGAAAATAGTGAGCCCGTATTTTCATCCTTCTTCTCGCAGTAGGTTTCCCACCAGTCCTTGACGTGGGGGGCTGCTTTGAGAAGAGCGAAAACAATATTTTCCCGACTCAAAAATTCATGAACAAAAAAATACCCTTCTAGCAGATTTAACCATTTATCTACAACATCTGCATCTATTTGACCCTCAAATATGGGGATTTCAAAATTAACTTGTACCTTAAATAGTGTGGCGTTTCTAGAGTAGTTGTTGGAAGTCGATGCATCGCCTCTAGGTAGCCACTGAAGGATCTGCGCAAAGCTGTTCATCATCGCGTTCCTTTGTCACTCGAGGGCTTCTTCGAGCAAGATTTTGATAGGATCTCTTGCCCCCTCATCTTTCTTCTCATCCGCCATGGGAGGCCATCAAGATTTGCGAGGATGGTCTTGCAAAGGTTCGACCAGTTCAAGCCCTAACTCCTTATATCCCGACCTCATTGGGGACATGCAAAGAAAAAAAAAGAAAAAGCAGACCACTCTGATATCACTGATCCGAATTTAAATAGGAATGCAACAAAATACAGAGATAATCATATACACAAAGATGCAGTAGAAATAATGCTTCATTCCATTAATGGAAAATACTGAAATATGCTTACAACCAGAAATCGAAATAAACTAGCTAGGGCAATGGTAGCTTATCTCTGAGAAGAGATGTGGCAGCTACATGCCTCTGAACTGTGTTACAATGAGGCTCGAAGGCCTATTTATTATTGAGAAACAATGGAAAACCCTTCACATCCCAAAACCTAACCCTAGAAGATGAAACGTTGGGTAAATTGGTACATGAATTTCCTGGGGTCGTAACTTTGGCATACGATCTCCATTTGATGCGTACAATAGCTTGTTAGAAAGATCTATCTGAGCACTACCACTTTGGGAAGGGCAACATTGGACCCATGTTGCCCCCAGATTTCCCAAAAAACGTCGTTTAGGGCCTCAAAACAGCTCCGGAAGTTCAGGACCTGAAAAACTGCTAAAAATAGTAAATTGTGCTACAATTTAGGAAACTAAAAAAGTTGAAAGAGACAATTGTGGGGGTCCAAATGGGATAGGTGGGTGGCCACCAACATCCACCTGGATCAGAAAGCAAGTTGATGTTGTTCAAACCCATAATGATGGATGAGGCTTGTGTATAGGCACAATACCTAGATAACATAGGCAAAAAGAAAGGGAAATCAAGTTGGTCAAAGCAAAAGGAGCACCAGGAAGCTTCCAAGGAGGGGAAGAAGAATGGAAAGGAGGAAAGGAAAAAAAGCCAGTATCCAGAGCACACCGATGTAAATATCCCCGCAACATTGCAACCACTATGATATTGATGGTCATACAAATAAGAAGTGTTCGATGTTGAATCCATATCTCAACCCAAGAACCGAAGGAAATATTCTAAGAAGAAAAATCCCATGGTCACACATTCTAGAAACTAGGTGGAAAGCGACACAGACATGGATAATATTATTTTTATATTAGTGTAGAAGGGGGTGAATCTAAGTAGCCTTCAATAGCAAAAGGAGATAAGGAAATGACCATACTATTACATATAAGATACAAGTCAAGAAGATGAAAATTGATGGTCTATTCCACTCAATATCGCATTCAAATATCATAGCAACAAATCTAGTCAAGAAAATAGAACTAGAGACTCAAGAACACTCTAGCCCATATCCATTAGAACAGGTCAGTATGGAGGCAAATATAAAGGTAACCAAACAATGTAGAATCAAATTTTCTATCGGTGATGCGTTTATTGATGAAATAGAGTTTTATGTAGTTCCACTTGATGGATGTGGAGTTGTATTTGGGAGTCCCTATATCTATATGCAAAATATCATTTTCATGCAGAGAGCTAACCAATACCAACTCATCAAATGGAAATTCATTCATTATCAATGTGCATGTTGACGGTGCTAGAAACCACAAACATACAAGGGGCTCTCCCCAATATGAAGTCCCAACTAGACCTCACACCATTTGGGGTAGGAACCCCATCTGGAGCAAAGGCCCAATTTCCATTTATTATTAGAGATTTTCCTTGGCTGCAATTATCAACATAAGTGATAATACACAAAACTTGAGATAAGCAAGTATCTTGACACTGTGAAGCATACAATTGCAATTTATGTAAGTTTCTTCCATGAACAAAGTAGAAAGATTGAGCCTTTAAGAGAAAAATAATAGTACTATTCTAGAAAAGACACATGGGAGCATAGAAAGAATTGTTAGTTAACCTGTGAAATAGTTCACAAGGTAACAACGATTAGAAAAGTAAGTAACAATAGACATTCAATAATATGTTTACCAAATCCAATAAAATAGTTCATTTTATTTAGTATGTATGAACACAAACATATACCGCAAACATTAAAATAATAGTCTTACAACATCCATGATACATGCATGAAATTGCATCGACTCTAAGAGATTCAAATATTAATTGAAAATTCCAAGATACACGATTACAATGATGCAACATTGGCCCCAATAGTGGAACATTAAGCCACTACTCTCTCCCCCAAAGAATGACCTTCTCTCCTATGCTAAGCTTGAGGATCCAAGGTCAAAATTCCTTTGTTTGAGCTATGAGGTTTTATTTATAACAAATGAGGTGACTATTCACCTCCCATGTGACTCTTGACCTCCCCCATGACTCTTGACCTCCCATGTGACTTTTGAACTAATACATAAATCCTAGAATTCCTAATGACTTCATATTCCAAGTGTGACCCTTGGGCTTCCACACATTTTACAATTTCCAATTTTCAAAATTACATAGTTACATTTCACCAATAATGTGGCAAAATACATGAGACAAAACAACACTCTTTTGTTAACAGTTTGAAGAGCTACAATATGGAAACTATGATATGTGACTTCATTGTAACATGTTAATGCAAAATTCTTCTCTTTACTACTATGTCTTCAATCTTCATGATTGATCTAACTTATACTTCATCTTCTCCCTTCGAAGGTCTGGATAAGTGTTGGAACCTTATAAGTCGACATGAGTTGCCATCTCTCTTTCGTGGTCCAAGATTCTTTTACTCCTGCATGAAAGCATATTTGTGTCTTATCTCCACAAGTTTCCTCTTTGGAACCTCTTCTTTCTGACCTCCTTTAGCATCATCTTTCCATGATAAAATGATAGCACCTACAAAATAATTTCACTCATGACAAGACAACATCAATCCCCAAAATCACATGTTCTCTCTTACTTTCTCATGTCACATGTTGATTATGATGGGACAGTGCACAAAGACTAAGAGAGGGGCCTTCTTGGGTGCAGAGCACGGATTCAAGAGGTAGGTGATGAAGGTATGGGCACTAGAAGTTCATATTGCACAATGGTAAGAGAAAGAGGCAAGGCTTTGTGCAGTGGGAAAGTCTAGGGGAAAAGGGTGACATGCTTGGGCACTGTGACTACACAATGCATAGTTGATTGAGGATGAGGCTCTGGGAATTATGTAGTTCACCAATTCAAGGGCCAAGTAATGACCCTATTGTACACTAGGACTAGGCAATGTGAAATGCAGGCAAGGCTGATTGAGGAATTGCGCAGAGGGAAAGTGTAATCAACAAAATATTGGATCATTGTTCCCTAGGAATTCTCAATGTGCAATGAAGGAAGGGAGCCCTTGGTATTGTGTAGGCTTCCATTGCGAGGGGTTAAAGGAGACTTCACTATCAACTAGGAGTGATCAATACACAACACAATTCAGGGTTGATTAAGGATTTATGAAATGGGCAAGTGTAAGCATCAAGGGTTGAGTGACTATTCTCTAGGGATGCACAATGTGAAGGGATTTTTCCTCAAGATGGTCACAAAGGGAAAGCGTAAGCAGTAAGAAGCTCATAACTGAGGCTTGAAAGTGCACAATGTTCTCATCACTTGACTTAAGGTTAAAGGTGTTATAAATTTCACATGATGTGAGGACAAAGAAGAATACCAAAATTGACTAAGTGTTAAATTAGTGAGACAACAAGTTGAGAGTAAGAGCATAAAAAAAATATCCCAAACATGATCACACACACATTCACAATCAAACACATGTCAAGGATATGTGCAATACACAAAACCAACATGCATATATTGAAGTGACAATAAAAGGTGTGCAAGAGAGTATGTTGGAGTTACCTCTAAAAGGTGTGCCAAGGTGCTCTTAGGATATGTGAAATCAAACGAAAGAAACACATGCAAGAGTGAAAGTGACACATGCGAAAACACAAGTGACACATGCAAGAATCAAAGCAAGCAAAAGAGATGCAAAAGAAAAAACGACAGTTAATAAACTCACCCGAAAGATGGAAAATTTGCAACCAATAAAGCTCCTTATGCTCTAAGAATTTTCAGAGCTCCAAAGAAAATAATGAATGTGAAAATTAGCTTTGAATTGGACAATTTATATAGGGAGAGGAGACATAAAATTAGGGTTAAGGCTTGTGAGTGCACTTAGTGCATGTCGGGAAACTAGAGGTTAGGAGTGAATTAGCTGCCACTAAGAGGTCCGATAGTACTGACTTGAAGAAGTACAATCTCACTGTCAACAAGGAGTGTGCAATCACTATCTATAGAGGATTCCCTTACACTGTCACTTGGAATTGCGCAATTAAGGTCAATGAGAACTGCACAATCACTATTGGCAGGGAATACACAATCACTGATGGTAAGGATTTTGAAATCATTGTTTTAAAGGACTGTGCATTTATTGTTGGCAAAGAGTGCAAAACACTATCACTATGAAGCATGCTTAACCTATATTCAAAAGTGTGCTTGTTAAGACATCAAAAGTTGGGCATGTTAAAACAAGTAGTTTGAAACTTAGGATTCCTAAAGGAAGAATTGAACACTTAGACAACATGACCAAGCATGATGAAAGATGGCATGATCATAAGGAGGGTCCAAAATTTGAAGGTAGGAAATTTTTTGGAGGGGGTTGTAGAAGCTACAACATCACACAAGGGAAAGTGAAAGATCTCCCTAGTAAGAGCCAACCAAGCCAAGAAGTTGATCAGTTCCAAAAAGAAGTATGTTTTGTTGCTTTGAAGAGAAAACTAGTATGTAGAAGAGTCCATGAGAGTTAAGTCATCCTTGGAGGGGTCTACTAAGGAACATAAACAAAAACTAGAGGAGTTTCTACAAGTGTACAGGGGTGTGTTCCAGGAGCCTAAAGGGATACCACCCAAGAGGAAAGTGGAGCAAAAGATCTAGTTGTTGTCAAACATTGGGTTGTACAAAAAATCCATTATAGAGATGAATGAGGTGAATAAGCGGTTGTTGTCAAACATTGGGTTGTAGAGAAAATCCATTATAGAGATGAATGATGTGAAGAATCATTTGCAACAACTATTGAAACAAGTTGTTATTCGACCAAGTACCTCAACATGTAACAAATTATGCCTAAAAAGGATGGGACTTGGAAGATGTGTGTTGACTACAAGGTGTTAAACAAAGTTATTCTCAAGAATAGGTACCCCCTACCTAGGATAATTGATCTGTTGGAACAATTGCACCCAACCAAATACTTCACTAATTTGAACTTAAAGTCAGGTTATCACCAAGGTTGAGCCAAAGAATAAGATACCTAGAAGACCGCCTTCAAAACCAGGCAAGTTTTGTATAAGTGGTTAGTCATGTTGTTTGGACTACGTAATGCCCTAACTACATTCACGAGGTTAATAAATGATATATTGCACCCTTTTATAGATTCACGTGTCATTTTTTATTTGGAAGATATATCGATATACAATGTTACCTAGGAGAAGCACATCTCACATTTGACGGAGGTGCTAAAGAAATTGAAGAAGCACCAACTATTATCAAAACTCAAGAAGCTTGAGTTTGTAAATAGAAATTTGGTGTGTCTAGGATAGGTGATAGGTGGAGTAGAGTTGAATATAAGTCCTACCAAGATAGAGGCCATCATGAAGTGGTTGGTGCCTAGTAATGTTTTCAAGCTTGAGAGTTTCGTTGGTGTAACATAGTACCTCTGTCATGAGACAGATGATGGTGGAACATACTTACTCTTATTTGTGGTCTATCTTGTAGAGGATCATGAATATGTAAAAATTTCTCTATATTGAATGGAATTTCTTTTCTTTTTTTCATCTAAAAACAAAACACGATACCTAAGGAACTTCATAGTCTCATTTTCAATGGTAGCAACACCAATCCATACCATAACAATGAGTGGGAAGTATGGGTCTAATTTATTTGCATAAACTAGGACATTAAATTTTCTCTAAGACTTCATAAACTTGTGAGATGTCATGCACTATATGTGTAGCCTTAGATTTAATGTCACGGTAATCAAATGGAAATATAAATTTGATTAAGCTAACTATTCTAAGAAAGTTTGAACTATGCTACTAAGGTTAACTAGTAGGAAATTTAACAGTTATGATCTAAAACTGTAAGCTAATAAAATAAAGAAAGCATGAAACAAAACTATAATCTAAAAATCCAAACTACAAAAAGGAACTAATCCTACCAACCTGGACTACTCGAGCTTACAATGGCAAGATATCAGGTTGTGAGGTGAAGTATGCCTTTCAATATTGAAAGTGAAAGGCTCGCACAACAATGCTTTGTTCACTGACATAAGTCATTGATTTAGTAAGAAACTATATCACACTTCTTGAAAGTAAAAGCAAGGCACATGACTCACTTAAAATCACTCAATTGATCAAATATTCACTAGTGTATCACAAATAGGAAAATAAGATGTAGTGTCTTTGGCCTACTCCCTAAGGTGGCTCAATGACTTGCAACAATACTCCAATGACTCCTCAATATTTACTCTCATCATCATCAAGGTTAATATTAAGGTTTGAAATGAAATAAAATCTTCATAAATGAAAACAATGATTTTGATGCAAGTTTGATCATACTATGCATGCATTAGGGTCTTTTCAAGTAAATAGAATCCTAACTTTTTACCTAGTATTTTAGTAAAATTGCTTCTCAAAAGCATTGGCCATGGAAAAGAAACCTGATTTATTCATGAACAACAATTAAACTATGATAACCAGTGAAGTAAACAAGCTTGTGATTCAAACAAGGAATTATGAACAATTATGAACAAAAAAAACAGAATAGTTAGTGCATGAAAAAAATAATTCAAAGTCAAATGAAAACAAAGGTGTGCTTGCACATGAAAATATGAAATGAAAAAAAAATAACATGTAAATATATATCAACATCCATATTTATGCACAGTAAATAAAAAATGTACATGCTCAGACGATATGGGCCCTGCAATGCCTTAAGTTGCACACTTGAGATTACCAGCTAATAAAAACACAAAGGAACTGCATGTATTAATGAAAGTGAAGCTTGAAAATAGATCCACAATCACGAAGTTTTTTTAATACAATGATTATAATAGGAATCACAAAGTTTGAAATCTAAAGATTAATTTGCAAGCTTTAATGGCTTGTCATTTATACATGAAAAATCAAACCAATTGTTGATAAATCTCTTCTTGGATAACCAAATGTTATTCTAAGCATCCTTCTAGATAGAGTTCAATCTCTCCCATAGAAAAAATCATGTAAAAATCGTGAATGCCATATTTGGGCAAATTTTCTTCATAAATTAGTGTTTTAGCTAGCAAACTAGTCGCATTGCCTGGAATTTTTTGTACATTTTTTTGTCGAACTAGGGGGAAACTAACCATCTCAGGATCATGGAGAAATAAACCCATGTTCCTTATTTCTCCCATCTAGCTTGCAAACAGCTAAATGAATGAGAAATTACAAAAACATATTATTTCCTATAAAAATATGGTAAGATTGATTTACAATGCATAAAATTTATGAACTTTCAAAAATTAAAAGAAATGATAAAATACTCTAGAAAATGTTTTATTGGTCAAAATAGGTGCAAAGAGTAATAAAAGTGGCACAAGTTAAGCTTATCTATCTCTGGATGTGGTCTATTAATGTGGAAAAATATCAACAAAATCTAGAAATGATAGTAAGAGTTGTCATTGAGGAAAGGGTTAGCAAAGGGCCTTTGAGAAGTTTAAACAAAATGATCAGTCAAGCATCGATACTAGCATTACCGAACTTGTAGAAGCTCTTCAAGGTGGAGACAAATTCTTCTAATTTGTAAGCTCAATGACAAATTCCAATCATTGGACTAGATTCATCTTTTCAAGAGGACCAAAATTGACTTTTGAAGCACTAAATTTGGATAAGGAAAGTGTATTTTTGAAGTCAAGCCCACAATGGCACATTTGATCAAGTCGGCCTAAAAGCTAAATGACCCATCCTCCAATGCATATAAATACAATTTTCCTCAAACTCATTTGGACATCATATCAACACAACTCATCTTCTCTCTCTCAATCTGATTGGTTTGTACAGGTCTAAGGCAACTCTCTTTCACACGTGTGGGCAAGAAGGAGGACAAATTTCAGGTGGCCAAAAATATGAAGCTAATATCCACATTTAACAGCATTGACCAAGGGTTATTTGGCATCATTTTGGTTTTTTCTGGGGTATCTATGTCTCTCTAGGCTGCATATTTTGGCACAAAACCAAGGCATTTGGAGTTTTTTGACATGGATTAAACGAAGAAAAAATTCCAGAGTTTGACCGCAGAAGTTTCTCTTTCATTTGATCGAGTTTGACTTCATCGTTTGACATGCTTTCAATAGGAAAAATATGAGTTCTTGAGGCCGTGTTGACTAGCACAAAAACCAAAGTGATTTGGGCTATTTGACTGACATTAACTTTAGGGTTGATTATAAGTTTGACCACAAGATTTTATTGCATAATTTCTCTCTCTTTTCATTCAGGACGCATTTATTGTTGATTTCAAAAGTCTATTTGGAATAGTTGATCATTGACTTTGTGGACTAGTTAGGGCACACTTTGACTGTCGTTAACTTGGATAGATTTGAAAATTTTGACAGTTTACTAGATCTGACTCTTGTTTATGGATTTGGGCTCATTGTACTCTCTGTTGAAAATTTTATGACAATCCAATATAAGAATAATTTTCAAATGGTTTTCCCCCTTGTGGGGTTTTTCCCTGGTCTTTGACCAAAACAAATGTTCTTGATTGTACCATATTGTCATTGAATTTATTGTTTTATCTTCAATTATTGTTAATCATTGGAAGAATTAATTATTGTTGAGAAGATTGCTTATTGAAGAAGTGAATTGGGCTAAAGTAATTGATATAGCAGAGCAGTGGAAAATTAACAAATGTGAATGGGTATGTTATGGCATTAGTCTTAACATGGAGATGAAGGTCTATATGCTACCATTTTAAAGGATTTCACAGGGTGGTTATCAACTACCCTACCTATGACAAGGAGCTCTATGCCCTAGTGCAAGTTGTGAAGAAGTTGGAACACTATCTCATGGGAAAGGAGGCAATAATCCACGTAAATCACCAGCTACTATAGTACGTGTAGGCCCAGAATAAGCTACAACAGACTATGCATTACAAGTGGATGATGTTTTTATAACAATTTCATTTAGTGATCGAGTATAAGAAGGGAAGCACGAACAAGTTGCTCGACATGATTTCAAGACCACCCACATCAAAGATCACAACTTGAACTCTTATGCACATGGAGAATTTCGCCTATGATGCATAGACAAAGGCACATGAAGAGAATGATCACTTCAATGAGGTATTTCAATAAATTCAAAGCCATAGTAATGTGCGCGATGGTGACAACACAATTGACTATAATATCTAGAATGGGTTACTCTACAGATTAAATGAGTTATGTGTTCCTAGAGGTGAGTGATTGTAGCTCATCAAAGAGGCTCATGTCTCCAAGATTGTAGGGAAGATAATGGTCAACTTGCATAGATATGTGTGTTGGGCTAGGATGTAAGAAGAGGTAGTTGATTTCATAAGAGGATGCATGTTTTTTTGTACCAGCTGTTGAAAATTGGTAGAATCATGAGGTACTCTAACATGCCCTTGATGCTAGACTTGTGAGAGAGAGTTGCACCTAAAGTGAAACTTTATGAGGTTATTTTCTTTGTACCCAATGAGAGCATTAAATATTCTAATTTAATGTTGAGTTGATGTTGGAGGTTTCTTGAAGGAAAAGGGGGCTTCCAAACGGACCAATGGTCCAATATATATTATAAGCCAATGGAGAGGCTTGAGGAGAAAATCATATGGATAATACCTAATGGATTTCTTCTTGATTGAGCTTTGAAGTTTATTAAGGCAATCGAAAACCTGCAACTAGGGCACTTGGGTGTTTTTTTTGGGAATATTTTCTATGGGGGGAGGGATTTTTGTTTCGTTGTTTCTAGGTGGAAGGGCTAGAAGAGGCCTAGTTGTGGGTTGTAAGGGTTGTCTTGAAGAAAGAAGGAAGATGATGAAAGGAAGTATTAAAGGAATTGAGGGCTAAAGAAAGATGTTAGGGAGATCACATGTCAAGGGACACAATCCACCAGCTAAAAGAGGCTATCGATGGGTTGTGTAGGCAATCACAACAAGGAGAAGCACATATGATACTATTTAAAGGGGGTTGAACCCTATGGAAGGGTCGATCTACACATTTTTACAAGTTGTAGGCTTGTAGCATAACCAGAGGAAAGGAAGGAAGGTTTGAGCCCTATTTTTGGGACATTTTTTTGTTAAATCATAGGCGGAGGCTTAGAAAAGGGAGGTTGATCCTCTATGGAATGCTTGTAGGAAACATCACAGCCAGGAAGGAGATTTTAAGAAGGGTCATGAGCTGTAAAAGGGTACAACAGTGCTAGCCGAAGGTTATAAGAGAGAAAAAGACATAAGACAAAGCTAGGTTGGGGGCTGAGAGTTAGTGTAAGGTAACCAAAACTAAAAAAGGGTCTACAAGAGCAAATATTAATGTTTTTGGAATGTTGATAAATTATATGGTGGATGTTGTAGGAAAGAGACACCTACAACGTGATTATTGGGCATATGAGAGCATATGGGACTTGGCCTTAGCCCTAGATATTTGGTCAAAGGTTTTGACATTATATTTAGGCATCTTCTAAGGATTATAAAGGACCATTACCCTTGGTATGGGAGCCCTAAGGATTCTTGTTAAAGGAATAATAAGAAATCAGTTTTGGGAAAGAAATTTTGTGTACTGTGCATGATCTAGTTGTTGGTATATTTCGTTGTACAAAAGCTGTTTTTTCTTAATTAAGAATTCCAGTGTATTTATGTTTTATGTCTTGTGAAATTTCCAAAACATAGACCAAACCAAGGGTGCATAGACTTGTAACATCGTATTGTTGTTATAACTACAACAAGAACCTCATTTTTATTATTTTCTTTGTTTAAAAGAAAGAAAAACAAGGACCCTATCTAAAAAAATAAACAAATTGTCTTTTCTTAAAATAAATCCCTTTAAAAAAGAAATGAAAATTTAATCTAAAAAACAATAAAAACTTTGGAATTCAGAAGGCTAGCCTCTTTATTTTTCCAAATAATAAAGGAAGTGATGATTATCCAACCTCTCAATTTCTTGTCCATCCCGACCTATTGTACATGGAAGTCATAACCACTTTTATCTTTGATTTATATTTTTTCCTGACTATCCAACCTACCGACTACCCAACCTTTCGACTTCGTTAATAATACCAACCTCACTTCAAGTCAAAGTCAGAGCCAATAATGTAAAAAGGAATTGTGATATAAATCATGACCACCCGACCTCTGACTGTTCTAAGTATGAATATTTTTTTTATTATCTCTCAATTAGAGTGTTTTTTTTGTTTTTTATACATTTTAGGTCGTAAGTCATGATTTCATTGAGAATTTTCATTTTTGAGTAAATTTTATCCCTGACTCCCCACCTCTATCACCTTGCCTCATATTTTAAGCAACGGTTTCTGGTCAAGTCACATTTATGTGAAATTTATTCACCTTCCATATAATTTAAGCCACACACCTTGCAAGGATTTACCAAATATTTTCCCTTCTCCTTTAAAATTTTGCAAGTTTCATTTTACCCTGTGTCTTAATATTTCGCTAAAACTATGATCTGAGACGATAAAATTCGGCCATAGATAGTGAAATTGTGACTCATCGTTTTTCAATCCTGGTAAGTCTTAACAGTCTGAAAGCTTATGATCGGTGATTTAATTGTTTTTATGATATAAATCTCGATTTTATGGTTAATTATGCATGTAGGTTGCAAAATCAGTAAAAAGATAAAATCTACCACATCTAGGCAAGTCGTTCAAAAAATTAAGGAGAAGTTAAAAGGAGTAGATATTTTGGGAATTAACGACTATAATATGAACCTGACACTCATCTCTGACAAACTCTAAAAACACAAGATGTAAGTAAGGCTAAATGGGAAGAAATTTTCAATTTCTTTGAAGAAAAGGAATGGTTACAGTCAAATAGTTCAAATGGGGAGAGCAATGCTTAATTTGAAAATATTAGAAGAACAAAGTTGCATAAGGTTGCCTATAGGGCCAAGTTTTTCCCATATTATGATATGATTTCCTAGATTCTAGTGCATGTGCATATTCCTTCTTGATCTAGTATAGATTACAATAAGAATGTAATAGCTTCATGGAAAGTTGAGGTCCTAACTACAATTTATAAACTAAGACTCCGAGAAGTCTTCCTTACTACTGAATTCCTAGATAATTTCAACAATACAGTTCTTAATAAGAAAAATAAAGATTATAACAAAGTTATTAAGAATTGGCTAAGGGAGTCATAGGGACATAAACTGAAAAGGGATCAAGATTATCCTATTTCCATCTTTAAGAGATTGTTTAGGTTTATTATCAATATGTTATCCAGGTTGTATCAGAGAAAAACCCTAAGCATTGCAAAATTCAGAGGATTCCTTTGATTCATAATATTCATCATGAGTCAAAAATATTTAATTGGGTTGATATTCTATCTAGGAGTCTATCAGATGCCCTTAAATTATCACTTTCATCCCCTCCAGGTTATAAGAAAATGTTTTGCATGTCAGCCTATCTCATGGATATAGTAATTGCCTTAGTTCCTTTCCCACTCATGAAATGGAACTATTCCTCTGGCCACCAACAAGCCATTCAAAATTATTCCTCGGTTCTTTGGGAAAGAAATTTCAAGTTTCATTTTTATGATATCTGCAATTATGTCATGATCCCTTTGCATGAGGTTATTTTTGGGAAAACTCCTCCAAGAGTCAACCAAGATCTTAAGGAAGCATTAGAACAAAATGATGATTAGTTCATTCAGGGTATTTTCACTTATATCAGGGCATACGGTAGTGAAATAGGTCCTCATATTTTTCCAAGGTACATTCTTGACATAATTGTTATAAGGGAAATAAAAAATCAAACTACACTACACGGTCAAGCCAGGAAATTAAGTAGACTCTAGAAGAAAATTTGGCCTAGTTTTCCAATCAAAATTGGAAAAATGAGTTTGAGAGACAAAGGACATGCTAATAAAGAAGCTGAAGAAATACAAGATGTATGATTATATGCATTGCCTCATTATGATTATGACCCTAGGGATATAATTAATTACCATTATAAAGTTGTCAGTTTTATCAAAAAAATTATACATCAACAACCTCCCTTTGATTATGTCTTTGTAAATATTGATTATTTTGATTAGGCAATTAACAAGGGGAAATCAATGGATAATGAGGAGAAGGCCATAATCAAGTATATAGAGAGAATACTTATGAAGCCTTCCTCAAACAAAAAAGTCTTCACTCTTCCATCTCTTTTGAAGATCTCAAATCTCTTGAATATTTAAAATGTCAATTTACTTAAATCCCTTCATAATCGATCCCTACATCTAAAAAACCTTAAGAAAATCAAGTTGAAAGTTTGTCTAATGTTTTTGTTACAGTTCATGAATTGACTAGTTTGGATGCTCGTAAATATGACAATGTAGAAGATAAAGTAAAAGACAACCACAAAGTCACAGAGGATAAAGATCAGAAATTGGATATATTGGAGCAAACTAAACAAACAATAAAATAAGGAACCCTTACTAGGGATATAATTGATCTTGATCCTCTTGAAAATATCAATCAAAATGATTCTAAGATTGATAAAGATCCATGACAAATTGAGAAAATGGATATTGATGAAGATAAGGCTAAACAAGAAACTTTTCACTTAACATTGCTAGATAGCCCTAACAAAGGAAAGGAGTTAACATAACAACTAATGAAAGCTACTGATCTTTCAATTCCTCAGACATCTCCCAAAGCTTCTATGACTCTTATTTCTACAAATATTTCATTAAGTTCTTCTCTTTTCAAGCATGTTTCTGGGATTGAACTAGTATTTGAAATTGTTCCCTCTTTGAAAGAATATTATTTTAACTTACAAACAAAATCAGTTGTAAGAAAAACAAAGAAGAGGAAGTTAGATAGTTTTGAAACGATCTTTTAATTCAGCTGGAAAGCATCAAGTGATGTAAAATATAGAGTCGAAGAGTCATCACAGACAATTGGAGCTTTTGTAAACTACTAATAGCATTCGATTAGTGAACTCTCAGTAGAATATCAAATGAAACTTTGAAGAGTTAAGAAGCAGAATTGGAAAAAAGCAAAGTCTTCAACGAAGAACAGTGGTGAGCTCATTATGCGGCTCTTATAGGAGGTTTTCCTATTGAAATGGATAACTGGAAAAATGAATTACAAAGTGAATTAAATGACTTAGAAATGAAACATGCCAAATAGGTAGAAGAAATGTGAAAGGCTCTTGATGATTAAATCAGAATATAAAAGAAGAATTTGATAGTAATATTTAGGTAATGACCACAACATTAAATTAGCAAGTTGGAACTCTTCAGCTTCAATTAAAATATAGACATGATATAGATCAGAGAATGAATATGTTCACAAAACAAGCCTTGCAAGTTAATCAAATATTACAAAAAAATCAAACCAAATTTTATAAACAACTGGATAAAATCTATAGATTTTATTAAGAAATTGTGAATCTAAACGATAGAGTTGAATCTCTTGTTGAGGAAGACAAAAACATTAAGGAGAGATTCATATTAATTCTAGATTGGGAAAAATAGTTGGATCCTAAAAATATTCCTAAAGTTTTCGAGAGAGATAAAATATTGATGCTTGCTTCTTTAAGTTAGAGAGAGTCTAATTCAAAAGAGATTCAGGAATGGACTAAAAGAGCCATTGAGCATTGTGACTCAGTATGGGATGTTGGATATGATTTCATAGAGGAATTTTATTTACCAAGCTCAAAGCCCTTGAGAGAAGTTATACTAGGAATTTTGAATCAATAGGTAATTGAAGACAGAAGAGAAGAAGATGATAAAACAATAAAAGGAATCAAAATATGGAATCTACAAGAATTTCATAAATTCCTTCAATTTCCATTTGATAAAATTAAATTGATTTCAAGATTTTCTAAATATAAGAAAAATAAAAGATACATTCATAATTTAGTAGTTAGATGTCATGTCAACATTGATCACTTTCTCCTAGTGCATTTCTCTACAATCACACAACTATTCACAGATTGGGTGACCTTCATCCAAACAATTGCTCTGAATTTGTTTCCCACTGAAGATAAGCATTCTGAAGACGAAGAGGAGGATTAAAATGGCCTACCACATTTAAGGAAGATCTTTTTGATAGGGATAAAATATTGTTTTAGCATTATTATTATTTAAAGAAAATCTTTGAAATTTTCTATCCTTAGCTTTAAAAAACAAATATTATCTTATTTTTATTTTAGTATTTATATTACCCATTATGTTGATGTATGGATCGAAAATTGTTTAGACTCAAGACTTGGATTTTAAAAATCAGATTTTGACTTGAATTATTCTTAAGACCAAATTTCAAAATTGAATGTGTCATATAATTTAATTATTTAATTGAATTGAATTGAATTGAATGGCATCATATAATTTAATTGAATTGCATCATTTAATTATTTATTTGATGTATTTGGTACTCATCCTCTAACTTATATACATATTTATTTATGTTGAATGTTAGGATATTCTGATTAACATTTCTTATGATATGTTATAGTTTATTTTTTCTATCAAATTATTTAAGTTAAACATATTTGTTAATGTTTAATAGTGAATATTGATATTCCAACAATATAATTCTAGTTTTCTCTCGCTTTCAAGATAGTTTTTTTTTTGGTCTATGTATTTCAATTATTGCATGCAAATTAATCCAAAAAAAACTCTTAAAAAATATAAATCAGACTCTTGAAAGAGAGTTTTCCCAAAATTATTATGTGTGGTTAGTTGGGCCCAAGTTCCATCTAGATTTAAACACACATAATGATTTCTTTTAAATATTATTTTTGAATGAATTCCCCATCCCCCCAGCCTTACTGTTGTTTGATCCTTCAGGCCAAATCCCACTTACACACAAAATTTTGTATATTTTTGTAGTTAATTGTAAATATTAATTTATGTCATATACTTTCCCTAATATAGTTTAATTTTAACATTTTTCTCGTTTATTTTTAAGTTAGAATAGGTAACCGACCTTGATTCTGGAGAGTATACAACCACTTCAACGAAAAGGGGTCTAATTGGGACCCTGATCGAGCCAATACTTAAATCATTGTAGTTGGGAGCTTTTCCTCCTATCAACAGGTATCTAAAATACTTTGAAGAGAAATTGCATCGGAATTGTACAAAGTTGGCAGGTATAAGATGGAGTTGAGTTGTCTTGATGGTGAAGAAGGGATAGATTATCTCTTGGATTTCTAGGTAACAAGCCAACAAAGAAAATGGTTTCTAGCTTGAGGTTTGAAGACTGGTTGGAAGGGATATCCAACCACAGATCATGGAAGGAAATAATCAAGCAAATGTTGTTGGCGAACGATCTATGGGATTATGCCAACACTAAATCAAGGCACCAACCAATGTAGCATACTTGGCTTTGTATAATAAATCATAGGTGAAGGCCAAGTTGATCATAATTGATGGAGTCAAGGATCATTTGATACCTCATCTTACCATAAAAGACATTATATGGAACATATGGGAAGCTCTGAAAGCATTCTTTCATAACAAGAAAGGCAATTGAAAAATGGTATTGAGAGAGAAGCTCATGGATATGTAGTGACCTAGGGTAATTTTTCTCTAAGATTTTATAGGGTATTAGGGTTTCAGAGAATTTTTTTTTCAAACAATAATTAATTCAATACAAATAATGTATTCGTTAATGACAATAAAAACTTCTCAATGATACGATAGGTTGAATCCAACATTCAATAAAACTGTTGACGATGTTGGACCCGCCAACATGTCAAGTGGATCAACCCAGTAAGAATCCCAATTAGACCTCAGACAGTTAGGTGTAGGAGTCCTAGCAGTGGGTCATAAGGTAATGCCTTGACCGTGATGGTGCATAGAGGCAAGTAAGATAACTCTGTCAGTAGCAAGGGTGTGACCGTTGCAGTGAGTCAAGGAAGGTGAATGAGAGGTTCTAACACATGGGGGGGTGAGATGAGTGTGCCCCGTGGCAATCTGTAGTAGTACTCAGCTGAGAAGGGAACACACGAGCGAAGATGCATCACAAGCTGGAAAGAAGATTAGTCGGCAATTCAAAGACATTGTTAAACCAACAACACATATGCAACAAGATTCATATAATCACATATGAAGAAGTTCATACACAACTACGTAAGTTAAACAACATATGCATTCCAACTACAATAACAACATATGCATTAAAATGTGTTGGCTCTTATTATATAAAGAAGTGTAAGTCTCAATTAGACAATACCTCCATGTAAACCTGCTAGCCCCAATAGTGGAACCTTACAACCACATCCGTCTGCTCCTCCAAAGAGATGAACTAGCTCCGTGCAGTGGAGAAGCCAATGCGCGTTACAATATTGTCCAAGCTTTCTCCAAGATAGTCTTATCAAAAGCTTGGATGACCAAAAGCCTCTACAATGAGTTATGAGGGACTATTTATAGCAAAGTGTGGGGTAACCCTTGGCAAACCCCTTTGTGATAGTTCAACTACCCTCATGACTCTTCACCTACTCTATGACTATTACATCCAACTATTGACACTTGACTTACACTTAACATGACTCAACATTACAATGCACATGTACTCATGTGAGACAACATGCCTTGAGTAAGCCATGCAAGAAATCACTGACACCCATTCCACTGTGATGAGACCAACGCTTTGACATGCTTGTGATGGTGAAGGTGGTGAGCTGATGCCAAGCTTGGTCATCCGTGATGGTGTGCATGCACCTCATGGTGACATCTTGCTGAAGTGAACTCTTCCCTCCATTGCAACCAGTGCATTGGTTCGGCTCCTTCATCCAACTCATCTGCTAACATGTGCATGGTCTTCTTGGGTGTGGCTGAACCGGCAACACACTGATGCATAGTGTCCATGCTAATCTTCAAGTGTGTGTTGGTGGTCATGCGCATCAACTTGCTGAAGTACATGTTCAACTCCAGTTAGACTTGCTTATTGTCTTCGCCTTGGTGAGTGTGTTGAATGGGTTGGATTGCATGTGCATGCACAATGACATGAATGCTACTGAATCTCTCGCATGCGATCAACAACACTTCTCACCATGTCTGCTTTGTGTCAGCTATTAGGATGGATCTTTAACTTGTATGAGCGCAGTTTCATCTGTGAGTGCATGTTGCGCCCACTGCTATTCTTGTTCCTGCTACAACCCATTCGCCTACCTATGCAGCTTCATGTTCTTCCTGAGTTGTTGCTTCAGCACATGCAACTCCTTCTTTGGTCCACTCTCTATCTTCGTGTGATCTTAATGTCGCGCCATCACCTCAAAGCTCGAGTCTCCAAAGTTTCTTTCATTATTAGTGGATCTGCTTGATCTTACAAATTTGTTCCGCCTCTATGTTGTCAAAAACCTTCCTCGTGCATTCATCGCTTTCATTGCATTCGTTGTGTTCATTGTATTCACTGCATTTGCTGTGTTCACTGCATTCATTGTGTTCGGTATGCTGCCTTTAGCTATTGTTGATTATGATGCTTGTTGTGATATCTTGATGTTCTTTCCTACGAACAACTTGATATATTTGTGAGTACACAATATCATAGACATTTGATCGACTGCATCTCCAGGCATGCTCTAAATAGTGTCTTCGACTCTGATCTCTTGGAAACCATTGTACCTACAATGCTAAGAGGCAGATGAACACCTGCAATACCTGGAGACATGGCAACACTCATGGAAAAAAATCTATTAGTCGAAAACCAAACTAAACTTGAGAACTGACTTGCAACATACCTATGTGACTGATCATGAAGGTTGCGCAATTTCGGCCGGGAGGTCGAGATACTGACTACCAAGACTACACGAGGCACATTCTGGGCTATTGGGACACTGACTGACTGTTGGAACTACGCAATGCACAGTCCAGTCTAGCTGCTATCTATTCGAATTGCACAATGCGGAATGTCAGTTGGAAATGGTTGTAGGCTCAATGACTACATTGTGCAATTTTCAAGGCTAGCAGTCACTGTCCCTCAGAAACGCATAAAACAGTCTTGAAGGATAGTGCTTGGGCAGAAATGCACATTTCTGGAGAGGAAGACAGAGCCTTCCTTCCCTAGATTCTGCAATGTTGTCTCAGTGAAGGTAGAGTCTGGACCACGGTTGGTTTGACTCGCCGACAGGCAACTAAAATCAAATATGACAGTGGATGCATGGCGACACTTAGTGAAAGTAGAATTGATTAACAATGCATGCAAACATGAATGAAATATTTAGTAAACATATCAACATGCACGTGGGTGAAGCGAGTCACCAAATCGACGATCATTCATGAAAAACAGTTTCATGGATGCGACAACAATGAGCTAGCAACAATTTCATGCATGTTATATTCATTGCATTTGTTGTGTTTGCTGTATTTGCCACATTTGATGCGTTCGCTACATTTTCTGTGTTCGGTATGTTGCCTTCAGTTTTTGTTCATGATGCTGCTTGTCATGATATCTTGATGTTATTGTCTACGAACAACTTGATATCTTCGTGAGTAGGCAACCTCATAGAAATTTGATCGACTGCATATCCAGGCATGCTCTGAACGATGTCTTTGACTCTGACCTCTTGGAAACCATTATACCTGCACTGCTAAGAGGCAAATGAACACCTGCAATACCCCGAGACATGGCAACACTCATGGCAAGAAATATATCAGTCGAAAACCAAACTAAACTTGAGAACTTACTTGCAACATACGTATGTGACTGATCATGAAGGTTGCGCAATTTCGGCCAAGAGGTTGGGAGACTAACTGCCAAGACTACACGAGGCATAGTCTGGGTTGCTAGGAAATTGACTAATTTCTCGAACTACGCAATGCATAGTCCAATATGGCTGCTGACTACTGGAATTGCGCAATACGCAATCTCATCTGGCAATGGCTTGAGGCTCAGTGACTGTATTGCGCAATTTCCTGGACGAGAAGTCACTGTCCCTCATAAATGCACAAAACAGTCCTGGAGGACAGTGCCTACGCAGAAATGCACATTTATGGAGAGGAAGACAGAGCCTTCCTTCCCAAGATTGCGCAATGTTGTCTCAGTGAAGGCAAAGTCCGGACCAAGGTTGGTCGGACTTGCCGACAGGCATTTGAAAGAAAATATGATAGTAGATTCATGGTGACACTTAGTGCAAGTAGAACTGATTAACAGTGCATGCAAACATGAATGAAATATTCAGTAAATAGATCAACATGCATGTGGGTGAAGCTAGTCGCTGAATTGGCGACCGTTCATGAAAAACAATTTCATGCATGCAACAATAGTGAGATAGCAACAAAAAATGAGACAGTGGTAGGAAAAGCTAATATACATGTAAACAACAGCAAGCATTCAAAGAAAACAAGCAAACAATACTCATACAAGTGAAAACACAAAAAGTGATTGAAATGCAATGCAAGGCATGGAAAGCAGGCTTACCCTAAAATAGTTGAGTTGAAAGTGCCGACTACTCCTAGATGTGATGTGGGATGTCAGAGTTGCAAGGTTGATGTGAGGAATGAGCTCTACAACGTCCAGTTGATGATTTTTGATAACATCAAGGTTGTGACGTGCATGCCACAAATCTAGGGAAAGAGACACTTGGTGGGAGGTTTCTGAAGTGATCCTTGCATGTAACCTCCAACTGCTAAAAGTAGATCCCTGAAATAAGGGATGAATTTGCATGCTGCCTTGGGAGAAGCAGCCCATGCATGCAAGTCTGTTTTGCTTGGTCCCAAGGGGAACCGGTCAACTCAGCTACACATGAAGTAGGTTGTTTGACTGCTTGAAGGAAATTCACATTTATGGCTGGGAGCTCGGTTGACTACCCAGGAGATTTTCATAATTTCTGGGCAAAGCAGCTGACTACTGCGCAAATTCTGGGCTGAGCAACCTTGCTAGGGAAAATTGCGTAATTCCTGCTGGGAGTGTTGACTCAAAGAATTGCGTAATTATGGAGCCCAACAGGCTTCCAGTTAGGATTGTGCAATTTCTAGAGGGAAGGTTGGTTGCCCTCCAGAATTTCACAATTTCTTGGGGGAGTTGCTCAGCCTGCAGCTGGACTAAGTCCGGGTGATCAGCCTGTGAGGGGAATGCATTGAGCTATGATCGACAAGCTACCTTTGTGCAAGAAAAACACTGAAGTTTGTGTACTTGATGAAGCAAGACAAGATGTTGTGCAAGGTTGGTAGGGAGGCTCGAAAACGGGCTAAGGCAAAATTTTGGTGGGTGGTTATAGCCACTACAACACTTGGTGACACGTTGGTAGAACTCTAGCTCTCTGAATGGACCCTGTTTGTGAAAAGAAAGTATAACACCTCCAGAAGTATTGTTTAGTTCTCAGCTCATCTTGGCTTCACACTAGCTTCATTGTAAGATGTAGCATTTTCCAAGACCTTGGACGATTGACACGCATTCCAAGCCAACGCAACATCGTTGTTTCGATTGGGGTTGAGGGGTATATAGGTACACAAGGAGTATAGTCGCCAGAGTCTCAGTTTCATCTCTGGTGTTTCTCCACTGCCAACAGGCATGGACAGTACCCCAGTGGAGTCACATAGGAACACAAGCATGGCTCCGCTGCCAGCGAGCCCGGTCAGTACCCCGGCGGAGTTACTTGGATCCCGACTTATTGAGAGGAAGAAGAGGTTGTTCCAGGAGAGAAGTAGTTTATTGTATCAATGATGTGCCTGTTAAGGTTTTCCCCCTCACCTTACTCTACTTGACTAAGTTGACAAGGGTTAACCCAAAAACAACTAACTAGAGAAGGTGAGACTAGTTAGTACGCAAGCGTTGTGTTTTCACCAAGGTTCACTTTCAATGGTACGTATTTTCCTTAGACATATCATGGACTAAAAGTAACAAGCTCTTCATACAGAGGCAAGATGACAGATAACCAAGTAGTGATAGTTGTACAAGCCCTCTTTTATTTTACCCAGCTCGCTTCAAGCGTCATACATGGTTTCATGCGAAACTAACCTACGAACGAAACAAGTGAACTAACAAACAACAAAGCAAAGCAAGAGCAAAAGCGAAAGTGAAAGCAAGGCAAGTAATAAAACAAGCAAGCAAACAAACTAGCAAACAAAGCATGTAAGAAAACAAGCATGCAAGCAAACAACTGAAAGCAAACACTACTCCTACTCCTACAGTAACAGTGCATGGGCCTTATCACAGGAAGTGATATTTCCAATTCAGCCACTAGTGCATTGGTTGAACCATGGTGGTGACGGTTTGGTCCGTGAGCAATCTAGTTTTGTGAACCAGCAAGAAAGAAAGATACAACAATGAAGACAACCACACTTCATATTTCAAAGTGCCCACGGGACATAAGTGAGCACCAGTGCATGATGAGTAGTCCGTGGAATTATCATAGTGTTGTGGGTCACTGCGTGCAACTCTAAAGCATAAGCACACTCTTGACTGTGACATGCAAGCAAACAAAAGAAACAAAGATAAGTTGCGTCATGAATGAGTGCTTGCAATGTAAGATTCCTCCAATGAATGAGCAATGGGATCGTGCAGTTCAAGTGGAGGAAGTGTGATCTCTGTGTGAGATGGATCTTCAATGCATACAAATGAGTGATGAGAAGCCTTGGGTGATTGAACAATTGCATGATTGAAAGTGAGACTAACCCCAAGAGAGTGAGGACCTAACATAACCATCAGCTTGGGCTGAAGTTCCTCAATAGTCTTGGGTGTTTCAACTTCATCATCAGGTAGATCATCATAAACCGATGGCTTTGAAAGATCAATTGTGATAGAGTCATGATCATGATCAAATATGGAAACAAATGGATCATGACCACCACAATCAGAAAAACCAATGATTTCAACAACATCCTCATGATCAGATGAGTCAAATAGAGGGGTAGATGAAAAGGGAACAAACTCATACTTTGTGTTTCTGGAAAAGATAGATGAAAGATCAAGTGGATTTTCAACGAATAGTTTATCCTCTCCATTGTCGAATGATGGACCAACATCTGGTGAGTCCTGCGAGTGATCAATAATGGGTGCATCCATGGATGAAGACACACATGAAAAATCATGGATGGCAGGTTCACTAAAGAGGTCAGGAAAGAACAGAGGGGGATCAGATGGAAGGGAGTCATCCTTCGCCGAGTGTTGATGTTCAAGATCCCACTCATATTCTTCATGAATGATACCGCATGTTGGTTGTGCAACACCAACTTCGTCAATGGGTTGTTCCTCACTCACAACAAGTGAAGAGACTGGAATGGATGAACACAAGACAACATCATCTGGAGAAACACCTGAGTGCGAAGACAGAGGTCGTAGAAGAAAATGCATATGAGAACTCGAAGGACTCACAACCAAATCTGCATGAAAATTGAGTGAAGTGATGTTGGGAGGATGTGAAAACTAAATAGGTGTATGAGCATGATCTTCAACATCACTAGGTAGTGGTGGGGCTGTTGAATGAAAGGAAGGTAGACAATTAGTCGAGATAGTGACCGCATCCCCATGATATTGTGCAGCTCCATCAGTGAAGAATGTTGAGTGAGGCTTGATCTCAAGATTCCTTTTGGGACAAGCATATTTCTTAAGGAAATACTCAAATTGGTCCCAAAGATAAGAAATTTTTTTTTAAATCCTCGGAGCTTGAAACTGCAAGTCATGGAAGCAGTGCCAAAAATCAATAACCGAATCATGGGGAGCCCTCTGTTGCTGCAACAGTTTCCAGTCAAGATGGTATGGATCAAAATGATAGAAATTATCTTCAGTAAGATCACAGAAGTGCTCAAGTGAGTGCACACTATTAGCCGGTATGCTAAGTAGTTATCTACGTGGAGATTCACGAAGTGTGTGTGTGCTGGCTTGTTCATCAGAACACCCATCTTCCTCATGAAGCATGGAAAGAAAGGCATGTAAGTACTAAAGTCAGGCCACTTCGCCTTCACCATCATACGTGAAAGTGGACAAGAGATCAAAAAACTCTACTGTGGTGGAGACATCTTCATGATTCGAAAAACATCTCAGGGGGGAGAAGAGTTAAAAAATCCATGGAAGGTATGCAAAGGCTCGAAACTGGATGAGATGACATGAGACGACACAGCTTGTCATCTGGCCCCCCTTCTAGCGACAGAAATGTTGATGGTGCTGGACCCGCCAACATGTCAAGGGGATCTCCCTGGTAAGAAGTCCCAATTAGACCTTAGATCATTTGGTGTAGGAATCCCAACAGTGGGTCGTAAGGTAATGCCTTGACCGCAATGTCGCACAAAGGCAAGTAAGATAACTCTGTTAGTAGCAAGGGTGTGACCACTGCAGTGAGTCAAGGAAGGTGAATGAGAGGTTCTAACACATGGGGGGTGAGATGAGTGCACCCCTTGGCAACCTGTAGTAGTACTTAGCTGAGAAGGGAACACACGAGTGAATATGAATTACAAGCTGGAAAGAATATCGGTCGACGATCCAAAGTGATGGTTAAACCAACAACACATCTGCAACAAAATTCATATAATCACATACAAAGCAGTTCATACATAACTACGTAAGTTAAACAACATATATTGCTAAGAAACCAGAGCAGTCCAACTACAATAACAACATATGCATGAAAATGTGTTGGCTCTTATTATATAAAGAAGTGTAAGTCCCAATCATATAATACATCCATGTAAACCTACTAGCCCCAACAGTGGAATGTTATAGCCACATCCACCTGCTCCTCCAAAGAGGTGAACTAGCTCGGTGCAGTGGAGAAGCCAAGGTACGTTACAATACTGTCCAAGCTTTTTCCAAGATAGTCTTATCAGAAGATTGGCTGACCAAAAGCCTCTACAATGAGTTATGAGGGACTATTTATAGCAAAGGGTGGGGTAACCCTTAACATTCCCCTTTGTGACAACTCAACTACTCTGATGACTCTTCACCTACTCTATGACTGTTACATCCAACTATTGACACTTGACTTACACTTGACATGACTCAACATTACAATGCACATGTACTCATGTGAGACAACATGGCTTGAGCAAGCCATGCAAGACACCACTGACACTCGGTCCACTGTGATGAGAACAACTCTTTGACATGCTTGTGATGATGAAGGTGGTGAGTTGATGCCAAGCTTGGCCGTCCGTGATGGTGTGCATGCACCTCATGGTGACATGTTGCTGAAGTGAACTCTTGCCTTCGTTGCAACCGGTGCATTGGTTCAGATCCTTCATCCAACTTGTTTGCTTACATGCAAATGGTATTCTTGGGTGCGACTGAACCAACAACACACTGATGCATAGTGTCTGTGCTGATCTTCAAGTGTGTGTTGGTGGTCATGCACATCAACTTGTCGAAGTACATGTTCAACTCCAGTTGGAATTGCTTCTTGTCTTCACCTTGGTGAGTGTGTTGAATGGGTTGGATTGCATGTGTGTGCATAATGACATGCATGTTGCTGAATCTCTTGCATGCGATCAACTACATTGCTCACCATTTTTTCTCCGTCTCAGTTGCTGGGATGGATCTTTAACTTGTACGGGCGCAGTTTCATCCGTGATTGCATGTTGCGCCCACTGTTGTTCCTGTTCCTGCTACAACCCATTCGTCTATCTATGTAGCTTCATCTCCTTCCTGAGTTGCTGCTTCAACACATGCAACTCCTTCTTTGTCCCATTCTCTGTCTTCGCGCGATCTTCATGTTGCGTCGTCACCTCATAACCTGAGTCTCCAAAGTTTCTTTCATTATCAATGGATCTGCTTGATCTTGCAACTTTTTTCCTCCTCTGTGTTGTTAACAACCTTCCTCTTGAATTCATTGCTTTCGCGACATTATTTGCATTTTTTGTATTCGTTGCATTCACTGTGTTCGCTGCATTCGTTGCATTTGCTGCGTTCGTTACATTCGCTGCGTTTGCTACTTTCGGTCTGTTTCCTTCAGCTATTGTTCATGATGCTGCTTGCTGTGATACCTTGATGTTATTATCTACAAACAAATTGATGTCTTCATGAGTGGGAAACCTCATAGACATTTGATCAATTGCATCTCCATGCATGCTCTGAATGGTGTCGTTGACTCTGCCCTCTTGGAGACCATTATACCTGCACTTCTAAGAGGCAGGTGAACACTTGCAATACCACGAGACATGGCAACACTCATGGAAAGAAATTTTTCAATCAAAAACCAAACTGAACTTGAGAACTGACTTGCAACATACCTATGTGACTGATCATGAAGGTTGCGCAATTTCGACCTAGTGGTCGGTAGATACTAACTGCCAAGACTGCACGAGGCACAGTCTGGGCTGCTAGGAAACTGACTGACTCCTGGAACTGCGCAATGCATAGTCCAGTTTGGCTGCTAACTGTTGGAATTGTGCAATGCACAATCCTAGTGAGAAATGGCTTGAGGCTCAGTGACTGCATTATGTTTTTCTGAACCAGGAGTCACTGTCCCTCAGAAATGCACAAAACAGTCCTGGAGGACAGTGCCTGCACAAAAATGCACATTTCTGGAGAGGAAGACATAGCCTTCCTTCCCCATATTATGCAGTGTTATCTCAGTGAAGGCAAAGTCTGGACCAAGGTTGGTCTAACTCGCCGATGGGCAACTGAAAGAAAATATGATAGTGGATGCATGGTGACACTTAGTGAAAGTAGAACAAATTGCCAGTGCATGCAAACATGAATAAAAGATTCAGTAAACAGATCAACATGCATGTGGGTGAAGCGAGTCGCCGAATCTATGACCATTCGTGAAAAACAGTTTCATGCATGCGACAACAGTGAGATAGAAACAAAAATTGAGACAGTGGTAGGAAAAGCTATTATACATGTAAATGACAGCAAGTGTTCAAAGAAAACAAGCAAACGGTACTCATATAAGTGAAAACACAAAAAGCGACAGAAATGCAACACAAGACATGGAAAGCAGGCTTACCCCAAAATAGCTTAGTTGAATGTGCTGACTGCTCCTAGATGTGACGTGGGATGTCAGAGCTGCAAGGTTGATGTGAGGAATGAGCTCTACAACATCTGGTTGATGAGTTTTGATAACATCAAGGTTGTGACATGCATGCCACAAATCTAGGGAAGGCGACACTTGGTGGGAGGTTTCTAAAGTGATCCTTGCATGTAACCTCCAACTTCTAAAAGTAGATCCCTGAAACAAGGGATGCCTTTGCATGCTACCTTGGGAGAAGCAACCCATGCATGCAAGTCTGTTTTGCTTGGTCCCGGGGGGAACCAGTCAACTCAACTGCACATGCAAGAGGTTGTTTGATTGCTTGAAGGAAATGCGCATTTATGTCTGGGAGCTCGGCTGACTGCCCAAAATATTTGCGCAATTTATGGGCAGAGCAGTTGACTGCTGCCCAGATTTGCATAAATTCTTGGCTGAGCAACCCTGTTGGGGAAAATTATGCAATTCCTGCTGGGAGTGTTGACTGGAAGAATTGCACAATTCTGGAGCCCAACATGTTTCCAGTCAGGATTGCGCAATTTCTGGAGGGAAGGCTAGTTGCCCTCCAGAATTGCAGAATTTCTTGGGGGAGCTTCTCATCGTACAACTAGACCAAGTTCGAGTGAAAATCCTATGAGGGGAATGCATTGAGCTATGATTGAGAGGATGCCTTTATGCAAGAAAAACATTGAAGTTTGTGTACTTGATGAAGCAAGACAAGATGTTGTGCAAGGTTGGTAGGGAGGCTTCAAAACGGGCTAAGGAAAAATTTTGGAGGGTGGTTGTAGCCACTACAACAGAAAGAAAATTTCAATCAACAATTACAATACATTCAACCATGCATACAACAATATGGTACAATATTATAATTCCATGCATAATGGGATTCACATTCCATGGTGACACATAAAAACTATTTGATAATTGAAATGATACCCTAAACATATATTTTCATATGCTATTAATTACAAGACTTTATACAAAGTCTATTGCTCAAGATATCTGAGTTTTCCTCAGGTACACACCTTATTCTTGCCTCAATCCACTCCAATAGTCTTGAACCTATCTCAATATACTTTTCGACAGGACCCACATATGTTAAGGGGCTTAGACCTATCACACAGATCCATGGAGCTACCTCTGAATGTTAACTTTGGCTTCAAAATTGTTTGGTCCACCATCTAAAACCTTATTACTGACTGCTTCAAGACTATGATTTGTCACTTCTGGTCACTTTTGGTCCTGTGATTTGTCACCAATGGTTGCTCAAATTAGAGTACATTTTAGATTATGCGATTGCTTGAGAACATGTGAACTACTTTAGGGTGATACACAAGGCAAGTTCATAGGATTCTTCAAGACTCAACTCTTTACAAAATTCAACTACGTCTTGACTCCAAACAAAACACACAGGTAGACTAACAAGAGACCAACCCGAAATAGAGAGAAATTACATTTCTCAGTGTTATAATTCAGAAATCTTCCTATCTTATGAATTTTAGTTTGCTTCACAGAAATCCCAAACTCTATGTTTCAGAGAAGAGCTTCGCCTACTTCAAGACTTATTACAAAACTTAAGAAAGACTTTGTTTCTCCCATATTAAGAGAAAACTTGTGGAGATTAAAGTATAATAAATAGGAAAAATAAAGAGAAAGTAAACTTATTAGCTATGACAGAATCTTTCACCACCAAAATTGATAGGAGGAAAGGGGCATTAAAACCCTTAGATCCTCGGGATCAAAGAAAAAACAAAGATAATTTATCTAATCCCATGATGATCCAAATGAATTAAACCCTCTTGTATTTATAAATTTCTTTGAGAGGATTTTTCTCCTTAATTGATTGAATGAGGTTCACTTGAAACCCCAAATTTGGGTTTCTTTGCGTAGCTACCCCAAAATGTTTCCCTTCACTGACCAAACATTAGATATTTTGGGGTTTTCCCCTTTATCAAGGACTATAGCCTGCGAGGATCGATATGCTACTTCATCACTTGGGAAATTCATTTCTTGAGAAAATTATAGTCCCCCCTTCCCGACATTGCTTTCCCTCAAGAAATGACAAGCTATGCTACTTCCTAATTTGTCCTCCTTCCTTGATATTCGAAGTCAATCAGTTATATGTTCGACCATTTTTAGGCCTTCTTGAAATTCATGTTCCTTTCTCATTGCAGCCCCCCTTTCATCTTGCCTTTCAGCACAAATTCCATGCACACTAACAGCTACTTCTAGTTCCTTTTCAAGAGACTGTTGCGAAGTTCTCTCATTACTCTGAATAAATCCATTGCTCCTTACACTACCTCCATCAAGAGATGGAGTTTTTTGAGCTTCCAATCGCTCCTTCAAACTCTTAGTAGCCATGGCATCCTATTCAATTTTTTGTTGAAAAACCATCTTATGATGACAATTTAAAACCTAGAGTTTATTTATCTCATATTCATTTCTCCTTCCCTCATTCTCAAGCTAAAGAATCTCCTCACAAGAATCTTCCCAATGACAAGACTACTATGGTTCTTGTTTCATATTATATAGTAGTGGTATTTTATGTCTTAATCCATTGTATTTCTTCTTGAATTCGTTTTGTTGCTTTAGGCCAAGAGATATTGTGCTTTAGAACCTACACCTTATTAGCTGAGATACCTTTAGCATGATAACAAAGAAACTCAGCTTGCAAATACTCGAACTAATTAATAATTATTTGCATCTACGTAATTGTCAAGTCATGATTTATAATGGCCTTGATATAACTATTGCAAACTTGATTTATATATTTCAGAGTATTGAGTGGTTCTTTAGCATTTATGTCAGTAGGGATGACACAAACAATCATCAATGTTTTTGCTTCCTCCATTGTGAAACAAATCACTATGAAGAGTATATAAATTGTGCATACCTTGATTTGCATATGGAGGAAGATATTCGCTAGTGTTTCCATCCAATTAAAGTTGAGGTGAAAATTTAGATCGGCCATTTATCTTGACCATTGAATCTTGCAAGTTCCTCTCATAGATCTGAAGAAATTGTCAAGCCTTTGTTGCATGGTTTGAAGAAGGGTCAGTCTCCAGAAGCCTGTGAGAAAATTTGTTGTTGTATTATAGTTCTTACATCTATAAGAAATACCCATTGCATTTAGCAAAGCCAACTTCAAATGATATTTTTTCATATTATAATGAGTAAAATAAGTTGTAAGCTCCTGCTATCAAACAATATTATCATTTATTTCTTTTCTCTTGACCTCTATCCAAAGATGAAGGACATACTCTTTAACAATTCTAATCAATTCTTTTACTTCATCAATTTCCTTTCTTGAGTCTACCATAATAACTATAATTGTATGCAGAATGTTAAGAAATAACCTCAATGCTTCACTAAACCTACCTTTTGTCATGGTCCTATAGGCTACTATTAGTTTCTCCTCTATTGAGAAATGTAACTAGTATCGGTCTTCATAATTGTATTTGAGTCATAATGTAATGTATTTGTCAAAAGAAAGAAAAAGAAAAATTATTTATGACCATGGGTTCCATGCTTTGTTTATTTTGATTCTAGGTCAAAGAACCCATTGTGTGCTTCTAGAGTTTGTTTCATGTGTTATTTTCCATGTCATCATGTAATACAATCTTCTTGGGCTTCCTATGTCAAGAAATAATTAATATTTTTATGTAATTGGTCATGTAATCCCTCCTCCATCAAGTCGGCCTCAAGTACATTAAGTCAACCTCATTAAGGGAGCTACAATCATTATAAATAGACTCTGATACTCGACCTTCGAGCATCTAATCCAAGAAGTTCTATCTGCAATATTAAGGAGGAGAGAAGGCAAGAAAATAGGTGACAAAGACTTAAAGAAGGACAAGAAACCCTAAGCGAAGGAAGCGGAACCATAGCGAAGGAAGAAGACTAATTTTCTCTTGTTTATGCTTCACACCTACGATATTCTGAGTTGAATGAAGGAGTTGAAGTTGTAGACTTGCAGTAGTGCCAAAATTCTTGATGTGACAAGCCAAAATTTGCGATTGATGCAATATTGAAGCAGTTTGATTTGATTTGAATTTGGAGTTTGGCTAATCATCTTGGGATGCTGACTTGGTGGATTGGAGGAGGTCTTTGTCTTGGTCTAAGGGTCTTGGTTGTCTCATTTGATTTGGTTCTAAGAGAAGAGAAGAGAATTTTGGGTTTTCCCCTAGAGAGCAGTTTTGCCTTAGCTGGGAGCCTACATCCCGTGTCTCCATTGTTTTGATCTTCATGCGTTAATGTTTTGATAGTTTCTTGATGAAAAGAAGTTAAAATAAGACATAAATAAGATAATAAGGTTACAAGAATATCACGAGTAATTATCTAGATAAGAAAATGTTTCTACCTTTATTATTTTCTAGCAACCTCTAGCACCGAAAGCCTATATACCAAGGATGGAGGACTTCTAACACTCAAACTAGCAATTTCATTCCAACCTCTCTATAGTTCCAACAAAAAAGCAGGTATAGAAGTGAAGGAAGGAAGGAATGTATGACTACCCATATAAAGTTCCAAAAATATAGGTTTCAGTGGAGTGAGATTTTTAATGACCAATTGATGAGTTAGTAGGCATAATGCAGATTCAAATGTTCCTACAGTTGCATGCTCACCTATGAGAGAAGACCTTTTTATCCAAATTTGGCTTACCAATATACCTGATCTTGGGGCTACTATGACTGGTTCCTACATTAGCAGAAGCTACATCAAAGAAAGTTCCCAATCCTCCATGTCTCATCCTCCCTCACCATCCTCTCCACCTCTAGCTTCTTGATCACCCAACACTGCAACCTCACCATTTTCCTCTTCAATGTTTTCTATGTCCATTTCTTCACCCCAGTTAGTAGAAACTTCTTCATACTCTTCTTTATATGATGCAGAAGTATAATTCTCAAAACCACCCTAAGAGAATGCCAATAACCGCCATGCAGAATGGGGATAGGAGGCATTAGAAGTGGTGATGTTTTCCGGAGAGGTAAAACTTGAACATTGCCACCAAAATCAGTCGCAATCTTGTCAGCAACATATTTTCTCAGGTCCTCCATTCCTAGGTTGTACTAATGATCCTTCTCGTCAATTTCCTTTGCAGAAGCAATAACTATTTCAATATTTCCTCTCTCTACTGCCAATTTGAATTAGACCCTCTCATCTTTGACAAAGTGAAGAGCCACTTCTGGAAATCATTTCTATTGCAGGTAAGCTATGATTTCCTAAACACAGATCTAAGAGCTCCTAATCATTTTTCTAACATTGTCATATTTATTTTTATTGAGTGATAGATTGAAAACACACTCAATAACATCTATCTGTATACCACTATTCTTTTTGTCTCTATCGAGGTAATAGAGAGACTTTCCAAAAACCTTTGTTATGTATACCAGAACATCTAATGTCTTGATAATACTGCTATCTCCATTTGGTAGATATTTTGATGCAATATACACCATGGATTTTCCTAAAAAATTTATGGTCTAAAGGCTGGTAAATGGTGCAAGATTTGGTATCACTCTCAAACCAATACCAGAAATGTGTGTCATTGTTGAAAAATCATCTAGCCACCAAATAGACTTATTGGTTATCTGAATTTCTTCAGGAAAATTACCATCCTGGAAACTGGTCTCTAAAAGTACCTTTGAAATTTTAGCAACAAAATTATCAATTGTTGTACCTTCAAGATTATAATAGTCATTTTATTGTCAAGAATCCTACCTGTATCTATGTTGGATTGTTTAGATGATAAAGTCATCCATTGGTTGTAATACTGAGAACTAGGATCTTTGATCCCATTATAATATTCCAGCTTATCTCTTTATTATCTGATAAAATATTATATGTTTCCATATCTGGATCATGTTCATAATCAAGGTGTGTTATGTCCATTCCTGACTCTGTAGGATATCCATGACCAAGATACCTATTACTATCTATACCTAAACAAATTTTAGTTTTCAAAACTAATCTTAGGGAGAATTTGTCCATCAGTTTCTTTCCCCGGATTTGCACCTCTTTCACAATCAAGATGTTTCCACAAATTTCTCTCATTTTCACAATGAAGGGGTGCACCAGTTGTGGTAGCTAAATTTGGTGTTCCATATTCCAAATGATGGTTGGACAATCCCTCACAACCATTATCCATAGAATAGGATGCTTCAATTACAAGGACTACTAACTTCAAACCTTCCACCTCACTGTTGGTAATATTTCCAAGTTCTTGCTTCTTTCTAGGGATATACAACCATGTCCGTGTCTTTTCCTTTGCCTTAGTTTCTTTTTTACTTGGTTTTATAGGCTTGGTCTTTTCATTAGTATCACTCAAAAAAATAAAATCTTACAGCTAGCCCAAAGTTCACCCAATTTCCATATATTTGTTTTTTGTTTTGAGTTCTTATCATCAAGTTCAAGGGATGGATCATATTCCCTTTCCTTAGATGTTGCGGCCATTTTAATAAGTTCTTATAATTTTGTAAGGTCCATTTTGTTCCCCTCTTGCAATTTTTTAATAGTTTCCTCTTTTTTCTCTTCTAACGTAATGCCAAGACTCTACAAACTCTTTGCCAAAAAAATTTCCAATTATTCCATCTTCAAACATCCTTCAAGCTGGTAGGATTCCAGCTCTGATACAATTGTAGTGACCTAGGTTAATTATTCCATAGGGTTTTCTAGGGTATTAGGGTTTCAGAGCATTTATTTTCTCAAATAATAATCAATTCAATACAAATAATGTATTTTTTAATGACAGCAACAACTTCTCAATGATACAATAAGTTGAACTAACCATTCAACCAAACCAAATTTCAAGCAATAATTGCAATAGATCCAACAATGTATACAATAATCCAGTATAATATTATAATTCCATGCACAATACAATTCATGTTCAATGCTATCAAACAACAACTATTTGACAATTGAAATGATAGCCTAGCTAGGTATTTTCATATGTTACTGATTACAAGACTTTATACAAACCCTGTCTACTCAAGATATCTAATTTTGCCTCAGGTACGCACCCTATTCATACCTCAATCCACTCCAATAGGCTTGAACCTGTCCTTTTATACTTTGTTATAGGGCCCACATATATTAAGTGGCTCAGACCTACCACAAAGCTCCCTGTAGCTACCTCAGAATGTTAACTTTTGCTTTGAAATTACTTGGGCCACCATCTAAAACCTTCTCACGGACTGCTCCAGGACAACCATTTGTCATTTTTGGGCTTGTAATTGATCACAAATACCTACTCAAATTAGAATACATTTTTATATTATGTAACTGCTCCAGAACATGTGAATTACTTCAGGGCAATACATAGGGTGAGTTCATAGGATTATTCAAGGCTAAACACTATACAAAACCCACAGGTTGAGTAACAAGAGTTTGGCCCTAGATAGAGAGAAATTGTGTTGCCAAGTATTATAATTCATAAATCTACCTATCTTAGGAACTACAGCCAGCGTCACAGAGATCCCAGTCTCCATGTTTCAAAGAAGAGCTTAACCTGCTTCAAGAATTCTGAAAGAACTTAAGAAAGACTTTGTTGCTCCCATATGAAGAGAAAATTGTGCCAGAATGGAGTAGAAGAAATAGGAAAAATAAAGAGAAACTCAATTTATCAACTAGGTTGAAAACTTTCACCATTGAAATTTGTAGGAGGAAAGGGGTCTTAAAACCATCATAGCCTCGGGTTCAAAGAAAAAATAGAGATAATTGATCTAGTCCCATGATGATCCAAATGAATTCAACCCTCATGTATTTATAGATTTATTTGAGGGGATTTTTCTCCTTAATTTATTGAGTGAGGTTCACTCAAAACCCCAACTTTAGGTTTCTTTTCCCAAATTCCCTAAAACATTTCCCTTCGTTTCCCAAATATTGGGTATTTTGGAGTTTTCCCCTTTATCAAGGACTATAGCCTACAAGGATCGATAGGTTATTTCGTCACTTGGGAAATTAAATTCTTGGGAACATTATAGGATATTAAGATTACAGGTTCAAAAGATGTGAGTTCTTATCTTACCATGATTCAATAATTTTGTGATGAGCTTGCAGTTGTAAGGGAGACAATCGAAGAATCGAAGTTGGTGAGGACTAAATTGAAAGGCGTCATAGAGCAGTGGAAATTGTTCATTAAATGAGTAGTATCAAGGGATAAAATTCAATATTAGAACAAGTTATGGGATGATTTCATTGATGAGGAAATTTAAGACGAGGATCTTCAACAAAAGAGTCCTAATGAGGAGAATGTTGGCCTCACTAATAAGCTGAAAAATGGCAAAGGGAAGTTTTGCAATGGAAACAAAAAGAAGGACTTGAGAAAAGTGAAATGTTTTATATGTGACGAGTTTGGTCATTATGTGAGCTAGTTCCCACATAAGAAGAAACTAGGGAAAATAATAAGCTTGAGATGGCTACTCAAATTACAATCAACGAGGATGATATTGCTAGGAGATTCGATGAGGAATTTTCTCTTATATCTCATTTATTAAAGAGCACCACTCACGAGGGTGCTTGGTTCCTAAACAACAGAGCCTTGAAGCATATGACATGAACATGAGAAGTGATTGACATCCTGACCAAGTGAAACTCTAATCTACATGTGAAGGTTAGTGATAAGAGTCAACATGCAGTCAAAGGAATCAGGGTTGTACCATTTAGGATGGAGTAAGGTGGATTGTTGTGAGTCAAGGATGTACTTTGGGTACCGAAGCTCAGATGAAACATACATTCATCCTCATCAATTGAAGAAAAGGGGTTTAATGTTCTATTTCGGAATGGAAAAGTGATGCTTAAGCCCAACGGATCTAACTCTAGTCCAGGGATGATTCTTGGAGTCAAAGAGAATGGTTTGTACAAGATAAAGGGAAAGCTTGTTGACCAAGGAAAGAAGAAGGTTTCCAAGACCCAGAGTGAGTCAAGTACCAAACATAATTCATTGATTCAGAAAACCCAAAATGGTGCATTGTCAAAGAGAAGAAAGGAGACTTCCATAACTAACAAGAAAGAACCATGGAATGGCTTAAAGGCCTATCAAGAAAAGAAGAAGCGGGAGGCTTCTAGTAGGAAAGAAACTTCCAAGAAGGGATTTATTCTTGTGGAAGGTTTTTCTTCTATGACAAAAGATGAAGCTTATGATGAATTTTACAGAGGAGCCATGGAAGAGGGTTGTGTTCCCATGTGTGAAACAAAGAAACTTCCAATGAATGGAAGCACCTCCCTCACTAAGAGGGAGTGTTGAAATTGGGTAGCATCAAAAGGAACTCTCACATGCCCTTGGTGCTAGGCTTATGAGAGAGAAACACTCATAAAGTGTGATTTTATGAGTGTATGGCCTTTGCACCCAAGTTGTGGGATTTGTACCCAAGGAGAGCATTTAATATTCTAATTGAATGTTGAGTTTGATGTTGGGGGTTCCCTGAAGGAAAAGGGGGCTTCTAAAGGGACCAATGGTCTAATATACATTAGAATACAATGGAGAGGCTTTAGGAGAAACTCATAAGGACAAGATATAATGGATTTATTCTTGATTGTGTTTTGAATCTTATTAAGGAAACCACATGCCTGCAACTAGGGCAGCGAGATGTTTTTTTGGGGCATCTTTTCTATGGTGGGAAGGGCTTTTGGTTTTTTTATTTGTAGGTGGGAGGGCTAGAAGAGATGTAGTCATAAGCTATAAGGGTTGTCTTAAAGAAAAAAAGAAGATATTGGAAGGAAGTATGAAGGTAATCGAGTGCTAAATAAGTTTGCTATGGAGACCACAGGGCAAGGTACACAATCTGCAAGCCAAAGGAGGTTGTGAGTGGGTTCTGTAGGCAACTGTAGCAAGGAGAAGGACATTGATTACTATTTAAAGTGGAGTGGACCCTACGAAAGGGTTGGTATGTAAATTTTCATTGGTCACATGCCTATAGCATACCCATGGAAAAAAAAGTTTTGAGACCTCGTTTTGGGTCGGATCTGTGGTAAGAAGGACAAGCCACAAACAGGAGGTTGAGTTAAGAAGGGTGGGTTGTAAAAGTATACAATTGTGTTGGATGAAGGTTGTAGGAGTGGAAAAGACACATGCCATAGTTAGGTTGATGGTCAAGGGCCTATGCCAAGTGACCACGTTTGGAAAAGGGTCTACAAGAGTAGACTTTTAGGGTTTTGGACTATTGGGCAGATGACAGCCTAAGGGACTTATCCTTAGCCCTAGAGAATTGGTCAAAGGGTTTGACATTATATTTGGGCATCTTCCAAAGATTGTAAAGGGCCATTATCCCTAGGAAAAAATCCATTAATATTCTTTTTAAAAGGAATAATAAGAAATCAGTTTTGGGCAATAATTTAATATTGTGTATTGGGCATGATCTAATTGTTGGTATATTTCGTTGTGAAAAATTTGTTTTTTAAAGTTAGGAATTTCACTGTGTTTATTTTTTTTGTTTTGTGAAACTACCAAAACCTAAACCAAATTTGGAGTGCATAGAATTCTAACATGGTATCAAAGCTACTTTGAAGAGCAATTGGGTCAAAATTATGCATAGATGGAAGCTATAAGAGGAAGTTGAGTTGTCTATTTGTTGAAGAAGGGACAACTTGTCTCTTCGATTTCTAGGTAATAATCCAACAAATAAAATTATTTCTAGCTTGAGGTTTGAGGACTGGTTGGAAGGGATATCCAACTATAGTTCCTGTAGGGGAAGAATAAACTTACTGTTGTTGGAGAATTATCTGTGGGATTAAGCCAACACCCATGTTGGGTTGTGTTATATTCTTTCCACGACTAGCCCACGTAGTTAACCGGGGGATTAGAGGCGGGGCGGAGGCCCCCCTTCGTTGCACTGATTACATAGCGGGGGGGTCATAGGGGGTTTGAGGGGTGCAGGTAACCCCACTCTATGGGGTCCGAGGTAGCGCCCCGGAAAATTTTAGTTTTGGACCCTATGTTAGGTTGGGAGGACCCACCTATGGTTTTGTGCATGATTTTAGCACATGGTTTTCGACATAATGGTTTTCGGTCCATGGTTTTGGACGCGACGGTTTTCGGTCCATGGTATTGGATGCTTCGGCATGTATAAATATGTATTGTAACATTGAAAGGAACATAATGAAAAATCAAGCTGGTAGTCCTGGTTTTGGGATCTAGGGGAAAATCTTTATGTATATGTGTTTTATGTGTTATGCTCTTGCATTTTTTATTTTCTGTGTTTTAGAATTCGTATGCAGGTAATTTCTGTACGGGGTTAAAACCTACATTTGGTATCAAAGTCATTTTGGCTTCAAGGGGACGCCTTTGTACAAAAAATCATATGTAAAGGATAAGTTGATCATCCTTGATGGAGTCAAGGATCATTTGATACCTCATCTTATCGAAAAGGCATTGCATGGGACATGTGGGAATCTCTGAAAGCATTGGTTCATATCGAGAACAAAACCTGGAAGACGGTATTAAGAAAGAAGCTCAAGGACATCAAGATGATAGGTTCAAAGAACATGAATTCATGTCTTACCAAGATTCAATAGGTTTGTGACGAGCTTTTGAATATAGGGGGGACAGTGGACAAAATTTGGTGAGGAATCCATTGAAGGGATTCCCATAACATTGGAAGCCATTCATCAAATGAGTAGTATCACAAGAGAAACTTCTATACTAAAAAATTTTATGGGATAATTTAATCCAAGAGGAACTTCAAAATGAGGATCTTCAGCAAAAGATGTTGATAAGTGGTTGTCATTGATGTTAACCCAAGCAGCACCAAGGGCTACCCCGATCTTGCATGGGAATTTTCACTTGAAAACTTACTCTATTATGAGTCAAGGATATTTTGTATGTATTCTACTCGTCGAGATGTTTCTGTTGATATATGGCATGCCAAGTAATTCTTCATGGTTTGAGATATTCATGTTTGAAGTTAGTAACCCCATTAAGTGGGCTAAAACCCTATGGGGTTGTGGAATGGCACTCATAATTGGTTGTGTTCATTGAATAGTCAATAATTAATAATGTTTTTTGTGCTCCTAAAATCCCTCCAATGTTCACTTGTTGACCACTGTCTCAGCTCAATACATTCATATAAATAATGACCCTCATCTCCTCCTCTAGTAGGGATTTTGTGGCTTCAAAAAGGCCATCGTGGAATGTTCACTATAACGTTTTTCTGCAAAGCTTCAGAGGCTAAAATTAAAACCCATTTGATCTAAAATATTGATGAACCTCATGAACTAATTTCAGATCTTGGTTCACTATATTTTAGGAGATATGATCTGAGTAAGTTAAGGTTTTTGCAGGCTCCTGAATTCCAAGTCAAACAGGTGACATTGGGAAAATCGTCATAAATTTCTATCCGAGAATTGGATTCAAATTTTGTAAATAGTCACAGAAATAAGACGAACTATGGTTTGTTGAGTAGTGTTTTAAGGTCCAAAGGTCGCAACAGTGACACTTGGCACTTTGTACAAGTTAGCTCTACTAAACCAGTCTATAATAAGGTCATCCTGGGAGATTGGGAATAACTCTTTCTTGAATAATGCAATATTGATCATACTTGTGGAGTTGGAAAGAGGACTCAGAGGGCTACAAAATGACGAAATTTCAGACCCTAGATATCCAAAATTACATAGATACAAGAGATTCAATATCGATGTCCTAGAAGGCAAGAAAAAGCATGCATTCAAGGATCATTGCAGTAAGGACCACACATCAACAGTCAAGGGTAAGTCTCCTACAACAAGGTATGTATGATTAGTGTTTACATTTGAATTTTGAGTATCATCTCTGGAATATGGTTTTCAGGACAACGTAAGTATATATTGTGTCTTGGTTATATCTCTATGTCTCTATATGTCACAATTAGTTTTTCAAATGTCCTATTCTTGATACTACACATTTTATGCTACATATTCTTGATGCTACACCAAGTTTGCTAAATGTACATGATATTGTAAGTTCATGTTACTTTTCTTGTCATAGTTGATAAATTGGTCTCTGTTGTTGTACTTAGAACTTGGTTCATCACAAGTCTAGGGTTTGTCATCAGTTTTTATTGTATATATCTTTAGGTCAGTTTTGGATATAGACTTGCATAGAATCCAGGCCTATATCAAGAGTGGGAGTCTTTGTCTACTGTTGCAACAAGTCAACAAAAAAAGTGACAAGCACACTTCAGATTCATATTGTAATTTTAATTTGTATTTATTCATTATTATGCACTTACATGTGTTTTGCAGACAGAGGTCAGTTGAAGGGTATTTTTTTTTGTTTTGGGATTGGTTTCGCCAGGAAAATTTTTCATGCAGGTAGAAGATGATTCAATTACAACTTCAAGAAAGAATTAAAGAGAAAAAATATCAAATCAAAGGAAGCATTGCAACGGGACATCCTTTGAAGACATGACAACCATCTGTATATTGTGAAGAATTGTCAAGGCCAAGAGTCGTCATTGTAAAGTTGTAAAAGAGTCATTGTAAAAGTGTCATCATTGGAAGAGTCATTATTGTAAAAGAGTCAATCTGCCTAGAGTCGAAAAGGCATTATTGGGAGGTATAGGAGTCTCTTTTGGGATGATGTCATGGTTGGGTTGCAGGTCATAGTGTGATTGGGTGTTCGGTCAAAATCATTGTAAGTCATATTGTATCATGGATTGTTGTCCCTGGTACCAGATTCCACACTCTTGTCTCATTTCAGTCATTACAGGGTGGCAGGGAGGTGCTAGGCTAGTGCATGAATTCACCTACCGGTTGGAGCCTGTGAACAATTCAGGGCGGTAGGTTGGCCTAGGATGTTGGGGCACCCATTCAGTTGACTACTAAAGAAACTAGGGCATTGGGGCGTCCTTCTAGTGGGAGTTGGAGAAGAATGCTTTTCTAGAATTCTAGGAATTTGTTGCTTTCATTTCAGTTGGGGATGAAGATTAAAGAATTTATTAGAAAAGCGTTCGGTTGTTTTTGACCCGGAGGGGGTTTTCCACCTAAAATTCTTATGTCTACTATGTTATTTTACTTACTGTTATTACTGCATAAACATTAACAATAATTGAAGATTAATTAATGCTCTGAAAATATTTAAAAGCACTAATTTATAAGGAATACTAATTCACCCCCCATCTTAGTATTTCCAACAAAATATTCCTAATGAGAAGAATGTTTCCCTCACCAATAAGATGAAAAAGAATAAAGGGAAGTTCAACAATGGAAACAAGACGAAGGACTTGATAAATTCAAATGCTTTGCATGTGATAAGTTTTGTCTTTATGCGAGCCAATGTCCACATAAGAAGGAAGAAGGGAAAGAGAAGAAACTTGAGATGGTTTCTCTAGCTAAAATAAATGAGGATGATTTCACTAGGAGATACAACGAGGAAGTATGACTTATCTCTTAATTCTTAGCGAGAACCATTCATGAGGGTACTTGGTTCCTACACAGTAGAACCTCGAAGAATATGACCGGAACACCAAATTTTTTTGAGATCCTAATCGAGTGGGACTCTGATCTACATGTGAATATTGGTGATAAGATTCAACATGCATCAGAGGAACCAAGATTGTACCATTCAGGATGGAGTTAGGTGGAATTTTGCGAGTCTAAGATGTACTTTCGGTATCAAAGCTCAAATGAAACATGCTTTCAGTCTCAAAAATTGAGGTAAAGGGTTTTGATGTTCTATTTCAAAATGGAAAAGTGATCATCAAGCCCAGTAGACTAACTCTAGTCTGGGGGTGGTTCCTTGTTAACGGGAAAAGTGTCTACTCAGAACGCCCCTATCCCACTAAGGTGTGACAGTACCTTAGAAACAAACATAGAAAACTACTTTTGTATTCCTCTTTATGAACTATAAACGAAGAGACATAGGATGAACCAACCTGTGTCTTGCGCTAGTCCTTTGATCCAATCTCTCTCCTCTTTGACAGCTTCTAGCTACCTGCTCCCTTACTTGCCCAGCTTCACCAAGTTCCTGCAAGATCACAGAAGAAGAAAACTACACAAAGACATGGATTTATATTCATAAATAGCTTAGGATCAGATTTAAGCTAAACATGCAAATATAACAAAACATCATTGATACACAAGCATGTATGAGAAACTCAAATAGTTTTATTGATATAACAAGAAGGTCCAGGAGGAGTTACAACCAATGATTCCTGATCCAGCGTCAACCCCCCATCAAAGGAATCCCCTCTTCACCTCCAACAAAGCATAAATCACCCAATACACTGATCTCTATCTCAAAACCAACATCAATTCTCTGCCATGTACAAAATTCCAGCCTCTGGATCTCTAGGATGAGGGATCCATATATAGATGTATGCAAAGAGGATGAGTCAGCTTATGATTTGACTAGTGGCTTCTCTCTGTCAGCTCTTGCTTCCACTTGGAGATTGAGAGCCTCTTACTCATCCTTGGTCGAACTCAGTGAGGCAAGTGTCATTGGGGAAGATTTTGGAAGCTTCCATTGTCTGTCCACCTCGCGGAATGACACTGCCATTTGTCATTTCCCACTCAGCGCACCCTGGTAGTGCATTTAGGTGCGTTGCAACGCACCTAGCTAGTGTACTTGGGTGCTATGCAACGCAGCTAGCTAGCGGAGCAGTTGAAATGATCCTGATTTGACTGATTCTGAGCAGTTTCTGGTGGAGAACTTCTGGGAGAAGCTGTAATTGGTTGACCTTGTTCCTCAAGCGGTAGGAACAACACTTTTAGGGAATTAGGATCCCTTGGTTTATGGACATTTCATGCTTAGAGTTGTAAGGCACAAAAATGTCTATAACAGTTGCCCCCTAAAGTATGAGGCCGTTTATCGGGTGAAATGCTTTATTAGGAGGATCCGAAGTTCTTTCAAGGCTGGGAGGAGACCTGTAATAAGATACAATACAATACATTATCTTCATACTGTTTTCATGATCTAGCTGAGGCGGGCATTCCCATGCTCAGCTTTATAAATTCATTTTTATGTACACAGGACAGACAATTGTCTGATGGTAGACTGATGATTCTGATGAAGTCATCATCCTTTTGGTAGGATGATTATCTGTGCTGCAATGCTGTACATGTCAATGTATTTATTTTTCCTGAATATATATCACAGCCCGGATGGATGAAACTAGATCCGGGGTCTTCAATCTCGTCCGATCTTCACTCGAAGTACAAGTCGATCCATGTGAGAAATGTTTTGAAGTCGAACATGGAAAGACATCGCTTGATTACCAGTCGATGATGTAAATTGTTAACAAGCGCGAGAGGAATCACCGATAATGATGATGACCCTCAAGGTACTGCAGTACAATTCACGTGGTGTGAATAAAGGACTTGGCGTTGAACACCATGCAAAATCTTTCGGTCGAAGGTCATTGATGTATACCTGTCGCCGAAAGTGAGAAACTTGCCATTGAGGCATGCAAGCTTCAAAGTACTGAATGGGGTGTTCCTAGATCAACTTCTTGGATAATGAGTTGATGTCGACAAGAAGCGATCCGTCAAAGGAGGGCCTTGATGAATCCCACATCAATGACACGGAACGGAGCAAATGATTTTGATGGAGGTGAAAACGATCTGATGATATATGGTTCAGGATGGCGGTCATGAAAGAATGAAGTATAATGTATGGTAGTGGATGGGACACGGGCGACTTCTCTCGATGACTTCTCTTGAACATGTCGGCGACACTTATGTGATGGATTGGTAGCATTTACCCCAAATGTGGATGGTATGGCGTGACCATGGTGATGTGACCGGTGAATGAAACAACCCAACCCGACTCAGGCACGGAGTGGAAGTGTCATGTTCAAGAACGACTTGCTACCAATAAAGATTCTTTGAGTTTCTTCCCAATTTTTTCCCCAGTCATTGCTGACCAGTACCTCTTTATTTTTGTCAAGCTTGAGGAGGATAACATATGCTTGTTCTATAATTTTCCCTTCGGGCAAACCCATTGCTATGTTTTAACGAGCCTAGCGATAGTGAAACTCGTTCTCGTCTAAAGACAAGTTTGTCGCTATTAATCTTTTTAACGAGTTTAACGACAAAGATAACTCGGTCCTTTTCATTTTTAGAGAGTATGAAAAGGTATGTAAAGGTAACTCCAAAATTCCTTTTTCGTCATCTAATCCCTTAAGTCCGAAAAAGTATAAAACAATACAGAAGGGATGAATTTTCGATAGTTTTAACGAGCCGAACAAAACAAGCGCTCGATCTTTTTGTGCAATAATCCCTCAGGTCCAAAAAGATTAAAATCTAGAGGGATAGCACTTCCGGTCACTTTAACGAGCTGGAAGGCAAAAACTCAGCAATCTTTTCATATTTTACGATTCAGTTGAAAAGAGCTTAAAGAAGACTCGTCTTTTGAGGAACGAGTGATAAAATGGGTAGCAGCTGATTCCAGGTAAGGGTTGAAATTTTCCAATCACGGCAGTGTCACAAGGATGGCTAGTGAAATCACTCTTCGCAGCTGTTCCTCAAAATGGGTAAACAATCAAATGGAGGTGAATGATCGGCCAATGGAAAAGTGGAGGTGACAGTGCAAACACGACCAAGGCTTTAATGGCTGAAGTGCTTCATTCACGGTGGTTATTTACCGGGGAATAGTTCATTTTTTAACGAGCTTAAATGCGGGTGGAAACATTTGCTCATGTCTTATGTTTATTTTTTACCGAGCTTGAACTATGTGCTAAAACTACTCGATTAATCCAGTCATATGATAAGAAAGTCTCATATAAAATTGGCAATTTTTAGATTTTTGCCCCACATCCTTTCTTTATGCAAGTTAGGTGACGACTAATCCTACGAGTTTAAAGGGTTAGAGGTCCTAAAAATTTAAAAAATAAATAGCCACCCCTCGCTTGCACTCCAAAAGGGTTGCATGCCCCCAGGTATAAAGTATGGTTTCAAGGTTACCCCTTCTTCAGTCCAATAAAACATTTGTTTTACCGAGAGAGGCCTACCTCTTACAGGTTATCCAAAGATTGCTCGATTCGCGGTGCAAACAAAACACTTCTTCGGCGATGTCTACCGAGATAAACAAAGGCGAGTGACTCTGTTTTGTCAACTCACATAACTTTGACAAGAGAATCTTGTTCTAGAATAACCCCTCTTCCAATCACGGACGGGGTACAGACTAGTCATATTCTCCCGCGGAAATCTACCCTATACCCGAAGTTTTCCTGCCGAAGCAGACCAGGACGCATGCCCCCTGGGTTTCAATCATATCCCTCCGAATTACTCGCGCTCATCGGGAGGACGGACTGGGGATTGAGACATTTCTTGCGTGAAGAGACCATTTAGGGATGGTATATGACTATTTGCTATGCGTGATCTGGGAAATGAAATCTGGTCCACGAGCTTGACCACTCTTCCTTCGTGCGGAAAACACATTACTCTAAAGAGTGAGGAGACGATGGCTCCCATGCAATAAATATAGTCTCGTCCAAGGAGTAGGTTATAATCCAAGGGTCCTTGAACTACCATTACGTTCATTTGAACTGTCTTCCCTCTCAATGTTATGGGCACATTGGGAAGGATCCCTAAAGGTCGACTGGTTCCTTTATCAAAGCCTGTCAGATTTCTCATCTCAGGCAACAGCGATGGTGAAACAAGTGCTTTCCAAGCAATAGAGGAAAGGATACTCACAGAAGCCCCTTCATCGATGATGGTACCAGCCATGACCATTCTATATATTTGAACGATAATTCGGAATGGTATGCTTGCTGGTAAATGGGGTCTGCCTAGTTGATTCCAGTCGAAGGAGACAACTAGGTTGCTTGGAGGTGGGACCGAGTAGATGGCCGGGTATGGCTCTGACGAACTTCGCTCCTGCGGTAAGGGAATGGGTAGATTTCCCCCATGTTCGTCGGAGTCTGTGTTGATGAAGAGAATTTGGACGGTGTCATCCTTGTTCTCTTCAGTGATTGTATCATCCGAAGATAAAACCTCTGAAGGCAAGACCGGGTCAACTGCCGCCTCGACCTTTTGACTTTCGTCTGGTATGGATTCAGATGGTTTATCTTCGATGATAGGCGCTTCAGCCGACCACTTGAGCGGGCCAGCTGGATTCTCAACTAGCGACGGACTCGGCAAGAGTTTTTTATATCCAGGAGGGAGTCGTAACGGTGAAACCGAACGATCATCCAAAACTCTTTTTGCTTCGTCTAAGAAGGGACAACGGTGGACGGCATGATTGCCTTCACACAGTTTACAGGGAAATCTAGCTCTCCCTTTTTGTCCTGGGGCTTCACTTTCGCTAGTTGACGGTGTGCTTTCAACATGATCATCAGAGGTTGATGACACCGGATTGTGCAAACGAGGAGACCAGTCCCTTAGTATCCGAGGGATGCAAGGAAAATCTCTGTGAAAGTGGTCTCCTTTGCAAATGACACATGGCGATTTAGGCCTGGTCGGTGCAGTGTGTGGATTTTCGTTAGACGACACTCGTTTTCCCCCATTCGCCTTTGGCTCCTTCTTCTTCTTCTCTTTCTTCTTCTTCTCCTTCTTCTCCTTAGGAACTTGACTTTTGGTTTTACCAGCCCCATCAAGCAAAGAGGAAGGAGGAGAGGAAGAATTAGAGGAAGTAGAAGGTTGGTGGGCAACTCTGGACTCGTCTAATTGCTGATTCGATTGTTCAGGAATAGTGGTGTTCTGAACGACATTGGTTGAGAAGAGCCAGACTGGCAAGCCAATTGTCAGTCCTGGAAGCGACAATGTGGCCATATGGGGTGCACCAACATCTCCCCAAGAGGAGAAGGGACTAGGATTTCCACCAAGGGGAATTCCTTGGTTGGTAGACTCCATTTTCTCAACCTAAGATCAACGTAGGAAAAGGGTATGAATATTCCGTTTAAAATAAATTTTAAGACGCTTTGACACAACTTGTTTTTTCAGTTTTAAAGAGTCGAGAAAAAACAAAAGATGACTCTAGTCTCCTTCGATTTTTAATGAGCCTGAAGTGACAAGTGCTCAGATGGACCTTTTCCGTTAAGGAGTCTGAAAAGGAACAAAAGGGACTGCTCTGGAGGTCTAGGTAGAGGGAGTACCAAACCAATCGCAAAACTGCAGAACACTTTTTATGGTACGGCAGTCAATCTTCCCGAATGTTGTGTTCGGTGCATTGCGATCAGTAGGGCGGCCGACACGGCTTCCTATGGATAAAAGGTTTTAAGCCTATAGGGGTCTCCCAATATATACTCGACGGTACGTGGGAGCACAAGTCCGTACTGGCACTTATCGTCTCAAAGTGGAGGAATCACCCAACAATCAATGAGGACAACAGTTACCAGGCTTTACGACGCCGGAATACGTCTCTAGCCTAGACCTCTAAATGTTGTGCGTTAAGTTCCAAAGCATTGTTAGATTCATTCAATTTATTTTAAGTTGATCTTTCTTAGAAGTTTGCCTTTTTGGGATCACCACGAGATGTAGATGTAATTCCTAAAATGCAATCTAAAGATGATAAGCAAACTTTTATCTCTTTTCAGCAATGAAAATCCTAGCTACAAGGGAAAAGAAAGACGCAATCTTTTCTCAAAGAGCAAAGAGCACACTGTAAATGCACTTTTCCTAAATCAAGCCAAACAGACTATCAATATGCAAATGCACATATGCATGTATTTGTTTTCACTTTCTTAATATTGATGCCTAAAAAGAAAGTTGATGTACAAATCTGAATTTGCTTTCAAGCAACAAACACAAACAAGCTTCTTTTCGAAATCAAAAAGGTAGAGAAGATTACGACACTTTATGATTTTGAAATAAACACTCGTTTCGACACTAGAAAGTGACAAATTCAAACCAAAGGCAAAAGTAAAAGCATAATCAACTGTCAACAGCAAACAATCTTTCTCCTAAGATCAAAATCGACACTTGCGACGGATTTAAATCCAAGGATGACAGTATGACTATTCTACTCTTTCAATGGAAAACTGTAAATGATGTAACAAACACACAAAGAACATCTACAGTCTTTTTGTACAAAGGAGGCGGAATTAAGGCAAAGAAAAGGGGTTTTTAAACAGACACACACTGATTACAAGCTGCAAAAATCAGAGACAAAACTGAAAAAATGAAGCAAAGAACCTCAGCTGCACAGAGCTAGGCTGATCAGCGCATCTGTTACACAGAGAAACTGGATTGCAGCGCAGGTAGCCCTCTCGGGAACTGCGTTGAAATGCAGAATCTCTTCACAAAGCCTGCGCTGGGGCAGAAACGAGAATTCCTTCCGGGTTCTGGGTCACGGTTTACAGTTTAATCTATGGTTTTTGGCCGAGTAAAAGCAATCAGTAATGCACAATCAGAGGGTGGATTTAAAGGAGGTCTAAGAGCTATCACAAAGGGTAATCATATCATTTGTGAATCAGCTGTTCAAATCATAAACAAATCCAGTGAATGGATTGAAGTAGCAAGTGTCTACTTTGCATTTGATAATGGCAAATGCAGTTCGATTGCTACTTCTGTGTTTATGAAACAAACAACAAGAGAAACACAAACAAACTAACTAGACACAGTCCCCAGCGGAGTCACCATTTTGTTAACGGGAAAAGTGTCTACTCAGAACGCCCCTATCCCACTAAGGTGTGACAGTACCTTAGAAACAAACAGATAAAACTACTTTCGTATTCTTCTTTATGAACTATAAACGAAGAGACATAGGATGAACCAACCTGTGTCTTGCACTAGTCCTTTGATCCAATCTCTCTCCTCTTTGATAGCTTCCAGCTACCTGCTCCCTTACTTGCCCAGCTTCACCAAGTTCCTGCAAGATCACAGAAGAAGAAAACTACACAAAGACATGGATTTATATTCATAAATAGCTTAGGATCAAATTTAAGCTAAACATGCAAATATAACAAAACATCATTGATACACAAGCATGTAGGAGAAACTCAAATAGTTTTATTGATATAACAAGAAGGTCCAGGAGGAGTTACAACCGATGATTCCTGATCCAGCATCAGCCCCCCAGCAAAGGAATCCCCTCTTCACCTCCAACAAAGCATAAATCACCCAATACACTGATCTCTATCTCAAAACCAACAACAATTCTCTGCCATGTACAAAATTCCAGCCTCTGGATCTCTGGGATGAGGGATCCATATATAGATGTATGCAAAGAGGATGAGTCAGCTTATGATTTGACTAGTGGCTTCTCTCTGTCAGCTCTTGATTCCACTTGGAGATTGAGAGCCTCTTACTCATCCTTGGTCGAACTCAGTGAGGCAAGTGTCATTGGGGAAGATTCTGGAAGCTTCCATTGTCTGTCCACCTCGCAGAATGACACTGCCATTTGTCATTTCCCGCTCAGCGCACCCTGGTAGTGCATTTAGGTGTGTTGCAACGCACCTAGCTAGTGTACTTGGGTGCTATGCAACACAGCTAGCTAGCGGAGTAGTTGAAATGATCCTGATTTGACTGATTTTGAGCAGTTTCTGGTGGAGAACTTCTGGGAGAAGCTGTAATTGGTTGACCTTGTTCCTCTAGGGGTAGGAACAACACTTTTAGGGACTTAGGATCCCTTGGTTTATGGACATTTCATGCTTAGAGCTGTAAGGCACAAAAATGTCTATAACATTCCTAGAGTTAGAGAGAATGGTTTGTATAGGTTAAAGGAAAAGCATGTTGACAAGGAAAGAAGAAGTTTTCAAAGACTCATAAGGATTCAAGTTCTAGAGGGAGTTCGTCAATTCAAATAGAGAGTCAGCAACCCTAGAGGGGTGCATCATAAAAGAGAAGAAATGATAATTACATAATTGACACAAAGGAGCCATGGAATGGATTAAATGCCTATTAGGAAAAGAAGAAGTAGGAGGCTTATAGTAGCAAGCAAACTTCCAAGAAGGAATATGTTCTTACAATAGGGTTTCCTTCTATTATGAAAGATGAAACTTATGATGAATGTTGGAGAGTAATCGTGGAAGAGGATTGTGTTCTAGTGTGGGAAACAGAGAGACTTCCAAGGAATGGAAGTACCTCCCTCGCTAAGAGGGAGTGTTGAAATTGGGTAGCATCGGGAGGTACTCTCACATGCCCTTGGTGCTAGGCTTGTGAGAGAGAAATGCTCATAAACTTTGATTTTATTAGTGTATGGGCTTCGTACCCAATTTGTTGCATTTAAAACCAAAGTGAGTGGGCTTTGTACCCAAGGAGAGCATTTAGTATTCTAATTTAATGTTGAGTTTGGTGTTGGAGGTTTCTTGAAGCAAAAGTGATCTTCCAAATGGAACTATGGTCTAGGATATATAAGAATCCATTGGAGAGGCTTGAGAAGAAATTCATATGGACAAAGATGTAATGTATTTCTTCTTGAATGAGCTCTAAAATTTATTAAGGAAGTCACACACCTGCAACTAGGGTAGTTGGGTGTTCTTTTGGGGCATCTTTTTTATGGTAGAAAGGGCTTTTGATTTTGTTGTTTACAGGCGAGAGATGTTGAATTTGTAACTATGGTAAATCTTCATAATGTAATTTTGGTCACTTGATGCAATGATATTTATCATTGTAAAACATATTTATAAATTTTTGAGTCAAAGGAAAATTTATTTTGAGTCAAAGTCCCATTGTGACTTTTAAAAGATGTAAATTAAAATTTTTAAAATGCAATTTTTGGCTCCAAAATTGACTAGTCGGCTTCCCTCCAAGTCAAGTCATCCCTAGCCAAGAGACACATCCATTCAACTCAGACAAACCACTATGTAAATGCAACTCGAGCTCCTCATTTGGGAAAGTTGCATTCCTCTTTCAAGACAGTTTCTAGGCAAGTGATTGAAGTTGGACAAGAAGTACAAAGAAGGACAAAGAAGAAGGTCAAATTTTCTCTCTCATATCTCTCTCCAACAACTTGCATATGTGAAGGAATATCTCTCTCTATGATTCACAGTTTCTGGGGCAATTTTTGCATAGGGTCGAAATGTTTGGGTTACTTGGGCAATTGTTATAGGGCCAAAATTCTAACAAACTAGCTATTTCAAGAGGGATGGAATTATGGAAGTGCAAGATAAAGAGAAAAGTGTGGGATCAGTTTGGGTGACTTGACTTGGAGGAGAAGACCAGGTTTGACTGTAGGTCTAGGTATGTCTCTCATTGAACAAAACAAAAAAAAATCTCTATTAAAAAGGATGGTAAGTTTTTCCCCATAGTGGGTTTTCCAAGGGTAAATCTTGTCTCTCTTTTGTGCATCGTGATCTCTATTATTTTACTGTTCTTTATTGTTGAATTAATGAAGTATAATTTTTGAATGATATATGGAATAAATTAAAAGAAGATCTACATTAAAAGTAATTATCATAATTCTATAGATATTGTGTTAACCCTAATTGCACTAGAAAATCAACATGGTATCAGAGCTTTATTGATGGAAGAAAGGTACATTGAGATCATTTTTGCAAAAAAAACCCTAGATAGAACATTTTATTAAATTCCTCGTACATTGGCATCTTTGGCATCCTCCATGAAATCCAGAAAAAAATAAAATAAAATAAAATAATAATAATAATAATTAGAATTAAAACTAAGTAAAAAGATAAATAAATAAATAAATAAAAGATAAATAATAAATAAAATAAATAAATAAATAAATAATAAAAAATAAAAAATAAAAATAAAAAAACTAAAGGGAGCATCAAGCTCCAGATCTTGGAAAGTTAGAATAGATCCTATTCTTGCCAAGAACAAAGTGTTGGATGTTATGACAAGAAATACTATTGAACCAACTAATGCAACTGGAAAGGAGAAGTTCAAGAGGATGACATTACTACCATGATTATAATATTGGACTCTATTAGAGATTATCTCATTCCCTACATTGCAGAGCATGATACATCCAAGAATATGTATGGTGCCCTAATAAATCTCTACACTATCAAGAATGTTGGTAAGTCCATGAGTTTAAAGAATGAACTTTGAAATACAAATATGAATACTGATGATACTATGGCATCATACTTCATGAGGATTTCGCAAATAAGAGATCAAATTCAAGCTATTTTAAAATCAATTCATTGTGACTACAACACTTAATGGTCTCCCTAGATCATGGGATGAATTCATAGTAAGAATTAGCATTTGTAAAGAAGCTCTTCCATTGAAAAATTATGGACATCATGTGCTCAAGAAGCAAGATTGATGACTAGAGATCATCAAGATGAAGAAGTTCGAGACCTTGCAACTCGCTTCAAGAACAAGGGAAAGAAGTTTGGACCTCAACATAAGAAGTCAAGAAAATGATATTCTTCCTATAAGAAGAAGAAAGACTTATCAAATATACAATGCTATGGTTGTCAAAAGTATGGAAATTTCAAGTGATATTGTCCTAATATGGTTAACATGAAAAAAAATACTGAAACAACATTCTTTCTTACCAAAAGTTGACGAAGATGAAAAATCAAAGAAGTCCAAAGGTGAAAAATATTTCTTCTACTATTTTGCTTTAACAGGTTCCTTTACAGATGATGATGACATGTGGCTGGTAGATAGTGGAGCATCAAGACACATGACCGAAGAGCGTGGGAATATTTCAAGAATCACAGAGAATAATTTGTCTCAAAGGGTTGAATTGGGAGACAATAATAACTATGTAGTTAAAGGAGATGGAAAGGAAACCATTGAGGTGGAATTTGGTAATAACATTCATCTCAACAATGTCCTCTATGTACCATGTTTGAAAACAAATCTTTTCTTTGTTTCTTATTTAGAAGATAAAGGAGATAGGGTTGCTTTTGTGGATGGAAAAGTACTTGTGTGGTCAAAGGGATCTAGTATAGATGATGTTAGGGTTATTGGGATTCGTGATGGAAGACTATATATACTTGTGAGTCGACTAGATCAAGCGTTAGTACATGAAAAAATAAATCCAACTGAGTTATGGCATCGAAGATATGGACATATTCATTTTAGAGCATTGCCTGAATTAAGTAAAATAGTGTCAAGGGTTCCTAAACTAAAAATATAGAAAGATGGTGTATGAAAAGGTTGTGCTCTTGGGAGGAACATTAATAAACCATTTCCAAACACTGACAACAGATATAAGGAAGTTTTGGACTTGATTCATTATGATGTATGTTGTCTAGTGCCTGTAAAATCGCTTGGTGGTTTGTTGTACTATGTGAAATTCATCGATGACTTCTCCAGTAAGACATGGATATATCTCTTACAGACAAAATGAAAGGTATTCAACAAGTTCCATCAATAATATGTCACTAACTGAGGAAACATTCATGCTATTAAAGTTTCATGAATTCAACGTTGAAGTGGAAAAATTGATAGGAGAAAATATCAAGATACTGAGATTTGAAAATGGAGGAGAATACACCTGAAAGAAGCTTGTTTCTTTCTGCAAGTAGGCTTAGATTAAGAGGGAGCTAATTGTTCCCTATAATCCACAACATAATGGTGTAGTAGAATGAAAGAACAGATCCATTGAAGAATATGTCAAGGGCATGATGCATGATTTGAACTTACCATTGTTTTTATGGGGTGAATCATCACGGATGGTTGTGTACATTCAAAATCGAAGTCCTCATAAAGTTTTGGAAGGTATGACTCATGAAGAAGCCCTCTCTAAAAGGAATCCAGAGGTCAAGCACATAAGAATCTTTGGTTTTAATGTATATATTCATGTTCCTAATGATAAGAGAAACAAGCCTAAGCCTTCAGAAAAGAAAGGAATATATTTTTGGATATAGTAAATCTTAAAAATCCTACAGAATATACATTCTAGAGTAGCGACAGATCGACGTCAACATAGGTGTCATCTTTGATGAGAAAGTGGTGTATTAGAGGCCTAAGGAAGTCTCTATAGATTCCTTGGAAGAAGTAAAGCAAGAGGCCTCACAATATAGAACATCCAAGTTCTCCAGAATGTATCGGAAGGCCAGAAGGGCCTCAAGATCCAACAAAACTAGTTATAGTCCCAGAGACCGAGAAGAGACCAATATGGCTTAGATCCAAATTGTGAAATTTACTTGAATTGAAGTAACTGGAATTTATTCTTCTAAATCATTAGTAGTTTATTATTTTTCTGATTAATACCAAATAAATGACATTGTAATTCTTCACAAATAAATTCTATGAAGCTAAATAAACTTTTGGAAATGATAAAATCGATGCACACACACACAATAATTTTTGGACAATACTCCTCGAAAAACCCTGAAGGGAAAAAGAGTGCAGAAAATGAGGGTTTATTTTATTATTATGCACCAGTAAAAATCTAAGTACGATAATCTTGCCTTCCTGGCAATCCTATGACAAATCTATTGACAAAAAAAATTAGAGAATTTTTCTCCCTTCTGCTAGTAATCTCGGCCTCCCTCTGACTTGCTCGAACCCCACAAAGAAAACACAACCTCCAGGAATTTCACACTTCCTGGCTTGGGAATTTTGCATTTCCTGCAATCTAGCTCCAGATGAGTCATCCTACCTCCCTCTACCTCTATAAATAAGTCTCTCTACCTTTTGATTGATCTTCTGGCCTCCAACAACTGAATTGACCTCCTTTGTGGCACTTTGAACTGTGTTTTCGGCTACTCGCACTGGCTATGCAGCCCTCTCTACAAAAATAATTGGCCTCCCTGCTACTACTAGTATGCTACTAAGAACCTCTACTAGAAAACCCTTATATTTCTCTCTCAATCACTGATTCTTTACTTCTGTGACTCGAACTCCTCTTCCTGTTGAATATATGCAACTAGATAGCTTGATTTTCTAAGGAAATTTATCTCCCTATGTCTTACAATTGTCTCTTAATGTGTTTATCTCCATCCCATCGATCTTCTCTTATAATATCTCATTGAATCACCAAATCCCATGATTAAATCATTATTAACGGATAATATCATCTTAGACCCTATATATGTCAGTATCTAGAGCTTTCTCAATATTTCTCAATTAATTGTTGTTACTTAATCAATTTTCCTATGTTAGACATGAATTTTTCAATTATTGATCAATTAACTTAATTGAGTGATTTATAGGTGTTTTCTCCCAAAAAAATTTATGTGTTTTGGAGATCTTGTGTTCCTTAGCCTCTCTGACACAAAACAAGAATATAACACTTGTTGATGCTACTAGAAAAAACTAACACACATTGGAGGAAGTGAAAGGACATGCAGCTCCTGATGGCACATCTAGAGAAGTAAAGACACCTAAGAGGTTCTTTAGCTATGCAGCTCTCATGACAAAACCCATTGATGAAGAAACTTCCACATATGAAGAAGCAATGGATGAGGAATTCCAATCAATCATGAAGAATGATGTCTGTGAGATTGTGCCAAGGCCTGAAGGGAAGTTAATAGCGACTTCCAAGTATATATCTAAGATTAAACATGTTTCATATGGGATTATTGACAAATACAAGGCACGATTCGTGGATAGAGGATTCTCCCAGAAAGAGGGAGAAGACTATGATGAGACTTTTCTCATGTTGCAACGTACACCTCCATTAGATCCATCATTTCACTTATTGCTTCTATGGGATGGGAACTTCCCCAGATGGATGTAAAGATTGCCTTCCTCAATGGATTAATTGAGGAATAGGTGTACATAGAGAAACCTCAATGATTTGAGGTATATGGAAAGGAGTCTTGTGTTTGTAGGTTGAAGAAAGTCTTATACGGACTCAAGCAAGCTCAAATAGCTTGGTATGCTCATATTGAAAACTATGTAACGAGACTGGGATTTACCAAGAGTGAAGTTGATACAAACATTTACTTTAAGGTTTTAAATAATTCACCCGTGATCTTATTATTATATGTTGACGACTTGTTCCTGACAGGTGCCAAGCCTCTTATAATTCAATGTAAGAAGTAGTTGGATTCTGAATTTGACATGATGGATCTTGGGTTGATGCACTATTACTTGGGATTATAAGTATGGAAAAAACCAGGTGATTATTCCTTGGCCAAGGAAAGTACATGTTAGAGATCCTTTAGGCATTCAGTATGTCGGATTATAGATCCATGGAGACTCCCAGTGTGGCTAACTTGAAGAAGTTAAGAGGATTTGATTCCAATTTGGTAGATCCATCTATGTACCGGTGGCTAATTGGTATATTTATATATTTCGTTAGCACCAAGTTGGACATCTGCTTTTTTGTGAACACCTTGAGCCATTTTCAGGTAGAACCAATACATGAGCATTAGATTGTAGTGAAGCACATATTGAGACATTTGTGTGGTATAGTAAATTATGCCTTGAGGTATGTTGCAAACAAGTATGTACAACTTCAAGGATATTCTGACATTGATTGGGCAAGAAGTGTTGAATACAAGAAGAGTACCTCGAGAGTATGCTTTAGTTTCAGATTCACTATGATATCATGGATGAGCAAGAAGCAAAGGTCGATCACACTCATCATTGTTGAAGCAAAGTGAATCGCAACCAATGAGGCTTGTACCAAACCAGCATGGCTCTAGAAGTTGTTTGCAGGCATTAGAGAAATTTTGAGGTCTAAAATGGGCCTCCTAAGGAATATTATAAAATAATAATGGAAATAATAAAATAAGATTAGATTACATCATCAAATTTTAGAGGGAAAAAAGAAAAAACTACTTTTTCAACTCATATTTTCAACTTATATCCCTACGATTTTCCTCAAATTTTGAGGGGGAGAACTTGTTGGATGAATAATTTAATTCCTCATCCAATGAGTACCCATGTTGCATACTTTTGATGGACCCCACTACACAAAAAATGAGAAATAAATGAAAAAATGTGATTGCAATCACATCTTTCATGTAGTGATGTCCATTGAAATTATGCAACATGAGTACTCCTTGGATGAGGAATTAATTTTTGCATTCAACAAGTGCTCCATCTCGAAATTTGATTGAAACCATAGGGAGATAAGTTTAAAATACAAGTTGAAAAAGTAGTTTTACTATTTTCTTATTTTTTAATATTTTTACTGTTTTTACTCCAAAAATGGTGAATCATCCCCCATGGTTGAAAAAAATGTCTTGAATCCTATTGGTTCTTATAAAGTTTATTTTGGTTTTACATTTTTGTTTTGAGACCCATTTTAGACCTCAAAATTTCTCTAATGATTGTTCAACCAAGAGTTAGAACCGACAATTAGACACTATGATAATTAAAGTTGTGTGAAGCTTTCAGTGATCCAGGTGGAACTTCAGATACGATGCCATGGAAACTCTAAAATCAAAGTGATCAGAATGAAGTTAACTCAAGACCAAAATGTAGATCTCGTTGTTCTAATTCCAACGGCGCAAACGATACTTCAATCCTAGTCTGAATGATGACATTATTGCAAAAACAAGGGTTCTTCAATCCTTAAGAAAAAGAGGAATTTCCTTTAGAAATGGATCTTAAAGCCTTAAAGGAAAATCACAATCAGAGGTCGCATGAGGGCAGACTTAAGCATTGGACCATGGAACCCTGGATCGTTGATCTTCGATCAGATCAGATCGACGGATTGGAGGTCATCACAATTGGCATATATATATATATATATATATATATATATATATATATATATATATATATATATATATATATATATATATATATATATATATATATATAGATATATATATATATATATATATATATATATATATATATATATATATATATATATATCAGCGAATGGACACTTCGATCGGCGATTAATCGGGTCGCCGGAACCTCCAACAGACACCTGGGGCGATATATGTGCGGGACGCCGACACCCATATTGGCGATCGGTGATCGACGATCGATCTTTCCTGAGGACTTGACCAGGGACACAACGAAACGCCGATCTGCAACCTCGGCGCGGACCCGATACTGACTATAAGCCCGATTTAATAATATTTGAGGTCTGGGCATATGGCTTTTGGGCAGATTTGTAGTGTTTTTTGAGATTTTTGAAGTTTTTTTGTTCAACGATAAAAAGACCATTTTGAGCAGTGGTTACACCGGCCACTCTACCAACCTCCATTATTAACCAGACAACCCCGATTTGAATGGGGTTCTATCCAGAGAACCCATTATAAAACACAGTCAATAGAAGAGCATGGGGAGGCATCTTTATGGGGGAAACACACTATTTCGTAGAGGCCGAGAGCATCTATTGAATTGTTTTGGATAGTTACATGACTCCAGCCTTCTTCTATTGCTACGGGAAGCTTTGGTGCTGCACACCACTCCATCTCCGGCATTCATTTCATAGCCATCAGGCGGATTGGAGGTATAAGCGTCTTTATGGATAGATTGATGATTGTAACTCTGTTTATTCATGCCATTTAATAAGAAAGGCCTCCCCATTGTTGAGTTGGGCCCAAAGATGTAGTCCAATTTGGATGAACTCCATTATCGAGCCTTGGTGTCTTCTTTTTGTGCCTTTTTATGTGTTTTCTTCTTCTTTTCATATGTGCACCTTTATGTGTTAAGCTGCAATTTTGTATGAAATTCTTTTCTATGCATCTATAAGCGAAAACATCTTGGATCAAGTGGTATCAGAGAAGGGCCTTTTAGATGTGAATTGCATGTTTGTATGCTAACAAGAGGCAGGCTTCAAAGAGGCAAAGGGAATCTAGAACCTTTCGATCCAAAGGCCAGGTGTGCACCTCAAAGAAGAAACATGGCTAAAGAGGAAGCTCGTATTGAAGAGGAGAGCAATTTCAGAAAGACTTTCTACTCAATGGCAGAAAATATCAGTCAGCTAGTTATAAGACTGGAAAAAGCTGAAGAGAGGAATCCATAAGGACAAGGTTCAACACATGGGAATGATGGAGAAGAACCCCCTCCTTCTCCTTCTGGTGGTGAACATTCTTCTTCCCCACACCACCATAATCAGAGAAATCCAAAGGATGCATCTAAGAAACCTTTTTTTAAATTAGATGTTAAATTTGATCTTCCTGTGTTTAATGGTGAAAGTATTGCAGAAAAGCTTAACAATTGGATTAGGCAGATTGAGGTTTATTGCAGGAATCAACAAATCATAGAGGATGAGGCGAAAATCTAGCTGGCCTCTCTATGGCTGGGTAGCACAGCTCTTGTTTGGTGGGAGAGTAAATTGCAGAGCAGAAAAAATGTGGGTAAGCTCTTTTCCTCATGGTCTGATTTTACTTCTGCATTAAGGGAACAATTTTATCCCTTAGGATACAAACAGAAAGCTTTGATGAATTGGCAATATTTAAGGCAAGGCAAAGGGCAGGATGTTCAGATTTTTACAAAATAATTTAGGAAGCAAGCACTGAATTTGGGTATTGCACTAGATACACCTAAAGTTTTAACTAAGTATATTGGCTCACTGCATAGTTATATTTGACATTCATTATTGTTGTTTGAACCAACCACTATTGACGCAGCTAGTGTGAAAGCAATTCATATTGAAAACAGGGGCAAGAATGAAAGAGAGGACCAATCCAGAAAGCCACCGTTCAAACCTCTGAATGGAAAATCCAAAGTGAAATGGAAAATGAAAGAGAAGAAAACAGCAACAGCCAAAGAGGGAGAGCAGCTTTATTGTAATCATTGCAAGAAACAAGGCCACGATGATGATCACTATTGGAAGCAGCACCCAGAAAAGCGTCCAAAAAAGTATGGAGGAAAAGGGAAGCAGAAAACAGTTGTAGCAACACAGCAAGACCTTGGATCAGATTCAGGAGATGAAGCACTGGTCATAGAAATGGGAACAAAATGTTATGAAACCAGCTCAAGAAAAGATAGAAAAGATAGATCAACGCCTTAGAATTTAGCCTCTTCGAGGGGGCAACCTCCTTTACATTACATAAATGAACAATTCTTGGATGATTCAAATGACAAAACCTCCTTTCTATATATAGGAGTCTAAGGAGTCACAATATAATCCAGCCGACCTAACAATAATAATATAAAGCCACAAAAATAACAATACAGGGATTCTATGGGGCACAGAAATAACAATATGGGGGTAATAGGGGCACAACAATATAAATAAGGGGTATAACTACAATAGTAATGGAGTAATCACTAGTATTATAGGGACCCAACATGCCCCTCTCCTTCAAAAAAGTGTTGTCCTCAATGCTTGAGTAATTCTGGATACTTCTGCATAAAATTCTCATCCTCCCATGTGGAATCTTCAGCGGATAAGTTCTTCCACTTGATAAGATACTCTGAAATTGATCGATTTCGTAGCTGTCGAGTTCTTGTTTCTGTGATTGCTTCTGGTTCCAATATAATTTTTCCTTCCTCGTCAAGTTCTGGCAATATTGTTTGAACTGGGAGCTTGTCGCCTATAACCTTCTTTAAACATGAAACATGGAAAACTGGGTGCAATCGAGAAGCTGCAGGAAGCTCCAATTTGTATGCCATAGTACCAATCTTTTGCAACACCTTGTACGAACCATAATACTTTGGTGATAATTTATTATCCTTCTTAGCTTGCTTTAGGGACATTTTCTTATATGGTTGTAGCCGTAGGAATACCCAATCACCTACATCAAAACTTCTTTCACTGCGATGTTGATGTTGTTTCATTCTATTTTGTGCCAACACGAGGTTATCCTTTAAGAGTTGGAGGACTTGTTGTTGATGTTCGATGTGATGTTCCACTGCCTGAACCTTAGAATTTTCTCTTAAATATGATGTGATGGATGGTGGTTGATACCCATAAAGTGCCATAAATGGGGTCATTTTTGTTGTTGTATGGAAGGAAGTGTTATACCACCATTCAGCCAGAGGCAACCATTTGACCCATTGTGTCTGTTTATCAGATACAAAGCAACGAAGATATCCTTCCAAACATTTGTTTACTATCTCAGTTTGCCCATCAGATTGAGGATGATAAGATGAGCTATGAGCTAACTGAGTACCAAGACAAGAAAATAATTCTGTCCAAAAATTTCCAGTGAAAATGGGATCTCTGTCACTTACAATAATCTTTGGGTTTCCATGTAGCTTTTGAATTGTTTCCATAAATGCAGTAGAAACTGTACTGGCTTTAAATGGATGTGATAATGCACAAAAGTGTGCATACTTGGTAAGTCTGTCAACTACCACCATGATGACACTCTTTCCCTCAGACTTGGGTAAACCTGTGATAAAATCCATTGAAACCTCCTCCCAACGTTGGCTTGGAATGGATAAAGGTTGTAATAGACCCGGTGTCTTAATTGTTTCAACTTTATTTTGTTGGCAAACCAAACATTCCGCCACAAACTTTTGAATATCTGATTTAAGGCCATCCCAAAAAAATTCCTTCTTAACCCTGTGGTAAGTTTTTAAAAATCCTGAGTGCCCTCCTAAGGGAGAAGTGTGCAATTCCATAAGAATCTTTTGTTTTAGCTGGGAATTCTTACAGAGGTATAAGCGATCTTTGTACCATAACGAATCATTTTTCCAGCTAAATGTATCAGAAGTACTGGAATCTTGTTGTAGCTTTCGAATAAGTGCCCACACTTCTTCGTCATTCTTCCATTCCTCCCTTGCTTCGTTTATCCAATCTGGTTGGATAATAGAAATGGCACACAACAATGCTTCCACATCCTCATCCTTTCTTGAGAGTGCATCTGCCACCACATTTTGCTTCCCTTTTTTGTAGATGATTTCAAAGTCATAACCCAACATCTTTGTGACCCACTTTTGTTGCTCTTCAGAGGATAATCTTTGTTCTAAAAAGTATTTAAGGCTATCATGATCCGTTTTTACCTTGAAGTGTCTTCCCATTAGGTAGGGTCGCCATTTCTTAAGTGCATGGAGTATTGCCAACATTTCCTTCTCATAAATAGCTTTGCTTAAAAACTTTCCCTTGATTGGACGACTTTCAAAAGCAATGGGTCTTTCATCTTGCATTAGAACAACACCAATTCCATTTCCTGAAGCATCACATTCCACAATAAAGGTTTTTGTGAAGTCCGGTGTAGCTAAGACCGGTGCTTGGCACATTGCCTCTTTAAGATGTTCAAAGGCCTTTGTTGCTTCTGGAGTCCATGAAAATGAATCTTTCTTCAATAATGTTGTTAGAGGTGCTGCTATTCTCCCATAATTCTTAACAAACTTGCGATAATACCCTGTCAACCCAAGAAATCCTCGCAGATGCTTTATGGATGTGGGGATTTTCCATTCCTTAATGGCTTTAATTTTGCTAGGGTCTACCTTAACTCCTTCATGAGATACAATATGACCCAAATATTCCACCTCCTGGACTCCAAAGAAACATTTGGATCTTTTTGCATATAATTGTTTCTCCTCCAATAGTTGTAGCACCCTGTCAACATGTTCAACATGATCCTTCCAAGACTTGTTGTAGATTAGTATATCATCAAAAAATACTAACACAAATTTTCTAAGGAATGGTTTGAAAATTGAATTCATCAAACCTTGAAATGTTGAAGGTGCATTGGTAAGGCCAAAAGGCATGACCAAAAATTCATAATGACCCTCATGAGTTCTAAATGCTGTTTTCGGAATGTCTTCAATCTTCATTCTGATTTGATGATATCCCGAACGAAGATCCAACTTGGTGAAGTAAATTGATCCATGCAATTCATCCAGTAATTCATCAATGACAGGAATGGGGAACTTATCTTTAATAGTGAGCTTGTTGAGCTCCCTATAATCCGGACACATGCGCCATGATCCATCCTTCTTGTGCACCAATACTACTGGAGCTGAGAAAGAACTTTGACTCGGTTGAATTATACCAGCCTCTAGCATTTCTGCAACCATACGTTCAATTTCACTTTTTTGGACATAGGGATATCTGTACGGCCTGATGTTTGGAGGAACACTTCCTGGAATCAGATGAATAGCATGATCATGATCACGCATAGGTGGGAGACCTTTGGGAGTCTCAAATACCTTGGAATGATTGTCCAGGACTTTTTGGAGATCTGGAGAAATAGATGATTCCAATGTGGAAACATCTAGCGAACATAATTGTGCAATTACACCTCTTTGCTCCTTTTTTAGAAGCTTTGTCATGCCATTAGAGCTGATTATCTTTCCTGGTTTCCCTGCAATACCCCTTAATTCAACTTCCTTTCCTTCCGTAGAAAATTTCATGAAAAGTTCTTGAAAATTAAAAGCTATTGTACCCAAGGATTGTAGCCATTGGACTCCTAGTACAACATCAGCACCTCCCATTGGAATGGAAAGCATTGGGCTAGTCAATACATATTCTCCCATGGATAGCTTGATATTATGGCACTTTCCAGAGCAATTTATTGTTCCTCCATTTGCAATCATCACTTGACACTCTGGTGCTGGATATAGGAAGCAATTCAATTCTTTTGCTACCCTACAATGAATAAAATTGTGGGTGCTTCCTGAATCAATCAACACTATTACCTTTTTCTTCTTGATTTGTCCTTCTATCTTGATGGTTTGAGGAGTGGTAATTCCCGCCAATGCATTACAAGATATGGTCGGATTTATTTGTTCTTCATCTAGGCTTTGTTCCTGGAATATATCCTCTTCTTTTGACCTTTCTTGCTCCTTTTCTTCTTCCTCTTCACAATCTATGTAGAATAATTTCTTCTCAGCACACTTATGACCTTTTGTGTATTTGCTATCACAATTGTAACAAAGCCCTTTTGCTCTTTTTTCTTCCAATTGTTGTGGTGTCAACCTTGTAGGTTGTGGAAGACTAGGGGCAACAACACTTCCGTCTTTATAGTTGTGAGTGGTATGCTTCCTAGTTGCCATAATTTTGCTTTCCATTTTTCTTGCTAACCTGAATGCCTTCTCTAATGAATCAGGTTCCCAAAGGCGAACATCATGTTGGATATTATCCTTTAAAGACCCTATGAACACATCAATCCTATGCTCCTCTGGAATATCTTTTACCCTTATGTTCAATTTTTGGAACTCCTCAATGTGCTCCATTATTGAACCCTTTTGTTTGAGACTTATCAATTGGCTAAAAAAAGTGTTGCTTTTTGTATCCTCATAATGTGCTATCAATTCTTCCGTAAAAATTGCCCAAGTGATAAATTGTTTACGAGAACAAAGCCATTGATACCATACAAACTGATTTGGTTCCAAATATACAGTTGCCATACGTACCTTTTGTGCGTTTTGCACATTATTGAGATCGAAGAATTGCTCCATCTGTAATATCCATGTGGCGGGATCCTTGCCATCAAACTTCCTCATATCGATTTTTGGAATATGGTGATTCTTCGATCCAACATTAGCGTCTATGGAATCATGATTAACATTTTTTTGTTCTCATCATGAGTTTCCTTTACTACCTTTTCACCATTAGTAAGTATTTCTTGTAGAAAATTTGTCAAATCTGTCTTCAAATCTGCCATGCCTGTCTTCAAATTTGTGTTCAAATCTATCTTCAAATTGTCCATCTTAGCTTCCACGCCATTTATCTTAGCTTCCATGCCATTTATCTTAGCATCTGTTAACTTTTGTGAGCGTGACATTTGTTGCACTTGTTCTTGTAATTTTGATATATCATGTAGCATTTCTTCCTCTTCTTCATGAGTCATGCTAGAGCTTTCAGGTTCCTTACTAGGTGTTTGCATTTTCTTTCCTCGGGGCATCAGTTACCGATAATAATGCTCTACTATGCCCTTTGAATTCCTTCAAAATAAATTTTCAAACCAAGCTTAAGCAAAAATTTAAAAAAATCTACACACCTTTTTTCACTTTGTAGGAGCTCGATATTGCCTCTGATGTATCTCTGTACTTTCCAATCATCTAGTTCTGAATTTTTGACCTATAGTAGATCTCTATGTCCTCTTTCCAATGCCACCAGTCTGATCCAAATTGGATTCTCCAAGAAAGAGTTATGCACAATCTCCCAAGATGACCTGATTATAGACCTTTCCAGAAGAACGAACTTGTATGAAGTGCCACGTGTACAATTTTCGATATTTGGTTCTGAAAAATATATACAAGAAACTACAGTACGTCCTCTTTCTGTACCTTCTTATGAAATTTCAATCTGATTCCCAGAGAAAAAGTTATGACAATTTTCCTTAGGTCACCTGTTTTGAATGTAATTCAGGAGTCTGCAAAAAGACCAACTTCCTCAGATCATATCTCCGAAAATATCACGCGAAAAGCTCTGAAATTCGGACCCAAGCTTCAGCGTGATTTCTTCTCAAATGGGTTTTTTTTGCGACTTCTGAAACATCAAAAAAAAAAAATTATAGTGAAAATTCCACGATGACCTGTTTGGAGCAGCGAAACCCTAGAATCCAAAGCTCTGATACCAAATGTTATGAAACCAGCTCAAGAAAAGATAGAAAAGATAGATCAACGCCTTAGAATTCAGCCTCTTCGAGGGGGCAACCTCCTTTACATTACATAAATGAACAATTCTTGGATGATTCAAATGACAAAACCTCCTTTCTATATATAGGAGTCTAAGGAGTCACAATATAATCCAACCGACCTAACAATAATAATATAAAGCCACAAAAATAACAATAGAGGGATTCTATGGGGCACATAAATAACAATATGGGGGTAATAGGGGCACAACAATATAAATAAGGGGTATAGCTATAATAGTAATGGGGTAATCACTAGTATTATAGGGACCGAACACAAAAGGTACCTTTACACCTCCTGTTGATTCTAAATCACAAGGAAGCACCAGTTCTGTAGATGAGTCCATTTCAAATGATAGGAAAAGGATTGAATTATTTCATATCAGAGTAGTAGTAAACCATACCCAAGTAGAAGCTCTGTTTGATATGGGGTCCCAAGAAAATTTAATTATAGAATCTTTGGTAAAGAAGTTAGGCTTAAAACCAAAACCGCAACCAAAGCCTTACCCGCTGGGATGGATACATGATAAAGCTAAATTGAATGTAACCCAGTAGTGCAAGGTAAAATTTTTGGTTGCTTCTAAGCTGGTAGATGAAGTAGATATGGATGTTATACCGTTGGACATTTGTGGCATGGTATTGGGGAGCCCCTACCTGTATGACAGAAAAGCTGTCTTTTTCCACCATGAAAATAAATACCACATCACTAAGGATGGGATAGAGTACATAGTGCGGGCTTATCAGAAAAAAATTAGCGCCAACCTCATAAGCACTTGGTAGATGAAACGGCTAGTGGACTCCAGCAAGGCATGCATGCTTATGGTCGTCAAGGAAAAGGAGGCCGAATTCGCAGATGCGTTCCAAGGCTGCGATGGTAAGCATAAACAAGAATTGATGGAGTTAATTGCTGATTATAATGCATTGTTTCAAGAGCTGCGGGGACTACCTCCACAGAGGGAGATCCAACACGAGATCCACCTATTACATGACGCTCCTTTATCAAATATCGGCATGTACAGAATGTCAGCAATCGAAATGGAGGAGACCAAGCATCAAGTGCAGGAATTGTTGGACCAAGGTGTGATTAGGCCGAGCTCCTCTCCATGCTGGTCGTCGATTGTTCTAGTGCAAAAGAAGGATGGCAGCTGGAGGATGTGTGTGGAATACTGCGTGCCCAACAAAATATCAATAAAAAATCGCTATCCCCTCCCATGCATAGATGATTTATTGGATCAATTAAAAAATGTTGTATATTTCACAAAATTGGATATGCACAGTGGTTATCACCAAGTCTGAATTGCAGAGCAGGACGTGTGGAAAATCACTTTCAAAACTAAGCAGGGGTTGTTCAAATGGATAGTAATGCCATTCGTGCTTTGCAATGCTCCAGCCACCTTTATGCGGGTTATGAATCATATATTTCAGCCTTTCATTGATGAGTTTGTTCTCGTATATTTAGATGATATACTAGTTTTCAGCAAGAGTTGGTTTCAACATATGAGTCATGTAAAGAAAGTGCTTGATGTGCTGAAGAAAGAAAAACTCTTTGTAAAATTATCAAAGTGTGAGTTCGGGAAAACCTCTTTGGGTTACCTAGGTCATATTGTTGTTCATGGTTAGTTAAAAATTGATCCCGCTAAGTTTGAAGAAATTGTAAATTGGCCTAAGCCTACTAGTGTAACTGAGGTCCGTAGCTTTCTAGGTGTATTCCAGTATTGGAGAAGATTTATTGCTAATTTCTCTATTATTGCAGCACCTTTGCACACATTGACAAGTGTGAAATAGGTCTTCCAATGGGGAGGAAGACAACAAAAGCCCTTCGAAACATTGATGGAGAAAATCAGCACCACTCCAGTCTTAGCCTTACCCGATCTCCAATAGCCATTTGAGATTGAAACCGATGCCAGTGGTTATGCCATGGGAATTGTACTGATGCAGTAAAAGAAGCCAATTTGTTACCATTTTGAGAAATTTTCTCAAGTTGTGATAAACTATCCCACCTATGACAAGGAGCTTTATGCCTTGGTGCAGAGTGTGAAAAGGTGGAAACGCTACCTGGTCAGAAAGGAGACCATCATCCATATAGATCATCAGCCCTTGCAGTACCTTTAGTCACAAACCAAGTTGCAGCAAACTCGTCATTTCAAGTAGAAGGGCTTTCTTCAAAAGTTTCATCTGGTAATAAAGTATAAGAAGGGCACTAGCAATAAAGAGGTCGATATGCTATCTTGCCCTCCTATTTCTGCTTATGTTATTTTGCATAATGCTTCGTTGCCTTTTGAAAGTTATGCTGAACAATATGCTAACGATGATGACTTTAAGGAGGTTTATGCAAAACTAACCCATGGTTCACAGGTGGACAACTATCACTTGCAGGGGAAATTGTTGTATCACCTTGGTAAATTGTGTATTCCCATAGGAGAAAGAGTGCATGTAATTCGAGAGGCCCACACCTCTCTTGTGGCTGGACACTTTGGTGTCAAAAACACTTTATGTCATGTACAAAGATTTTTTTTTTGGCCTCATATGAAAAACATTGTGACTCGCTATGTAAAGGGTTGTATGATGTGTTATGTTTCAAAGCCCTCTAATAGAAAACTTGGTCTCTACACACCACTCCCTATTCCAATTCGTCCATGGGAAAGTGTGTCAATGGACTTTGTAGGAGGTCTACCTTTGTCTAAGAAGGGTCATGACTATTTGTATGTCTTCATTGACCGGTTTAGAAAAATGTGTATTCTTATGCCTTGTAAAAAGCAGATTACTGCATAACATACTGCTTCTCTTTTCTGTCAGTATGTTTGGGTCCAATTTGGATTACCCACATCAATTGTGTTGGATCGAGACTCTTGCTTCCTTGGGGAGTTTTGGACCAGCTTGTGGAGGATGATGGATACCAAACTGAAAAGAAGCATGAAATTTCACCCATAGACCGACGAGAAAACAGAGGTTGTTAACCATACTGTGGTACACCTATTATGAGGCTATTGTGGGAAACATCCCAAGTTGTGGGATGAACATCTCCCCTATATACAACATTCCTACAACCGAGCAGTGCATTCATCAATGCAGCGTTCACCATTCGAGACATGCTTTGGTTACCTGCCAAAGGACCCTTTATACATGGTATTTGGAAGGGAAGATGGCTCCAGTGGACGTAATGATAAAGACAAAGCTCAACAGTTCATTCAGTGAATCCAAATGATTCACCAAGTAGTGCAAGAGTAGTTGGAAAAGAGTCAAGCCTGTTAAAAGGCTCGACATGATAAACACCAGGTCGACCATCAATTCCAAGTGGGTGAAAAGGTGTGGTTCCACATCAACAAAGACAGGATGGAGGGGGAAGGAAAGAAGTTGTGGCCAATTTGGTATGGACCACTCACCATATTGGAGAATATTGGGAACAATTCCTTTCGTCTTGACTTAACAGTATATATGCAGATGTACTCAGTAGTGAATGTGGAGAACCTGAAGCTTTATGAACCTCCTTTGATCATGGACACTGATGAGGTGGTCACAGTTCCTACCATCGATGATTTTGCACCAGAATATCTCGATGAGTTGCCCAAAGACATCATCCTCGACAGAAGAACCAGGAATTCACGACGAGGAGATATAGAATACCTTCAAGTTGGATTCAAGGGAATGCATCCCAGCAAGGCCAGATGGATGGAGAAAGAGAAAGTGAGGGCACAGTACCCTCACTTGCCAATTGACTAATGAAAAGCTTTTGGCAACCCAAAAGCTCCTTAATGGGGAGGATTGATCTAGGTGGATCTTCAGATATGATGGCATGGAAACTTAGAAATCAAAGTGATCAGAATGAATTCAACTCAAGACCATAATGTAGATCTCATCGTTTTGATTCCAACGGCACAAACGGTACTTCAATCCGAGTCTGGATGATGACATTATTGCAAAAAGAAGGGTTCTTCAATCCTTAAGAAAAAGAGGAATTTCCTTTATAAATGGGTCTTAAAGCCTTAAAGGAAAATCGCAATCAGAGGTCGCATGAGGGCGGACTTAAGCATTGGACCATGGAACCCCCGATCATCGATCTCCAATCAGATCGGATCGTCAGATCGGAGGTCATCGCAATCGGCAGTTATATATATATATATATTGGCAAATGGACACTGCGATCGGTGATTAATTAGATCAACGAAACCTCCAAAAGACACCCCGGGCGATATATGTGCATGATGTTGATGCCGATATCAGCGATTGGTGATTGACGGTCAGTCTTTCTCGAGGACTTGACCAGGGACACAGCGAAACGCCGATCCGCGACCTAAGCGTGAACCCAATACCGACTATAAGCCCGATTTAATAATATTTGAGGTCCGGGCATATGGTTTTTGGGCGGATTTGCAGTGTTTTTTGAGATTTTTGAAGCTTTTTCGTTCAACGATAAAAATACCATTTTGAGCGGCGATTGCACCTGCCACTCTACCAACCTCCATTATTAATCAGACAACCCTAATTTGAATGGGGTTCTATCCAGAGAACCCATTATAAAACACAGTTGATGGAAGAGCATGGGGAGGCATCTTTATGGGGGTAGCACGCTATTTCGTAGAGGCCGAGAGCATCTATTGAACTGTTTTGAACGTTACGCAACTCCAGCCTTCTTCTATTGCTGTGGGAAGCTTTGGTGTTACACACCACTCCATCTCCGGCATTCATTTCATAGCCATCAGGCGAATTGGAGGTATAACCCTCTTTATGGACAGATTGATGATTGTAATCCTGTTTATTCATTCCATTTAATAAGAAAGGCCTCCCCATTGTTGAGTTGGGCCCGGAGATGTAATCCAAATTGGATGAGCTCTATTATCAAGCCTTGGTGTCTTCTTTTTGTGCCTTTTTATGTGTTTTCTTCTTCTTTTCATATATGCACATTTATGTGTTAAGCTACAATTTTATATGCAATTCTTTTCTATGCATCTATAAGAGAAAACATCCTAGATCATTCAGAGAATCCCATGTTCCATTACAAGTCAAAACATATTGAAATAAAGTACCACTACATCCATGAAATGGCGCAGATGAGAGAAATAAGGCTTGAGTACATCTCCACCGATGAGCAGCCAATTTATGTTCTAACGAAGTCATTGCGGAGGGACAATTTCGTGTACTTAAGAGACAAGTTCAAGCTCATGGAGATCACCGCTCTCATTAAGAGGGAGTGTTGATTTCTCTGCAACATGGATGTGCATTCTCCCGAAATGGAGGATGGGTCCAAGAGACCCAAATGACTCAACAAGCAGTGTTGAGTGATTGTCTCTTGGAGGAGGACCTTAATCACACACCAAAAATGGCGGAGTGAGGTCTTGGACCCTAATCACACACTAGGCATGGTGGAGTGAGGTCCTTCAACATCTGGACCCTGATCACACACCAGAAGGGTGGAGTGAGGTATTAGACCTTTAGATAGGGTGGAGTGAGGTATTAGACCTTTAGATAGGGTGGAGTGAGGTCTTGCTCAACATTTAGACCCAATCACCAAGCAGGCAGGGGTTAAGTGAAGTCTTGGCCCAGAGTGCTCACCAAGAAAGGTGAGCGAGTGCTTGCAAGTTGAGGGTCTCAACATTTTTTCCTAGGTAGTGGCCATTGGATTTGAGGATTGATCACTATGGAGGAGTGAGCCCTGATATGATGATGACATTTCCATGGGCTTGGTACCACCCCAGACTAGCCACTAACAAATGTTGATGATAGATGATGATGTTGGTAATAATGGATAATATTTTCCTTAGAGAAAATTGTTCAATTTTAGAACATATATGATAATGATTATGAATACCTCCCTAGTTAAGAGGGAGTGTTGAATTTGTAACTATGGTTGGTCTTCATAATGTAATTTTTTCCACTTGATGTAATGATACTTATCATTGTAAATCATATTTATAAATGCTTGAGTCAAAGGAAAAATTATTTTGATTTAAAGTCCCAATGTGACTTTTAAAAGATGTAAATTTGAATTTTTGAAATGAAATTTTTGGCTCCAAAAGTGACAAGTCAGGTTCCCTCCAAGTCAAGTCAGCCCTAGCCAAGAGACACATCCATTCACTCTAGACAGATTACTAATTTTACTTAGGTTTGTATTGTTATTTGCTTTAGATAATTGCAATTACAAATTTATTCATCATTTACATATTGTATTCACCCCATAATATCTTAACATTATTAACAATTATATAGAAAGAACAATAAATTCAACGTTGTAGTATAACATAAAAGGAAAAATAGAAGAAGAAAACCATTCAAAAAGAGGACACCGATATTTTTGGTCATAGACCAGGGCAAAACCCTACAAGGGGAAAACCCATCTCAAAATCTTCTTTTATTGGATATTCATCAATTGTCCAACTGAGATACAAAGTACATCCATTATTAGATACATCAGACATGTCTTCCCTTTTAGGGCCAATCCAAGTCAGTTCATAAATTCAATTGTGAACTAACTTCCAATAACCAAATGAGTCTAAGAAAGGGTATGCCATATCACTGCAAGAAACTACATCCATGCATCAAAATCATCATAGGATTAATATTTCTTTTGAAATTCACTACCATATGAATTATATCATAATAAATGTCCCATGTTTCTTAGAAGGTCACTACAATATGTATTTTAGAAGATCATTATCCATTGTATCATAAAAGATTTTTTTCCTATGTGAATCAAGAAATATTGTCCCTTGTAACATAAATAGAGTCAGAGTATGTATTGATACCATCAACCATCAAGGGTTAAGTATAGTCATGGTTCATTGTTGTCAAGAGAAAAAGTCAACACACATCCAAATGAAGCTTAAGAGCAAGAGTGCAGTCATACATAATTATATATATCTAGACACAGTAATGTAATTGTTGAATTTTCATATTCAGACTATTGTACATGAAAGAGTCATATTGTAATGTTAACCATAAGAGACAATCCACAATGACACCAAGATAATTACGAAGCATGCTTATGAGATATAGAGTCATCATATGTAGCAATGATAATTATTGAGTATAGAGTGATACCAAGATAAGTGTGAACCATGTTTGTGAAGAAAGAAAACCACCCATTGTGGGCCATGCGAGCCATACCATCGTGTAGGCCACCTTGGGCCATGCAATCCATACCATCGTGTGGGCCATACTAGGTTATGCAACCCATACCATCCTGCAGGCCATGCAAGCCATACCATCATGCAGGCCATCTTGGGCCATGTGACCCATACCATCGTGCAAGTCATCCTGGGCCATGTGACCCATACCATCGTGCAGACCTCCTGCACCATGTAAGCCATACCATCATTTGTTCTATCCTAGGCCATGTTAGCCATACCATCGTGTAGGCCATCCCAAGGCATGCGAGCCATACCATCATGTGGGCCATCCTCAGCCATGTGATCCATATCATCATGCAAGCCATGCGAGCCATACCATCGTTCAGGCCATCTTAGGCCATGTGAACCATACCATTATGCGAGCCATACAATCATACGGGCCATGCAAACCATACCGTTATGTGATCCATACCATCATGCAGGCCATCCTGAGCCATGCAAGCCATACCACCATGCAGGCCATCTTGAACCATGCAAACCATACCATCATGTGGGCCTTCCTACATGCAAGCGAGCCATCAATAGTGGGTTATCCACACGTAGGATCCATCCATAGATGGCCATCCATGCGGGTCATACGAGCCATCCATAGTGAGCCATTCATGCGAGCCATGCAAGCCACCTATAATAAAACATCATGCCACAGGGATGCATAAAATAATGTGCAAATTTCACATGAATATGAACCATGGAAAGAAATGAACCACAGTTGAAGAAAAGTGAGCTTCTGTTTTTATTAAGAGTGAGCCATGAAAGAACAGAACCAAGTCTCTGAACCACCAAGCCCGTAAGGAAGGTATACACTCCCTCTCAGCCAAGGAGGAATTTTCGTCTTCATCAAAAGTCCCAGCTCGAATGACATATCTCAATATAGGATGCAATCATCATAATTACATATCATATGGTATTATGGAAGAATAATAGTGCACAATCAAAGGTAGGGGAGATCAATTCTCAAACCCTTATAATCTCCAAGTCAAATTACATGACCTCCATCTCAGTTATATCAACAAAAAATCCATCTCATCACATCCTGTCTCAATTTCCTTTGATCATCAACTAAATAATATTGACCCAGTAGAAGAAGAAGGATCATCATAAGGGAGCTCTGACTACCACCCTATCTAATGACAATAGGCAAGATCCATTTACCAAGCAAGGATCACATCCATCATATTGTATGACCAACCTGTGAGCTACAACTTACCATAGAATTTAATTATCACATCCATCCTATCGTCTAGTGAAAATGGGTGATTTCCATCTACCAAGAAAGTATCACATCCATCTTGTGGTCTAATAAACAGGCGAGATAGAACTTACCATAGAAGGTAGTGATCACATCCATCAAAATTATGTTGATATTCCCACATTGACCCTGAAGAATCAAGTGGTAGAACACCTACATCCTAATCACTTGAGCGAGATAACACTTTTCATGCAAGGATCACAACCATCTCAAGTCATATCAACCCATTGGCCAGATGGGTAGGAGCCATCCCAACAAGCCCAACTTGTGGGTAGGATGGATATTGGGGTATAATATATCAATCATGATAGGGGGAGATACCCAACTAGTCATAAATGACAACTATCACACACACCCTGTGATGACAATAGGCGAGATACTACTTACCATAAAGGGTAAGGATCACAACCATCCTATTGTCATGAGATCCCTCAACCCTAGGAGCCCTTGCTGCTCCATTCATCAACCTGGGAGATTAGTAGGTGGGAAGAGCATGCTCAATGTTATCAATCAGTTGGGACCCTTACCCGGGAGGGTCACATCCATCAGTCCAACCTTCTCTTTGAAGATCATAAAATATGATGAAGCATAATTGCTTCTCTTTGCAACATGTCAAATGTTCACATTCAACAACAACTCAAACAACTCACTGAGTTCAATCACAATGCCTTATGTAGTTCTTCTATTTTATGTTCATACAAGCCATCAAATCAAAAAATATTTTAGAGTGAATGCGTGATATAAGGAAAATAATACCATATTCATCCTTTCTCCCTCTCACACAAGGAGGCAGCAACCACAAGCCTAAGATTGTCTTATACAACAACATTATCTCAATCCATGAATATGTCTTTGTCTCGGCTATATATAATTGAATTTTATCTAGCTCGGGGTGCATGTTTGTGACACAAGGATCCATCTGAATTATTTCTCATTACGAGGTCCAACTATATCTAGCAACAATAAACCATCAATGCAATCCATCATGTCATGTTTCTAAGAATACACTTCCTCTAGCAAGGAAGTCCTCTACTCCACTTATATGTGATAAGTGGATCCTAAAATTGCTTGGGGTAAACTAGACCTCTTAACAATGAACTATTAGCACATAAAACTAATTAGCAAATTCATTCCTTTAATAACATTAGATGTTCATCAATCCAAGTCTGGAAGAATTGTTTCGATTTGCAATCATGGGTCTTCTATAAAACCCCCAAGGTAACCCCAAATTTACAATCATTACGTAAATAAAAATGTTGGGATCTCATCAAGGGTATCTCCCTCTAAATGGGAGGCCTCTTCAGTCATCACTAATCGAGGAGACTTCATCCTAGTTAGTATGCATCAAGATCATTGTTTCTTCGAGGCATAGCCATATTTGTTCACAATATTGTCATATGTGAAATCACGAGGTCAAACTATATCAGGTTCTCATATGTGTGTGTGTGTGTGAGAGAGAGAGAGAGAGAGAGACAAGTCATCATCTGTTATTCAACCTAGCTTTATCGTCATATATGAGTATGTCATCAATTACTCGTCAAGGGTTACCAAAAGTACTGTAAATTGTATAAAGTTATCATATATCAAAGATCAATGTTTCTAGACTTTCTTTTTCTTTAGACAAAATTAGGCTATCCATCATGGTCACTTGACAAAGTATACCCTAGTATGCATCTTCAGAAAAAGTCAAAGGATTTCCTTGACTTTACTCTTCCAAGCACCATTACTAATAATATTGATGTTTGGTTGGTATACAGTGGTGCTTCTAGGCACATAACATATTTTTATATTCTCTCATTAATTTGAAAAATGAAGATTTGGAGTGGAAAGTGGAACTTGTAGATAATTCGAAGTATGTAGTGGAAGGAATTGGATCAACATCACTTCAATTAGAGTCTGGAGATTTATTACACATGAGATATGTATTGTTTGTACTAAGGTTGAAGAATAAACTAATCTCTATCTCCATATTGGAAGATAGATGTTATAGAGTTGCATTTGTATATGGTCAAGTTCTTCTATGGCCTAAGGGATTTAGCATAGACTTAGTGTGAGTGATTGGTGTTCAAGAGGGAGGATTGTACGGATTATTAACACATCTAACCCAGGATATGGCATATAACAGTATCAACTCAGGTGAGTCTCATATGGATATTGATAGTGAGGAGAAGGAGGCTCCAAATGATGTAGGTACAGGTCTATCTATTTCATATTTTCATACTTTAGACTATCAAGAGGAAATAGCAGAGCCAACAGAACTTGTGGTTCTACCGAGAGATGTTGTTGACACTTTTCAGGATGCAAAAGGACATGCATTTACTAGAGGTAGTTTTAGGGAGAGTAAAAGACAACACAGGTTCTCGAGCTATATACCATTGATGAGAAACACCATTGATTTTAAGCCTTCTAGTTATGAGGATGCAGCAAGCCAAAGGGTTAGGAAGGATTTCATAATGGAGAAGTATCAGCCCATCATGAACAATAATGTTTGGGTGATAGTTCTGAGACCAGAAGGGAAGTCAATGGTGACTTCCAATTGGATCTATAATATAAATAATACAACATATTCCAACATTGAGAAGTACAAGGCAAGGTTTGTGGTGAGAGGGTTCTCCCAAAAAGAGGGAGTGGACTATGATGAGACATTTTCTCCAGTGGCAAGATACACTTATATTAGAAATATTGTTTCTATTGCTTTAGTTATGGGTTGGAAGATACACCATATGGATGTAAACACCATGTTCCTCAATAGTGTGATTGAGGAGGAAGTGTGGATATAGTAACATCAAGGCTTCGAAGTACATTAGAAGGATTCCCATGTTTGCATATTGAAGGAGGCTTTGTGCGAACTCAAGCACCAGGGCATGATATTTCAAGATTGATGGATACTTGATGAGCTTGGGCTTCACCAAGAGTGTTGTGGATCCATACCTTTACTTATGGTATTTGATGGTGATTCTTTGATCTTGGTGTTGTATGTGGAGAATTTGTTCTTTACTAGGGAATAGAGGCTCATCGTTAGGTGTAAGAGGGAACTGGCCTTAGAGTTTGAGATTAAGGATCTTGGCCTAATGCACTATTTCTTGGAATTAAAGGTGTGGTAGAGACCTCATGAGATCTTCCTCTGACAAGGGAAGTACATTGTTCATAGATTCAGTATGATGGACTGCAAGTCCATGGCTACACCTATGGTGGCCAATCTAAAGGAGTTGAGTGATTCCACTTCAAATTCATATTTGGTGGATCCCACGATGTACAGGTGGTTGATCATATCCTTGATGTACCTAGTTAACACCAGGCCTGATATTTGCTTTGAAGTGAACACCCTGAGTTAGTTTATGGTTGAGTCGAGGTAGGTACATTGGGTTGCAACAAAGCATGTGTTGAGGACCTACGAGGTATAGTTCGATATGGTTTGAGATGTGTCTTAGGCAGTGAAATGAGGCTACAGGGGTATACAAATTCAAATTGGGTCAAGAGTGCAGAAGACCAAAAAATCACCTCGGGGTGATGCTTCAGCTTGGGATCATCTATGATATATTGGTTTAGTAGGAAGCAGGCTTTTGTTGCAGTCAGTGCAGCAAAGTCGGAGTATATCATAGCCATTTCCACGGGTCAGGAAGCAATGTGGCTTTGAAATCTACTTGTAGGGCTATTTGATCAGGAGCTTGAGCCAACCTTGATATTTTATGATAATCAAAGTTGTGTCAAAATTTTGAAGAATCTAGTTTTTCATGAGAGATCAAAGCATATTGAGATCATATATCCCTTCATCCAAGACATGGTGTAGAGAGGAGCATTAAAGCTCCAGTACATATCCATAGACAAGAAAATTGTGGACATTCTCACCAAGCCTTTGTCTAGAGTGAAGTTTGTATACTTCACATACAAGCTTGGAGTGATGTATAATTTATCCCTTGTTGAGAGGGAGTGTTTATATCTCTCTAGGATTGGGTAGACTGTCTCCTGAGAAGACATGTTGATTTAGCTGGCTCATGTTGATTTGAACAGAGGAGATGGATACATTCACTTGAGTAGTCATGCTGATTTGAGTGGGGCCATGTTGATTTAACAGGGGTTGAATGGCCCAAGGGAAGAAAGTTTCATAAGAAGCCATTCTGATTTGGATGGGTCATGCTAATTTGACCAGGGAAGTTGGATAAATTTACTTAAGAATCGATGTTGATTTTCCTGTAATATAGTGATTTTATCTACAGTAAATGGTCTAGGCTAATCACATTTCCTACAGCAGGATGGAGTGATATATATATATGTGCATGTGAGGAGACACTACATCAACATAGAAAGCTCATGAAATTTTCTTATGGAAGGAGAAACTTCAACGAATGGGAGATTTGTTTGCAGATAAGGAGAATACCTCCCTTGTTGAGGGAGTGTTGATTTTTTTTAGCATTTGGAGGTATTCCTATATAGAAAAAGGGGTCTCAAAGTTGGCCCAGAAAAATTAAAATTAAATTTACTTTTTGAGTGACATGTCAGCCTAGGAAGTCAAGTCAGCCTAGCGAATGAAAGAGTGTGTCCCTTGGTTGTTTCACCCCAATTTGAAAAGTATAAATAGAAGATGTGATACCTCATTTTTCACCACTAATGAAGAGAAAGTTTCTTCTCTCTCATTAGCATTCTTGGACCATCGTACGTTTGGAAAAATAGAATATCTTTGACCAAGTTTGATTGGCCATTAACTCATATTTTTATCTCTATTTCACTGAATTTTTGACCAGGGGTTGACTGTAAACCACACAATTGTTGATTGCAAGTTGACGGAAAACCACAGGCCATTGACAAGAAGGTTTTGACCAAAGGTTTGAGTTTGACCACAGGACCAAATTTTGACTGTAGGACCAAATTTTGACCAGTGTTGACTTCTGTGTATTTTGGTTGGTTTGGTCAGTGTTGACTTCTTATTTTTTTTTAACCAAGTTTGGCTCGTATTTGGACTTGTATATTGGTACAAATTTCTAAAAAAATTGTTGATTTGTAAGCCTTGCTGAAGATTAATTTCTCCTAAAGAAAATTTATTGGGTTTTCCCCTAAGGTTGGCTTTCCCAAGGTAAAATTATTGTCTCTATTATGCATGGTTGTCTTTTTGTGATCTTTATTGTTTCTGGTGTATTTACTATTGAGATTTTATAAAATGAAATTAGTCAATGATAGCAGTGAAATAAATACTGGTTGAAAATCATTAAGAAGTAATTACCTAGTAGAAAATTGTATCTATTGGACTCTTGCATAAAAAACTTCAACAAGGGCTAGAGGAGACTTAGCCACAAGTTGTAAGGTTTTTCTTAAAGTAAGAATAAATTTGTTGGAAGGAAGTATTAAGGCAACCGAAGGCTAAAGAAGGTTGCTAGGGAGACTGCAGGTCGAATGGACACAATCAACAAGCTAAAGAAGGTTGTCGAACGTTGTGGAAGGGTCGGTCTATGCATTTTGATAAGTCTCAGGCCTATAGCATACTCATAGGAAAGAAAGGGAGGCTCAAGGCCTATCTTTGGGCCGAATTTGTTGAAAATCACAAGTCGAGGCTTAGAAAAATAAGGTTGAGCCTTTATGGAAGGCTTGTAGGACAAATCGTAGCCAAACCTGGTTGAGTTAACAAGAGTTGTGGGTTTTAAAAGTGTACATCAGTGTTAATTGAAGGTTATAGGAGACGAAAGACACAAGCCATAGCTAGGTTTATGGTCGAGGGAATGTGCAAGGTAACCATAATTGGAAAAATGGTCTATAGGAGCAGACCTTAAGTATTTTAGACTGCTAGTAAATTTTATAGTGGATGTTATAGCAAAGAGACGCATATAGTAGTGATAACTGAACGAATGAGAACCTAAGGGACTTGGCCTAATCCCTATATATTTTTTCAAGGTGATTAACATTATATTTGGGCATCTTCTAGGGGTTTCAAAGGGCCATTATCCTTAGTGCAAGAGCCCTAAGGATTCTTGTTAAAGGAATAATAAGAAATCAATTTTGGGCAATAAATATTATGCATTGTGCATGATCTAATTGTTGGTATATTCTTTTGTGCAAATGTTTTTTTTTTTTTTTTTTTTTTTTTTTTTTGTAAGTTAGGCATCTCAGTGTGTTTATGTTTTTTGTTTTGTGAAACTTCCAAAACATAAACTAGACCTGGGGTGCATGAAATTCTAAAATGGCATCAAAGCTACTTTGAAGAGAAGTTAGGTCAGAATTGTGCACAGGTGGCAACTCTAAGAGGGATTTGAGTTGTCTTGTTGTTAAAGAAGGGATATGTTGTCTTTTTTATTTCTGGGTAAGAATCCAACACAGAAAATGTATTATGGCCTAAATTTTGAGGACCAGGTGGAAGGGATATCCAACCATATTTCATGGAAGGGAAGAATTATGTTAGTGTTGTTGGTTAATGATCTATGGGATTATGCCAACACCCAAATCAAGGCACCAACTGATACAATATATTTTTCTTTGTATAATAAAGCATACATGAATACCAAGTTGATCATCCTTGATGGAGTCAAGTATTATTTGATACCTCATATTACTGGAAAAGGCATTACATGGGATATTTGGGAAGCCATAAAAGAATTGTTTTAGAACAAGAACTGGAAGATGGTATTAAGGGAGAAGCTCGGGGATGTCAAGATGATAGGTTTAGAGAACTTGACTTCCTATATTACTAAGATTCAACAAGTTCGTGAAGATATTTCGACTATAGGGAAGACATTGGAAGAATCAAAGTTGGTGAAGACTACACTAAAGGACTTCCCAAAGAAATGAAATACATTCATCGACAAAGGAGTAATATTATGGGAGAAACTTCCAGGTTGGAACAAGTTATGGGATGATTTCATCTGGAGGAACTTTGAGACGAGGATATTCAAGAGAAGAGAACTAATGAAAAGAATGTTTCCCTCGCTACTAAGCTAAACAGGGGAAAAGGGATGTTCATGTTGATGTGAGTAGCATCGGAAGGTCTTCTACAATTGCTTTGTTTCTTAGCATGTGGAAGACATTATTTGCCTCTTCTAGTGATTTATGTCTTCTCTCCTAAGTTTAACTTAGGAAAAGTACAATAATTAAATTCAATTAATTATTGAGGACTATCGGGTTATTTTCTAAGGACAAATAATTTAATTATTTAAGTGACTTAGAAATAATCTCAACCATTAATCTTCAAGATGTTTCTAGAGGGGATATTTTGTTTATGGATTTAGACTCAATGAAAATTATAAATCGAGGCTAGCAAAGGAGGTGAAGGCACAACAAAGAGCACAAGTATGTGAGAGAGTCATCATGAGAGAGCACAATTTTCTCTGCAATGTGAGTGGCTCAGTGACCAATGCAAAGAGAAGGAAGAAGTGTGAGTGGGTTTGAGCTAATCTAAGAGGGATGAGATGGAGGAGATTGCAGGTTGAGTTGCTGGAAGGAGATTTTGTTTTTCTAGAGGAGGCCAAGTTGTAACCCCCTCCTCCCACATCTACCCAAGAAACTGGCCATTCGGGGTAAACATGTGACGAGAGGCCACTATGATATGATTTGACCTCCTAAGTCACGTTAAGAAAGTGGAATTGATGGAAAACACACAGTACTGACATTCGACATTAGAATTAGGACCCTCAAGAACCAATCCAACCTTTCCGACAACCAGACCCTGGATCCCACTGAGATTTTGGACCACTTGACCTCTGGATGCTCTCATGCTATGGATATGCTAGCGTCCAAGGACCTCTGGACGCTCTCACAGGCCTGCAAGCCAGCATCTAGGGACTTTTTTGCATAGTGTTGTGCCAGCATCCCTGGGATTTGAGCCACTTTTTCAGGCCTAGCACCCAGGTCACTGCCCATAATAGAATGACATCTTCAAAACAGTAAGATAACAAGAAAATGATAGTGCAATAGAAATTAATTGAATAATGCCTTGACTGGACCCCTACTAGCCATGACAGGCATTTTGTAAAACATATGACGAATATGTAATCTACAGGTGTAAATAACATATATGAGCATAGCGGTCTCATACTTAGTTGAGAATCGCTAAGAGACATTGATGCCTCAAACATCAACTACCATTTCATCTATTAGGTCATAGATACATTGTTCATTCATTTATCAATAGAAACATGACAAGAACCATACATGGCTATTGTCATATATATATATATATATATATATATATATATATATATATATATATATATATATATATATATATATATATATAACTAGCGTAATAGTAATAGAAATAATAATGAAATCACAACCATACAAACCAGTATAATGCTCATAGAAATACAAGGAGAAATAACCTCATATTTAATGATGCAAAATCTAAACCCAGGATGGGATTTCCACATTCCACCAAACTGTAGAATGGTTGAGACAAATATCTCTTCATCCATTCACCCCCATACCATATTCCAAGCATGAATGTGGGATCTCATAAAACACATCAATCCAAAACCATCAAGGGCTTCCAAAGGACATCCACCTCAACCCATCAAACAATGATTCGACCACACGGTCGAACATCACCAAACCATCATTAGATCGGTCTCTATCCTAGCCATCCAGGGCTCCAGAGTGTTTGTTCCAACCAAGGCTCCAGGACTAGTAACTCAACCCACAGATTCCGCTAGGCTTTAGAGAGTTTTTCCAACAAAGGCTCGAGGACTAGTAACTCAACCCAAGCTGAGAAAACATGGGAACCATCCAAAACAAAACAAGGAAATAAACCCACAATCTCCATGACTGGTGAGCTCCAGTATTGTAGCAATAATGCTACAACTCCTGGGGCTTCCTGTCTCTCATTTTATCAACCCGGTAGTTCGTACAAACTTGGAAGCGACGGTGCTATATGCACAAGTACTAGCTCTTGTCGCAGCTGTCACTTGGTCAGCTGGCACAAGTCCGCTAGGGCTCAAGCCAACTTCTATAGGCTCTCAGAAGAAGCTTGCTAATTGATGGACGAAAGCTATTCTCAAAGGAAAGCTACTCTACTTGACAAAATGGACTGAAAGCAAATCAAAGCATGTAAACCTAGGAAACCCTAATTTAACTAGTCTAACCTCTATAATGCAAAGAATGTGAATGAAACCTCTACCAATGCTGCTGTTACCTCTAATAAGTGGAAATGCATGGATCTAAGCTACTTGCATCGTAAAAGACATGTTTTTGTATTTTTCCTTTAAGTGGATGGAATGATTGTGATGTGGTGCTAACTAGGGTTTGGTTGTGCAGATGGGATGGAGAAGGAAGGAAAGCGTGGGACAGGTTGGGGAGGCTAGGAGAGGTCCATAGGGATCCTTAGCATCCATCCACAAAGGTTCCTCGCATTCAGAAGCTCAGCAACCGAGTGAGTGGCCTCCTACAGGATGTCTGCAGGGGATCCTACAGGATACGCAGAGATTTCTACAGGATGTCTACGAATTGCTACAGGATGACCTACCGTGAGTGTTTGAAGTGATGGAGGAGTGATGGAATGGTAGGGGGAGATGTGTAAGGTAGGGATAAGGCTGGTGATGGCTCAGAAGTGGAAGAATAGGATAGGGAGTGAGTGTAGGGAGTAGGTTGGAAGATAGAGGGCTAGGTCAACAAAAGGGCTAGAGAATGGAGTTACGTGAGGAGTGGAAGACTTTGGGAGATAACAGAGTGAAGCAGAGGTCAAAGATGTGTTTGCATGCGTGATCAAGATGGAGGAGAAGGTAATGGAACGAGAGAGAACATTGTAAATGAAACAAATGATTATGACTGTCACCAAACCGAAAATGCATTAACCTAGACTACCTGTGCTTGTAAATTCAATGAACAGCAATCCAAAACGCGAAGGAGAATGTGCATGAAGCTGTGATGAAGGTGTGTGGTGCAGGTGTGAATCATGTGGAAGCATCTAACATAACCGTGACTGTGTTGCAGCAATCATCAAGGAAAGAAATGCGTATTTTTGGTGGTTAGTTATGGACTGCACCCCAATCCCAAATGAGATGGCAGTGAGCCTTAACAACCTTTTTGCTGGAGCTCCAATAGATTATATCTATCCTCTGCTAACCTAAGCAACTGGAAACAAATTTACCATAAGCAAATCCTATCTAAACTCGTGGAAAAGACTAATTCAACAACCTGTAATTCAAATTGCATGTGAAAATGAAAACTCAGAGTGCTGAAACGAAATGCAAACAACACTACAGCAAAGGGGATCTATGGCTCTCAAGTTGGGCCCTAACCTGAGAGCTATAGTCTCCTTAAGAAAACTCAGAGCTAGATCAAAATCTGCCTTCTTTATTCATAATCTGATGTTATGCCAAAATTGGCTTACAACAAGAACTAACACCGAGCTGTGCTCAAAAATTACAATAGTAATGCGAAAGTTTCAACAACCTAACAAAGGCTACGGCCTCTATACTTATGCAAAACGATCATCCAACAGATGTCCTTGATTTTAGGAGCTCGGCTGTCCAACTGAAGTTTAAACTGCTGATCCTGTAGGACAGTCATAATTGCTATTCCTGTAGAACAGTTGTAACTGCTGTTCCTGTAGAACAGCTGGCTGCTTCTAAGCTCGGTGGGGAGATGGATTGGAGCTCGGAGTTCTTGGTGGGAATCATGAGGAAGGTCCCAAGACTGTGGACATCCTCTCCTAAAAACCAGCAGTGCCACCTCATTGTCTCCTTGTCTCCTTTTTCGTGTCTTTTCTCCCTTTAAATGCAAAAAACCTGAAAGCATCATGCATTAGTCATGTAGATAATATGTCTACCCTTCTTCCTACAAACAACACGAACAAACTAAGAAATGCATACATAAGCAATAAAAAATGAATGGTTTGAGCAAGTAGAATAGGCCAAAATGAGCCCAAATTGTACCAAAATTGGGGCTCATCATCACCCCCCAGCTGAACCATTTGCTCATCCTTGAGCAACCTTGCTCCTGCTCCTTGTCCTTGGCCGAGGACTCGGGACCGGAACAGGCTCTTTCTTTTCTGCTTTGGATGGCCCTGCCTTCTCTGCCCCTGGTGGTGATGAGGGTGGAACTTCTTCCCTCTTCCCTGATTCTCTGAGCCGGGCTTTGGAAGGCGATTGGCCTATCTTTCGGGTCCAGGAGGTGACCTTCGGGCTTCCTTTCTCGGGGGTGGCCAATGTCTTAGAGGGAGTTTTCTCACTGGGTGAGGTAGGAACACTCCCTAAAGTGGTTTGGCTGTTGGGAGGAGGCTGCGACTTATCTGTTTTCATCCTCTGACTTCTCCTGGTTTCGGGAGGTAGAGGGATTTCCCTCTCCCTCTTTCCTTTTGGTTTTGCAGGTGTGCTGAGGACGGCAAGCGCAGCTGCCGCCTCCTTCTCGAGAACATCAGCCTTTTCTCTCTTGCTTTTTGCTTTCCCGGTGCTCCTTGTGGAAGGCCCTTCCCTTTCTATTTTCGGGCTTCCTGTAGAAGACCCTACTTTGTCCACTTTCGGCCCTCCTGTAGAAGACTCTTTCTTTTCGAGCTGTGGGCTTCCTGTAGAAGACCCGGTTTTGACCATTGCCGGGCTTCCTGTAGAATACCCGGTTTTGACCACTGTCGGGCTTCCTGTAGAAGGCCCCTTCTCTGTTTTTGGGCTTCCTGTAGAAGCCTTTGTCTACTTTCCTGTAGGCGTTTTTCTGGGGCTTCCTGTAGAAGCCTGCGTTTGTTTTCCTGTAGGTGTAACTGTCACCACCTTTTCTCGCTTGACGGCATGGATTTTGCTTTTGGTTTTGGCTGCAGGAGATGACGAGGTGCTTGGGCTGACGGGGACCACCTCAGTTTTGACCGTCCTACTTTTCAACCTCCTTTCTCTTGCCGAAAGGATGGGGGTGTCCTCTTTTGCTCTGTCATCCTTTCCCTCCTCCTTCTCCTTTCGTTCTTTCTTCTGTGTTGGAGTCGGGATCTTTTGGCTTTTTCCTTTCTTACTCTTGGCTACTGGCTCTTCTTCCTCACCACTAGAGGACCCCGTTTCTTCAAGCAACATCTTTATGTCCCCGTCTCTTGTTAAATTCCTAAAGGATTCCCATGCGAGGGGGACCTTATATGAGTGGAGAGCATCCTCCACCAAAAGCTTGATTAACCCATGGTGGGCTATCTGATCCGAAATGCCGTCCTTAAGCTTTGTAGAGCACTCCATCAAGGACTGTAGTAAAAAGTAAGGAATGCTCAGTCTCTGTTCTGCAGGAAGATCAATCCGGTGTCTTAGTTCACTGAGCAGCCGGAAGTGATATGCATACACGATGTTGTAACGACCCTCACAAGTGATATATTTCATAATGTGCAAACTGACTTCGTTCCAGGGTGGCAACAGGCTTGTCCTTCTCACCCCATTTTTGTCCTCTGTGAATGATTCTTCCGGTGGGAAGAACTCCTTCTTGGCTTGCTGGCTTAGCTTGCGTTCTTCTTTATCCCACGGGAGACCCATAGGAAGCTCAGTGATTCTGCTGATAGACTCTGGGGTGATCGTGAGGCTTAAGCCTCTGAATTTGACTGTGGCCAGCACCTTGGATTTTGGCCTCAGGGCCTGCAAGAATTCCTCGACCACTTCCTCATCGTACCCTTGCAACTTATCACAAAAAGACATCCACTGTGCTCGTGTAAAAAGCTCTACCACTGCCTGATTTCTCCTCAGTTTCTCTGAATCTGTGGGTTCTCGCCTGATAAATCCACCCGGCATGATGGCACAAATTTTTAACCGGAGGTGGTGATGGTGGAAGAGAGTTTGGTTTCGGTGACAGAGTGCAAAACAATGCATATAATCCACAGAAATTTTACAATACAGTCTACTATTCAACAATCCTGTAGAATTTGCAGTATAGGCACACAGACAGCAATCTTCTCACTTTCTCTATACCCAGATAGTGACTTGACAATTCTACCACCTTAAATGACCATTTGCATGAGAAGTCCAGGGTTACCTCATCATTCGGCCACCTTTTTTCGTGAGCACCCGCGTTCCTGTAGAAGACTGCGTTCCTGTAGACTGCGTTCCTGTAGAACTGCGCTCCTGTAGACTGCGTTCCTGTAGAAGCAGTGTGCAAATTTCCGGGAGGACTGCAATTGGACCGCGGTTGAGGTGCGCTTCACCGGTGTTCTGGTAGCCAACAGCTCGGCGTATCAAGGTGCAGAGACGATCGGAATAGCCACTCGAGTTCGAAGTGGTGGTTGATTGAATGCATGTCAAAATCTAGCTGATTAGATTTTGAATCGGTGCGATCCGTGGCGCGTAGGACAGCTCATCCCCCGCCGGACCGTTGAGCGACGTCATCAACCACTCACCGGCGTATTCACTTGCTGCCGCATTCATTCCCACAGATCTGCCGCTGCCTTTTTCTGTTGAACTCATTCCCACGGATTCTCACGTGCGTGCTGCTGATTTTTTTTGTGGCCGCCACCCGAACATTCGACTATACCATAACTAGCCGACGTGGCCAGTCTACTTGGCCATACGGCTGCTCAACCATTCACCTTTACGCCATGCAAACAAATCAAAGTAATATTCATGCGATTTGATGGAAGGAAGGGGTTAGACGCTTACCTGCGTGGCTGCACACGATTTTTCCAGTTTTTCGATGATGGTGAGCAGATCTACCTGCTGCATGCGCACTCACACAGACCCGGAGGCTCATGGTTACAGGTTGCTGACGATGGAGGGGATGTTGTGGTTGCATGCACGCGCATTACCTTGGAGATGGCAGTGTTGTGGACGGTATCCACTCCAGCAGGTTGAACTGTTACAGGATGCCCGCGGGTGTCTCGTAACAGTCCTTTCTCCTTGGGTGCATGCTACACGACGGAAGATCTGGCCGTCCAATCACGCTTCCGGAGCTTCTGATGCCTGTGGTAGGAGATCTCAGCGTTTGTTTATCTTTGAAACTGCCTTTTCCCGCGAGAACTCATTGCTCTGTTTTGTTGGTGCAGGGGACTTGGATGCATGTTGACGAGGATGGTGGAGCAAGGTAACAACGTCGTGCATGGGCCCAAAAGAGGCTTGCATGCGTCCACACCAACCCGTAGTCATCAGATCTGCTCATGAAATGCATTCTGGCCCGTTCTGAGCTTCTACAGGAAGTTTCCTGTAGAAATACAGAGCTTCCTGTAGACAGGCAGCTCTTCCTGTAGAAACTGGCACCTTCCTGTAGAAACTGGCACCTTCCTGTAGAAAATCGCACCTTCCTGTAGAAAATCTGCGTCTTCCTGTAGAAGACTCAATCTATAATGAAAGTGCACATACCTTGAAGAACATAAGCATTCTTGGAGGAGGAGCTGGTGAGGTGTCCTGGCTGCATGCTAAGGACCTTTGACCTTGAGTTGAGAGGCTTCCTCTCCTCCATAGAACACCTGCAATCTGCATGCAAATTTCACATAATAACTTATTGATCTTGTATTTTTTTTTTTTTTTTTTTTTTTTTTGAAAGATAGCAGGGGCGCCTCAATGAGGTTTTCACCCCTACCACCTGCCTTAAGCGCCTCAGAGAGGTTTTCACTCAAGGATCTTTATCTCTTCTTCCCTTTTTTTTTTGAAAGATAGCAGGGGCGCCTCAAATGAGGTTTTCACCCCTACCACCTGCCTTGGGCGCCTCAGAGAGGTTTTCACCCAAGGATCTTTATTATTATTATTATTATTATTTTATTTTTATTTTTATTTTTTTTTAGATTCTTCAGGGTGTGCCCAAAGCAGGGGCAGAACCCTTCTCTATGACCAATACTGCCTTCTCCATAGTTTTGATGAACTCTTGTCTGGAGGGAGGCTTTCTGTAGATCTTCAATCGATGCCCGTTGACAAGCATGGGGATGGCTTCCTCATCAATGGTCCGAATGAGAACAGATCCATTGTCATGACATTTTTCCACTGAATATGGCCCTAGCCATCTGGTTCTCAGCTTCCCCTTGAAGTCTTTGTATCTGGAATCATACAACAAATCCCAATCTCCCGGCTGAAATTGCTTGTCATGGAGATGTTGGTCATGCCACACCTTTCTCTGAAGTTGGACTACTTCTGAGTGAAGGAGGGCCTGCATGCGGTGCTCATCCAGTCCATTCAGCTGCAATATCCTTTCTTGTTGTGCATGGCTGAGATCTAGATCCAGCTGAGCTGCCATCCTCAAGGTGTTATACTCAAACTCAATGGACAGCAAAGCTTTCTTCCCATAGACCAGCTCATAAGGTGTGAAGCCGGTGGTGGTCTTCCAAGTGGTGTTGTAAGCCCATGTGGCCTCAACCAGGCGATCTGCCCAATCTTTTCTGCTGCTGCTCACCACCTTGGTCAAGATCCCTTCTAATGCTCTATTGGTGACTTCCACCTGCCCATTTGCTTGAGGATGATAGGGGGTGGAAGTCCTATGCTTGATCTTGTGATGAGCTAGTAGATCTTCGACCATGTTGGAGGTGAACTGGCTCCCTTGATCGGTGACCAGCTCTCTTGGATAGCCAAACTTATAGAAGATGTTTTCTCTTAGGAATTCGGCCACTTTCTCTTTTGTTGCTGCTTTGATTGCTTTAGTCTCTGCCCACTTTGTCAAGTAGTCAGTACACACAATGATGTAGGATCTTTGCCTCGAAGAGGGATTGATTGGACCCAAAAAGTCCATGCCCCACTTCTCAAATGGCTCAAGAGTCACTTGAGGTTGGAGAGGCATCTCATCCCTTTGGGTCGGTTTCCCCATTCTTTGGCATTGGTCACACTGGCTGACATATCTTCTGACATCTTGATGAAGTGTGGGCCAATAGTAGCCTACCTGCAGGATTTTGAAGGCAGTTCTCTTTGCTGCAAAATGTCCTCCACAAGGCCCATCATGACAAGTGAGGAGGATATCAAAGACTTCCTCCTCCCTTACACAACGCCTTAAGATCTGATCGAGGCCAAGCTTGAACAGGTTGCCCCCGATCGAAGTAAATGAGGCACTTTTTCTGATGATTCTGCTCTTCTCTTTTGAAGAGAGGTGCGGAGGGAACTGAGCTGAAACAAGGTAGTTTGCTATATCAGCAAACCATGGAGAGAGTACTGAGATAGCAAACAGATGCTCATCGGGCATCTGGTCATCCACCGTCCCATCTTCGTCTGCAGACAAATCCAATCTAGACAAAAAGTCAGCAACAACATTTTCTCTACCTGGTTTATCAACAATCGTTAGATCAAACTGCTGCAATAAAAGTAACCATCTAATAATACGAGCATTCACATCTGGTTTATTCATCAAATATCTAATAGCAGCATGGTCAGTATGTACAAAGGTCTGGTAACCAGTAATATAATGTCGGAACTTATTCAATGCATGGACCACAGCCAAGAATTCCTTCTCGGTTACAGTGTAATTCAACTCAGCGTTGGACAAGTTTTTGCTAACAAAGTAAATGGCATATGGAAGTTTCTGCTCCACTTGTCCTAAAGCTGCACCTATGGCTTTGTTCGAGGCATCAGTGTGGATGTGGAAAGGTAGGGCCCAGTTTGGACCTCTCAAGATTGGTGCTGACACCAACTTGTCCTTTAACTCATTCAAACTCTTCTGACAATCGTCAGTCCACTTAAACTCCACATCTTTTGCCAACAGACCAAACAATAGCGAGGCTAACTTGCTGAAGTCCTTAATGAATCTCCTGTAGTATCCTGCTAACCCCAAGAAACTCCGGACATCCCTTACCTTTTGAGGAGGTGGAACCCTCTTGATGAGAGCAATTTTGTTAGGATCCACCTGCAATCCTTGGGAAGAAATGGTATGGCCTAGCACTGTCCCTTCAGTCATTAGGAATTCACATTTTTCAGGGCTAAGGGACAAGTTCATCTCGATGCACTTGGTTAGGACTTTTCCCAAGTTGGACAATGCTTCCTGGAAGTTAGCCTCGTAAGGAGTAAAGTCATCCATATAGATTTCTACTGCATCATGGACCAACTCCGAGAAGATGCTCAAGACAGCTCTCTGGAAGGTAGCAGGAGCATTGCATAGCCCAAAGGGAAGGACACGGTAGGCAAAGGTACCCCAAGGACAAGTGAAGGTGGTCTTATCTTGGTCTTCCGGGCTGATTTGAATCTGGTTGTACCCGCTAAACCCATCCAGGAAAGAGAAGAACTTCTTTCCTGCCAGTCCATCCAACACTTGATCTATGAAAGGCAGAGGGAAATGGTCTTTCTTGGTAGCTTTGTTCAGCTCTCGGTAGTCCACACAGATTCTCCATTTCCCATTTTTCTTGGGAACCAAGACCAGAGGGGACACCCATTCGCTATCTGAGATGGGGTAGATGAATCCGGCATCCAACAGTTTCTGCAATTCTTCCTTGACAATGTCCTTAAGGGCTGGATTCATTCTCCTCTGGGGTTGCCTAACTAGTTTACAATCCTCTTTGATGTATATATGATGGGTACAGACCGAGGGATGGACTCCTTTCATCTCCTTATAGCTCCAAGCAAAAGCATCTAGGTGGCTGGCCAACAGGCTACACAGCTCCTTTTCCTAAGAAGGAGATAGGGAGGAGCTGATTTTCAATGCTCTCTCAGGGCCGAACTCCACATTCTTAACTCTGGGAGTGACAAGGTTAGTTGTACAAAGATCCACTAAGGTGCTAGCTTGGGCATCCTCCACCAACTTCTCTAAGGATAGTGCACTGGAAGGTGGATTCTGGATCAGAGTCTCAATCAAGTCATCCTCGGTAGGAGGGTCTTTTCTAGTGGTATCTAGGGTGCACAGAGGTGCTGAGTACACCTCATCTTCCTCTCCTTCTTCTAGCCAAAGTGGTAAATCATGCTCTAAAGAAGGTTGGGCAGGAGGGTATAGGACTAGCTGCTTGGACATGGGACCATTTTTGATGGTCATATTTCCTGCACGACAACTTATGTAAGCATCTGCAGTAGCTAACCAAGGCCTTCCCAAAATGAGAGGGTATCCAGTAAGCTTTGCCTTTGGTTGCAGAACCAGGAAGTCTGCAGGGTATTCCCAAGAGTCAATGGAGACCATGACATCCTCCACAATCCCTTCGGGAGTCACGGTGGAGCGATCTGCTAATTGCAGTACTGTCGAGGTCTTCCTCAAGGAACCCTGAAGATTGAGTTTAAGCATGGTATCCCTGGTCATCACATTGATGGCCGCCCCCAGATCAATCAAGGTGTGGGGGATAATGGTGCCATTGATGTGAACATCTACTACAGGACTTCCAGGATCTAGGTACTTTGGGCAGATGACTTGTCCTAGCATAAGGTCAGACAGTTGTCCTATGACATTGATAGTTGAGGCATCTTTCTTCCATCTGCCTGGGTGTTTGAAACACTTCTCCTTAACCAGCTTGTTATATATTGGCACATCCTTGATGGCTTGGAGAAGTGGGATTTTTACACACAACTGCTTGAGCTCACCCAGAAGCTCATCTTCCTCAGGGTTGAGTTGTGTGGTGGCATTTAGTCTCTCAGGAAAGGGTGGAATAGCTTTTGGTTCACTTTCCTGTAGATCTTCCTCATCCTCTGGGGGAGGAGGTTGGCGATCTGGAAGGATCTTTCCAGATCGAAGATTGATCTCCTGGATCTCCACAGCATAGGTAGGACATGATGTTTCCCCAGTGTATACCTGCTGAGCCTGTCTATTGTTGGGGTTCGGGTTCGGTTGAGCAGGCATTTGAGGTTGCCTTGGAGGAGCAGGAGGTAAAGGTTGAGGTTGAACTGGTGGTGGAGGAAAAATGGCAGGAGGAGTGTTGGGCCTCCACCCCGACTGAGGAGCACTCCATTGAGGCTGTGACTGGGCATGTGAATGATATGAATGAGAAGTAGGTTGAGTAGGGTACTGAGGTGGATAAGACCATGGAGGAGGCATGGACCAAGAAGGATGAGCATGGGGACCCCAAGAAGGCATGGGAGTCGATTGGTTGGGGTTATAATAAGCTTGTGATGCCCCTTGCATTCCCTGTTGATAAGGTCTAGATCCTTGTGGCCTCCTTTGGTTGATGAAGTAGAGAGGTTCAGTGGGGGCTTCGGTTCCTTGGTACATGGCTTTAAACCCAGGTAAGGTTGGACACTGATTTGTTGGGTGGTCCTCCTCACAAACGAAACACACCTCAACCGAATGCAATGGGCATTCGTTCTTAGGGTGTCTTCTGGTGCACCTAGGGCAGAAGACAGCCAAGGCTCTCTCAGCTTCTTCTTTCTTCTGCTGGATCCTGAATGTGTCCAGCTGCATGGAAATGGTCTGTCTCACCTCACTCTTAAGGTCTTCTAATTGGTTTGTAAACTCATGTTTGGAGAAAGGGACACCAGTGGAGAGGAGATTTCCTCTACCTCGTTTCCTAGCTGCCCTGGAATGATTTCTAAACACAGTCTTGATGTCCTCATAAGGCAGTTGGTAAATGTCCCCCCCAGCTAGCATGTGAAGGGTGTCTAAGAGATCTTCAGGGACTCCTCGGAGTAGAACCAACTTGAGGGATTCAGAGTGTGCACCTGGCCCGCTTATAGCTAAGTTGGAACCTCTCCTCATAATCCTCTAAAGACTCATCATTCCCCATGGTCATCCGAAAGATCTCTCCCTTGGTTTCCTTAGACCTACAGTAATCCCTATACTTGGTATTGAAGGCTTGCTGCATCTGAGCCCAAGTAGCGATACTATTCCCAGGTAATCCCATGAACCAGCGTAGTGCTGCATCCTTAAGAGTGGAAGGGAAAAGCTTCAGCTTTTGCTCATCTTCAGTATAGTCATAGGTTCTACAAAGGACAGCAAACTCAAACAAGAAGGTATCAGGATCCTCAGTGGTCAGTCCATGGAAATGAGGCAAGGCGGAGGGGCTAATGTTCTTCATTTTCATCTCTCCATTGGTCTCTCGGATGGGGAAAGCTCCTTCTATTCTCTCATCTTCTCTTCTATTATCAGCCATGGCTTCAGATGGAGTGGTCTCTAACTCTTCTTCTTCTATAGGGTCTTGGTATATCTCAGGATGTTCGCCTATAGGTTCCTCTAGGTCACTGTCACCAAAGAAGAGAGAAGGGTGACTTAGTGATGTGGTGGGGGTGTTGGGTAGGAATTTGCCTGATTTATCTTGGTTCCTACGAGGCATGAAATGGAAAGGACTTTTTCTTTTTTGAGTGCTTTTGCTTTTTCTTTGGTACCTGCAAAACTAAAACAAAGTGATCTACAACTAACTATATTGCTCAAATGAAATTGCAGAATTGGAAAGCTAATCTAGGAAAGCAAGAAATATTAATCTAGGAAAGCAAGAAATATTAATCTAGGAAAGCAAGAAATGTTAATCTATGAAAGCAGGAAAGGCTAATCTATGAAAGCAGGAAATGCTAATCTATGAAAGCAGGAAATGCTAATCTATGAAAGCAGGAAATGCTAATCTATGAAAGCAGGAAATGCTAAGCTACGTTTGCAGAATGGAAATGAAATAAACTACTGAGCAGAAGTAAGAGTACGAAAGTAGAAGAAAAGAAACAATTACTAATACTCTGACACTTCCCCGGCAACGGCGCCAAAAAGATGGTGAGCTCCAGTATTGTAGCAATAATGTTACAACTCCTGGGGCTTCCTGTCTCTCATTTTATCAACCCGGTAGTTCGTACAAACTTGGAAGCGACGGTGCTATATGCACAAGTACTAGCTCTTGTCGCAGCTGTCACTTGGTCAGCTGGCACAAGTCCGTTAGGGCTCAAGCCAACTTATATAGGCTCTCAGAAGAAGCTTGCTAATTGATGGACGAAAGCTATTCTCAAAGGAAAGCTACTCTACTTGACAAAATGGACTGAAAGCAAATCAAAGCATGTAAACCTAGGAAACCCTAATTTAACTAGTCTAACCTCTATAATGCAAAGAATGTGAATGAAACCTCTACCAATGCTGCTGTTACCTCTAATAAGTGGAAATGCATGGATCTAAGCTACTTGCATCGTAAAAGACATGTTTTTTGTATTTTTCCTTTAAGTGGATGGAATGATTGTGATGTGGTGCTAACTAGGGTTTGGTTGTGCAGATGGGATGGAGAAGGAAGGAAAGCATGGGACAGGTTGGGGAGGCTAGGAGAGGTCCCTAGGGATCCTTAGCATCCATCCACAGAGGTTCCTCGCATTCAGAAGCTCAGCAACCGAGTGAGTGGCCTCCTACAGGATGTCTGCAGGGGATCCTACAGGATACGCAGAGATTTCTACAGGATGTCTACGAATTGCTACAGGATGACCTACCGTGAGTGTTTGAAGTGATGGAGGAGTGATGGAATGGTAGGGGGAGATGTTTAAGGTAGGGATAAGGTTGGTGATGGCTCAGAAGTGGAAGAATAGGATAGGGAGTGAGTGTAGGGAGTAGGTTGGAAGATAGAGGGCTAGGTCAACAAAAGGGCTAGAGAATGGAGTTACGTGAGGAGTGGAAGACTTTGGGAGATAACAGAGCGGAGCAGAGGTCAAAGATGTGTTTGCATGCGTGATCAAGATGGAGGAGAAGGTAATGGAACGAGAGAGAACAGTGTAAATGAAACAAATGCTTATGACTGTCACCAAACCGAAAATGCATTAACCTAGACTACCTGTGCTTGTAAATTCAATGAACAGCAATCCAAAACGCGAAGGAGAATGTGCATGAAGCTGTGATGAAGGTGTGTGGTGCAGGTGTGAATCATGTGGAAGCATCTAACATAACCGTGACTGTGTTGCAGCAATCATCAAGGAAAGAAATGCGTATTTTTGGTGGTTAGTTATGGACTGCACCCCAATCCCAAATGAGATGGCAGTGAGCCTTAAAAACCTTTTTGCTGGAGCTCCAATAGATTATATCTATCCTCTGCTAACCTAAGCAACTGGAAACAAATTTACCATAAGCAAATCCTATCTAAACTCGTGAAAAAGACTAATTCAACAACCTGTAATTCAAATTGCATGTGAAAATGAAAACTCAGAGTGCTGAAACGAAATGCAAACAACACTACAGCAGAGGGGATCTATGGCTCTCAGGTTGGGCCCTAACCTGAGAGCTATAGTCTCCTTAAGAAAACTCAGAGCTAGATCAAAATCTGGCTTCTTTATTCATAATCTGATGTTATGCCAAAACTGGCTTACAACAAGAACTAACACCGAGCTGTGCTCAAAAATTACAATAGTAATGCGAAAGTTTCAACAACCTAACAAAGGCTACGGCCTCTATACTTATGCAAAACGATCATCCAACAGATGTCCTTGATTTTAGGAGCTCGGCTGTCCAACTGAAGTTTAAACTGCTGATCCTGTAGGACAATCATAATTGTTGTTCCTGTAGAACAGTTGTAACTGCTGTTCCTGTAGAACAGCTGGCTGCTTCTAAGCTCGGTGGGGAGATGGATTGGAGCTCGGAGTTCTTGGTGGGAATCACGAGGAAGGTCCCAAGACTGTGGACATCCTCTCCTAAAAACCAGCAGTGCCACCTCATTGTCTCCTTGTCTCCTTTTTCGTGTCTTTTCTCCCTTTAAATGCAAAAAACCTGAAAGCATCATGCATTAGTCACGTAGATAATATGTCTACCCTTCTTCCTACAAACAACACGAACAAACTAAGAAATGCATACATAAGCAATAAAAAATGAATGGTTTGAGCAAGTAGAATAGGCCAAAATGAGCCCAAATTGTACCAAAATTGGGGCTCATCAATGATTATCCAAGAAATGGAAAGGATAGGCAATCCATTGTCAATCTAGGAAATCCTCCATGTCAGTGATAGATCACGACCAACAATCCACATGCATATGCCATGCATGCCAAAACTAGTGAGGAAAACATACATGCAACTTGGTACCTGCAAGAAAATCTCGTTGCAGTTGTTGATGCTGATGTCCTCTTGCACTGTCCTGCTCTTCCTTTGCCTTCTTGCTCCAAAATTCTAAGTATGCCACACCCTCCAAGAGTGCTCCAATAAAACTCTAAGTATCCAAGAGTATGAGAGAGAGAATAATGAGAGAGCACCAAAAATGAACTAACAAAATGTTACCAACTGATCCTTAGAAGCCTTTTTGTGAATGAGGCCTCTATATTCTTGATTTTCCTCCTCACATGCAACCTGTGACCTTTCACCTCCCTTTTCTCCTAATTTCCATTATTTTGATAAATAAATGTGCCAAAAATTTCATTTTCCTTTCTAAAGCCTTAGCCATTTCCTTTGCCAATTTCCTTAGCCATTAAACAATCACAAGTGATCCCCATCACTAGGATTTTTCCTAACATTCAACTTGGAATAAGTGTCCCATCAACCGTGGTTATTATTTTCCCTTTATTAACTTTTATTACATTGAATTTTCATTAGGTTTGTTACAAAACCCTCCCCCTTGGGGGAACACCATCCTCGGTGTTCAATAACACCTATAATGACAAAACTACTGTAAGAAAAATATATTGTGGATGGAGCTTTATAACTTAGTTCAATGCAGTATTTACAGTGATTAACCTGCTAAGAAGAAAACTAACATGAAAACATAACAAACATAACAACATAATGACATGACATCCATACCACTTATTAGATCTTTATAACACAACTCAAGGCAGTATTTGCATCCATATACATATGTACATATACCAAAATCACCAAACATATACCAAAACACCATCCAAAAATTATTTTTCCTCAACCGACAATAAGGAAGGATACATAGCCCACATATGATCTGTCATCTCCCATGTAGCTTCGTTGGGCCCAAAGTGCTTCCATTGCACTTTAACTTACTCAATTGCTCAATTCTGAAGCACGAGCACCTTTTTCTGCAATATACACTGAGGCTCCAGCTAGAATTCTCCATCTGGTTCCACTTGCTATACGGACTAGTCAATCACAAGATCGAAATCTTTAACATACTTCTTAATCAATGACACATGGAAAACATCATGGAATTTCATTGTAGGAAGCAGTGCAAGTCGATATGTTACTGGCCCAATCCTCTCAATGATGCTGAAGGTTCCACAAAGCTGTGGTGCCATCGTGGCACATGATCCAATCCGTAAGGAGCTCTTCTTCATTTTGATGTGCAAGTACACCTATTCCCCAACTTGGAACTCCTTGAACAACTTGTTCTGATCTGCATAGCTCTTCTGTCTATCCTATGCTACCTTTAGATTTTTCTTTATAACCTGCATTTCTTGTTTCATATCCGCTAACATGTCCAACCCAATCAACACCTTGTTAACAGGTCACTCCAACTGATTGGAGTATTGCAACTTTTCCCATACAATGTCTCAAATAGAATCATCTTCAAAGATTCCTTATACCCATTGTTGTAAGAAAACTCTACCAATGGAAGATACTCTTCCCACTTTCACTGTTGATGCATCACATACATCCTCAACATTTCCTCCAATATCATGTTGACCCCCTCTATCTGTCCATTTGTATATGAATGATAAGTTGTATTGAAGGCCAACTTTATGCCCGAACCTACAAATAACTGCTTCCAAAACTTGGAAGTGAACTTCGCATCCCTGTCTGACACAATCTTCTTTGGAACACCATGCAATCCGACCACATCTCTGATGAATACCTGTGCTATATTGCTAGCTATGAATGTAGACTTCACTGGAATGAAATGTGTAACCTTTTTCAACCTGTCCATAACAACCATGATGGAATCATGTTGTCTCACTGTTCTCAAGAAACCTATGATGAAGTCCATGTAAATGACTTCTCATTTCCACTCTAGAATCGAAATCGGATGTAGCAGTCCACTCGAATGCTTACACTCTACCTTCACATGCTGAAAATCAAAACACCTAGCCACATACTCTACTACATCCCTCTTCAGGTTCAGCCAGTAATAAAACCTCTTCAGGTTCAGACAGTAATAAAACCTCTTCATTACTGTCAGTGTCTTCTAATAACCTAGGTGACCTGAATATGGTTTCCCATGAAACTCCCTCGATATCACCTTCTTGAGCTCACTATTTTCTGGAACATATATCCTATCTCTGAATCATATCAATCCATATGTTGAAATACAATAGTACACATCTTGTGCACTAGCACCTACACCTATACATGTGCCTGTACCACTACCTGTACCTGTACATGTACTATCACTTGTACGTATACATATACTCTACTACAACCTGTGCATAATCGCCATATATCTAACATCCTGCTGACCTCCCTGCAAGATCCTATCCTATAAGTTTGTCCCATAGGAGCTCATAGTTTCTAAGTGATTTATTTGTATCTGCCTGCTAAGAGAATTTGCCACACTGTTCTCTTTACCTTTTATATATTTGATCTCGAAATCAAACTCACTGATCATGGCCAACTACCGAGCCTGCCTACTATTTAGGTTTTGTTGGTCAAATAGATATCGTAACCCATTGTGATCACTCATCAACAAAAATATTTGGCCCAGAAGATAGTGTCTCCACATCTTCAATGCAAGTATGATCGATACCAACTCAAGATCATGTGTGGGGTAGTTCTGCTCGTGCTCATTCAATGTCTGCGACTCATAGCATACCACCTATCCATCCTACATAAGGACTCCACCAAGACCCTTCTTGCAAGAATTTGTGCATATCACAAACTCTTTGTCTGGATCTGCAATCTTTAATACTGGTTCATGTGTCAACAACTACTTAAGCTGCTCAAAACTAGCCTTACACGCCTCTGTCCATTCAAACTTCTTAACTTTCCTCTACAATGATGTAATAGGATAAGCAATCTATGGTAAATTCCTATGAACCTCCTATAATAGCCTACCAACCCCATAAAATATCTCACCTCATCTACATTCTTAGGAGCTACCCACTCCATCATGGCCCTTATCTTTTCTAGATCTACTACAATGTCGTCCTTGGAGACAACACACCCCAAGTAATGTACTTTAGTATGAGAGAAACTACACTTGTTGAGCTTAGCATACAACTGATGCATTGTCAACAACCTCAACAATGTTGCTAAAAGTCAGCATGCTCCTCCTCATTTTTAGAATATACCAATATGTCATTAATGAACACAATAAAAAACTTATCCAAATATGGATGCAACACACTATTCATCAAGCACATAAATGTAGCTGGAACATTAGTTAAACCAATTGGAACTACAAAAAACTCATAATGCCCATACCTGGTCTGGAAAGTTGTCTTGTAAATGTCCTCCTCTCTGATGTGTACCTGATGATATCCAAATCTCAGATCAATCTTCGAGAACACTGTTACTCCCTTCAACTAATCAAACAAGACATCAATCCTTGGAAACAGATACCCATTCTTGATGGTCACTTTGTTTAACTACCTATAGTCAATGCACAATATGAGAGTACCATCCTTCATCTTTAAAAGCAAGACCAGTGTGCCCCATGGTGATACACTTGGCCTAATGTATCCTTTGTCCAACATTTCCTTCAACTATAGCTTCAACTTTACCAACTCAGATGTGCTCATCCTATAAGGTGCCTTTAATGTTGGAGCTTCCCCTGGCACCAACTCAATAGAAAATTCTACTTCCTTGTGAGGTGGAAACTCTATAATATCCTTAGGAAATACATCCTTGAACTACCGTACAACTAGATACGTGCTCAAAACATCTGCATATTCAAATTCCTTACCCTTGTCACTAAAAATGTGCACTGCAAATAACACACACCCTTTTATGCGATTGCACGTTCCTTGCATAGATGTCACCATCCTAATTGATGTGGCTTTCTTCTTTCCTTATAAGACTCCTGGTTCCCCATTGTCATCCAAGCACTCAATATATTTTTCATAACAATCCACCTTGGTTCTATGAAGGTACAACCAATCCATACCTAACAACATATTGTATGATGCCAACGGTAATACATTCGAATGTGTTGCAGTAGGCATACCATTCAAATCAAATGCACAAGCTCTTACCCAATGGTGAACTCGCTTTTTTGTACCTGTAGCCAACTGGACTAACCAAGATTTTGCATGCAATTACTTAATCAAACCACACTTATCCACCAATTCAGGACTAACACAACTATAATTAGTTCCATGGTCAATCAAAATAGAAATAACTTGATAACAAAGCTTAGTGTCCTTCATAATGATAGATGTCTGATGGTTTGCTTGTTTGTTATCCAATGCTACTTAAATATGAGGAACGCTTTGACCAACATCTCCAATAGTCTTTGCGTCTTGTGCATTATATATTTGAGGCCTACCACCTTGATAATGTGGAAAATCTCTCCTGTGATGAGCTCCTCCATAAGTCCAACACCTTACGGGCTCCTTATTCTACTCCCCAGATCAATGTCCCTATCCTCTATCTGATGCATTGAACTTCTTAGATGGCGCAACATTATCTTTATTATCTGTACCCTAAGGTCTTGCTCATTTCTTGTCCCATTTTCCTTTGTTCATTGCATTACCTTTCCAATCTAGCTTAGTCTCAGATCTGCACTTCAATTGTTCATAGCAATGCCTTAGCTTTCGAATGGTCTCCTCTAATGATTTAGGCTCATCGAACTCAATCCTGTCTTTGAATGCAACCATTATTCCATTAATGAACCTTTGAATCTTGGCCTTCTGCTCCGTGAGATAAGGCACATACCTTAGTAAATCCAATAACCTCCTAGTGTACTCCTCACCTGTCATCGATCCCATCTTTATCTCATAGAATTCTTTTGCCCTGTCATCAAAGTATCTATCCAACAGATACTTCTTCTTGAACAGCTACTCAAACTCACTCCAAGTCAAGTCTTCCTCATCAATACATCTGAAATTCTTCACGTCTTCCCACCAAATGTCTACTTTACCTTTGAGACTGAATGTAGCTACTTTGGCTTTCATGTTCTCTAAATAATCATGCAACCTGAAGAACTTCCTCATGTCAATCAACCATGCCTCTGCATCTTGTGGTTTTTTCATCTCTCCATCAAATGTAGGTGCCTTTGCTTTCTTAAACTCATCTGGCAAGTATCCCCTATTACTCCTCCTGTACAGATGATAACGATGATGATCATAGTGCATATCGGAATAAGAACTAGAATAATACATGTTTCTATCCCTCCTCCTATCCGGAGTGTCCAACAATCTTCCATCTCTAACCGTGTCATCTCTATCTGACCTATGACCACCATGTGACCTACTACCATATGCCCCATTAGTTTTTTCCTCCTTCTCATAGTTGATCCAATGTGGTCCCTATCGTTACAAATCTGACAAACTCTGAAGTATCACTGCATTTACCTCTTCTTGTTTCTCCTATGCCTACATGATTCTATCATTATCTACCTTACAACTCCTTATTTCTTCCTTTAAGATTCTCAGTGTATCTTCCAAATCAAAAGAGTTCCCAACACCATACTGCTCTTTGGATTCATAGGGAGAGTCTTTGTAGTCTACCATCTTACTAGCCATTTTGATATTTCTTCCTACAAGGTATATCATGTTAGCTAAACCAAATCAAAATAAATTAACATACCTTAGTATAGATCGGGGAGGATACCTTGTCTGCAAGATCAAAAAATTAGTGTGATACATGTATAACATAATCATGACATTATATAGAAACATAACACATAAGTATATAACCATGCAACCATCATTCTAGCTAGGGTCTAGTCATCAATGCATGACCTTATCAATTACACTTACCATGACCTCATGCATGACGACAACCATTACATCACGATACACTTGACCACATGCAAACATTAACATGCATAAGCAATGTTTAACCAACCACACACATGCATAAACACATGTAATCAAGCATAAATGAACAATACTCGTAACCAAACCTACAAGAATGATACATGTAACCAAGCATACAAGAATGCAACCAAACATATGAGAATGCAACCCAACACACAAAATGATACATGTAAGAGACATATAACAACATGTAACCAGTCATACACTCACGATGATGCATCCCACAATAATAACATCAACTTCCACGTGGCGACATCACTAGAACCATGATCAACATTATGCAAATGCAACAAGCACATGGAATGCAAGTGTAAAAGACACACATGCAACTGGCATGCTTGCATGACCAACACATAGCCCATCCAGTCTGAGGGGTGAGCCATGCTCTGATACCACTCTATAACCCCTTCCTCCCACATCTACCCAAGCAACTGACCAACCAGAGTAAACATGCGACAAGAGGCCACTATGATATGATTCGACCTCCTAAGTCATGTTAAGGAAGTGGAACCGATGGAAACACATCATACAAACATTCAACATCAACATTAAGACCCTCAAGAACCAATCCAACCTTTCTTCCAACCATCCCATGGGTCCCACTGAGATTTTTGACCACTTGACCTCTGGACTCTCTCATGCTATGGGAATTCCAGCATTGAAGGACCTTTAGATTCTCTCACAGGCCTGCAAGCCTACGTCAAGGGACTTTTTTTCACAGTGTTGTGCCAACGTCCCCGGGATTTGAGCCACTTTTCAAGCGCAGAGCCCAGGTCACTGCCCAGAATAGAATGACATCTTCATAATAGTAATATAACAGGGAAATGACAGTGCGAAGGAAATTACTTGAATAAGACCTTGATTGGACCCCTACTAACCATGACAAGCATTTCATTAAACATATCACAAATATGTAATCTACATGTGTAAATAACATATCTAAGCATAGGGGTCTCATACTTAGGTGAGAATCGCTAAGAAACATTGATGCCTCAACATATCAACTACCATTTCATCCATTAGGTCATAGATACATTGTTCATTCATTTATCAGTAGAAACATGATGAGATCCATACATAGTTATTGTCATAAAACATACATATAACCAACATAATAGCAACAGAAATACCAATGAAATCACAGCCATATAAACCAGTATAATACTCATATAAATACAAGGAGAAATAACCTCATATTGAGGATGAAAAATCCAATCCTAGGATGGGACTTCCACGTTCCACCCGACTGTAGAATGGCTGAGCCAAATCTCTCTTCCGCCATTCACCCTCGTGCCATATTCCAATCATGAATGTGGGATCTCATAAAACTAATCAATCCAAAACCATCCAGGGCTTCTAGAGGTAATCCACCTCAACCCATCAAACAATGATTCCACCTCATGGTCGGACATCACCAATTCATCATCATATTGGTCTCTATCCCAACCATCCAAGGCTCCAGAGCGTTTGTTCCAACCAAGGCTCCAGGACTAGTAACTCAACCCACAGTTGCCGCCATGCTCCAAAGCGTTTTTCCAACCAAGGCTCCAAGACTAGCAACTCAACCCACCAAGGGCTCCAAAGCGTTTGTCCAAAAAAGGCTATGAGACTAGTAACTCAACTCAAGTTGTTATAGGGCTCCAAAGCATTTATCCAACCAAGGCTCGAGGAACTAGTAACTCAACCCAAGCTAAGGAAACATGAGAACCAACCAAAACAAAACTAGGAAATAAAACCACAATGTCCATGGCTATGTAGGAAATGGCAAGATTAGGTCCACTATCAACCAAGAAATCCTCCAAGCCAGTGACAGATCATGACCAATAATCTACATGCATATGCCATGCATGCCAAAACTAGTGAGGAAAACATACATGAAACTCGATACCTACAAGAAAAATTGTTGTAGTTGTTGATCCTGATGTCCTCTTGCACTTTCCTGCTCTTCCTTTTCCTTCTTGCTCCAAAAATACAAGTATGTCACACCTTCCAAGAGTGATCCAAGAAAACTCTAAGTATCCAAGAGTATGAGAGAGAGAATAATGAGAGAGCTCCAAAACTAAACTGGCAAAAGGTTACCAACTGATCCTCGGAAGCCTTTTTATGAATGAGGCCTCTATTTTCTTCATTTTCCATTATTTTCCTTCATTTTCCTCCTCACATACAACCTGTGACCTTTCACCTCCCTTTTCTCCTAATTTCCATTCTTTTCATAAATAAATGTGCCAAAAATGTTATTTACCTTTCCAAAGCCTTAGTCATTTCCTTTTCCAATTTCCTTAGCCATTAAACAATCATAAGTGATCCCCATCACTAGGATTTTTCCCAGCATTCAGCTTGTAATAAGTGTCCCATCAATCATGGTTATTATTTTTCCCTTATTAACTTTTATTACATGGAATTTTCATCAGGGTTGTTACACAAGTTGTTGGAGTGTTAGGGTTTCTCGAGTGCACATTAGTGGCATCACGCAAATCGAGTTGTTGGAGGGCACAAATTTGATTGTTGGAGGTTGATTCCTTTCATATTGATTTCATCTAGAGGCATATTTACTTGAGGCCAATTTACCTAGGCCAAATTCATTCTAAGGGAGTTGAGTTGCAAGTTTCAAATTGTATTTTTCCCTTTATATTTGTGGATTGAAAAACCTAGATTTTCTAGCTAATGAAATGATGGAGAAAATTTTGTGGGTTAATTAATTTTGAAAGGTGTGATCGATCTCTCTAGTTTATTTCTACTACATATTTTTAATTATAGACGTTAAAGATACTAGTGATTTTATTTTTCGGCGATCCAGTTATTATTTAAGTAAATATATAATACATTGGGGATAAATTAAATTGTCATGAGAAAATAAATTTGGCTTATATTATAAATCTAACATGGTACCAGAGCTATCTAGAAGACTTTGAAAGAGATTTTTGAGATCACGAGGGTTTGCAACAAAGAGATTTCCTTTTTGCAGCAACATAATTATTTCCAAACATTTTGCAGTTGGGTTTTATGGTTGTGGTTGATCTGCAAAGATGACATCATTAAACATTTTGAGATATGAAGACAGGTTGGATGGGGTATCAAATTTTAGCCCCTACAAGGAGTGAATTACCTAGATTTTGAAGATGAATGATCTATGGGATTTAGTAATTAGAGATGCGTAGGTTTCTTAAGATCTATTACAAGAAACATAACATAGAACCAAAAATATGAAAGTGAGTTTCATGATTCTAGATTGTGTGAGGGATCATATAATTCCTCACATATTAGGGAAGGATACCAGTAGAGGGATGTGGGTAGCTCAAACCAGTCTTTATTAGAGTACAAATGACAACAGAAAAATGGTGTTGCTGGAAAATTTAAATAGTAATAAAATGGTCACAGCTAAGACTGTGACTTCCCATCTCACGAGGGTCCAGCAGGCTCATGATGAGCTTGCAACTGTGGGGGAAATTATGCATGATTTAGATCTCGTCAAATTTTCTTGTAAGAGGTACATGAAGCAGTGGTCCAATTTTTTGGATAGGATTCTTTCTCAACAAAAACTTCCTAATTGGAGTTGACTATGGTGAGATTTCACCAAGAATGAGATCTAGGAAATTCCCTGACCGGAGGAAAGATAAAGGGTAGCGAGGAGAAGGACGAAGTTTCTCTTTTTACACAAGAAAAAAATGGCAAAGAGAAGGCTAAGAAGAACTAGAGTGGAGAAGAATCTTCATAGAGCAAGAAAGAAAAGGGCATGAGCAAGGTTAAATGCTTTTCTTTTCATAAGTTTGAGTAATTTCTAATCAGTTTGCTAATAAAAAAAAGGGAAAGGGTAACACTGCTACTACATAGATGGAGGAAATGGCAGAGAAGTTCGATAAAAACTTCACCCAAGTATCTTTCCTTTCTGGAACCATCATACGAGGTGTTTGGTTCATGGACAGTGGATTATCTTGTCATATGACGAGATCGCGAGACTTATTCACTAGCATGACTAGGGGGCCGAGAGATGTAAATGTGGAGCTTGGTAACAAGGCCAATTATGCAGTCTATGGAACTAGGAGTATTGACTTTTTGATGTTCTAATGTGGCATCATGGAGGTGAATGAAGTGTTATATGTACCAAGTTTGGAGAAGAATCTCCTTTTAGTTTCGGCCATGGAAGACAAAGGACTGGAGGTCATCTTTACAGGAGGTAAAGTGGTTGTTGATCAAAAGGGGAGTGGTTTCAAAAAGAAGTAGGTGATTGGTAGGAGGGAGAGAGATCTATATCTATTGAGAGGACATCCAATGAAGGCTCTCATACATGAGAATGAAATCCAAAGCAAGATTTGGCATTGAACAGCGGGACACCTACACTATAAAGCTCTTTTGATGGTGTAGAGGATGGTTACTGGTTTTCCAAAGATCCAAGTGAAGTCGGATGGAGTGCGTAAAGGGTTTCCTCTTAACAAACATGCCAAGAACATGATTCCTCATAGTGATACTAGGTATAAGGGTGTGATAGACTTGGTGCATTCTAACATATTTTCTTTTATATCTATGATGTCAATCATGGGGTCCTTATATTTTTCAATGTTCGTAGATGATTATTCTAGGAAGACTTGGATCTACTCCTTGAAGGCCAAGGATGAGTTCTTTAATCAATTTCGGGAGTTCAAGGCTCTTTTGGAGAACTAGATAGGAAGGAAGATTAAGGTGTTGAGATAAGATAATGTGGGGTGAGTACACCTCCAACGAGTTCTTGGAGTTTTGCAGGCAAGCGAGAATCAAGAAGGAGCTCAAAGTACCATACAACCCTCAGAAGAATGGGGTTGGTGAGAGGAAAAAAAGGACCATCGTGAAGGCAACGAGGGAAATGATACATGATCATGATTTTCCTATGTTTCATATGGGCAGAGGCTTGCAATATAACTGTATATGTGCAGGACAGGAATCCTCATAGGATGTAGGAGGACGTGACTCCTAAGGAAATATTTTTAGGAGTGAAACTAGATGTGAGTCACTTGTGCACATTCGACAGTCAAACTTATGTCCATGTGCCCATAGAGAAGATGAATAAGTTGGAGCCCTTATCTGAGATGGGTGCGTTTGTTTCCTACAGTGATGTTATGAAACCATCTCACAAAAAGATAGAAAAGATAGATCAACGACTTAAAAATCATCCTCTTCGAGGGCGTAACCTCCTTTACATTACACAAATGAACAATTCTTGGATGATACAAATCCCAAGACCTCCTTTCTATATACAGAATTTTAGGAGGTCATAATATAATCATAGCCAACATAACAATAATAATGTAAGGGCACAACAATAACAATAGTTGGCTTCTATGGGGCACAATATAACAATATGGGGACTACAAGGGCACAAAAATATAATAAGGGGTTGCACTAATAAAAATAAGGGATTATAATAGTAGTATAGGGACCTAATATGCCCCTCTCCTTCAAAAAGTGTTGTCCTCAATGCTTGAGTAGTTCTGGATGCTTCTATATAAAATTATCATCCTCCCATGTGGAATATTCAGCGGGTAAGTTCTTCCACTTGATGAGATACTATGAAATTGATCGATTTCATAGCTTTCAAGTTTTTATTTTCATGACTGCTTCAGGTTCCAATATGATTTCTCCTTCCTCTTCAAGTTCTGACAATATTGTTTGAACTGGGAGCTTGTCACCTATAACCTTCTTTAAGCATGAAACATGGAAAACTGGGGGCACTTAGGAAGATGTATGAAGCTCCAATTTGTATGCCATAGTACCAATCTTTTGTAGCATCTTGTAAGGACCATAGTACATTGGTGATAATTTATTATCCTTCTTAGCTTGCTTGAGGCACATTTGTTTGTATGGTTGTATTCGTAAAAATACCTAGTCGCCTATATCAAAATTTCTTTCACTATGATGTTGATCTGCCTATTGTTTCATTCGATTCTGCATGAAAGTGAGGTTATCCTTTTTCTTTTTGATATGTCCTTCTATATTGAGAGTTTGAGGAGTGGTAATTCCTTCCAATGCATTACATTATATGGTCGGATTCATTTATTCTTTCTCTAGGGTTGGTTCCTTGTGTATATCCTCTTCTTTTGATGTTTCTTGATCCTTTTCTTCCTCCTCTTCACAATCAATGTAAAATAATTTCTTCTCAACACACTTATGACCTTTAGTATATTTTCTATCACAATTGTAACAAAGGTCATTTTCTTGCTTTCTTCCAATTGTTGTGTTGTCAACCTTGCAGGTTGTGGAAGGTTAGGAGAAACAACACTTCCATCTTTATAATTATGAGTGGTAGGATTTCTTGTTGCCATAATTTTGCTTTCAATTTTTCTTTCCAACCTGAATGCCTTGTCCAATGAATCAAGTTCCCAAAGACAAACCTCATGTTTAATGTTATCATTTAAAGTCCCTATGAGGACATTAATCCTCTCCTTCTCGTGAATATCATTTACCCTTATATTCAATTTTTGGAAGTCCTCAATGTGCTCCTCCATTGAACCCTTTTATTTGAGATTTATCAATTGGCTAAAAAAGGTGTTTCTTTTTGTATCCTCATAATGTGCTATCATTTCTTCCATAAAACTCTCCCAAGTGACAAATTGTATAGGAGAGAAAATTCATCGATACCATACAAATTGATTTGGTTCCAAATATAAAGTTACAATGCATACCTTTTATGTGTTTTTCACATTATGGAGATCGAAATATTGCTCCGTCTCTAGTATCCATGTTATAGGATCCTTGCCATCAAACTTCCTCATATCGATCTTTGGAACATGGTGGGTCTTCAATCCAATGTTAGAGTATATGAAATCATGATTAACACTCTTCATGAGTTTCCTTTACTAACCTTTCGCCATTAGTAAGAATTTCTTGTAGAAAATTTGTCAAATATGTCTTCAAATATTCCATGTTGCCTTTAAGTTTTTCTTCTATACCATCCATCTTAGCTTCCACACCCTTTGAATTCCTTCAAAGTAATTTTTCATCTAAACTTATGCAAAACTTTAAAAAAACTACACACCTTTTTTCACTTTGTAGGAGCTCGATATTGAATCTATTGTATCTCTATAATTTCATATCTCCAAGGTCTAACATTGCATCTTGAGGTAGCCCTTTGATTTCTCTTTCCAACCCCACAAGTCTGATCAAGATTGGATTCTCCAAGGAAGAGTTATGCTAAATCTCCCACGATGACCTGATTATAGACTAGTTCAGTAGAGTGAACTTGTATGAAGTTCCACATGTCATTGTTTCGACCTTAGGACCTGAAACCAATACACAGAAAACTAAAGGTTTTCCTCGTTTTGTAAATTTTTACAAAATTTCAATCTGATGCTCAAACAGAAAGTCATGACAATTTTCCCCAGGTCACCTGTTTGGGATGTAATTGGGGAAACCCTAAATTTCTTGGACCATATCTCCGAAAATATAGTGAAACAATATCTGAAATTGGGGTCTGAGCTTCATCAAGATTTTGGATCAAATGGGTTTTAATTTCAAAGTCTTAACCTTCACAGGAAAAAATTATAGTGAAAATGCCACGACGACCTGTTTGTGATGGAATCCTAAAGCTTGCAAAAACCCTAACTTCCTCAAATCATATCTCCGAAAATATAGCTAGACAAGATCTGAAATTTGGACCCAAGGTTCAAAAAGATTTAGGATCAAATGGGTTTTTTTTAGCTTCTGAAACTTCGTAGAGAAAAAGTTATATTGAAAATGCCACGATGACCTATTTGGAGCAGCGAAACCCTATAATCCAAAGCTCCGATACCAAATGTTACGAAACCAGCTCACAAAAAGATAGAAAAGATAGATCAACGACTTAACAATCAGCCTCTTCGAGGGGGTAACCTCCTTTACATTACACAAATGAACAATTCTTGGATGATACAAATGACAAGACCTCCTTTTTATATATAGAAGTCTAGTAGGTCATAATATAATCAGAGTCGACATAACAATAATAATGTAAGGGAACAACAATAAAATAGTGCGCTTCTATGGGGTACAATAATAAAAATATGGGGAATACAAGGGCCCAAAAATATAATAAGTGGGTTGCACTAACAAGAATAAGGGGTTACACTAGTAGTATAGGTACCTAACAAGTGAGGTCTTGAAGGAACACATTTATGATAAAGAATATGAGCAATGGATGATAAAGAATATGAATGACATGGTCATAAGAAAAAAATGAAGGAACACTCCCCCATACTCGGAAATGATATGCTGCTGAAAAATGGGAAGTGGTAGAAATGAAGGATGGTAAATGACGCTCAAAATGGATTTTCATTAGATTCTCCTAAATTTATAATAAATTAGAACACTATGCAATTTTACCTCAAGTTTGACCTCCAAAAATGACATATATGGACTGACAGTTGTTGAAGCTGATGTAGGCAAAGTTGGTGCTGAAAGCGATGCAAAAAGTTAGAATCCAGAGAAGCATGAACACATTTATAGGTCTTTATCATCATTTATACAAAATTTTGTTGTTATTACACATTGTTATGATAAAAAGAGGGAGGCTCAATACTCCTTAAGAGCAGGGATGGCGGAAGAAGTTGAAGATGTCAATATAAAAAAATATACCCATAATCTCATTTATTACAGACAGAGAAGATTATAACCAGGAAGGGTGGAACCAGCATGGTATTAAGATGATCAATCAGTATCATGTACAACAGAGAACAATGCAGTAAAGGAATATATAAATAATTGTGTCCCTTTTAAAAAGAATCTATCATCAAGGAGCTGTCCTTTTAAAGATCATAACGTGAATAATATTAACTTTGCTTCAAAAGAATCCATAATTCTTGTCCTCATAAAAGTAGTGTACTTCATGTCATGAAAGAGAATCAGGAGAATGTGGTTGAGCTGAACTATGAATAATCCCACAAGAGAAAGGAAAGGGTTGCCCTCAAAAATATTCCCAAAGTGTTGCTCTTTTGAATGAACAGCAAAAACACTCAAAAAGTGGTGTTCCGTGTAGGGAACATCAAAGAAAATGCACACCAAAAAACAAAAATACACACAGAAAACGTGAAAATGCAAATGTCGTTCCTTTTGAAAGAGAAGAATCCATGCAAGCAAAAACTCGAACAACAAAAACTCAAACTGCTGTTCCTTTTGAAAAAGGAACAGCAAAAAACTCAAACTGCTGTTCCTTTTGAAAAAGGAACAGCAAAAACTCAAACTGCTGTTCCTTTTGAAAAAGGAACAGAAAAAAACTCAAACTGTTGTTCCTTTTGAAAAAGGAACAGCAAAAACTCAAACTGCTGTTCCTTTTGAAAAAGGAACAGCAAAAAACTCAAACTGCTGTTCCTTTTGAAAAAGGAACAGCAAAAACTCAAACTGCTGTTCCTTTTGAAAAAGGAACAGTAAAAACTCAAACTGTTGTTCCTTTTGAAAAAGGAACAGCAAAAACACACCAAATGTTGTTCCTTTTTCAAAAGGAACAGCAAAAACACGCACTGCTGTTCCTTTTGAAAAAGGAACAGCAAAAACTCAAACTGCTGTTCCTTTTGAAAAAGGAACAGCAAAAACACACCAAATGTTGTTCCTTTTGAAAAAGGAACAGCAAAAACACACCCAACGTGAAAGTGCAGAAGTGCTGTTCCATTTCGAAAAGGAACAGCAAAATGTAAAAGTGCAAAAAGTGCTGTTCCATTTCGAAAAGGAACAGCAAAATGTGAAAGTGCAAAAAGTGCTGTTCCATTTCGAAAAGGAACAGCAAAATGTGAAAGTGCAAAAAGTGTTGTTCCATTTCGAAAAGGAACAGCAAAATGTGAAAGTGCAAAAAGTGTTGTTCCATTTCGAAAAGGAACAGCAAAATGTGAAAGTGCAAAAAGTGCTGTTCCATTTCGAAAAGGAACAGCAAAATGTGAAAGTGCAAAAAGTGATGTTCCATTTCGAAAAGGAACAGCAGTTGTTCCATTTCGAAAAGGAACAACAAAATGTGAAAGTGCAAAAAGTGATGTTCCATTTCGAAAAGGAACAGCAGTTGTTCCATTTCGAAAAGGAACAGCAAAATGAACTGTGAAAAAGGAACAACAAAATGAATGGCTGATCAAAAAAAGTGTTATTCCTTTAGAAAATAAAAAACGAAAATGATGTTCCTTTGAAAAAGGAACAGCATGAACGACAAAAATGCACACAAATGCTGTCCCTTCAGAAAAGGAACAGCAAAATACACAACCATAAAATGCAAACACGCAAAGAATGAATTAGTTGTTCACTGTAGTGATGCTGAGGATGAGTTGCACTTTGAATGAAGCAACACCTGAAACACAAAATATAAGAGAAATTAGAAAAGAAACAACAAAAAGCAGTATGTAAATAAATAAATTGAGTTGCAACAGCTATGATGTTATGTCAAAAAAATGATCTATTTGAAAAATGTTTTGGCAGCAGTGACAAGACATGAATCTTGAAATTGAAATCAATTTTTCATTTGTTCTATTATGAATCCGTTGGGTAATGATTTGGATAAAATTCCTTTGTTTTATAAAAATTTCTTTGAAAAATCACTCGTCCATAAGTTGACCTTCTTTATTTTCCCAGGACCTGCAAAAAACGAGTATCTACCTGCAATAAAACATTAAATCATGGATAAAGAGAGGTGATCGGGCTCCCCTAATCCAAGAATTATGCAAAAAATGGCAAGTAGTTATTCTGTATAACAAATCCATAGAGAAAATAACAAAGTAAAATTTATTTGTTACCTGCGGGAGAGCAGTGGCCAATAATACTAACCTGCAGTGTTTTAATCACAACTTCTTTGTTTTTCGTCGAAATTGAGTGATTCCAAAGCCAAATGAGAGCTAATTCAAAGGTGTATCTCCAATAGAAACAGGTTTTAAAAACTCAATGATATGATATGTCAAATTTGTTTAGAACAACCTGCATAATAGAGTCATTTTCGATTACCCGGCTTAGACCAACAGTTGATATTTCAAGCATAACTTTTTCGTTTGATGTCGGATTCGAATGATTCAAATTGGAAATGAAAATAGATTCATTTATTGATCTCCAATAGAAACAAGTTTTGAAGACAAGAAGAATTGATAGGTCAAATATTGTAAGGAACAGCCGGAAAAACAGAGTTTTAAGAGTGCTGATTTACGATAGACAGTCAGTATTTTGATCATAACTTCCCCATACGATATCGAAAATGAGTGATTCCAATTGAATTGTAAACTAGATTCATAGGTGAATCTACCATAGAAACAGGTTTTAAAAATTCATTCATTTAGGCCTCCAAAAACTGACTGTCCAAATTCTGTTCCTGAGCTGCCCACTAGACATCCGGTCAATGTTTTGGCTCTAACTTTTTCGTTTCAAATCCAAATTGAGTGATTCAAATTGGATTGGAAATTAGACATCAAGGGCTACTTAGGATAGAAACAGGTTTTAAAAATATGGTCATTTAGGCCTCCAAAAACTGACTGTCCCAACTCTGTTCCTGAGCTGCCCGCTAGATAACCGGTCAATGTTTTGGTTCTAACTTTTTCGTTTCAAATCCAAATTGAGTGATTCAAATTGGGTTAGAAAGTAGACATCAAGGGCTACTTATGATAGAAACAAGTTTTAAAAATATTCATTTTTGGTCCCTCAAAACATGACTGTCCCGACTGTTTTTCCAAAAAGTTCATCAAGCCCGCAAGCCAAAAAAAATGAAATTCAAGCATTTTTTCAAATTGGTGATAAAAATGAAAATGAGTGTTTGTAGAACTTATTATTTTCATTATGATTCATCTCCATACACAAATTATAAAAAAAATTATCACCGATGTTGATTTGCATAGCATGTTGCAACAAAAGCCCTAGTTTTACATGGAAAAACAAAAATGCATTTATTTATTCCCTTATTTATTTTATTTTCTACCCTAACCTATTTTGATTTGAAAAATGAATATAACTACGTATATGAGTACTTCCAGTGAAGCCATTTTCGAAGTAAGGCTTCACGTATGCACATACCCAAATTTGAAAAATGCATGTTAATGGATATTAGGGTATGAGAAGCCATCTTCCCTTGAAAAAATGATATCAAAAATTGTTGAAGCATGGAGTGATGTTGCAAACAAATGATGGAGTGAAACCAATCTTCAATATATCCTTTACTTTTTTGATTTCGCATAGCCATCATATCATGAAGTTCTTGAGCTTTTAAAATAACTTGTTGATGCATCCTACAAGAAACCTCATTTTCTTCCATAGCTTCTACAATTTTAGAATTTAAAACATTCTGAATCTCATTGTAGGTTTTCTCTAGTAACACATGTGAGATAGAATGGGTGGGAAGGGTGGGTAAATTTTCCAGCTCAACATTGTAAGCATGTTGTACTGGTTTATTATGGTGAGGGTGTGGAATTAGTTGAGCAGGAAAATGTGTATGGAATGGAGCATTTTGATGATGTGGCTGATTGGGTTGTGTGAATGGTTTTGATGGGCAAGCAAGGTGTTGTGAAAGAGCTGGTGGAGAATATGGAGAATGTGCTTGTGCTACAAGATGAGGGAGAGTAGTCATGCCATCATAAGATGAACCATGTCCAACTTGTAAACAAGATAGGTGGTTATATTGAAATTGACATGGCTGCCCTAACACATTAGCATTCCATAATGGATTATGCAAGTATGACAATGGAGAAAAAGTGTTTTGAACCATACCTATAGGCCTTATTGCAGCTTTCTTACCTTTTTGATATGCTACTTCCATCCTAGGTAAGGAAGAGTGAATATCTATGAGATGCTCCTTTCGGTCATGAGAACAAAACATTTCATCAAATTCTTCATTTTTATGAACCTGCAAAACATCCAATTTTTCATTTAGAGAGCTAATAAAATCAACTTTAAAATTTTCAAATAACACATTGATTTCAGCTCTTATGTCTCCTGTTCTTGTAGCAGATTTGGAAAACAAAGAAAAAACATCTCTAGGATTCTTACCAGTCTTGGAGATTCCTCTTGAATACCTTATGCACAACTCACAAACATCATCATATGATAACTGAAAAACATCACCTTTTCCTATCAGATTTAAAAGTTCTAAAAATTTATCTTTAATTCCTCTAAGAATGAGTGTTTTTAAGATCTCTTTTTCCAAATGCTTATGCTTTGATTTTTGAAGGTTATAATGAAATCGATCTACATAATCCTCCAAACTTTCATCTTCCCCTTGTATCATATCGAAAATATCTTCATTGGCTTTGCAATAATCTTGGTACTTCTTCAAGAATATGTTCTTCATGTCCTCCCATGATTGGATGCAATTCCCACCTAGGCTCATGAACCATCGGAGAGCTGCTCCTTTTAGAGTAAGAGGAAACACTTTCAATCTTTGATCATTAGTACAATAATCATATCCTCTACAAAGTATTTCAAATTCAAACAAAAATGTATGTGGATCTTCATTTGCTAAACCATGAAAATTTGGTAAAGATAGGGGAATTATGTGCATTTGTGTCACTCCTCCTAGATCTTTGATAGGAAAATCAAAAGTAGAAATGTGAGCCATTTCTTACCATAGTTTAAGATGTTCTTCATGTGTTTCTTCGAGGCTCCTTCTTCAAATGTTCCTGTCGATCGGTTAGTGAAATGGGTGGTGCTTACATCACCACTTGCGTGAGATCATGTGATTCAAAAAATTTCTATCTTTTTCCTAATCATTCACACAAAAATTCAAACATCTATTTCTACCCTAGGTTCTTTAAGAGTCCTGCTGGAAAGCGGACGGTGGAGCAGGGCTTTTACATGCTCCGTACGCAGGTTCTTACCTTCCGTTTTTAAGATCCAACTCTTCCCTAGCAGGCACTCATCAGATTCACACTACTCTTTAGAAATGGCTACACTCTCCCCGGCAACGGCGCCAAAATGTGGAGCGATAAAAAGGTGTCTTGTGAACTCCTAATTACCTCACATTAATTATCAACCCAGGGACGACTTTTTATTTCAAGAGTGTACTCTGTCTGAGGCGGCTATTTACTTAAGAGTAATGTTTTGCAATATAGTGCTTAAAACCCAAAAGTAAATGAATGCTTGAAAAAGAAATCTAATTGGAACAGCAAGAAACTGAAATGTTCTAAACTAAATCATTCATTCAAACAACCATCAATCGAGGATATAGTAGCAATAACTCAGTCCTCTAGAAATTGATGAAGGAAAAGGAATTAGAGTATGGATCATGGTTCTGGGAGCATAATAGCGTCTGCTGTGTCTCACGACAGCCTTGATCCTCCTCTCACACCAAACCAATGAAGGCAAGTAAATAAATCAGCAGAAAGTAAAACGGAACAGCGAAATGGAAATGGGATAGCAATAAATGATACAGCAGTAAAATGGAACAGCAATAATCAAATGAAACAACAGTAATCAAATGGAACAGCAATCCTTAATGAATTACGAAACAACAACTATCACCCGTATGTACATGATTTACATTAATATAGCAATCTGAAAGTATTGAATGATATGATTACGTTTCTGAACTAAGTAATACTGTCTTCAAGCCTCGCAAATACTTATTTTATATGAATCCAATGATGATAACATTTATACCAATATCTTGTTATGGAAATAGATGCAATTCGAATAGATTCACTTTGCGTAATACAGAGACATGAGTGAAGGAACTTATTCAGATTTAGATATTAATCATGAAGCATAGTCTGTCATATAAAAGATATATCAGATTGCTGAAACAATAGAAATAAGCAAACCAAACACAAATCACCGTATGATACAACAGCGGCAAGTGTCCGTTGGAGCCGGGCCCGTAGCTTCCAATGGCACCGCCGTAACTTACTTCAGATGCAGCAACGAAGTGAACACCAATTCCTTTATATTGATTGCATTAACAAAAGTATACAAAAGCAGATCTCACCGAGACTCCATGATCCAAGTTGTTCTGAAAACTTATAATTACAAAATACAATCGCTCTCCCCCCCCCGTCTCTGATCTTGGGTTTCATTTAAATAAAGAAGATCAGAGCATGGATAATTACAATCATGATTTCTCTTACAAATTTAGGTTGATTCTAACCCATTGATCAACAAGAACAAGGCGGATTTAGGTTTGCAGCTAAGATTTGGAGGGCGGCCGCAACAGCAAATCTCAGAAAATCGTGCTCAAAGAACCCTGCGTTTCTCCCTGTACAAGCCGAATTTGGGCAAACTGTTCTTCAAGAAGATAATTGGGCCCGTTCTGGACAAAACCCATGTTCCGGATTTTCCAAATTTGTCTTCATTTGTTCAGAATCTTAACCGCAAAACTGTCACTCCTTAAACCAGCGAATTTCTGAGTTGGCTGATTTAAAAATCAAATCTTCAATCTGGAAGTTACTTTGGAGGCTAAGAATGGTAAATAAGGTTACAACCAACTTATTAGAACTATCATTGATAAAATAATCATAATAATCAATTTATTAAAAATAAAGGAGAATAAATAATATTCATCCATGAGAGCATAAATCATTTATTAAATGATAAATTATAATAAATGACATGATGAAGAATGGTGGAAATGGGTGGAATAAACGTTCACAAGTGACAATAATCATGGCATATTAACGACCCCACAACAAGTCTATATTCCATAGAGAAAGGTGATCTTGAGTCAGGATGTCTGATTTCATGAGGATATGACTATTACGAGATATCATGAGCAAGAGAAAACAATGGTAGAGGAGAAGGAGCAAGAGGCTCCTAAGGTTGAGTAGGTACCAGTAGCACCAACAGGGACATAGCCAACATATTTGGAGGATGAGTTAGATATTTCTTTGAGTTCTACCAGGAGGCCAAGATGGGCTGAAAATACATTGAGGGATGTTGAGGAGCATGTGTAGGCTCCTAGCATCACTTTCAAGTAGAGAAAACCACTGAACAGATATTCTAGTTATTTAGCACTATCAAGTGGTGTCTAGAGTTTGAGCCATCCACTTTTAAGGAGGCTATAGGAAAGCAGTTCTGGAGGGATACAATGATAGAGGAGTATAGCTCCATCATGAGAAATGATGTTTTGGATATATCAACGATACCGAAGGGGAAGTTTGTAGTCACTTCTCGATGGATATACAAGATAAAACATGTAGTAGATGGCAGTATCGAGAAGTATAAAGTGAGGTTCATGGTGATAGGGTTCTCCCAGAAGGAGGGAGTGGATTACAAGGAGACATTTGAACATGTCACCAAATATGTATCTATTTGAGTAGTTGTGTCAATTTCTTCAAATATGGGTGGAGGATACATCAAATCGATGTCAAGATTGCTTTCCTCAACAGAGTGATTGAGAAAGAGGTGTATATTGAGTAGCCTTTGGGTTTTGAGGCACATGGGAAAAACTCCCATGTATGCAGGTTGAATAAGGCCATTCATGAGAAAAAGTAGGCTCCACATGCATGGTATGCCAAGATTCATGGATATATTCTTGGTTTTTTCTTCAGAGAGTGAGGCAGATCCTAAGTTGTACTTGGTACTCGTTGAGGGTGAACCACTCATCTTGGTAATGTATATCGATGATCTCTTCTTGACAAGATCAGAGAATCTCATAAGGATATGCTTGCCTCAAAATTAGACATGAGGGACATCATCTTGATGCATTACTTTTTGGGATTGGAGGTGTGTTAGTAGCCATGAGATATTTTCCTTAGACAAGGCAAGTATGTAGTGGAGATATTGAGGAGATTCAAGATGGAGGATTTTGAACTAGTGGATCCCACATTGTATAGGAAGTTGATAAGTTCCTTGATGTATCTAGTCAACATTAGAATGGATATATGTTTTTTTGTGAATACACTTAGTCAGTTCATGGTGGAGCCGAGAGAGGTTCATTGGGTGGCAGCAAAGCATGTGCTAAGATACCTGCATGGGATAGAAGACTTTCAACTAAGATATATCAAAGCTAGAGGAGTGGATTTGAAGGGGTACACAAATTCTGATTGGGCAGGGAGTGTGGTGGATAGAAATTCCACATATGGATGTCGTTTCAACTTGGGATCAACCATTATCTCATGGTTTAGAAAGAAGAAAGAGTTAGTGGCACTCTGTTCAACAAATGCAATGTACATCGCAATGAGTATGGCAAGTAGTGAGGTAGTGTGGCTTCGTAAGATGCTTGCAGGATTATTTGATATGCAGATGGGACCAATGATGATACATTGTGATACTAAGAGTAGCATCAATATCTCTAAGAGTCTTTTGTTTCATGATCGATCCAAGCATATTAATATCAGATATCACTTCATTAGAGACAAGGTCCAGATGGGTTTTGTGAGATTGCAGTACATTTCTCCAAAGGAATAGGGGGCAAATGTTCTCACAAAGCCTTTAGTGAAGGGAAAGTTTGTGAAGTACCGAGATAAGCTGAGGGTGGTGGAGAATCCCTTCCTTGCTAGGAGGGAGTGTTGATGTGAATAACACTGGAAGGTATTCTACAATTGCTTGGTGTCTTAGCATGTGGAAGACATTATTTGCCTATTCTATTGATTTATGTCTTCTATCCTAAGTTTAACTTAGGAAAATTGCAATAATTAGATTCAATTAAGTATTCAGGACTATTATATTATTTTCTAAGGATAAAAAATTTAATTATTTAAGTGACTTAGAAATAATCTTAATCATTGGTCTTCAAAATGTTCATAGAAGAAAGATTCAGGATGTTTTTAGAGGGGAGATTGGGGTAAGGGATTTCGACTCAATGAAAATTATAAATGGAGGTTAGCAATGGAGGTGAAGGAAAAATGAAGAGCACAAGTTTGTGAGTAAGTAATCACGAGAGAGCGCAATTTTATCTGCAGTGCGGGTGGCTCAGTTACAAGTGCAAAGAGAAGGAACAAGTGTGAGTGGGTTTGAGTAGATATAGGAGGGACGAGTTGGAGAAGATTGTGGGGCTGAGTTGTTGGAAGGACACCATGTATTTCAGGAGGAGGTCAATTTGCTAAAGTATTGGGGTTTTTCCAGTGCATATTAGTGCTAGGGCGACGATAAAGTTCTTGGAGAGTGCAGATCTAATTTCTAGAGGTCGATTTCTTCAGACCAATTTCATTTGGAGGCATATTTCCTTGAGGCTGATTTACCGCGGCCAAATTCATTATGAGGGAGCTGATTTTAAGATTCAAAATTGTATTCTTCCTTGTATCTTTGTGGGTCGAGAAACCCAGATTTTCCACATAATGAAATGACGAAGAATTGTTTGTCGGTTCATTAATTTTGCAATGTCTAATTGATATCTATAGTTTATTTCCAGTGCATATTTTTAATTCTAGAAGTTAAAGATACCAATGATTTTATTTTTCGTTGATTCATCTATATTTGGGTAAATAAATAATAAATTAGGGATAAATTAAATTTTCGTGAGAAAGTAAATTTGGTTGGTATTAGAAATTTAACAAGTTAGCAATGGGAACAAGAAGAAGGACTTGAGCAAAGTGAAATGCTTTGCATGTGATGAGTTTGGTCATTATGTGAGCCAATGTCTACATTAGAGGAAAGGAGGGAAAGAGAAGAATCTTTAGATGGTTTCTCCAACTACAATCAACAAGGAAGATTTTGCTAGGAGATTCAATGAGGAATTTTCTATTATCTCTCATTTCTCCATGAGAATCATTCTTGAGGGTGATTGGTTCCTAGATAGTAGGGCCTTGAAGCATATGATAGGAACACGATAAGTGTTTGAGAGCCTGACCAAGTGGGACTCTAATCTACTTGTTTGGTGATAAGAGCTAGGTTGCAATGAGAGGAATCAGGAGTGTACTATTCAGGATCGAGTTAGGTGGATTTTTGTGAGTCTAGGATCTACTTTAGGTACCGAAGATCAGATGCAACATGCTTTCAAACTTAGAAATTAAGACAAAGGTGTTTTGTGTTCTACATCAGCATGGAAAAGTGTTAATTTTAGTTATGTTCTATGCTAGAGAAATTTATTTTAATTGCCTCTCCACATTATCAATCACATCAGCATAAAATAAACTGCAGATAGAACATAAATATAAATTGCAGAAGACAAGAGGACACAAGATGTGGTGCTAGCTAGGGACAAATCCCAATGTCAAGAAACCCTTGATCAATTCTTCTTTTATGTTCTTCAAAGTTCAACAGAGAAAGTGGGAGAGATAGTACATTTACAATAGAAGTCAATCACTTTGACTTTTGATATCAGCATGAGATCAGTTGAAGACATATTGCTTCAACTGATTCTCTAAGGTGACTCGTTCACCTATCATAGTGCTGCATCTCGTCTATTTTCTGCACATTACCATGTGACACCTTGCTTGTACTGTCACATGTGTTGATGACTGAGCTGCTCTCATCTTCATGTTGCTCAGCATGCTGCATCTTCCATGGTCTTATTCATCATCAAGCTGCCCATGCTCATGATCTCATTCATCATTATGTTGTCCATGCTCATATCATCATGCATCATTATGTTGCCCATGCTCATATCATCATTCTGCTTATTATGAAGCCCATGATCTCATACATCATGCTGCCTTCCTTCGAAGGCAGATGTTATGGCTGTTTCGGCAGTTCCCAGTAGCTCCAGCTTTTTCGGCAGTTCCGACAGTTCCGGCTTCTCCAACAATTTTGGCTTTTCCAAATTTTCCAGCTTTTCTGGCTTTTCCGATATTTCCAGCTTTTCTAGAGTTTTCAGATTTTCCGGTAGTTCCGGCTTTTCTGGTAGTTCCTGCTGTTCCGACAGTTCCGGCAATTCCGGATTTTCCAGCTTTTCTGATATTTCCAGCTTTTCAGGTGTTTCTGACTTTTCCGGCAATTTTGACTTTTCCGGCAATTCCAGCTTTTCCAGCAGTTCCAACTTTTCCGGCAGTTCCTACTTTTCCGACTTTTCTTGCTTTTTTGGCTTTTCCAGCTTTTCCGGCAGTTCCGGCTTTTCCGGATTTTCAGACAGTTTCAGCTTTTCCGAATTTTCCAACAGTTCCAGCTTTTTCGGCTTTTCCCTAGGATCTCTCCTCCTACTAAAACCCAAAGACAAGTAGACAGAGGAAGAGATCCAAGTGTGTGTAGAAATGACTTGAATTCCTCTTCTATTTATACTAAAACGTAGAGGTTGAATAGACATGACTGTTGGGCTTCTGAGCCTACATAAGTTGTTGACCGACTTAACAATTTGTCCATAACATAAATAAATTTATAACTTCATAAATACTTATCGGAATCAGATGATCTTTAGATCAATCCTACACCTCTCAATGAGAGGGATCCAATAAAAATATCAGCTACCATAAATAATATGACCCACTTGGAGTTTGGCCCTAGTTTCCAATTTTAACACTCCCTCTCAACTAGGGAGAAATCCATCCACTGATCCATATGTCCAATTGTATTATCTCTTCCATCAGTGCCCTGCACTGCTCTGCTCGGCTCTACTCAGCTCTGCTAGCTCTGCACTGCTCTGCTTCGCTCTACTCAGCTCTGCTAGCTCTGCACTGCTCTGCTCAGCTCTGTTGGCTCTGCTCTGCTCTGTTGGCTCTGTTGGCTCTGCTCTGCTGGCTCTACTCTGCTCTGCTCAGATCTGTTGGCTCTTCTAGCTCTGCTCTGCTCTGCTGGCTCTGCTCAACTCTGCTAGCTCTGCTCTTCTCAAATTAGCTTTGTTGAACCATGAAGAAGAAGAATTGATCGAGAATGTGTCATACCATTCTCCACTAACCCAAAGTCAGTCTTAGAGTGTGTACCACTGGTCCCAGACCAGTCCTCAACCAACTCAAAGTCAGTTTCATAGTAGGTGCAACTCCTACCACTAGTCCCAGACTAGTACTCATCAGTCTCAGAGAGTGTACCACTGGTCTCAGACCAGTCTCAACCAACCCAAAGTTAGCGTCATAGCATGTACCGCTCTCACTGGTCCTAGACCAGTCTTCCACTAACCTTAAGTCAGTCTCAGGGTATGTACCACTCGTCCTAGGCCAGTGTCAACCAACCCGAAGTCAGTGTCATAGTAGGTACAATTCTTACCACTGGTCCCAGATCAATGAAGGTCATCCTAGCATAGGGAGTATGATAGATACATCGATGCATCCATCGGTACTAATATGGTTCCTATCCTCATTTCCCTGCTCATTGATCAGATGAGAGGTACTTCCCATGAGTCCCAGACTGCATGGGTAGGATTCCTCGACAGGAGAACTTAATCAATCCTATCCTCACATGAGAACTAATCATCCTACTACACAATCGCCATGGAGAACACATCATCCAGGCCTAACTAATCATCCTGCTACACAATCATCATGGAGAACACATCATCCAAACCTCGCAGGAGAACTAATCATCCTGCTACAAACCCATCATGGAGAACACATCATCCAGACCTCACAAGAGAATTAATCATCCTGCTACACAATCATCATGGAGAACACATCATCCAAACCTCACAGGAGAATTAATCATCCTGCTACACAATCTTCATGGAGAACACATCATCCAGACCTCACAGGAGAATTAATCATCCTGCTACACAATCGTCATGGAGAACACATCATCCAGACCTCACAGGAGAATTAATCATCCTGCTACACAATTTTCATGGAGAACACATCATCCAAACCTCACAGGAGAATTAATCATCCTGCTACACAATCGTCATGGAGAACACATCATCTAGACCTCACAGGAGAATTAATCATCCTGCTACACAATCGTCATGGATAACACATCATCCAAACCTCACAGGAGAATTAATCATCCTGCTACACAGGAGAGTAAATCATCATGTCCCACAAGAGAGTGAATCATCTTGTCCCACAAGGGAGCGAATCATCGTGTTCCAATGCGCACCAACAGGGGAGGGTGAGTCACCCTGTGGTCGTATGTTGCTCCAGTAAGAATCACAAGCCCCCAGAGCTCCCAAAGCTCAATGTATACAACATGCAGGACCCTTGTACAAGGGTCTCCTGATGACTCCAAGTCATTCAGGAAAATCACAGATTTGATCTTTCCCCCGGGGCTTAGACAAAGTGTAGCAACTTGTACATCATCTCATAGTGATGGAGCTTCCTTGCTCATAGACTTAACATATCCCAGATAAGGTAGTATCTAATGTCTATCTGCTCGAGCAATCATTGAATATAGGATTCCTCAATAATCGAATCCCACCTCTGGTTGTCACAGAGAATCGCAGTGGTATTCATCATGTGTACTCATTGAAGAGTTTCCATAACCAGGAGACTTCATACGAGGTCATACTTGTAGTTATGTATCCGGTCTCGGCTGTACTTATAACAACCGACTTCTGCTTCCTACTCATCCATGATATCGAAGCAAAATCCAAAGAGAACCAGCACTGAAAAGTGCTCTAATGATCCTCCACACTGCCTACCCGGTCAGCATTCGAATAATCAGTAAGTTTTCATATTTCTGGCAGTGTATTTGAATCCATAAGAGATTGTGCCCTGAAGACATCTCAGAAGATTCTTGGCACCAATCTAGTGAGGCTCAACCAAATGTGAGCTCCCCGTGCTAACTGCAAAACATATGTCTGGACGGAAGTTCACCAAGAACTTTCCTAAATCTGGTTGGACATCACTACCGTATAACTTCTGAAAGTTAATATCCTCGAGGTAGTCACAGGCTTGTAGTTTATCTTTTCACATTCAAAATCCAACTCCCTCTGTCTTCTACGAATGAGAGGGTCTACACCTATGAGGCATAGGTGCCCGAATGAGAGGTCTGTCATTCACAACCTTCGGATGGTTTGGACCGATTTCACTCCTAGTGAATCTCAACATCATCAAATAGTTGTTGATGCTCTCATACTATGCCCAAGGTGTTTTCTTCAAGCCATGGAGGGCTTTCTACCACCTTCATACATGAGATTCCAGATCATGAATCTCAAACTCCTCGGGTTGTTGCAAACCTATGGACCTATGGCATGAGGGGAATGATCCCCTTATAAGATTTTCCTTCGGTACATCTCAGACATGTACCTTCAAGCTCTTTTTGAATTCAGGCATCCCTGTCACCATCTAACTCACAGACCTTTGGTGCTCTATGTTAGTGGACATGGTCCCCTAGTGGACTTCCTGCAACTTGATACAACCCTGAATTCAAAAGCATCTTTGAAAAATCTATTTTCAAACATGTACCTTTCCATCGAAGAGTGCCACCCTGAAACCTTTGACTTCCATTTCTGAGATGGACACCAGGTTCTTCTTGCGATCAGGTACATAAAAGAGATTATGGGGTTCCTTGCTTTCTTTGAAGAGTCGACCATTTCCTTGATGACCTGCATTACCAGTCATTCCTTTGATCATTGAAGATGTCCCTGGAATAATTGTTATCTTCATCAAGAGATGTGTCTCTGCCATTCAGACACTCCTTCGTATGATGGCCAAACTGATTGCAACCAAGGCATCGGCCTTTTCTTCCACCCTTAGATCCATACTTCCCAATGAACTGATCTTTAGATGGGCCATCAGAAACATCCGCTACGCCATTCTGATAATATGTTCTGCTTCGACTTCACCCTTTGTGAACTTAGAAGAGAGATGTGGAACCCATTGATCCTTTTGTCTTGCCCCTATTATCTTTGGTGATTGCTCTTTCACTCTTGCTTGGGCATTTTCTTCACCTTAGCTCCGATACCATGTTAATTTTAGGTATGTTCTATGCTAGAGAAATTTATTTCAATTTCTTTTCCACATTAGCAATCACATCAGCACAAAGTAAACTATAGATAGAACATAAATATAAATCGCAAAAGACAAGCCAAGACAAGAGGACACAAGATGCGGCGCTAGCTAGGGACAAACCCCAATGTGGGGAAACCCTTGATCAATTCTTCTTTTATGTTCTTCAAAGTTCTGCAGAGAAAGTGAGAGAGATAGTACATTTGCAATAGAAGTCAATCACTTTGATTTTTGATATCGGCATGAGATTAGTTGAAGACATATTGCTTCAACTGATTCTCTAAGGTGACTCGTTCATCTATCATAGTGTTGCATCTCGTCTATTTGCTACACATTACCGTGTGACACCTTGCTTGTACTATCACATGTGTTGAACCTTGATGACTGAGCTACTCTCATCTTCATGCTGCATCTTCCATGGTCTTATTCATATCAAGCTGCCCATGCTCATGATCTCATTCATCATTATGTTGTCCATGCTCATATCATCATGGATCGTTATGTTGCCCATGCTCATATCATGATGTTGCTTATTATGAAGCCCATGATCTCATACATCATGCTGCCTCCCTTCGGAGACATATGATCTGGCTATTTTGGCAGTTCCCGGTAGTTCTAGCTTTTCCGGCAGTTCTGGCTTTTCCGGCAGTTCCGACAGTTCCAGCTTTTCCAGATTTTTTGGCTTTTCCGACTTTTCCAGATTTTCCAGCTTTTCCATTATTTTCGGCTTTTCTAGCGTTTCCATCTTTTCCTGAAGTTCCAGCTGTTCCGGCAGTTCCAACTTTTCCGGCAGTTCCGACTTTTCCGGCTTTCTTGGCTTTTCTGGATTTTCCGAGTATTTCCAGCGTTTCTGGCGTTTTCGGCTTTTCCGGCAGTTCTAGCTTTTCTCGGCAGTTCTGGATTTTCTGGCTTTTCTGACTTTTCCAGCTTTTCTGGCTTTTCTGGCTTTTCGACTTTTCCAGCTTTTCTGGCTTTTCCGGCTATTCCGGCCTTTCCGACAGTTCCGACTTTTCCAACTTTTCCAGCTTTTCCTTAGGATCTCTCCTCCTACTAAAACCCAAAGACAAGTAGAGAGAGGAAGTGATCAAAGTGTGTGTAGAAATGACTTGAAGTCCTCTTCTATTTATACTAAAACATAGAGGTTGAATAAACATGACTGTTGGGCTTCTGAGCCTACATAAGTTGTTGGCTGACTTAATAATTTGTCCATAACATAAACAAATTCATAACTTCATAAATACTTATTGGAATCGGATGATCTTTAGATCAATCCTAACCTCTTAATGAGATGGATTCAATAAAAATATCAGCTACCGTAAATAATATGACCCACATGGAGTTTGGCCCTAGTTACCAATTTTAATAAAAAGTAATGCTCAAGCTCAGTGGATCTAACTCTAGTCCAAGGTTGGTTCTTGGAATCGGAAAGAATGGTTTGTATAGACTAAATGGAAATCATGTTAACCAAGGAAAGAAGAAGGTTTCAAAGACTCGGGAGGAATCAAGTTCTAGAGGGGGTTCGCGAACTCAAAGGGAGATTTAGCAACCCTATAAGGGCACAACATCAAAGAGAAGAAAGGAGACTTCCATAAATGACAAGAAGGAGTCATGGAATGACTTAAAGGCCTATCAAGAAAAGGAAAAGCAGAAGGCTTCTAGTAGTAAGGAAACTTCCAAGAAGGGTTTTCTTCTTGCAACTGGTTTTTCTTCTATGACATAGTCCACAGGCTAAAGGAGGTTGTTAGTGGGCTATGTAGGCAACCGTAGCAAGGAGGAGGGAATTCACTACCATTTAAAGTGGGGCATACCTTGTGGAAGGGACAAATTGCACATTTTGACAGGCCACATGCCTATTGCATATACACAAGAAAGAAAGGAGGGTTTGAGCCTTAGTTTTAGGGAAAATTTGTGGTAAATCACAGGCTGAGGCTTAGAAAATGGAGGCCCAACCTCTATGGAAGGCTTGTAGGACAAGATAAAGCCATAGAGGGTTGAGTAAAGAAGGAGAATGGCCTGTAAAAGGCTACAGTAGTGTTGAACAGAGGTTATAGGGGAGGAAAATACATAAGTCACAGATAGGTTGAAGACTATGGGCCAGTGAAAGGTAACCACAGTTGAAAAATGGTCTAAAAGAGAAGACCTTAAGGGTTTTTTACTGCTGGTAAACTTTTTTGTGTATGTTGTAGCAAAGAGACACCTGCAACCGTGATAATTGGGTGGATGAGAGCCTACGAGACTTGGCCTCAACCCTAGAGATTAGTCAAAGGGTTTGACATTATATTTAGGCATCATCTATGGATTGTAAAGAGTTGTTATCCCTGGTATGAGAGCCCTAAGGATTTTTTTAAAGGAATAATAAGAAATCAATTTTGGGCAATAAATATTGTGTATTGTGCATGATCTAATAGTTGTTATATTTCATTGTGCAAAGGTTGTTTTTTAAATTTAGGCATTTCAATGTGTTTATGTTTTCTGTTTTGTGAAATGGCCAAAACATAGACCAAACCCGAAGTGCATGGAATTCTAAATGTTAATTTTTCCTTAGCACTTGAGAATCAGGTCTTTATCTAAAACATGATCACCAACACACTGAAAAACCACAATTCACAAGCACGTTTTGTAGTGGAAAATGTGCAACAATGAATCAATGAAGTACACAAGAATTTTTGCAATCCAAAACTTGTTATATTACAACTTTAATACAACAAACATAGGGTTCTCATACCAGGGATCATGGCCCCTACAATTAGCCCTGATACAAGGAAAACTAAAGCTTGATGTCAACAACACATGACCATCAATCTGCCCTTGAACAAGAACAACTTGACTTACTTGTTGAAGAGGCGCTTACACCAACCCTTTGAAGCCACCTGCCTTAAGCAACTAGAAGGTCCTTTCCCACCTATACTGCAAAGAGTATTGTTTCTCCAATGTCTCTACTACTACTGCTCACAAGTACTTCTACTGCTCCAGAATTGCTTGTATCTTCAGCTTCAATACTTTGCCTCTAACGGTCCACTTTCTCCACCAAGGGTCACTGTGCTTAGGCTCCACAAGACTACCCACTAATTTTCCTCTTGTTTCTCCAAGGTTACTGAACTTAGAGCACCAAAAAACAGCCCTCACAACAACCTTCTTATTGCTCCAAGATGACCATACTTACGGATTTTATAAACATCCCTCTAATTTTCCTCTTCATACTCCAAGATAACAGTCCTTAGGGCACACTTGGTTAACCCATACAACATTGATTTGTTCTCCAAATCACAACACTTAGGGCTACAAACAACTATTTTTCAACACACCTTGTTCAAAAAATCATTAACAATTCACTTCCAGCACTCTCCCCCAAAGAAACAACTCTTACCCTATACATTATCACAACTCCTTACCTTTGTCCCATTTCACACCTCAGTCCACACTTAGAGACATGTTTGACCTCTATAAGATCACTGTAACAACTTGTTGACTTCAAAGGTCCTATGGCCCTCAACATAGAGACAAGGTAGGCCTATTGTCTCTCTCTTTAAGGTCTCAACCCTCCTTCAACAAGCATTGTCTTCTAGAGCAAAAGTAACCAAGCTATAGGGCAGTACTTGGATGAATTTCATGCACATAAGTACCCTGATCTAGGACATAAACAACACAACGAGTAACCTCCAAAAACTTTTCTCAACAAACCTACACAAGTGCACAAAATTTGTTATCACCAAAAATTGATCACCTAGACATAACCTACTAGATGGATCGAAGTACACCATGTAGGGCCAGTTTTACCATAGTAAAATTGCTTTCACTATAAGAAATTACTTAATAAACCACATTTGTTAAGTTATTTTTGGTTAAACCCATGAAGAATAATTAAATAAATCATTATTTATTTGATTATCTTCTCAAAATAATTAATTAAACCATTGTTTAACTAATATTCCTTGCCATATTTGACCCAATCATGAGAAATAATTAGATGAATCATTATTTTTCTTATTTTTCTCTAGGAATAATTAATTAATCATTATTTAGATATTATTTCTTGTCAAGTTTGGCTAAATCCTCTAGGAATACTTTAAAAAATCATTATTTATTTATTATTCCTTAACCACATTCCTTGAGATGATAAATAAATCATTTATTTATTTATTATTTCTAAATAAAAGTATTTAACCAATTTAAATACTTTTTCCCTCCAACCAAATATAATAAAATATTCCAAATGGTTAATTCTAGAATTTGGTTAATAATATTTTATTATTTTCCATTATTCGAGAATAACCTAATATTTTGTTATAAATTGGAGGGTTTTACATCCATTCTTCACTTTGGATCATTTTCATTGTTGCACTCACTGTTGTAACTTTGATTATAATCATTGTCGCTTACCATTTTCTTTTTCCATTTGAGTTCCCATTGAGCTCAAACATTTTTTGTTGGGTTTACACATTGTAGAGAAGAGATACTCTACAGAGCTCAAGACATTGAGGATAACAAATAACCCATCCCATAGAGGGTGACTCCTATCATCATTTTTTCCCTTCACTAGTTTCATATAATAAAATCTATTCTTTATATCTGGTTTCCATTGAGTTATTGCAGTTATTTGCGCTTAATTCTTATATTTCATCTTGTTGTTTAACTATTTCTGTTGCATAGATTATGAATTTGGTAGGTTTTTTTCTATCATTTGTTGTATATCCACATTGTTTTACAGCCATTTTTACTATTAAGGTTGTTTTTCACCCGCAGTCTAAACTGGTTTCTTTTCGTACACTCTCGATAAGAAAACACTACAACAAAATCTCAAACATAATTTGTCTTCTTACCTGGGCATAACTCGGTCTCCAAACAGACTTAGATAGACCATAAAATCTCCAATACATCCCTCCTTTAGGTCCTAAGGCTACCTAAGGCTATTTACACTCCTTTTAGTGCAGATATCACATGAGAATATTACACTTGTGATCGATACAAATGATCTCATAGTCATCTCTATTTATAGTGTCTTTGGGGAGAACATTAAACCCCAAGGGTTATATCTTGTAGGTCAAACCAACTTGAGCCTACACAAAAACACCCCACTAAAATAAGAAATAAATTCTCTTTCATTTGTTTTATCCCTCGCCATTTGTTGGTATCAAATTATCACTGTCCATTCCACTTAAAATCCTCTTTTGATTATCATTTTTTACCATTTAACCTTCATATTCCAGCTATAATCCTTAGAAACTAAATGATATGATGTCATTATCATTATTTTTAGCTTGAAATTAATTTTTTAAATTATTGTGTTAAAAATGACATTTTTCAGAAAATTACAAGAAGTTGTAACTTCTTGTAAATGCTCCATTGTTTGACATGTTGCATAGCAGGTGGGCAAATTTGAATATTGTGGGCATGAAGTAAATATACACGGATGTTGGATTACCTATCCACTTTTGGTTTTGAAGAAAATAGGTGTTCAATCAACGCTGGTCAAACCCAGCCACTTCAGCAGAATTTCCAGATTTTGTGAAGAAAATAATTTCTATTTTGAGAATTTTTGCATAAATGAAGGAACTGATTCAATTTCGACCTTCTTGGATGTAATTAATAGAATTCTGTTAGGATAATATGGAGGAGGAATAGCTTCTTTTGTTATAGGATTCATGATAAATAACCTATGGGAGAAGACTATGTTTTCAGCTAGATTTTGAACATATGAAAGTACAGTTTGTGCATTTTTAATCTCTAGATTTAATACAGACTTCACTATCGAGTTTATGCTTCCAGATCCAATAGTCATACTCTTCTGAATCATTTTTCAGTGTGCTTGTGAAGTGTTGAAGGGCCCTCATCACTACGCTGGTACACTCTGTTTTCAAGTTTCCTTACTAGTTGCATATTTAGATTTGAAAGTTAGAAGTTATTTTATGTGTTGTAGGAAAGGTTATGTTATTGAAGTTATCAATTGAAAAGGATTTGCATTCGTTGTGAAAAGAACCTTGTAAAAGGATTCAACCAATTCTGATCTTGAAAATTGATATATATGCTTGTTGTCATACAATTTCCATATTTGCTTATTGGCTTTGACTTTAAAGATAGTTCATGGTTTGATTTCCAAGTGATTCAGATTGTAATTGTTAAATTCAATTTTCAGTTTGATAAGTGATTCTTGTAAAAAGATTCAACTGTTATTGGTTTGCAACATTACTCATCTTATTCACTGTTTGATTTAGTTAGTTATTGAAATTACTTTGGATTGTTATGATTGGGAAAGGATTCTATTGAGCAAGATTCTTGTAAGGGAATGATAGGATTTTTAACCAGTCATTAATGCTCTGTTTTGTTACCTAGGCAATCAGAATTTTATTAGATTTGTTTTCATCTAGATTTATTCTTAAGTGATTGAAAAGACAAGGAAGGCCCTCTTGTAAGAGAGCATTGTTAATTTCATTTCACTACGTCATCGTTAGAACCTCAAATCCTTCTATATCTATATACATTAGATGAGTGCCTCTAAGTGTACTTTCTCGGGTTGATAAAAGAATTAAGAGCTTAACTTACCTTAGTAAGTAAAGAACAAACATTTTGGTGCCATTGCCAGGGAGGTGCAACTAGAAAGATTAAAAAAAATCTAAAACAAACTTAAAATCGACAAAACAACAAAAACATAGATTTAAATTTAAATTTTAGTCATGTTTATTTATGTCTAGATTTAGGGATGAGAAAGGAAGATTCACAAAAACCCCCCAACCAACAACTAACCCACCATTAGGAGCAGAACCATTAGAAAGGATTAAGTACATAACACCAACTAGAAAAGTTACTGTGGAAAAACTTGAGGAAAAACAAAGATCAGGCCAAAGACTTACTCTCATTGAAAGACAAATCCTACTAGCTCATGAGGCAAAGAAAATATATATACCTGAGACTTCTACAGTAGGGAAATTAAAAGAGAGTAGTACAAAAATCCAACAGCCTATCTTTGAACAAATTTTCCCTCAAGAACTAAAACAAGAAGAAGAGATAGAAACCTTAGACAAATCACAAATTACAATGGCTGAAGACGGAGGATCCAGAGGACCTACTCCTGAACAACTAAGAGAGTATGAGAGACAAATGGAAGAAAGGAGAAGAAAAAGGGAGAATGAAGAAAAACAAGGAAATGATAATATGTTTGGAGGAAATCCAAATCCACCAGAAACAAAGGAATCCACATTTAAATTTCCAATTCAAGATAGAGGAGAGTATATGGATGAGGAAATTAAAATGAAAAATATACCGCCATCTGTATTACCAAACTTTTATGGTATGGCATCCGAAGACCCGGACTCATTTTTGTTCGAATTTGACATAGTATGTCGAACCTATGGATATACTGATGATGCACATAGACTTCGACTTTTTCCTGCTACCTTAAAAGCAGCGGCACTTAGGTGGTTCATGGGATTAGGTGAACATTCCGTCACTGATTGGGATGACATGAGAAAATTATTTTTGAAGAAGTATCAACCTTACTGTCGATCAAAAGACTCTAAAGATGACATCTTTAGAATGAATCAACAAGAATATGAGACCTTAGAGGAATACTTGGAAAGATTCTCATATAATCTACAAAAATCAAAACATAGAACCATGTCTGTTGATATTATTCGGACAATATTTCTTAAGGGCATCTGGGATGAGTATCTAGATGACCACAAACTCATGGGTAAAGGGGACATTTCCAATTTACCTTTTGAAGAGATTTTTGACTTCTGTCAAAATTACTCTAGAAGTAGGGCAAGAAATGGAAAAAGAGTCATGACATCAAAAATCACAAAATCTGCTACAAGAAATATTACTAGGGTTGAACTAGGAAATCTATTTGAAGATTTCAAAACAGACCTTCTAAGTACTTTGGGGAATCAAATAGACACTTTGAAAACAAAGAAAAGACAAGATGAACAAGAACAAGAGTTATCTATATTTTGTCCCAAATGCAGATGAAAACATGCTTTGAAAGAATGTCCTTTAGATAATGTGCAGATTTGTGGGTTTTGTACAGAAAATCATGACACTAAGGATTGCACAAAGATGAAAATTTTGCAGAATTACAATTTGGAAGCCAATGCAGAAATGGAGAACATGTATTTCATGGGAGCTAGAAGGCCATGGAAGCCAAGACCTCCAGGTATGTATCAAAATCCAAATTCAACAAATTATAACATGCCTGTTCAAAATTCTTGGAATGTTCCTATGCCTTGGCAAAATTGGTTTAATCAACAGCAGCAAACATACCCACAACAAGGATGGAAAGGATATTATTTTCCTCAAAAATTTACTCAACAACAACCTCAACAATATCAACAACCATTTTCTCAGCCATATCCCCAACACTATCAGTCACAATATTCTTAGCCATATCCACAACAATACCCTCAGCAACTAGTAGCTTATCAACAGCAGAATCCTCAACAAACTTTACCTGCTCCTCCACAAATAAATTCACCACAACTACAACTACCATCCAACCAACCTCCTAGACCCACACAGCTACCAGCTCAACCCATAGCTAACCCAAACAACCGAATAGATAGACCAGCTTATAGTGTAGATGAAGGACCATTGTACCCAACTCTGCCACTGCAAAACATTGAACTAAGGTCATGTCGAACTTTGCAAAAAGAACCTCCACATGTTCAAATGCAGTCACAAAAGAGAGACAGAATGATGAACAAGAAAAACAACCACGCAGCAAACAAAATGACCCAACACAAATCAAAACACTACAATCAACTCCATTTCTGGAATGATTACTTCAACCAAAATTACCTACACCATTGCCATAATTTGATGTTCTTGATGAATTGAGAAATGTGTATGTCAAAATGCCATTACTCCAGGCAATCAAGGATATTCTAATTTATACCAAAGCCATTAAAGAACTCTGTCTCAAAAATCCTGCAAAGAAAATATTTGATCCACAAACAATACATGTCATTGGCAATTTAGCTAGCTTGATGTCGAATATCATTTCCATGGAAAAATATTTTGACCCGGGCATACCTAGAGTCACAACAATTATCAACAAAATTTCAATTCCAAACACTCTGATTGATTTAGGAGCTGCAATAAATGTTATGACATTGGACACAATGAAAACTTTGCAGCTAACAAATTTACAGTCAACCCCAATTGTTTTGGAATTAGCAGATCGCTCTAAAGTCATTCCTGAGGGGGTACTGGAAGATATAATTGTTTCACTAGACTCTTGGGAGTATCCAATTGATTTCTTAGTATTCCATCCAAAATCAAACTTAGGAGGACATCCACTCATACTAGGCAGACCATGGTTGGCAACTGTTAATGCATTCATTGAATGTAGATCTGGTAACATGATCATTTCTAGAGGCACGGAGAGAAAACAACTTACCTTGTACCCATCAGCACAAGCCCCAACAGTAACACAAAACTTATGGCTTGATGACAAGTACAATGATCAGGAAGAAATATACTCTATTTAAAGCATCAATCAAATGTATGATATCGAGAAGAACAACAATGAAGATTTAGTGGAAATTTTTATCTCCCAACCTGATGTTTCAAAAGAATTGAGAAATGAACAATGCATTGTTGCAGATCACATGTTGGCACAAAGCTTTCAGGAAACTTGTACTATGTACTCTCTGAAAGAAATATTTGAGGAAATATTTCTAATCGACTCCATTACAAACACACAAAGAAAGATTATAGAAATCAGCCCAGGAAAAATATTGAACATTGGGGCCTTTCTAGAAATATCTCAGGAACGAAAATTGCTCGATATGCTCACAAAATACCAAAAGGCATTCACTTGGGACTACACTGGCATACAAGGAATTCACCCAGAAACTTGCACTCACCATATCTATACAGACACTAGTATTCAACCAGTGAGGTAGCCACAGAGACGGATGAACCCCGTGCTCAAAGAGGTTGTAAGAGATGAATTGCAGAAGTTACTAAAAGTAAAGTTCATTTACCCCCTTTCTGACAGCCAATGGGTATATCCATTAGTAATAGTTCCCAAGAAAAATGATAAGTGGCAAGTTTGTGTTGACTATCGAGAATTGAATAAGGCCACCCTTAAATACTATTTTCCACTGCCATTTATTGACCAAGTTTTGGATACATTAGCTGGAAAAATGTCATTTTCCTTTCTCGATGGTTTTAGTGGCTACAACCAGATCAGCATAACATCAGGAGACCAAGAAAAAAACGACATTTACCTATCCCTGGGGCACTTATGCTGACAATGTACTACCATTTGGCTTGTGCAATGCTCCAGCAACATTTCAAAGAGCAGTATTAGAAATTTTTGTTGATTTGGTCCACGAATGCGTTGAGGTATATATGGATGATTTTTCAATATATGGTGATTCCTTTGACAATTCTTTGCAAAATCTTGAGAAAGTTTTACAACGATGTATAGAAACCAACTTGTCTTTAAGCAATGAAAAATGTTATATGATGATAAATTAGGGAATAGTCTTAGGACATCATATTTCTCCCGAGGGAATCAAGGTAGATCAAACCAAAATACAAATTATTGTCGAATTGCCAATTCCAACAACCCAAAAAGATGTAAGAAGCTTTCTTGGCTATGCAAGTTATTATAGGAGATTTATTGAAAACTTTAGCAAGATAGCTTTGCCTTTGTTTAAACTTCTTACAAAATATGTATCCTTCAATTGGAATGAGGCTTGTCAAAATGCTTTTGAGAAACTAAAAGAGAAACTCAGTACTACTCCAGTTTTATGGGGACCCAATTGGACTTTACCTTTTCACATCTCAACTGATGCATCCAATACAGCAATAGGGGCTTCATTAGGGAAAAAAGAATATGCTTTAACTTATGCCATTTACTTTATCAGTAAAAATTTTACACCTGCTGAACTCAACTACACAATAATGGAAAAGGAAATGCTTGCAATTATACATGCGGTAAACAAATTTCGCCACTACATAACCGGATATGAAGTCCTCATTCACACAGATCACTCCACCATTAGATACTTAATGAACAAACCTATTACTAATGGCAGGATCACCAAATGGTTACTCTTACTGCAGGAATTTAATCTCACCATACTAGACATACAAGGGAAAGAGAACCAGGTAGCAGATTACTTTTCTAGACTACAAAATTCAGGTGAAGTTGTCCAAGTTGAAGATTCATTTTCTGATGAACACTTGTTTGCAATTTTAGTGTTAACACCATGGTATGCTGATTTAGCTAATAACTTTTCCACAGGAAAAGTACCTCCATCTTTCAGTTCAAAGGAGAAGAAAAGGTTGATCAAACAGAGCACAAGATATTCATGGGTTAATGGCAATTTGTTTTACACTGGTTATGATATGATCATTAGAAGATGCATTAGAGAGGATGAAATTATTGGTATACTAACATCATGCCATGATCAACCTTGTAGTGACTATTTTGCAGCTAAGAGGACAACACACAAAATTCTTAGCCTTGGCTACTATTGGCCATCAATTTTCAAAGATTCAAAGAAGTATGTAAGAAGTTGTGATAGCTGCCAACGCATGGGCAGACCAACCACCTCTGATGAGATGCCACTACAGTCACAAGTACATCTAGAGCCATTTGAAAAATGGGCTCTCAAATTTGTTGGACCCATCAATCCACCATCCAAAGGTAAGAAAATATTCTTGTATGTACCGATTATGTGACTAAATGGGCTGAAGCAAAGGCACTTGCAAGGGAAACTAAACAAACAGTAGTCAATTTCCTTTTTGAAGAAATCTTTGTTAGATATGGAGTACCCAGAGAGATAGTAACTGACCAAGGGACTCAATTCACATCAAGACTGGTTCAAGAAATTACTGATAAGTACAAAATCAAGCATAGACAGAGTACACCCTACCATCTGCAGGCCAATGGCCAAGTGGAATCTATAAACAAGACACTAGAAGGGATTATGACAAAAACAGTGGCAACCAACAGGAGAAATTGGGAAGATAAGCTCAATGAAGCACTCTGGGTATATAGGATTACCTAGAAAAACACAACAGGGTTTACACCCTATCAGCTAGTGTATGGCAAAGAAGTCATGATGCCAATATAATTTCAAATACATACATATAAACTGATTGTAGACTTAGGAATAGATCTCTTTGAAGCCCAACAAGAAATAATCATGTAATTGAACCAGCTGGACGAGATGAGACAGTAGGAAGTGCAAAGGACAACAATGATACAACAGCAAAGGAGACAGTGGCATGATAAGTTAATTAAGAAGAAGGAATTTCAAGTTGGTGACTGGGCATTACTCTTCGACTCAAAATTCAAAGATTACAAAGCTAAATTTACAACCCACTGGATGGGCCCTTATGAAATCATTGAAGTCTTTGAGAATGGATCAGTCAAACTCATTTCAATTAGACATATCTAGTGAATGGACACAGGCTAAAGATCTATCATAAGCCTATCAGCAAAGAAGACTTCATGAAGACAGTATCACAGCAAAAGGAGGTACAGATAGTACAGCAGTCAGCTGTAATATCTAAGCCTTAATCAGTTTCTGTTTTCTACATTAAAATAAAATAAAATAAAATAAATAATAATAAAAAAACCATAATAATGTTTAGATATGAAAACCAGATATGGCATAATCTAAACACAAATTCTTATGAGAAAACCAAGAAATTGGCTTGTAAGAATTCCTTTTTTTTCTTTAGTTTGAATTGCAAAATAAAAGGATTCTGAAAGAAACATGACTTGAGGACAAGTCAAATCATCAGTTGGGGAGAAGAAAGTCTGAACTTGTTCATGCTTTTCTATCTCCCTAAGTTCATCTCCAGTAGAGGAAGAGATTTGTCTTTACATTTTCTAATGGATTCTTAAAAAATGATTGTTGTTTAGTATTTTTCAAAAGGATTTGATTTTAAACTCAGAACATATCTCAGAAAGGGACCTGTTATATAATTTCTCAGAAAGGGACCTGTTATATACAAATTCTCATTCTTAGGCAAGGGACCTGTTCTATGCACATTATCAGAATGGGATCTGTTCAGAGGAAGATTGCATCTACAAAGAAGAAGATTGCACCTAAGAAGAAGAAAATTGCAAAGAAGAAGACTGCACCCAAGAAGAGGAAGATTGCATCTAAAAAGAAGACTGGACTGCACCTAAGAAGAAAGAGATTACATTTAAGAGAAAAATGGACACCATCACATTCTTAACTATGCCTAAACATATCAAACAACAAAAGCCAGCTCCCAAACAAAGAGATATCAGAGGGCTATAAGAATTGTCATTTTAATATTTTTAATTTCTTTTATTAATTTCAATTTTTAAATGGTGGTTTATGATGATTATTGATTTTAGTTTCTAAATACCCAGTTTATCCTATATCGTTCATTCTTATATCCTGTAGGAGTCAGTCCTACTCTTCTACCTATATCCTATAACTGTAACCTATTTCCTATTTCTGAACATTAGTCCTATCTTCTACCCTGTATATATTCCTAAAAGCTTGATCCTTAAAGCCTACCTTTTTATCCTGTACATACATTTCTAATCAACCTACAGTCATAAGTATCAATAGATCTACCAAAACTAAGCATGCATACTTAAGAACCAATTAAGTCACCAACTGCAGATTGGAAGTCATCAATTAGTAAGCCACAAAACCGAATTTTGAAGAAGGGATCAGGTCACGAAGACAAAGGATTTATAAATTTTTTATGGTTTTCAACCTAAAAATTTTTAAATCTAGAAAATAAAACATATTTGATAGACAAAGGGTATGTGATCATAAGTAAGGATTAACGGCTAGTTCAGTGAAATCATCATGACCCAATGCTCTTACGATCTGAAGGTGCCATAATGATCCGTATTCCTCATGATTTCAACAAAGGGCTTGCACCATACCCAATTTCATCATTCAAAGACCGCTGCCAGGACTCCGTAGGGCATCATTAAAAATCCTTGTGTAAGGCATTGAAGGAATTATCAGTGAAGTATATGCTGCGTGAAGAGACTGAGGATTCGTTGCATAAACAAGTAATGAATGGAGGTCGTAAGAATGAAACCACCATGTTAAAAAGGGAAGTAAGTATTATATTCATCACGGAGTATAGGTAGAAGTCCGAACCTGTAGAAAATGCTGTGAATTAGAGCTGTTTACCATTCTGAAGGTTATAAAGCAATCCTCTCTGAGATACATAAGGGTATAGCGTTACGAGTATGTTGACAATAACAATGTCAACATACGAGTAAAAGGGCCACGGCACAGGGGAGACTCTACAGAACCGGTTGAAGGGTATTTTGATTTAATTGGCAGCATCCTCCATTAAACAAGAGATACGCATAGTACTCAGGCTCAGGTAGTTTTCTTATCGAAACTATGGTGAAATTTTTTTTACAGCATAAGGGAAATACAATAATTTTCTACAAACTATGGTAAAATTCTTTTTACAACTGTAAATTCTTCTTACACACAAGGTAACCGAAGGATAAAAAAAATTCTCTCATGGCAAACCGAACAGAGCCACAACAATTTGACCCTTCCAAATACCATAAGGACTGCATAGACATTTTTAGGGCAAAACAATGGCTGACATTCTTAGAGAAATTCAATGGGCACAATGAGCTAACAGCAAGGGAGTTTGCCTCCTCATTCACTGGAGAGAGGGCCATTGTAGGAAACTTGTCTTTTAGGGTCTCAAAAGACACAATTTCTCAAGAAATAGGTATAAGCCCAGAAGGAGAGAAATATTTTAAAACTAAGCAGTTCAAAGAGAAAACATGGACACATTTCATATCCAAGACAAGGGTATCATCAGTTGACTGGAAATCAGGGATTCCTAGGAGTTGGCTCATTCATCCATGGGATGAAATAGTTTATGTCATTCAAAAATTTATAACCTGTGAGGGAAGATACATCATTGTATTTCTTTATCATATCAAATTGTTAATGCATCTAAGAGGAGACTGCATTATAAGCTTGCCTTATTTTCTTTTGCAAAGCTTGACTAAGATGTCTAAGACCATACAAAAGCAAAGGAAAAACCAGGTTAAGAGCCTATACCATTTTGGTTTAGTAAAAATCTTGATTGAATTTGAACTGCAAAAGATAAGTGTGACATGAAAGAAATTCTTGGTGACTAATGAGTTTATGGCAGATGAGGAGCAAGCAAAGTAGCAGAATCCATAGGAAGAACAACAGAATTTAAAGGAAGGGCAGCAACATGCAGAACTATTAATTGATGTAGATGCTATAGAGGAAGACTTTCATAGTATAGACTAAGTAACTATGTTCCATCTAACAACAGTATCAGAACAAGGAGGATGGTAAGAGAGGAGGCTGAGAGGGCTAAACAGGATAAAATTTTCTCCACTTACACAAGAAGGTCTAGAAAGACTAAGTTTGGTCAGAAAGGGAAAATGGTGGAGGAAGATGATATTCTACAACAGCCACAGTATGACTACATACAAGGATTGGAAAGTAAAGACAAGGAAAAGGAACAATAAGAATAGAAATTCTTAGGTAAAAAGAAAAGAAAACTGGAAAGGAAAGTTGAGAAATTACAGCAGCAACTTATGGAATCAGAAGTTTTGGAAAGAGTGGTGAAAAGAGAAAATGAAACACTCAAAATACAAAGCAAGAAGTTTCAAGATGAGAATGAAAAATTGAAAAAGAAGGTTAAGAAACTCAACCTATAAAATGCAAATTTGTAGGAAGGCATATAAACTTTACAAGCAAAAGAAAGCAATTAAAACTAAGTATCAAATCCTGAAGACAGAGTATGAAGCCCAAATGAATAACAACACTTTACTTCAGGCAACAGAGGCAGAAGCAGAGGGAGAACGCATAATTTGACAAGTTAGAACTCATTTGCATGAGGGAATGCAAAATCTTGAGTTTGGGGGAATGTTGGTATCAAATTATGACTATCCATTCCACTTAAAATCCTCTTTTGATTATCATTTTTGACCATTTAACCTTCATATTCCAGCTATAATCCTTAGAAACTAAATGATATGATTTCATTATCATTATTTTTAGCTTGAAATTAATTTTTGAAATTATTGTGTTAAAAATGACATTTTTCAGAAAATTACAAGAAGTTGTAACTTCCTGTAAATGCTCCATTGTTTGACATGTTGCATAGCAGGTGGGAAAATTTGAAGATTGTGGGCATGAAGTAAAATGTACACGGATGGTGGATTACCTATCCACTTTTGGTTTTGAAGAAAATAGGTGTCCGGTCAACACTGGTCAAACCCAGCCACTTCAGAAGAATTTCCAGATTTTGTGAAGAAATTAATTTCTATTTTGAGAATTTTTGCATAAATGAAGGAACTGATTCAATTTCGACCTTCTTGGATGTAATTAATAGAATTCTGTTAGGATAATATGGAGGAGGAATAGCTTCTTTTGTTATAGGATTCATGATAAATAACCCATGGGAGAAGACTATGTTTGCTGCTAGATTTTCAACTATGAAAGTACAGTTTGTGCTTTTTTAATCTCTAGATTTAATACAAATTTTGCTGTCAAGTTTATGCTTCCAGATCCAATAGTCATACTCTTCTGAATCATTTTTCAGTGTGCTTGTGAAGTGTTGAAGGGCCCTCATCACTACGTTGGTACACTCTGTTTTCGAGTTTCTTTACTAGTTTCATATTTAGATTTGAATGTTAGAAGTTATTTTATGTGTTGTAGGAAAGGTTATGCTATTGAAGTTATCAATTGAAAAGGATTTGCATTCATTGTGAAAAAACCATTGTAAAAGGATTCAACCAATTCTGATCTTGAAAATTGATATATATATGCTTGCTGTCATACAATTTCCATATTTTCTTATTGGCTTTAACTTTAAAAATAGTTCATGGTTTGATTTCCGAGTGATTCAGATTTGTAATTATTTGCAGTTTGATAAGTGATTCTTGTAAAATATTCAACTTTTATTGGTTTGCAACATTACTTATCTTATTCACTATTTGATTTAGTTAGTCATTGAAATTACTTTGGATTGTTATGATTGGGAAAGGATTCTATTGAGCAAGATTCTTGTAAGGGAATGATAGGATTTTAACCAGTCATTAATGCTCTGTTTTGTTACCTAGGCAATCAGAATTTTATTAGATTTGTTTTCATCTAGATTAATGCTTAAGTGATTGAAAATACAAGGAAGGACCTCTTGTAAAAGAGCACTGTTAATTGCATTTCATTAGGCCATCATTAGAACCTCAAATCCTTCTAGATCTATAGACATTAGATGAGTACCTCTAAGTGTACTTTCCTAGGTTGATAAAAGAATTAAGAGCTTAACTTACCTTATTAAGTAAAGACCAAACACCATTGCAACCCTAGGTGCCCCTTAGCCCTTCAAGGGTTCCCTCTTACAAACAAATAATTTTCCATTTGGTCTTTCACTCACAACTTTGGGTACAAATCCCACCACTTGGGTACATTTCCCACAAAACTCCATTTTCGTGGGTCATCTCCTCACAAACCTAGTACCCCAGGGGTTAGAGTACCTCCCAAGCTACACATTTTAACACTATCTCTTCGCGAGGCAGGTACTTCCACTACTCAAAAGTAGCTCGTCATCACCAACGGCACTAGCCTAATCTTTGGCATTCACCACTGCAACATACCCTGCACGTTGAATTTGGCATCCATGGAGAAATTCCCAAATACCCCTCCCCTCATACATTGGATTGCATAAATAAATATCAATTAAATTCATTTTGGGATTAAAAGAAAATATTAATATCCTCATTTAAGTCGGCTTCAATTGTTGGAGGGAAACTACCTAATTCAAAATTCAAATTTCGATCAAGTCAACTCTTCAAGGGACATGACCTTTCATCTATAGAATCAACTATAAATACCCCATTGGGTTTATCTCCAAAGGTAATTAGGATGGCATTTTGTTAAGAGGATTTTGGATGACACATATATTAATCTAAGATTTTCAAATGGCTTATTTGTTTTGAGATTTTCACCTGGCTTTGAGATTTTTCGAAAGTGTCTCCCCCCTATATTTTTCACAAGGGTTATGATCTAGCTACAAGACTCATGTACAAGACTACTCTCTCTTGAACATGTGTCATTGGTTTTGGCTCACAATTCTTCGGAATTATATGTGGCACTAACATACAGTTCCTCTAGATTATATGTCATGCATCTCTCTTATGGCATAGGTCTCTCATCTATCTTATGGCACAGGTCTCGCATCTCTCGCATTTGGCACAGGTCTCGCATCTCTACATTTGGTAAGGAAATTGTAAGGTCCCACCTTACCAACCATAAATATAATAAAGAAGTGAAAGTTCCATTAAATACTGAAACTTCAAATACAATTTTTTCTTTTTAATTCATATATATATATATAGATATAGATATATCTTTCCTTTAAATATTTTATGGCTATTCATAATCATAAAATCTAAGAGTTATACATTTCAACAACCAATTGTCTTACTATGGATTTAGGATGTCCCATCCACAAGATTGTGTGCCCTAAAATGCACATAACATCTTCATGCAAAAGTGCTAGCAAGATTCTATTATAAGATGGTGTTTTAAAATTCAAATTTTTAGAGAAGAAAAAAAAAGCATTAATCCAATTAGTGGCGTCATTCATATATCCATCACCTTGGAAGGTCATTAACACAAATTTATCAACATTAATTAAATGCCAAGTTTAGTATTCATTGTCAGAAGAGATTCTTCAGTTAATGAGTGAGAATGTAGTGCAATGTTAATGGAATATTTTAAATGAAATATCTTATTTGTACCACAAAATAAGTCGATATGCCATAAACCAATCATAAATAATTTGACTTACAGTTCCAGAGGAAATTGGTTGAAAGAAAGAAGTGAAATTGAAATATTAACGTCTACTTGAGTCGCGATCCAGTAAGAGAATGATGGCCAAAACATAGAGCCTAGAAAATGAGGGGAATAATCATCCCATTTCAAGCCAATGTGCAACAAACATTATGCAACTCATTGTAAAAACAATATAACATTTTATTAAGCTTACTACAACTACATAAAATTTAGTCTTCCTTTTGGAAAAGACCAAGGAGACAAATGTCAACAATTCTTGCACGTATTAATGGATACATACTAAATCCTTTTGTAGTATCGGATAAATACTAACTCTTTTTTAGTCTCTTAATGTTAACGAAAATCACACTCCATATACTCAACAATCAAATTTTACTACGAGTTACCATAACATGGGACTTCAGGGATAATACTAGTTTTAGTAATAAATTTAATAGTTATTTTAATTAAATAATGAGTGGACTAGATATTTTTCTTAGCTATGTAATATAAAAATTATTAATGAAATAAAGGGTAGCAACACATAAATGGTCAAAACCAATTTATTGAACCATGGAGAGGGCCTAGTTCATAATTCTATAGAGATTCCCATTACTTAGCATTAGCATACTCAAAGCAATTTAAAAGTTTGTCTAAGAAGTAACATTATCACTATGCCTCACAATATCTGTAAGCAAGTCCAGAAATATATAAACATGGAAGTTCAATAGAATTTAAACTTGTTGAGCATTCAACCCATATATTGCATACTTGTGTTGATTAGTTTGATTCAAACCAAGTTCCACCATTGTAACACATCTTGGTACCACATTAGCAAACTTTAATTCCATGCTTAAAACATAGCATTATATCCACATACATCTAATTTCATATTTAATCCAGAGATTAAATACACATTACAATCAATGTGCAGAGTTGGAAGGAAATCGACGCATATCAATATTAAAAAAAAAAACATACAATGATAATTTCAACTTAGTTACACATTTTCCTTGAATACATATGCGGGAAAATTGTCTCAAAATTATTTCCTCTTTATCTCACCCTTTCTCATACTCCAAGAATTACATCTCTATATAAATATACATCTGCACTCTTGAATTTATGAAATTTAAGAAAAATTCTCAATTTACCAACATTATCTATCATACTCTATAAAATATCGTATTGCTTTAATTACATAGGCAATAAATGTAGGAATGTTGAGAGTCAAATATCATATTGTTTTAATTACACATATAATAAATGTAGGAATGTTGAGAGTCATTAATGGCATCATAGTCCAAATTTATACAACTTAACTACAGAGTCCTAAATCATAAATCAAAGGTAAACAAAAATTCATTTTACCCCTAATAGATTAAACATATATCTTGTTAACACATTTTGTATCATGCGAAGATATCTATTGATAATTCACATTATAATCCATCATGTGTAATGATACAACACTTGAATATGGAAAATATAATGTCCTCATGCTTAAAAATAAACTAGAATAACAAATTCAATGTTGTAGATATGGTTGGGTAAAAAAAAATATCCCAGAATAGCAAGACTTGTAAATATTGTTGGGTGAAAAATATATTCCATAAATTATCTTAATTTGTAATTTGTAATATTTGTAATATTAGCTTAATGAGCCAAGAACTGGTCAATTTATTTACAGTAAAATTGAGAGCCTTAAATTGTGAGTAAAAACTTTGTAATTGTAATAAATGGAAATCATTGGAACTACAATTCACACTACGATGTTGTGGGAAAGACTTACAACCAACTAAAGTAAATATTTACTATCTAAAATAGTTTTTCACCCATGAGTTAAAACAAAGTATCCTATACTAGATCTTTAATTTTCTAGAAATGTATGTAAAAGGGAACAAGTGGAAAGCCAATTACTATAATTATAACTTTTTGGAAAAACAATTTCTATCTTGACATGTGTACTAGCTACATCTTCATTCAAGATAAGTTAATTAAAACATAATATAACAAAATAGAAATTATACTTGATTGTAAAGACTCCGCGAATTGTGGGCGCGGAGCATGAATTGTATTGTTAGAGTCATAGGGTTGGGCGCCCTAAGTTTTGAATGTAGTGTCGGCCTACCCATGGTCCACGGGCCTTGGGATTGTATAAATAGAGCGAGGCTCTAAGTTGTAAAGGAGTAAGTTAACCAAGGGATGAAGTCTGAAAGATAGCGAAGCATAGACCAAGAGTCTAAGTATCTTGGGTCATAGTAGTAGGAAGAGGCTTTGTAGCTGAGTGTGCAGAGGCCTAGTAGAGTCCGCAGTTGAGTGCGCAAACCCCTTCAGCTGAGTGCACAGGGCGGAGTCAAGTCTGTAACCAAGGAAGAAGAATAATAAAGAGGAGTTTTATCTAAATTTTGTGTATCTATTCATGTGTTATTTCCTGTTTGATATCATTTGCAATTATATTGTTTATTTACTGCACGTAATTGTATGAATGGTGAATATTGTTAAGTATAAATGGAAGCATACAGATAAGCTAAGTTAATTAACTAATATCGAGTTACTAGTAAGGATTTGGGTAATAACATTGTTCGGGCCCCGAGTAGGGCTGCGTGAAGGCAGCATCACAGGCTGCGAGGTACTTAAAAGTGCACATAGCGACGTGCGCGTGGGGTCAAACTGCGGACCACTTGGAACCCATCAAACATCCCCAGGGTGTGAAAACCTAGTTCTAGCACCCTCCCATACTACCTCGAGTGAGACCTCAGTCTGTGCTCCACAGACTGTTGCTGAAAGGGCCAATAGTACCGAGATTTGTTTGGCTAAACCATCTTCAAACCTAGGTCAGGCCCCAACAAGCCAACAAATGGTTCCGTTGCCCGGACTGGGATCTACATAAGGGATGTCTGATGTCATGTCACTGGAATCCAACAAAGAAAGAAATTGAAGAGTGGTTAGACAGAAATATTCACGAGTTCGCGGCGCAGGAAAACAGGAATCCGCGAGTATATCAAAGGAACAGTGGTTGGAGCGCTACCTATATACAAAAATCCACGAAATTTTCTTTACATCCTTTCCCTCTGAGTTGTATGAGTGTATCACGAAGCTAGCAAACAATCAAGGAAGGTGTAGGCTTGACAAACCAATCGTGTGGACTCCAGAATTATTGCGCAGACTAGAATCATCGAAATATAAGATCACGCGTGCTTTGGACCACTGGCTCGATCGAATTATAGGAGGATTTATCACTGAGTTTGCGTTAGACATGACAATCAGCTACAGCGAGGTGGAATGACGCTTCCTCATAGGACTACGAGGTAAGTACATTAAATCTTTGAACACTTGGATTAAGATGTTATTTTGTGAAAAGTGGGTTATGCGAATAAATTGATGTTTGGGGCTACGCAAAGTGGGAGGATCTATAGAAACGAAGGTAGCGTAGAGATAGAAAATAGCCCCTTGATTTTGCCTCAGTGGGAAAGCGAGGAAGAGCTCGCGAAAGTTTCTCCAAGAAGTGCGGTTAGTCTAATAAGGTAGTGAATTCTGCGCCTACCACCTCCACCTACACCACCACCAATCTCACCATCTTCACCTCCATCTCCGCCCACACCACCTCCGCCACCACCACAATTCAATATGGCGAGCGCAATAAAATTTTCGGTATTCAGGGGAGTAGGGAACGAAGATCCGGACCAATTTTGGTTCGTGGTAAGGGTCATATGGGAAGCACAAGGAGTCGTGGATGAAAATATAAAGAAGGCAATGTTGGTGAGCGTGTTGCAGGATTGCGCACTGACATGGTACATTAAGCATTCTAATGACCATCCGAACATGGGGATCGTAGATATCCAGACCACTCTGAACAAGGAATTTAGTAGGCCAAAGTCAGAGACACAATCGATTATCGGGTTTAAGGAGATCGCGATGCTTCTAGGCGAGACCCCATGGGATCTAGATCAGAGACTGAAGAGTATGATTCACGAAGCCAACATGACCTTGACAGATGGGCAGCACCTCACATGGTTTGTAGCGTCACTAACACCGCATCTAAGAACGGAGTTGTCGCAGCAGAAGTTATCCACCTAGGTCGAAGCTTTGAAGATTGCAATGAGGCTGCATGAGACCCCAATACAAGATCTTGGCCTGGGAGTCCAATAAATCCACACGCAACTACAAAATTTGTGTCTAGAAATGCAGAATTTGAAACAGGACAGGACAACTCGGCCAGAGGCACGTGAGGAGGTATGGTGTATAAAGTGCAATGGCCAGGGGTATGACAAGGACCATTGTCTAATTTTTGCGAATTACTTGGTAGGAGGAGGGTCGATGCCATTAAGACCTGAGGCACAAGCAGGACCGAGCACAGTGCCTGCATTGTGGTGCGCGATTTGTCAGATAGGAGGAAAACACGCTACGAATAATTGTCATCTATTGCAGAAGTATACGTAGACGTCCCAGCAATTATTTTCTCATTTATGCATGTCAGTAGGCCATGATGAGCACACCTGCAGAAGCTATGAACTAATGATGGATCGAACTCCTGCCTACATAGTGCAGACTGAAATGTGAGCCCTTGACCCAAATGTAGGAATGGCACGCGCTGGATTTCAGGGGCATGAACGAGGTCGAGGTGGAATGGGACCAGGAAGGGGTCGCGGACAACTAATTTGTTACAATTACAGAGGGCCAGGGCACTATGCCCGTGATTGTACAAATCCGATGAGAACATCATGCTTATACTGTACTCAGTTTTATCATGAGGCAGAGGACTGCCCTACACTGATAGCGAGGCTGCACGAGAAAGGGGTACTCCAGCCTCCCCCGACTCAGAATTTGCAAATGATGAGGTTTGAGCCGCGTGAAGAGGACCCGAATGTAAACATAGTGCTTAGAAGTGGTATCACGACAGGAGATGACAAAGGTAAGCAGCCTGAAGAAAGTGCATGGGTTCACAAGGCTCCTACAAAGGAACTTGAATTTGATTTGGAGCGCGCAAAGGAGACATTCATGGAAGCTAAGAAGAGCTTCACGGAGGCCTCCACTTCAGGTAGTAAGGATCAACTAGAGCCGGAGATGGATCCTTTAATGATCACTACCTTTCTGGGGACATGTATGAAACTTTTGTGCAACAAAAAGGCTGTGAAAGGACTGTAGGAACTTATCACTAGGTGCGTTGGTTCAGGAGAACCACGCATAGTCCGGAAGCTCAGAAAGCACACATTGCGAACTGGAAGGGAAATGAGATTGACTGCGCAAATCAGGGAGTATGAAATGGAACAAGTAATTTTGGATCTAAGATCGGACGCAAATGTACTGCTAAAACAAACATGGGAACGCATGGGTAGACCTACACTACAATGGTCTCCTATTCAATTGCGAATGGAAAACCAACAGAAGATCTTACCCACAGGAAGATTGCAAGGAGTAACGGTGGATATTGAAGGTGCGAGCGCGCTAGCGGATTTCAAAGTGATAGAGATTTTCGATGACAGCAATCCCTATCCCGCGCTACTGGGAATAAACTGGGCCACTGATATGAATGGAGTAATAAATCTAAAGAAGCGCAAAATGATTTTTGAGAAAAAGTCACTACGCGTAGTGGTGCCTTTAGACCCTGTAGAAGGAGCACGCTACACAGAGCCAGTGCACGATGATGAGAGCAACGAATATATAGACTGTATCTACAAGATAACTGCTTAGGAACAAGATTGGTTGAATCCTATAGCGAATGGCCGGATTTCGTGGGAGCACAAAAACTCCTGCACATCAAATTCGGATGAGAAAATAGAACGATGGAAAAACCGATTACACGAGGTAACTACACTCAATTGCAACATGATGATAATATCACTGCACTGCGTGACAACAGAGGTAAGGGATCTGCTTATGTATGACAGGTTGACAGCAGTGGATGAATTCCTGAACAACTTTGAAAGCGTAGCGTCAGAACAGCAGTTGTTTAATGCTATAAAATGGGCACTACGCACGACACCCGCAAGGTGGTGGGGTGCGCATCAGAGAAGTATTGAGAGCTAGCGTGAATGCAGAAGGGGATGCTTATACGATTTGGAAAACCTCAACTACGGATGAGAGCCAGTTATGAGGGGCGAAACAGCTTGTGCGCCCACCTTTCCAGATGGGTCCAGGCATATGGTACGCAGCCTGCACAAACACACACTGCGATCACGATAGGAAATAGGAACAACAAGCAGAAGCAAGCAAGACAAGTGTGTGAACGATGAAGCATGATAAAACCTAGCGCGCCAAAAATCATACACGGGGAAGCCTTTGAAAAGGCGTACGAAGTGTTGAACAGGGTCCACCATGTGAGATGCACTGACTGGGACCTACGCGCACCAACGGTTGTATGGGCTTATAGGACTATGGGAAAACTCTGACCGCGCAAGCGCTTCCAAAACTAAAGTATGAAGTAGTGGTTGTAGTCCCTATGGAGCATGCAAAGACGAGTCTGCGCATAACAACACCCATAGATACGATGTTCTGCACAGATTGGAACGAAGAAGTCACACAGTTGCGCGAAACAGAACATATGAGGCTTGAGGAAGAAATCCAACGGGGAAACTTTAAACTTTGCGAACTTGAAAAAGACCGGATATGGCTAAGGGAGAAAAGCGCTTTAATGGACGTAGAGTTCAAGAAGCTGGAAAACGAAATAAAGGAAGCATTTCTCGTCGAAAAACCAAGGATGACAAGGTAAGGTGCTTACAGTCATACTGAAAAATTGGAAAGCTATCGTCGTAAATTGGTTAGTCTGTTGTTGTGGCTGAGACCGCATCTCACCAGACGTAGTGACCAGGGTAACGCGGTGCAAATAGTAGAGTGCGTGATGTTGAGCACTACAATAGAAGATTGGGATTCTCCGTGAACAATGGTGGAGGACGAGATGAAGCCCCGCATGGGTGGTGTGCCCACCTAACTAGCCATAGGAAGGATAGTCTTAGCGCTCCAGGCAGTTGAACAGGAGCACGGGACTATAAAATATTCTTCCTGGGGGTTGCATGATATGAGAGATGCGCACAAGAGCAGGACGTCACAGGGTTTGCGACCACACATGGAGGGATGCACTACCACAAGGGTTAGCTGGGAAGTGACCATTGGTGTCACTGTTCATGACGAGATGTCCGATTTGAGGCCAAATGGAGCGGGCGACAGGCATTTAAGACGAAAGTTATGGGCAAGATTTGGAAAAAATTTCCACCAATGGCCCGAAATGGGAGGGAACGGTCGAATTTGAATTCAAAAGGCACTATAAAACTCAAAGGGCTAGCTAGCAGAAAACACTTGGTCATTTGAGCATTGAGCGGTTGAGCAAAGCACCGAGTGTTGAGAGCCGAGCGATAATAGAGACCCTGAGTTTGCGACAGTGAGAATACAGTGTAGAGATGATGACCGCCACTAAGGATGGGTTGGGAATTGAAGAAGGAACCTTTGGGGAGGCCGCGCAGACCCCCATGGTACAAGATGTTCCTGAAGGTGCTGGGGTTGTGACAGAAATCCCAAAATCACCGCGGACGCCAAGGCCGAAGAAGGATAAGCAGGAAATGGGACTAGTACACATGTCCCCTAGGAATCCGCAGCACAACAAATTATTAATGGAAGAAAAAGGGAAGGCAGACACTATTGAAACAGATGAAGAGGAAGAAGATTTGCAGGCCCTAATTGCCACTGCAAAAGAAGAAGAATACGTGGAGGAGGACATCCAACCGTTGTGCTCTGCCACAAAACTACTCGCGTATGTCCCTCCGCAGAAAGGAAAATCCAAAGTACCAAAGGATTTGGATGCAACGAAGAGTTCACTCCAGACCCTGCTCCTCCCGGATGGCATTGTATTTGAGGGCTCGCACCTAGGCTGCTTTCCCACCATGAAATTTGAAGACTCGGACCTAGCGGACAATGAGAAGTTCCAGCACTTAGAGATGGAAAATCTGATGAAGCAGAATACGGAAGGGGCGGTGATAGTGTTAGATCCACAAAAATGGTTGCGCGGTGTGGAAAAGGCCAGGTTGTTGCATTTTTTATGGATACCAAATTTCCACCGTGTGCCCATCACCATTTTCCTCGTCAGGAAGCTGCTTTGCCTGGTGCATGATGGGTATCTATGGATGGACTAGCATATTCCCATCACAGAAGACCTCATCCACCAAATTTCTCGGCTTCCCTGTAAGGGAAAGGACCCCGCGACGATAGCCGGGAAAAGTAGCGATTTGGCTCTCGTGGAGGCCATGAAGGCAAAGTATAAGCTGGAGAAAAATAAGAGGGGCTACGCCATCTCCAACATTAAGGATAAGGGGGTGTGCGTAGCCACCAACTCCTGGCTGGTAAAGTGATGAGAAAATGTCGCACCTGTTAGAGTCGGTCTGGTCAGTCCTCCGTCAGAGATCAAAACTCTTTATGCATTTCATTTTTAGGTGTCCCACTCCATTCACTCAGCTGCATTACGCTAGGGGCATGCCATAATCTGACGGAGAAGGTCATGCTAGTCATTTCCCCTCATGTCTAGCTCCTGTTGGCTTATGTCTTTGTGTCAAATAACCAAAAAGTCCATAACAGTCAAGGTCTGATCCTTCAACGGAAAAAGGTCATTTTTGGTCATTAGGTCTAGAGATTAATCAATTTGGCCTTTAATATGTCCAGTAAAGCCATTCAGGCCAGAGTGATGCTCTTGCAAAGTAATGATCCGCAGCTCTCCATCATCTTATTGACAAAAGTCGACGGTTCTTCAAAACTCTGTTTTGAAGAAAAGTACAACAGTGCTATTGGTGACAAAATTTTCAAAAAAGGGTCAACAATTGATTTATTTATGTGCAGTCACGGTTTCTGTGGCCAAAGTGCTCTGTCATGCAATCCCTGCGAAAAGTGTCGAAAATTTCATCATTTGAGCCCAAAATTCAGAGAAAAGGTGAAAATCAGGGTTATATTAAAATTAGTGAAAAAGTGTTGAACAAGACATTAGAAAAGTGGGTTTTTTAAAAAGGTTAATTTAAAAATATGACCTCCAAGCCTATATACACAAATATCATCATAAAACAAGTTCATTATGCAAGTAAGGCATTGGAGGAAGGTTGCAAGGTCGTGAGTTGAAGGTTGGAGCGATTTGGAGCAGTTTGGGGCGATTTCTGGGCACGTGGCGCACACAGACAGGAGCGTGGCGCACTCACCAGGCACAGCGCACACAGAGCCTGCCCACCGTTTAAAATCACCAGTGGCGCGGCGCACTGGGGTAAAACACCCAGAAACCATCTATTTCACCCAAAAAAATTTGTGGAGCTCATCCAATTGAAAGGTAGGCAACCTACCTCCACTTGTGCATCAAATTTGAAAGAGATACGATGGTTTTATGATTATAATCAAATGCAAAAAAAAATTATAAAACAAACACAAGAAGACATCAAGAAAACCATGATGCTAGGGTTTGTGCTACAGTGATATTTCTGCCAAGGTTTTTTTCCTACCCTACCCCTATTACTCATTCCCCTATGCCATTTTCCCCATAATCACTACCCTGACACTATTAAAACAATACTCCCTTTCCCCCTCCTCCTATTGCTCAAAAAACCCAAACCCTACCTTGCCAACAACACAAACACTACCCTATCCCCAAAACCCCTTGTATATCCCTAAATAAAATTTTCCTATAAACCCCTATTCCGATTATATTATCCCCCATCCTAATACTCCCCTTTTAATTGTCCCCTTGGTGTCATATTGTCAAAGCAAACTCCAGCTTCACTATAATCAAAGGGCAGCCCAAATTCAACTTATAAAACAGCAGTCATGGCATCCGAAGTTTCATCAGGATATGAGGAGGAGACCCACAGTGACACAGCTTCAGGAGAACAGGCCCACAGGAGACATCACCGGAGTGGAAAACATGTTAGAGATGAGCCAAACACCCTCACCGAGTTGCAGGCATGCCCTCTTGCTATGTCATGTTTCCAGCACTTAGCATGTTTTGAATTTTGTCAAAGGGTGGCAAATGTCAGAGTTCATCATGAGTTGGCCCGCCTTTTTGCACTTCACCTACATGGAGGACAGTCTATCTTGGCTGGGGTCACTTTCACATTGACACCCGAAACCATATCAGTGGCAACAGGCATACCAAACATTGGAGAACAGTGGCATAAGAAGAAGAAGGTGGAGAGGCATCATTATGAGCCTTACATTAAGGCCAGCTGTTTGAGCCAGCTCACGAGAGTTTTTCCATTCAGATTTTTGAGAGATGAGTATGCTCCGCTCATGAAATTGATCATGAAATACTTCAGTTGTGAGGGGAGGTTTTCTCGCCTTTATGCCTATCACATCAAGTTTCTCATGCACTTTACCAGGGTGCGGATGATGAACCTCCCATTTTTCATTTGCGGGAACATAAAGAGGATGAAAATTTTCATGCAGCATAATACCCCTCGACAGCAGCTCAACAGTGTTTATCACTTTGCTCTTATCCGAATCTTGGTGGACCATCAGTTGGGATTGCAGGGTATTGCTTGGGAGGACTTCATCTCCCGTGACTTCTTCAGCGCTCCACAGGTAGTATCAGAGGCAGAGCATGAGATAGGTGGCCCATCTCATCAGTATGAGCGACATGAGACTGCTACTATGCCAGTATACATCACCTATCAGAGAGGCAGTAGACCCTTATTTGTAGCAGCAAAGTGAGTGTTATCTCCACCCGGGGTGGAAGGAGCCTCGCTTCTGACATTAGCATCACATGAGCGGGGCAGAGGTAAGGAGCCAGTGCAGGAGGAAGGGCCATCAGGTGAACGAGAGACCGAATTCATTCTCCTCCATGATGATGAGACAGATGCAGAACCAACAAATGCAGAGCTTACAGAGATCATCCAGGAGCAGCAATCAGTGATTGAGTCCTTATCCCTTGACTTGGAGAGGGCCAAGTGGAACATGAAGTACCTGGAGCAGAGAAACAAGCAGCTTGAGGATCAGCAGGTGATTATGGAGCTGCAAAACATTCGTGAGCATCGCCAAGCTGCTCAAAGAAGAAGGGTTGAGCTCACATCTTTGGAGCAAGAAATCAATGAGGATCGGGAGGCCAACCTTGAGAGGGTCAACATGCATTTGGAGAGGCTACTGGACAAGGCCGACCAGGACCTTGCTCTACTGAGACACATGGCTTTCCGTTACAGGGTGCGAAACATGAGTGCACAGGCCCGAATAAGGAGTTTGAAAGCGAAATTGAGGAAAGCAACAAGAAAGGAAAAAAAGGCAAAAGAGAAAGATCAGCTTCGAATCTTGGCTGAGGCTTCCTTGGCTCAGCATAGCACCCCATAGGGAACCTCCAGCCCAAATTTCAAGAAATTTGGGGAATTTTTGGTCACATGGTAATTTTTTGGGCAAAAAACAGGGATTTTCTCCCTATGCGCCGCACCACTGGCGCAACGCTGAAATTCTAGAGATCCAAATGAGGAATGGTTTGCATTTTTGGATTCAGCATGGAAAATCATGACTACTGCTGTCCGAACAAGAAACTTTGGCAAGGTATGAGTCTCCAAAAGGTCAAAAAACACCCAAAAATGGCCTCTCTGCCACTTTTTTGACACACAGGAAGCAGTCTTGGGAGAATGAATATTTGGAGGGGCAAATGAGCACCAAATTCAAAAATTCTAGTGGGGTTAGAAAGTAGACAGGACAAGCTTTCCTACAAGACCACTTGGGAACATTTTAGACACCTGAAAGTGCCCCAAAATAGGCCCCAAAGTATCACGGTGCACAGAGAAAATGGTGCGGCGCACAGAGGAAAAATTGCCCAATTTGCTTTTGTTTCGTGAAATTTCGGTTTGCGACTTCTCCAAGTGGGCCCGCTCATCTACACTTCGGTTTTTTGGCACCAAAGGTGGCATTTAAAGTGTTTTTTCTCTATATTGGCTTCTATCCAAGTGGCGAAGGAATGCAAACGGTCACCAAAGCCAAATGTCATGTTTGTAGCGCTGCACCTGTAGCTGATGGTTGGCTCTCCATCTCCATTTTACAATGATTCGAGTAACTCCCCAAACCTTGGGCGTTCTATATCTTCCTTACACATTCTATATATTGTATGCAAGTTATTTGCAAAGGGATGGTTGGCTTGTAACTTCTGGGAGACTGTGGGAAAGAAACTATGTTTCTTCACTGTGTATTTTTTACAGAGAATTAATGAAAGGCAGCGGCTCTGTTTCATGAGATTCTTGTGGTTGTGAGTGTAGCAAATGTGTATCTTATGTTTTCATATGTATTTCGTTATGTTTCATAATTCAATTCATGTTCATTTCCAGTGAAATTTTTTGAGTGAGATTAGGTAGAATTCAATTTTATTTCTTTGCCTGTGGGAAAATTTCATGTTCAGTGTTTTTCTTCTGTTGAAAAGGATTCATGTAACTATGCCCTTTTCACTTTCTTCAGCAATCTATTCATGCCGCATTACCTCAAACTAAATTTTTACATTTTTTGCCTACCTTGCCTCACGGAATAATATGTGCCTTTGTATTAAATTCTCTGTTCCTTGCTGACCGTTGGTCCCATACCATCCCAGAAGCTCGGTCATTCATGAAAATGGTTCCTTGTATCGCTATTCTCTTACTAGCCTAAGATCAAATATTTCATTGTAAGTCATCTCAGACCGTTTTTGCTTATATATTCACTGAGCATGACTCGGAGAGAGCCCTCTCCTGCTCTGGTAGGGCTAGCTACCAGAATGAGCATGGTATGTGGTTACCCTAATTTTTGCCTTCCTTCAGCCTAAGGCATATTTAGGTGCTAACAGCACCAATGAGGTACTAGCGCCGGTGGTCGCATTGGCCAAACAATGCGTGGAGGGGGTTTAGTTCAACTGGGTTGAGTTCCTCTCTGAGGAGTTTTTTTTAAACTATCACGAAGCCCAAGAGCAGGGTAAGACCTTCCACTACGCGTGGTTGCTCTTATCCATCTTGCTGGTAGCGGGAGAACTATCGGAGGATAGTCAGTTCCCAAACATTGATCAAGACTTACCAAAGGCCGCGAAGTACGCTTCGCTCTGGGCCACCAAGGACATGAAACGAATTCGCGGTATAAAAAAAAATTGGGTGCTCATGGAGGCAATCATCTGAATGTGGATCAATAGGATGCTGCAACTGTCACCTATAGTGCACAATAGTCTTCATATTTTTGCACACTTCAAGTCGGATATGCACAACATATACATTAGGGCACGGAAGGATCCGGCGAAGCAGTGGACGAAGCTACCATTTGTAGCGATTGATGATGCAATCTTTATGGTATTGGAGAAATGGTCGGCGCGCCCTAGATTTGGTGGAACTGGAGAAAGAAACATTACAGAAAAAGAAGGATGATGCCAAGCTACACGTCACCCAACTGGCCATGAGAAGGTGGAACAAAAAAGCGGCAGCTGAGGTAAGAGTAGTCCACAAAGCGGCACAGGAAGTCGTGGAGCAGAAGAAGGCCAAAGAAGTAGCAGAAGCAATGCAAACAGCATAGGTCGCAATGGTACATGCAAAAGAAGGCCAAGAAACATCCTCAGGGCAGGAGGCAGAGGACATAGAAATAGCAGAAGGGAGCGTGGACCCAGGGACCGCATCCACACAGCTCAAATGGCCGTGCATCGCAGAGAGATCAGGTCCAAGAAAGAAGGTCAAGGCCTCGAAGCTGGCCATTGACCCAATCACCTTAACTAAAGGTGATCTCCATGACATCAGCGAGATAGTCCGTGATGTCACCAATGAAGCACTCCAAGATTTACGACGGAGCACCAGAGTGTGTTGGGGGCCCTCAGGGCACAGCTGCAGGAGTTACAGGTGTGGGCTCCTCAGGAAGGTACCCTATCTACCCATGTCGCAGTAGGCACTTCAGTAGCACAGTAGATGCTGCACGCAAGGATGGCCAACACAATAGTGTTTCCAGAGGGCGTGTTAGTATCATCAGATGCGATGGACCGAATGACAGTTAGCATGATGAAAGTCCTTAGCCTTAATCTAGTTGCCCTTCCCTGGGAAACGCTCTTTCAGCTACAGGATGGAATAATAACGGAAATGCGCACTAGGGAGAACCGCGCGATCCAAGTTCTTAGTGAACAGAAGATCAATATGGAGCAGCTCAGCTTATAGCGCAATGAGTTGGTGTCACAAAACCAAAGGTTGGTGCAAACAGTAGATGACACTTGTCAACACATCCTAGAGTTGACTATCACAGCAGATCTATTGGTGGAAGTGTAGATCCATAGTTTGGCCAGTGGAGTTCGTGACATGAGAGAAGAGACAACAAGGGTGCAATTCGAGCTGAATCTCCAAATCGTTGAGCTCATATTGAAGGCTTTAACTTCCACTCCCCTGAAAATCAAAGAACAGTGCGCCAACGCTATTACAACAGGGTTGGAAGAGATTGGAGGTGCAGTGTGTGAATGTAGCAACATGTTGGAACATGCGCTTGAGGTCCTCAAGACGTTGCAGGAGGACCCCAACATCCAGGGGCTGGAGACAAAGGCATGCGAACTCCAGTAATAGTACAACAACATCAGAGGGACTACATAGACAGTAGTCCTTACTCAGCGGCTTGCAAGGATGCAACAAGCCAAGGCACTAAAGGAGCAGGTAGATGTAGTGCGCCATAAGGAAGCAATTCTCAAAGTGCGCATCCAGCCATGGATTGACGAAGTCTTCACAATCACAGCAGATATTGAAGGAAATCTCACGCAAATTCAGGGGATGCATGCACAGATGCAGCGCATCACATCGGAAACAAAGGGCTCAGAAGAGAGAATGCAGCAGGTACAATAAGTAGCAACTCAGTGCACTGGATACATCAAGACCATTCGGTACCAGCTGGAGGGACTCCGCACCAAGATCGCCGCACCGACAGAGTGACTCGAGGGCGAGTCATGATGTTTGTGTTGGGGGCCTGTTGGCCATGGAATCCCCCCCACAGCATGGTTTGGGGCTCAAAGCCCAAGTTTTGGGTAATATTTTTGTAAAGACTCCACGAATTGCGGCCGTGGAGAGCGAATTGTATTGTTAGAGTCATAGGGTTGTCTGCCCTAAGTTTTGAATGTAGTGTCGGCCTACCCACGGTTCATGGACCATGGGATTGTAATAATAGAGTGAGGCTCTAAGTTGTAAAGGAGTAAGGTAACCAAGGGATGGAGTCTGAAAGATAGCGAATCATAGAGCAAGAGTCTAAGTATCTTGGGTCATAGTAGTAGGAAGAGGCTCTGCAACTAAGTGCGCAGAGGTCTAGTAGAGTCTGCAGTTGAGTGCGCGGACCCCTGCAGCTGAGTGCGCAGAGGCCTAGTAAAGTCCGTAGTTGAGTGCGCAGACCCCTGCAGTTGAGTGCGCAGGACGGAGTTGAGTCTGTAACCAAGGAAGAAGAATAATAAAGAGAAGTTTTTTTTGAATTCCGTGTATCTATTCGTGTGTTATTTCCTGTTTGATATCATTTGCAATTATATTGTTTATTTACTGCACGTACTTGTATGAATGGTGAATATCGTTAAGTATAATTGAAAGCAGACAGATAAGCTAAGTTAATCAACTAATAACGGGTTACTAGTAAGGATTTGGGTAATAACACTGTTCGGGCCCCGAATAGGGTTGTGCAAAGGCAACATCGCAGGCTACGAGGTACTGATAAGTGCGCGTAGCGATGTGCACACGGGGTCAAACTGCAGACCACTTGGAACCCATCAGACATCCCCATGGTGTGGAAACCTGGTTCTAGCACCCTCCCATACTACTTTAGGTGAGACTTCAGTCCATGCTCTGCGGACTGTTGCCGAAAGGGCCAGTGGTATCGGGATTTGTTTGGCTAAATCATCTTCGAACCTGGGTCAGGCCCCAACAAGCCAACACCCCCCAAACCATGGGGATACTTCTCTATTTATAACCTCTGAGTGGGATGACACATCACTCCTTTTATGCAATTTTAATTTATTTCATATTATTCATCACCCTCCCGTGAGGTGGAAATCCCTCAAATTTTCTAAATTAAATAATGACATAAATTAATTAATATTCATCACCCTATGTATCACTTTTAAATAATTTGTTATTATTATTTTACATAAATAAATAATATTACCTTTTACTAAATTATTATGAAAGTTAATAACACTTCCAAAGTGGGTAAATTTGGAATTTAATTCATTTAGGGGTTAAGGTTGGATTACCTAGTTAATTGATGCCCATGAGTGGTATTTTTCTTCGAGAGAATAGGGATTCCACACCCTATTGCATGCATCTTTATGCCTTGGTATATTCAAGGTTCTTCACCCTGATCTACTACAAAGATCCAAGATTTTGCACCTTGATCTTTCAAAGATTTACGAGTTCGCGCCCTAATCCTTTTTATATATATATCCAAGACTCCACATCTTTATCTTGCATGGATTTAGGACTCCATGCCCTAATTTCTGTGGCTTCTCATATCTGTGGTTTGAAACTTCGCACTTCACCTTAAGGTACTAGTTGTGAGTTCATACCCATTTGACGGTTCATTGGTAAGGTCTTGTTCCAAGACCTGCACACATCAAAATCTCATAGATCAAAGGAATCAAATGAATTTCAAAATGAAATTAAATTAATCACATTTTACCCAAAAATGTGCATGACTTCTACAGTCATTTTGGTTTTGAATAAATGTCTTCCACATTCATTTATAATTTGAGCATCATTTTTGGCAAATGACCAGGTCCCCTACCACATCTTGCTCAATACAAGATTAAGCATCTATAATCATAAAAATCATGTATCATTCATAAATCATTATTACCCATATTATCCACATAGCCATGATCATCCATGGATCTATGTCTCTCAATCATGGATCACCATACATGCCATACACCTATTTCATAAGTCAGAAGTAGAAAGAGAAACAAACATATACTTAATTAAAAACCTTTTGATAAACATAATCAAAGATACCACTATATTTATATACCCACCAATCATAAGACCAAAAACTAGGTCTACAACCTAAAAGCATATTCCCAAGTTTTAACATGCATAATCCATATATATGTCCATATAAAATCATCCTCTCTAGGTTTCACAAAACTAACCTTGCCTAGGTGGGGCACTACATACTCCCCCTCTTGGATTAAACTTGGCCTGAAGATTTCTTATAGTTGTAATATATATATATATATATATATATATATATATATATATATATATATATATATATATATAATCCAATTAGGTTGTCCATGAAGACATACGCACAAAAAAAAGATACCTTTATTAATCAAGTACCATGTATATTCATGCCATACGAGATAGAATTTGACATAAATTACAATACATACTATATCAAAACAATCATCTAAGCAAGCATATTATACCTAGATATTATTATTTGTAAATGATATAACATATAGAACATCTACTCATATAAATGACAATGATATCACATTACACATGATTGCCTCTTCCTTATCTAATGGGTTCATGTGTCATTCTCTTAGGTTTATATAGAAAATTTGAGTTTTCCAACTCACAAACAATTCCCACATTACTTGTATAAACAACAATGATGGTCCATCCTATCTCAGAAATTTGCATACAAGAAGCATCAAATCATCCACATATAACTGCTAGTGAAACTACTCAACAAAACATAGGATGTATTTCCCTGGTCTTACGAGGAAATGCCAAGGATTGATCCAAAAATTGTGGTTCACGAAATAAAAATGTATCTTGATGCTAAACTAGTCTAGCAGCGCCTTCATCCAGTCCATTCCAAGAAGGGTGTCACTATTAAATCTAAGGTTGAAAAACTTCCTACTTATTTACGTCTTCCCAATCCAAGTTTCCCCTTTTCATTCCATACTGCATCTCCGCAATCACAATTTTTATGATTTACCTACAATTTTTACTAAATGTTTGCTCTTTAGGAAAAATCACAATTTGAGGTTCAAGACATTTTTTTTTTTAACAAGTGAATTTGATACCATATGTAAGATCCCTACACTTCCAACTATCTCTATAAACTAATTTACCCAAAATAGGTGTTTTTTGAACTAAAGATTCTTGTTTTACCATTGCATGTTGCACAAAACAAAATCAAAGTATATCTTTCCTACCTATAGAAAGCCTTAGAAGTATTATTTTCAACAACAATGCAAATGGACAAAATAGAGTTTTCTTTCACACAGTCCAAAAAAAATAACTTCGTGTGGAAGTTGACAAAGAATCATAAAATTACCAAAGATAAATAACGAATGTATATAATGTTTAATAATAAAATTGATAAAAGATTACAAAACTTAAATTCTTTCAAAAACTATTCCAGACTAATACCTTTTAACAATAACAAAAACTTTAAACTATAAAATGCAAATCAAGAATTCATAAACTCATATTTGCCAAGAATATATTTAAACATTACCAAGGTTAACTTCTTTTAAAAACTATTTGAGACTAATACTTTTGGAATTAATGAAGAAGAAATTATAAAGTTATATTTACCAAGAATGTATATAATGTTTTATAGTAGAAGTTACAAACAATTGTCGTGGATTATCTCACAAACAATAGGTATCTCGAGCATTAACCAAAGTAAATGTAACACACCAATATATGCATCAATCAAAATAAAAAACAATATAAAATGTTGCATTTAATGATAGAACACTCTAAATTAACACATTGATATTGGAAAAAAAAATTAAGGGGAGATTTATGTTTTTCTTTTCTGCAAAAAGAATAAGTGTTATATTTCAAAGAGAACATAAAGAAAAAAAACAATGTTGAGTGCCTTCAAAACAACGATTGCCAATCAGACTTTTTCTTAATGCTATTATTAGACAAAGATAAACATAAAACCTTTAAGGGAACCAACTAACCGAGGAAGGATGTTGGAGAATACGATAATGAATAGCAACTCTTCTGGTTATATTTTATATAGCATGGTTTTTTTTTAACTAAGATGCTAAATTTCCATACAGTACTCATTGACCCACGTTTGTATTATAGACCATTCCTTGAACTCCCATAATATTCATTATTATTCGTGTTATCTTACCTGAGAATCAATTATGAATGACTCAGTAAGAAGATCTTCATTCCAAAAACAAAAACAAATTAAAAATATATTTTTGCATGCTTGTAATTAAGAACAACTCTCATAATTATGCAAATACTATATTTATATTATTGAATCTATCTTGATAATTGCCCAACTATAAAATCACTCATGATTTATATTCAATAATTAATCAATTCATTTAATTTCACGCAATATTTCTTAACATAAACACATATGCAAAAACCTTAAACCAACCTATGAAAATATACCTTCACAATATTATGAATCATCTTTGTCAGGCCAGGGTAACTCCAGAATAAATGAGCGGAAGAAAGAACTGATATATTATTCATTAGCTAACTATTATTTATATACATACATATGACGGATCAGTTCATCTTCTTGATGACTGTCCAGTTCACCCATCCGTTTCGGATTAGGTGTCAACATTCCCCCCCTTAATCTGAAGGGATGTTCGTGAGTCCAAGCATCGTTCTGAATCTTTCAAGCTTTTCTCTTCCAAGCGCTTTGGTGAAGATGTCTGCAATTTGCTCGTTTGTGGAACAATGACGGAGATGGATTGTTTTGGCCTCAACATGATGTCGGATCAGATGATATTTAGTATTGATGTGCTTAGTACGATCATGGAACTTTGGGTTCTTGGCCAACTTTATTGCAGAGGTGTTATCAATCATGAGTGGAGTTGATTGTATTTGTTTTACTTGCAAGTCTTCAAGAATTTTCTTGAGCCACACAATTTCTTTCATTGCTTCAGCTGCTGCCACATATTCTGCTTCTGTTGTGGAATCTGCTGGTACCGATTGTTTGCGTGATCTCCAGGAGACAGCTCCTGATCCAAGACTCATAGCATATCCTGAAGTAGATACCCCAGTTTCTTTGTCTCCATCGAAGTCTGAATCAGAGTATCCAATCAAGTTGAAGTCGTCCACCTATGTATACTTGATTCCAAGGTCTTGAGTTCCCTTCAAGTACCTTAGAACTCTTTTTGCAGTAGACCAATGTCCCTCACAAGGCTTTTGCATAAACCTGGAGAGGATTCCAACAGCAAATGAAATGTCTGGTCTGGTAGTAGTGAGGTAGATGAGACTTCCTACAAGCTGTCTATACTTTGTTGCATCCTCAAATTCCTTTCCTTCAATAGATGTGAGCTTCAAGTTTTGTTCCATTGGAGTAGAAAGAGGATTGCACTCTGTCATGCCAAATCTGTTTAACAAATCTCCAATGTATTTCTTTTGAGAAAGAAATATGGACTTTGGATGTTGGGTTACTTCAATGCCAAGATAGTAATGAACATAGCCCAAATCAGTCATTTCAAAAAAATTTCCTAATTCTTTCTTTATGGATGCAATATAGCTTTCATTGTTCCCTGTCATTAAAAGATCATCTACATATACCACAAGATATACAACTGTTTTGCCAACTTTCTTGACAAATAAAGTTGCATCATCAAGATCAAAATGATTGAAGTTGAGTTTCAGAAGATGCTCAGTTAGTTTTTCATACCAGGCTCGTGGTGCTTGTTTGAGGCCATACAAGGACTTCACAAGTTTGCATACTTTATGTTCATGTCCTTTCACAGCAAATCCTTCAGGCTGGGACATAAAAACATTCTCTTTTAGATCTCCATTCAAGAATGCAGTTTTTACATCCATTTGATGGACTTTCCAACCGTTCTGAGCAGCTAGTGCAAAGAGTGTCCGGATGGTGGCCCATTTTGCTGTGGGGGCAAAAGTTTCCTCATAATCGACCCCTTCCTTCTGTGCAAAACCTTTTGCCAATGGCCTAGCTTTGTGCTTGTCAAGTGAGCCATCAGCTTTGTACTTGTTCTTGTAGACCCACTTGCAACCAATTGGTTTGGTTCCAAATGGAGGATCAACCAGCTTCCAAGTGCCATTCTTTATGAGGGCATCATACTCCTTCTGCATCGCTTCTTTCCATTCATCATGAGAAGCAGCTTCTTTGAAGGAAGTTGGTTCAAAATCTGTAGACAAGTTCAATTCACAATCATAAGTAACATCCATATCAACAGGTGAATTAGAGTTATCTACATCACCTCCATCTTGTCGGTTTGTATTTCTGGTTCCTGTTTTTCCAATTTCATCAGGATGAACACTTTCAAGTGTCTTTGTCAGCCACTTTGGGGGACCTTTCTGAGATGGTCCAGGCTGCTCTGTTGATTGAGTTGGGTCTGAATCAAGATTAAGTCTCCCAATTCTATCAATTACATCACTTAAAGCATCATCCGTTGTTGGAGTGTCATGCGGGGGAGATTGTTCTTCAGAAGGAGATTCCACATGTTGATCTAGTATAGGAATCCCCCCTTCAAGATGTGGAATCTGATTATCAAACTCTTGGAATGATTTCGGTTTTGTGAATCTATCCAAGAGATCAAGTTGCCGCTCAACAACACTGTCAGATTTGGATGATTCAAGAAAAATGACATCTCTAGATAAAACAAACTTCTTATTTACTTCATCATAGAGGCGGTATGCTTTAGATGTGTTTGAATACCCCAAGAAGATACACTTACGACTTCTAGCACCAAGTTTGTTTCTATGTACCTTGGGTATTAAAGCATAACAGGTGGAACCAAAGATCCTGAGATGTTTTACCGAAGGAACATGTCCATACCACAATTCATAAGGAGTCTTGTTTCTTATAGCACTAGATGGACATCTATTCTTTATATATGCAGCACATAGAACAGCATCAGCCCAAAACATTGTCTTTACATTTTTGAAGAAAAGCATGGATCGTACCATATTCAAGATTGTTCTATTCATTCTTTCTGCTACACCATTCTGTTGGGGATTATAAGGTACAGTTGTTTGATGTTTAATCCCATGTTGGCGAAGATAGTTTTCAAATTCATTTGATGTATATTCTTTTCCATTATCAGTGCGAATAGACCCAATATGAGATTGTGCATCATTTTCAATCCACTTATGAAAATTCTTGAATGTTTGAAAAGCATCAGATTTGTTCTTCAATAAATAAACCCAACACATTCTGGTGTAATCATCAATAAATGTCATGATATATTTATTTCCATTTGCAGAAGGAACAGGCATTGGACCACATAAATCTAAATGAATGAGTTCAAGCTTCCTATGTGCTCTTGAATGTGAATCATGAAAATACTGTTTGCTATGCTTTCCTAGAATGCAAGCATCACATTGCTTATGTTTTCTAGGAATTGTAAGCAAACCAGCAACACCATTTTTCTTCAACAATCTGAGACTATCATAGTTTAAATGTCCAAATCTAGCATGCCATAATAAACTTGATGGAAGTGTACCTTCTTCATGATGAGAAATATATGAGAAATATTGTGCATGAGCAGAAGTTCCTTGCAGTTTAAGAAGTCTTTCTTCTTCTATACCCCTCATGACAAGTGAGTGGTCAGATGCCTTTCTTACCTCAAGCTTGCCATCACATATATGAATGGAGTGACCTTGCTGGCGGATGTGGACCAGGGACAGCAAGTTTCTCTTGAGCTATGGGAGATATAGAACATGGTCCAGAAGAAAGTCTGGAAGACCAGGCAGTTTAAGCCTGACTGTGCCAAGCCCTGATGGCTTGATTTTTGACTGATCTGCAAAGTATACTGCTCCATCAACATTGTCAGTGAAATCTTCAAAAAAATCTTTCCTATGAGTCATATGACAGGTTGCTCCTGAATCAAGCAACCAGTCATTTTTCGAAGAAGCAAGTGAAGCATTAAACAACTCTTCATTTACTCCAATGTTACATTGTGCCTCAATATAGTGAGCGGATTCAGGTGCTTTACCTTTGTCTGTGTCATCAGTTTTACCTTTCTGTTGATTTCTTCTCTGCTCAATTTTGTCCCATGGTAGCTTGCATGTAGAAGCATCATGTGATCCATTTCGTTTACAGCGTATGCAATGCAGATCTGCCTTTTCTGCTTGAGAATGTCTGCCCCCCCTGCCTCTGAAGTATCTTCCTCTTCCTCTTCGTCCACCTCTTCCTCTTGTAGAATCTTGAGCAGGATGCTTTTCTTTATGAGCAAGGCAAACAGTCTCTTCAGAAGATTCAGGGACTGTTTTCTTTCCAAAGGCTTTCTCTCTTTCAGCAAACTTTTTCACAAGAGACTTAAAGGTTATGTCTTTAAGATTTCCATTTGCTTGTAAAGACGCAAGATAATTAGAGTAGGTAGGATAGAGTGCTTTGAGAAAGGCAATAAGAGAGATATCCAGCTCAACCTTAGTGGATTTAATATCATGCATTATAGACTTTATTTCAGATGCAAGAGCAAGAGGATCATTATTTTTCAGTTCAAGAGTGAAGAGTTTAATCATGAGCTGAACAACTTCTAGTGCAGAATGTGTATCATAGAGTTCTTTCAGCTTTTGTAGAGCTTCAAAGGCAGTGGAATAGGATGAAATATGACGACTTACTTCTTCATTTACAGATGTTGCGATCAATGCATAGGCTTTGCTGTTCTTGTTTTCCCAAATGGCGAGTTCTTTGTCTGATGTAGGCTGCACAGGGTCTTTGTCTTCTTCTCCGACACACACTCCCTTCCACAACTCATTGTAGATGAGGGTGTGTTTTACCATCCGAGACCATTCAGAATAGTTCTCCTTGCCAGTGAGAACTATTCCGACCATAGAAATGATTGAATGCATTCTGTAAAAAAATGTCTCTGCTGATAAAAAACTTCTGTTGGTAAAAAAAAACTTCTGCTGATATACAGTGAAGTGGTATTCAAAAAAAGGCAACAGATTTCAAATACTTTTATATCCTGTTTCTTCAAATCCCTCTGAAGATACTGTATCCACTATATTTCATATCTTACAAACTCAGTTTGAAGACCATAATATATATATATATATATATATATATATATATATATATATATATATATATATATATATATATATATATATATACTGGTTAATATAACCACAGCGCACAAATATATATATACAGGTATTAACCACAGCGCACGGGTATTACCCAAGAGCACGGGCTTTATCAGCAAAAAGAGCACGTTTTATCACTCAAGCGACGCAATACATTAACAAGGCAATCATTAACCAGGCATATACATACGATTTCATACCAAACTTAGTTTCTGCCCTTTTACATAGTGGCCCGGAGCCCCGCTGATGAAGTGAAAAGTTGAAACACATGTTTTAACATCGTGGCATGATGCCATTAATGAGCAAATATCAACAACCCGAACAAATCAACCCTGAACTTTGTTAACATATGAGGCCAAAATATGCTAAGTCTACTGGTTTCCAGAAAACTCAGATTTTCTGGTCCAATTGTGGAATCCACAACACGTAAGGAACCTTTTCTTTTGAACAGTCGCACCTTTAGCCGGGCAATGGGAAGATAATTAAATGCTCCTAAAAGGTAAAAAGATAGCTTCTGCTGATTATAGACCAAAAACATTGGACATTCTCACTGCAATGACCACATACATAAAAAAATGCGATACCATGGATGTAGCCGGAGAAGACACAAGAGCCGGCGATGGCGAACTGCCGGGAGCAGCTGCAGTGGAGACCCCGGAAACTGCACAGATGTAGTAATGGTGGCCGGTGGTGTTGAGAGTAATGGAGGCCGGGCCTGTCTCGTGTTTTTCCAGGGGACTAGTCGCGTAATCCGCCTTGCTCACTCGATAAACATTGTGCACATTATCAATGGAAAATAAGTCTAAAAATTTAAATGAAAGACTTGGAATCCGCTATTCACATATAGCATTGAGAAATTTGAGAAAACGAACTGCCAACTAACAAATTTCACGCAAATAAATAGGCCAGTGTTCAATACTCGAGAAGGTTCTGCAAATCCGAACTCATTGAGGGAGAATCCATTGCTTGCGCTCCCAGACTTCAGTCCTTTGGTTTCAGGTGAAGATGAATCAAACAAAGGGACAGATAGGCCAGCGCTTGGATAGAGGGAATCACTGCACAGGTTTGTGCTACATGGCACCTATGCCCTCAACTTTGGATTCCTATACAGACCAGCACAAAAAAACGAAGGATGAGCAATGGCTCTCGCGCTCAGAAAATGAGTAATGACTCTCTGGCTAGGGCGCAAATACTGTGATGGTTTAATGCATGTCAAAGGGGCACAATGGCTTTTGCAAGTAGACTTGGAAGCCTGCTTAGAGCCAACGGCAGAGATAGTCGGAAGCGGAGCGGAATTCCACAACGTCCTCAATGAAATGTAACTGATGCGCAGAGAATTAAACAGTCAGAGCAGAGCAGCGCTCAGGATGTCAGAGCAGAGCAGCGCTCAGGTATGAGCAGCTCTCAGAACAGCAGGAGTTACAACTATTTCTGGGACCTGTGCTCTGATACCATGTCAGGCCAGGGTAACTCCAGAATAAATGAGCGGAAGAAAGAAGTGATATATTATTCATTAGCTAACTATTATTTATATACATACATATGACAGATCAGTTCATCTTCTTGATGACTGTCCAGTTCACCCATCCGTTTCGGATTAGGTGTCAACAATCTTCTTAATTCACATAATATTTAACTTAAGCATTTACATGTTGAAGCCAAGCTTCATTTCGACCCAATTACAAAGGAGAATTACTTCCACCTCAAAGGATTACAACAATTTGTAGGTCTATTGAATAATCATGCAACTACACATCCAATCACAACCACCCAAATCCAACAATCTCCTTCATTCTACATACTATACAATTATTTTAGGTTTCTAATTCATGCAAATTTTCCAATTCAAAAAAAAATGAGGGATGATTGTTCTTCAATTTTTATTTTTTTAACAATTACACGCTAACTAAATTTTAATCAATTCAATGATCAAATTCATATACAACATGAATTGTTAACTCTATCACCTACCTAACACTATTTTAGATCAATTCATGGATTCAGTCATCATAATTTCTCTAAATAATTCAGTTAAATGTATTTCAACCAATAATAAATGTTTTCCTAAGAACTCGGTACAATGACCAATGAGACTACAATATGCAATCTCCTTCAAATGTTATACTCAATTCTTCATAACCCAAAGAGAAGATGTATTGTCAAATTACCACAAGAAAATTTTCACAATTTTAATAATTTTAAAACCAAATTAAATTAATAAAATATTAGAGTATAACATTCCAAACCACTTAATGGTATTCACTATATCTTCATATTTTTATTCATCTATAATTAATAGAAAATAGTGTATTTAGATTTCAGCAAATCATGCTATGAATCTTTAATCCATTTAACTTCAATTACACATAATCATTCCTCCTTAATCATGTCCATGAGATTCCATCAAAATAATTTGTTCGTTCTAACTAGAAGAATTAATTATCTCATATATTTGTGTTAGTATGGATTCCACACCCATACATAACATAAGGAAAACATAACCTTCAAGTTTTCCTTAAAATGGCTTCTGCAACCATTCACACACAAGTCATGTAAGCCTCTTGTTTATTAGGGAGGTCATACCACAACCTAGTATTTGAGTAATTTCAAGTTATTTGATGCAAAAAGTCAACCCAAAATACACAAATTAATAACTACACAAAATCATATCACAAAAATCATAGGAATTTCATTCTTTCTCGTTAAGAATGTACTTTCAAATCGTATTTTAATACATCAATTTAATGCACATGCATTACTCGTGAATCTACATTTACAGTTAAATGTGACATCCTTCAATGTAAATTTTGTTAAGTTTCTATTAATGCAAATAATAAAAGAATCAAAATTAACATTATGAACTGAATCATCACGTTGATGTCTTACACTTGTTACCCATTCCCAAAGCATACACACCAAAGTCATCATACTGTAGTCCATATTAAGCCTATATTTTTCTTGGTAGGTACAATTTCAACTAGTTAAGAATGTTACTAAGCCCATATAATATTGATAATGATGCATTAACCATATATGCAATGATGCATGCACTCCACATATCTCACTCACCCATTGACAATCAATCCATTCACATGCTTGGATTTAACTCGAACTTCTCAAGCACATCCTTTCACAACATGTATTTAAGTTATTTAACGTATTTCTAATCATTTCTCTTAATAAAAATATAAAGGAACATAAGAAAGCATTCTTTCTTTTTTTCCATGAGTTTCTAAATGACTTAATATAATAATAATAAAAACAGTCCCCATGCCACTAATATGCTTCCAAGTCAACAATTCAACATGCATGCAAAATCAACATTCATACATCAGCCTACAAGAAAGCATGTTGGCCCAGTAGGCCCAAGTGTTGTACTTGGCTCTAATACCATATGTAAGGTCCCACCTTACCAACCATCAATATAATAGAGACGTGAAAGTCCCATTGAATACTAAGACTTGAAATACATTTTTTTTGTTAATATATATATATATAGAGAGAGAGAGAGAGATATATAGATATATATATATATATATATATATCCTTTAAATATTTTGTGTCTACTCATATTCATAAAATCGAAGGGTTATACATTCCAACAACCAATTGTCTTACCATGGATTTAGGATGTCTCATCCACAAGAATGTGTGCCCTAAAATGCACACAACATCCTCATGAAAAAGTGATAGAAAGATTCTATTATAAGATGGTGTTTTAAACAATTAAAGTTTTAGAATGGAATAAAAAAATAAAGCATTAATCCAATTAGTGGGTTTGTTCATAGATGCATCACCTTGGAAGGGCATTAACACAAATTTCTCAACATTAATTAAACGTCAAGTTTAGTATTCATTCTTAGAAGAGACCCTTCAGGACTCTACATCCTAATCTACTACAAAGATCCAAGATTTTTCACCTTGATCTTTCGAAGATTTAGGACTTTGTGCTGTAATCTTCTTTTTTATATATCCAAGACTCCACGCCTTTATCTTTCATGGTTTTAGGACTCCATGCCCTAATTTTCATGGCTTCTCATCTCTATGCTTTGAAACTTCGTGTTTCACCTTAAGGTACTAGTTGTGAGTTCATGCCCATTTGATGGTTCGTTGGTAAGATCTTGTTCCAAGGCCTGCACACATCACAGTATCATAGATCAAATGAATCAAATGAATTTCATAATGAAATTAAATTAATCACATTTTACCCAAAATTGTGCATGACTTTCTTTCGCAGTCATTTTGGTTTTGAATAAATGACTTCCACATTCATTTATAATTTGAGCATCCTTGTTGGAAAATGACCAGGTCCCCTACCACATCTTGCTCAGTACAAGATTAAGCATATATAATCATAAAAATCATGTATCATCCATAAATCATTATTACCCATATGTTCCACATAACCATGATCATCCATGGATCTATGTGTCTCAATCCTAGATCACCATCCATGCCATACACCTATGTCATAAGTCAGATGCAGAAAGAGAAACATTTGTATAACATGTACTTAACTAAAAACCATATGATAAAAATAATCAAAGATACCACTATATGTATATACCCACCAATCATATGACCAAAACTATGTCTACAACCTATAGGCCTATTCCCAAGTTTTAACATGCATAATCCATATATCTGTCCATAGAAAATCACCCGCTCTACATGTCACAAAACTAACCTTGGCAAGGTGACACTAAAGCAATGATCTCACTTTGATATGATGGAAAATATCTCACTTTGGTATGATCTCACCGTTATGGCATACTATCTTTCATATGGTATGGTGTCTATAGATATGGTCTCACATTGGTCTAGATCGATACACTATATTGTATGGACATTATACACTGCATCATATACATGATTGGCATAGTTTGGACCTCAAGCTCTCTATACTTTATATGGTAGTTTGCAGTCAGCAATATATATAATTCCTCTACAATATGCATCTTGCTCCAGATGTATATGTGTCATCGACACTCTGATATATATGTATTGTCCAGAGACATTCGCACAATGGCATTATATTATATACTCACCTTACTTCTGAGATATATGTTTCCAGTAACCCTGAAGAGAAAGGGAAATGGTCTAGATTTAAATATATTCAAAGACATTGTTATTTTATGACTGGTATACATGTGACAAGCAGTGGGACTTGGTTCAATATGATTTTGATCTGAATATTAATAACTATGCTAGTGTATATGATCTACAGGATAGTTGAAAAATTCTTTTGGTGACAGTAAATTCATGAGAGTGATTTTGGTTCAGGTCAATGACCTATATCTAAATGTTGACAATATGAATATATGATAGAGTTACCTTGTCATGTAACCCTAGACAGTGCTCTCGCTTCATGAAAGATGATGATAGTACTAATGATGCCACTCTGGACAGTGATGAATATGTTAACTAGATAAATTACGTCAGTATCCTAGTATGGATATCTCCTTGATAATGGCAACGCCTCTATGTCAAATATGATAACAACTCTTTTGGATTAGCTTCATTCAATTCACAAACAAAGTTTTTAACTGACTCTTGTTGGCCTTGTTCACCATTAGAGTGACACTTGAGTATTATCTGAAGACTCCACACCAAACGATGTACCAAAGGATGCTTGTACCATTAGTCATCATCATATTACTAGAGCTTTTCAACACTGCTTCATCTTCTTATCATTTTCTGTTGTACCCAAATTTCACAAGCCCTACGGGGAAATGTAGTAAGTGGTGCTAGTATGATGATTTTTGAGTCATGTAACAAACCTAGGTAGTGTAGGACCTTTTCATCAAGTAAGTATTACTCTGGGAGGTTTTTTTTACTTGGTTAATTATCAACTCCCTACTAGGACTTAATAATTAATTGAGTTTTTTCCTCCAAATATACCCCAAAGAAAGAGTATGGATTGATGGTGAGGCTTTGGGTGAGTCCTAGTGTCTAGAGTCAATTTATATTTCCATATTAGATCATGCAAAAAATTCAATGGAATTTGGTTAGGTCTAGGGGGTTATTTTTTAATTTTTAAAATTTCTCACATGGCGGAAATTGCAATAAAATTTGTATATGAAATGTAATAAGTATTGTATAGAGAAGTTGTATGGGGTATGCGTAATAAAAGTTGCACCTCTCACCCTAAAATTTCTAATATAACACACTTTGAGGAGTTAAAAATGTGGTCTATACCCTCAAAACCCATTTTTCCTAAGTTTAGTGGAAAAAATGGTAATAAATTAAACAGAAATAAATTAAATGGAGAGAAATAAATTGTTTCATGTGACAAAATGACATGGAAATGACTTTTAAAATATCCTCAGTCAAAGATTTGATTCAAGGGACATGTCGAGGTTGATTGAGTACCTTACATCATAAATTCACCGCTCCCACAAGAAAATCAAATTTAGGGCATTTATTTGTGAAGTTGCTTATGTGGAAAATCAATCTTTTGGAGGAATTAATGCACACAAATGAATATTTGATGGATATTTTGATGGAGCATTTCATGGAAGCTTGTCTCACCTTAGCTTCACTTCCTCTACACTTGGCACATCCACTTGAGAATTACAAGTTGCACTTGGAGGACACGCAGTTTAGGATGAGGATATACGTTGGGCACATTGGGATCATCATTTGAGGTGGCACTTCGTGGCTAGTTGGATGGGGAGTTAACTCCCTCTCATTGCACACTTGGAGAATTCTATTTGCTTGATGAATATTTCTCATGCCACATATGGAATTCGATTTGGTGGAGGCTCTACACTTGTGCTCTCTCATCCCCACTTGTAACTCGACTTTCTCTCCTTGGGATTTTCTCCATAGCCATTTGTCATGTGGATGCTTCATTGGGATTTTCTCCCACTCTCTTATATAATGGGCCTTGGGATCTCATATTTGAATCTGGAATATGAGCTATTGTGGTTAAGGATACTCTGTTGGATTGTCCACTCTTTACAAATTAATACAAAAGACTTTGGGGTTACATTTGAGGTGTTTTTATCCTTGTGTATGGTAACTTATTGATATTTTTGCCCTTATATTTCTACTTGCTTCATTATGTTTTTCAAATTATGTCGATGTGTAGCTATCTCACATTAGCATAAGGATTCTAGATTTTAGACATCTGTGGTTCATTTGTTTTGAGTTAAGTTTCAGAGTACCCATAGTAATAACCATATTTTGTCAATGTTTCAAATCCCAACAGGGATCCATCATCAGGACAATTTTTGAATGATGATAGTAGAAGAGCTAAATGAGAGGAAGGTCTGCAGCTCTTCTTGCTATCTTCATTCTGAATTTTTCAAGTAAAATGATCTCACTCCATGTATCCCCTTCGTACAGGGAAATAATTCTGGATTTTAGACATTTGTGGTTCATTTGTTTCGAGTTAAGTTTCGGAGTACCCACAGTAATAACCATATTCTATCAACATTTCAAATCCCAACAGGGATCCATCATCAGGACAATTTTTGAATGATGATAGTAGAAGAGCTAAACGAGCTGCAGCTCTTCTTGCTATCTTCATTCTGAATTTTTCGAGTAAAATGATCTCACTCCATGTATCCCCTCTGTACAGAGAAATAATTATGGATTTTAGAAATTTTTGGTTCATTTGTTTTGAGTTAAATTTCGGAGTACCCACAGTAATAACCATATTCTGTGAACGTTTCAAATCCCAACAGGGATCCATCATCATGACAATTTTTGAATGATGATAGTAGAAGAGCTAAATGAATTGCAGCTCTTCTTGCTATCCTCATTTTGAATTTTTCGAGTAAAATGATCTCTCTCCATGTATCCCCTTCGTACAGGGAAATTATTCTGGATTTTAGACATCTGTGGTTCATTTGTTTTGAGTTAAGTTTTGGAGTACCCACAATAATAACCATATTATGTCAATGTTTCAAATCCCAACAGGGATCCATCATCAGGAAAAATTTTGAATGATGATAGTAAAAGAGCTAAATGAGATGCAGCTCTTATTGTTATCTTCATTCTGAATTTTTCGAGTAAAATGATCTCACCCCATGTATCCCCTCTGTACAGGGAAATAATTCTAGATTTTAGACATATATGGTTCATTTGTTTTGAGTTAAATTTCGGAGTACCCACAGTAATAATCATATTCTATCAATGTTTCAAATCCCAACAGGGATCCATCATCAGAACAATTTTTGAATGATGATAGTAGAAGAGCTAAATGAGTTGCAGCTCTTCTTGCTATCTTCATTCTGAATTTTTTGAGTAAAATGATCTCACTCCATGTATCCCCTCCGTACAGGGAAATAATTCTAGATTTTAGACATCTGTGGTTCATTTCTTTTGAGTTAAGTTTCGGAGTACCCACAGTAATAACCATATTATGTCAACGTTTCAAATCCCGATGATGGATCTTCTACTATCATCATTCAAAAATTATCCTGATGATGGATCCTTGTTGGGGTTTGAAATGTTGACAAGATATGGTTATTACTATGGGTACTCTAAAACCTAAATCAAAACAAATGAACCACAGATGTCTAAAATCTAGAATTATTTTCATGTGTGGAGGGGATACAAGGAGTGAGATCATTTTATTCAAAAAATTCAGAATGAAGATAGAAAGAAGCGTTGTAGCTCATTTAGCTCTTCTACTATCATCATTCAAAAATTATCCTGATGATGGATCCCTGTTGGGATTTGAAACGTTGATAGAATATGGTTATTACTGTGGGTACTCCAAAACTTAACTCAAAACAAATGAACCACAGATGTCTAAAATCAAGAATTATTTCCCTATACGAAGGGGATACATGGAGTGAGATCATTTTACTCGAAAAATTTAGAATTAAGATAGCAAGAAGAGTTGCATCTGATTTAGCTCTTCTACTATCATCATTCAAAAATTGTATTGATGATGGATGCCTGTTGGGATTTGAAACGTTGATAGAATATGGTTATTACTATGGGTACTCCGAAACTTAACTCAAAACAAATGAACCACAGATGTCTAAAATCTAGAATTATTTCCCTATACGGAGGGGATACATGGAGTGAGATCATTTTACTCGAAAAATTCAGAATGAAGATATCAAGAAGAATTGCAGCTCATTTAGCTCTTCTACTATCATCATTCAAAAATTGTCCTGATGATGGATCCTTGTTGGGATTTGAAACATTGATAGAATATGGTTATTATTGTGGGTACTCCGAAACTTAACTCAAAACAAATGAACCACAGATGTCTAAAATCCAGAATTATTTCCCTGTATGGAGGGGATACATGGAGTGAGATCATTTTACTCGAAAAATTCAGAATGAAGATAGCAAGAAGAGTTGCAGCTCATTTAGCTCTTCTATTATCATCATTCAAAAATTGTCCTGATGATGGATCCCTATTGGGATTTGAAACATTGACAGAATGTTATTACTGTGGGTTCTCCAAAACCTAACTCAAAATAAATGAACCACAGATGTCTAAAATCCAGAATTATTTCCCTGTATGGAGGGGATACATGGAGTGAGATCATTTTACTCGAAAAATTCAAAATGAAGATAGCAAGAAGAGTTGCAGCTCATTTAGCTCTTCTACTATCATCATTCAAAAATTGTCTTGATGATGGATCCCTGTTGGGATTTGAAACGTTAGCAGAATATGGTTATCACTGTGGGTACTCCAAAACTTAACTCAAAACAAATGAACCACAGATGTCTAAAATCCATAATTATTTCCCTGTATGAAGGGGATACATGGAGTGAGATCATTTTACTCAAAAAATTCAAAATGAAGATAGTAAGAAGAGATGCAGCTCATTTAGCTCTTCTATTATCATCATTCAAAAATTGTCCTGATGATGGATCCTTGTTGGGATTTTAAACGTTGACAGAATATGGTTATTATTGTGGGTATTCTGAAACTTAACTCAAAACAAATGAAGCATAGATGTCTAAAATCCAAAATTATTTCCCTGTACGGAGGGGATACATGGAGTGAGATTATTTTACTTAAAAAATTCAGAATGAAGATAGCAAGAAGAGTTGTAGCTAATTTAGTTCTTCTACTATTATCATTCAAAAATTATCATGATGATGGATCCCTATTGGGATTTGAAACGTTGACAGAATATGGTTATTACTGTGGGTAATCAGAAACTTAACTCAAAACAAATGAACCACAGATGTCTAAATCCAAACTTATTTCCCTGTACAGAGGGGATACATGGAGTGAGATCATTTTACTCGAAAAATTCATAATGAAGATAGCAAGAAGAGTTGCAGCTCATTTAGCTCTTCTACTATCATCATTCAAAAATTGTCCTGATGATGGATCCTTGTTGGGATTTGAAACGTTGACAGAATATGGTTATTACTGTGGGTAATCCGAAAATTAACTCAAAAAAATGAACCACAAATTTCTAAAATCCAAAATTATTTCCCTGTACGGGGGGGATACATGGAGTGAGATCATTTTACTCGAAAAATTCAAAATGAAGATAGCAAGAAGAGTTGCAGCTCATTTATCTCTTCTACTATCATCATTCAAAAATTGTCCTAATGATGGGTACCTGTTGGGATTTGAAACGTTCACAGAATATGGTTATCACTGTGGGTACTCCGAAACTTAACTCAAAGCATAAGGATTATTTACTTGCTCTAGTTAGAGAATTTTTTTTAGTTTATGTCAAATATATCTCTAAAAGTTTCTCTTCATTGCATTTTATTAAGCCCATGTGGATCTAATATGTTCATGTGAAGTTGTGTAGAAAATATTTCTTTGATCAAGCTTCAAGCGTGAGGGGAATTTCTTGGGAAAACCAATCCACCTTTAAACTACTCAAGGAGAACTCACATTTGTCAATTGTCAAAGTCTTATCATTCGAATTTGTCTTGCAATTTTGAGCTTTGGTCTCATATCTCTTGTTTCATAATTCAATGTTTATTTCTCAAATCATGTGCTTCATTTGCTAATATCTTGTTATTTTAGAGCTAAATCATGGTTGGGAAAAGGGGGGAGTTCACTACAATTTGTTTGCCATTTACATTAATTGCTACAAGTTGAAAGTTACATTTTATTTCATAGAAATTCATTTTTATGAAAACATATCTTTAACTTAATACATTTATCTTGGGTATTGTTTAAAGTTCACTTCTACTTCATTATTTTGCAACAATTACACATCTTGAGTTTTGATGCATTGTGTATTTGGGAAATCTCACTTTCAAAAGAAACCATTTATTTTATATCAAGTTAATCCCTCAAGTTAAGATTTTTTTTATTTTTCCAAGCTATTTTGAGTACAATCTTGAGTTTAATTTTCACAAGCATTGTAATTTATTTTACATGCAAATCAATTGCTCATAAGTTTCAAGTTTGTTTTTAGTGGATCATCAATTTATTATAAGTCAAAGCAAATATTTTCACTTCACAATTTTACATGTTATAAAGCTTATGAAATATTGTCTTTAAAGCATCTCTATATTTTACATAGAATTTGCAAATTTACTTACATATCATAGTAGGCATCTTAATTTAGTTTCACATTTAAAATGAACCTCCAAGCATAATCTTGGTTGATATAAATCATAGGGAACAAAGACTTTCTTGGAAAGTTCTTCCATTTGGTACAAATTAAGGTAAAAGCGTTGTGACCCTGCAGTTATGAAGGTGGCTTGTCCCTTTGTAGGAACGAATACATACATTGGCTCATAAGACTCAAGGGATGGGTATCATAAATGACACCACCGTGTTCTTGTCCCCTCCTTCTTACAGTCACCCCAATTTTTACCCTTTGGTAAGAGCTCAAAATGAGGACTTTTAACCTAGATTAGGCAGTTTAGATTAAAAGTAACCAAGATAATTGCATCCAAATCTAGTGTAGGTGCATTTCATATTAACGTGTCTCATGGTTTTACTTGCAATTGGTCATTTTACTTGCCATTGCTGAATTGAATACTTTGTTTTTGGCAAATATTATTTCATCTATATTTTGCATGCAAGATATCTTTCTATGCTTTGATTTAGAACCCCTTGCAAGTACCACCCCCTTAAACGAAGAGAGTTGGGAATAGGTGACAACCCCTTCTCTTAGTTCCTTGCCACCAACCACATCTTGTGGGGTTAAAGGTTTTTATCACTAACTATAGGTAGGTGTTGGTGGCATGGTCAACATCTTTTGGCGCCGCTACTAGGGACAAATCTTCTTATACATGGAAAATTGACTAACTTTTGGTTTTTGCATATTGAACTTTAAGATTAGATTCTTACTTAAGTGGTGACTCCATTAAATTCAAATTTTGCAAGAGTTTTTACTAGGAGATATCCAAGTGGTCTAGTTAGCCCCACTCCTGATCCTGAAAAAAATTTTAGAGAGAGGTTAAATAGACTTTCTCATAGTGTAAACTCTTGCTAATCTTGAGCAAGAGGCTATTTTTGATATTCATTTTCTTTTTCGAGAATAAGTAGAGCTTAGCATCATGAATGATATTTTTGCTCCTTGTAATTTTACTAGCCTAAATGGCTATCCTCACAATATCCCTGCAAAGTCTATTCAAAAGTTGCCTTCTTTTCAAGGTAACAATTCCATTAGTGTTGCATCACATGTCAAGAACTTCAATGTTTGCATCTTTAAATGGTGTAACACTGCTAAATTTTAGGATGTAAAGATAATACTTTGTGTTCTCTCTTCGGAAGAGGATGACCTTGATTGGATCACTGAGAAACCTGTTAACTCTTATGACTCTTTACAAGCAATCATAAATGCTTTCATAGGAAAATTTGGAAAGAAATAAAATAGTAATTTGATTAATGTTATTAGCAACATGAAGAAAAATGAGAATGAAACCAAGGAGGAGTTTAACAAGAGATTTAATGATTTGGTAAAAAGCATGCTTGCTACTATTAAACCTCCTGATGAATTTATCTTATGTTCATATTTAGATGTTTTTGGTGTTGAAATTTCTTATGAGTTGAGGAGGAAGGAGCCTGAAAATTTGGGTGTAGCTCAAACTGAAGCCTTGACGATGGAAAGGGCTAGAAAGCAATCAGGAAAATCTAAAATTCCTAGTTTCAATAGAGGGCCATCAAAATCTAATGATTCCAAAGGCAAGGCCAAGGAAGAGACTACACATGATCCTATAAAATAATTAACCCAACTCATTAAGAGTATGGAGGCAAATCACACTAGTCAAATGAATTCCATCAAAAATCGATTGGTAGCCACAGAAAGAAATAAAGTTGGGAGATTCCAAAATCGAGGTAATGATAAATGGCAAAAGAGGGGACCTCCCAATGAGCATAGGCCACCAAATCCACTTGAGTCTACCAACTTAGTTGATTATTCAATGCCTTATTGTAGACCTTCTAATGAACTACATGATGAAATCATTTGTCCCTATGAAAGAAGGATCCTAGAAGAAGAAATAGGTGGGACAAGTGAGCAAATAAATGTAGTTGGAAAAGAACATCATTTGTCCTTGGAGAATTGGATGGGGTGTAGGTTTTAACCCCATACAGAAATCACCTACATACGAATTCTAAAACACATAAAATAAACAATGCAAGAGCATAACACATAAAACACATATACACAAAGATTTTCCCCTGGATCCCAAAACCGGGACTACCAGCTTGATTTTTCATTATGTTCCTTTCAATGTTATAATACATATTTATACATGCCGAAGCATCCAATACCATGGACCGAAAACCATCGCGTCCAAAAACATGTGTGAAAATCGTGCACAAAACCATAGGTGGGTCCACCCATCCTAACATAGGGTCCAAAACCAAAATTTTATGGGGCGCTACCCCGAACCCCATAAAGTGGGGTTATGGGTACGCCGCAACAAAGGGGGGCTTCGCCCCCCCTCTAACCCCCCAGTTAACTACGTGGGCTAGTTGTGGAAAGAATATAACACAACCCAACATGGGATTTGTGGAGAATAGTCAAAAGATATGTAAGAAGTATACATCCTCCTATAGTGTGAATAACATTGAAGATTTGGATAGGATTACTGAATTGTATCGGGAGATGCCTTCATCAAATCAAATTTTAGAGATAGCCAAAGATAAATAAAGGGAAAGGAATCAAATTCCCATAAAATTTTCACTCCACCCAATTTTAAGCTCAATATTGACTTGGGAGGATGGATAAATAATGCAAATATTTTAGTACATGTCACTGATATGTCAAATTATTCTAAGGATATATATGAGGATGCCCCTAACAATTTGCAAAGTAGTGATATGTGTAGAGATGATAGAGACCATCAACCTTTTTTCATCACTATGTTGGTCAATGGAATGCTTTTACATAATTGTATGTTTGAATTTGGGGCATCATCTTGTGTCATTACTAAGAAGGTCATGAATCAGTTAAAATTGAGGATTTCTAGTCCTTAACACAACATTTGTGCTATGGATTCAAAAATTATTGAAGTTTGTGTTTTGATCAAGGATATTCAAGTCCACTTAGCTGTGCATCCTGATATTATGATCACCATAGATATCGTGGTGATTGATGTGTATGATGCTTAGAGGTTGTTATTGTATAGAAAGTGGGGAGTTGATATAGGAGGTAGTTTGCAAATGGATTTAAGTTATGCTACCATCCCTAACAATGAGGTAATCATGGTTAGATTGGAGAGAAAGTATTATGTGGAAAATCCCTAGTCTCATAATGAAATTGTGTATGAATCTCATAACTTGGGAAATTATGCTATGTTAGCTAATTCTATTGTTACTTTGGAGGAGGTGGAAAGTAAGAAAGATGGAATTTGGAATTTGAATTTTGAAGGTGCCCATTCTAATTTTGGTAAGGGTGATGGAATTGTCCTTACATACCCTCTTGGTCACACATTCACTTTTTCCTGTAGATTGGAATTTGATGCAACTAACAATGTAGCAGAATATGAAGCTTTGTTGTTGGGTCTAGAGTTGGCAAAATACTTGAGAATTAAATTGCTTAGTATCAAGGAGGATCTGATTTAGTCATTATTCAAACAGAGAATCAATTTTCATGCAAGAATGATATATTGAAGAAGTATCATAATGTTGTTTGGGATAATTTAGAATATTTTGATGCATTAGATCTTCAAACAATTCCTAGAGAAGGAAATAAAAAATTTGATGAGTTGGTTGTTGTTGCATCTACCTTACATCATGGAGAGAACTTAATGGATGATAAGATCAAGATGGAAATTATTTTTAGACCATCAACTCCTTATAATATTGAGCATTGGAAAATATTTAATGATGAAAGCCAAGCGATTCAATTTTTGAATCATATGGAGGAATTTTCTGATTTTAGAGTTGGCAACAAAGAAGAGGGTTGCAATTATGAGGACTGTAAAGTTGTGTCAAATCCCACTCCTAGGGATCGTGTAGCCATGGAGAAAATGTTTGATAGGCATGATGCTTCAAAGAGGAAAGATGATAAGAAAATTAACCCAGGGGAATTCATTGAAGTAAACATTGGTAGTCCTCACAATCCAAAGATTGTTAAAATTGGGAATGACACCAATGAAGAAGAAAGGAAGAAACTGATAAATTTCCTTCAAGAATATAGAGATGTTTTTTCCTTTTCATATGATGAGTTGAAGGGATATAGGGAGGATGTTATGGAACATACTATCCCTCTTAAGCATGAAAATGCCAAACCCCTTAGGCAAAAACTTAGGCAAATAAATCCTATAGGGATTTTGTATTCATATCATCCACAGTATTGTGTGCCTCTTGTTGACGACGTTTTGAATCCCAACATGGATCCATCATCACTTATGTCCTGAAGATGGATCCACATTGGGATTTGTAACGTCGAAAACAAGAGGCACACAATATTGTGGATGATATAAATCAAAAATCCCTAAATGACAGCCACAGAAGCTTAAAATCTAAAATAAATCCTAAGCTAGCCCCCTTGGTGCAAAAGGAGTTGTAAAAGATTCTCCACCCTGGAATTATAGCTCACACTAGGAATTCCACAAGGTGTTCAAACTTGGTTATTGTAAGAAAGAAGAATGGATCGATCAGGCTATGTGTGGATTTTAAAAATATTAGTCTAGCTTGCAAAAAGGATAATTACCCATTACCTAATATGGAAACATTATTACAAAGGTAACAGGATTTGGAATGATGTCTTTATTAGATGGATTTTCATGATATAACCAAGTCATGGTGAAGAAGGAAGATAGAGAAGACAATATTCACCACACCATGGGGTACTTTCAAATATTTGAGGATGTCTTTTGGATTAACAAATGGTGAAGCAACTTTTCAAAGGGCCATGGACTATGCTTTTAAGGGTCTAATTGGGAAATTTATTGAGATTTATCAAGATGATATAACCATTTTTTTTTAAATGGAATTTCCTGTATAGGACATATAAGGAAAAATTTTGATAGATGTAGAGAGTATGGAATATCCTTAAATCCTTCTAAATCTATTTTTGGAGTGACTGAGGGGAAGTTTCTTGGTCACATAATTTCAAAGGATCGGATCAAGATTGACCCTGAAAGAGTTGAGGTCATTCAAAAGATTCCTTTGCCTCACAATATTAAAACCCTTCAGTCCTTCTCAGGAAAGATTAGTTTCTTAGAAGTTTCATTCCAAATTACGTTGAAATTCCTAAACCCATTCAAACCCTTTTAAAGAAATATGTTAAGTTTGTTTGGAGAAATGAAGGTAGAAAAGGTTTTCAGGAAATTAAGGATTTCGTTGTTAAAGCACCTGTTCTAGTGAGCCTTGATTATTCAAAAGAGTTTTTAATTTTCTCTTTTGCATTTGAAGATACTATTTTTTGAGTATTTCTTCAAAATAATAATGAAGGGCATGAAAAACCTATTGCTTTTATGAGTAGGTCCCTTCAAGGGTTGGATTTGAAGTATAGCACCATGCAAAAGCAGGCTTGTGCCTTAGTCAAGTCTCTTGAGAAATTTAGAGTTTATGTGGGATATTCTAGAATAATTGCATTTGTCCCCCACTCTGTTGTGAAGGAGATTTTAACTCAAGTTAATTTCTTAGGAGCTAGAGCTAGGCGGGTCTCAAATATTCAGGAATATGATTGATATTAGACCTACCAAGCTAGTGAAGGGCCGAGGGTTGGCCCAAATCTTAACTGGGAGGGATGAGAAAGTGTTAGGAAATATTTTTTTAAATGATATGGAATCAAATTCACCAGAACTTCAAACATTGAGTCAACTAAAATGGTATAAAGACATTATTTACTACTTGCAAAATTTGTCATGTCCTAACCATTTAGTCGTCCATAAAAGAAGAGAATTAAGGCTTCGAGAAACTAAGTATTGCATTATGAAGGATGGTCTGGGTTAGATAAATCTAGAGGGGGTGATACTTAGATGTGTTGATGAAGTTGAAGCCAGAAAGATTCTTACTGAGTTTCACTCGAGATTTTCTAGAGGACATTATGTTGCTAAGACTACTACCCACAAAATCTTGAGAGCTCGTTATTTTTGGCCTTTTATTTTTGTTGATGTGCACAAGCATATTAGAGATTTCCAAGCTTTTCAACTATTCACTGGGAAGCAAAAGTTAGATTCTTTTCCTCTTCATCCTGTGGTCGTGGAAGATCCCTTTCAACATTGGGGGCTTGATTTTATAAGGAAATTTAATGAAAATTCTAGTAATGGCTACTCATGGATCTTGACCGCTACTGATTATTTCACTAAATGGGTAGAAGCCATCCCTACAAAACACGTCACCGACAAATTAGTGATGGACTTTCTTGAAGATAGGATTATCACTCATTTTGGTGTCCCTACCAAGATTACAATCGACAATGCCAAGGATTTTAGCTCTGCTAAATTCTCATCATTTTTCTTTAAGTATGGAATTGTCTTATCCCATTATTCAAACTATTATCCTTAGGGTAATGGCCTAGCTAAATATAGCAATAAAAAATTGATAACCATAATCAAGAAGATGGTAGGGGATAACAAAGGAGCATGGGATAGTAAAATTAAATATTATTTTTGGGATGATAGGATTACAAAGAAGAGTTCAACAAGAAAAAGTCTGTTTGAATTAGTTTATGGCTTGGATGTTACCCTTCCTGTGCACTTGAGGTTACCATCTTACCAATTGCTACAAATTTTTAAATCTGGTAAAGATGTTGTGCATCATAGGATTGACCAAATTGTAGAATTGGATGAAACTAGGAGAAGAGCCTTTGAAAATTGTTGTAAAAATCAATCTAAGGTAAAAAGGAATTTTGTCCAATCATCTAGGAAATAAGCTTTTCTAATGGTGATATGGTTTTGATATGGGATCGCAAGAATGAAAATCCAAGTAATCACGGTATGTTTGATAGTTTGTGGCTTGGACCATACATTATCAGAGAAGCAGCAGGACAGAATTTCTACCATTTGAGCACCTTGGACAGAGAGACATTGGAGTTACCTATAAATGGCCAACTGCTCAAGTTGTTCTACAAAGAGGATATTTGATACCATGGGGCATCTTTTTGTATCATATTTATAACCTTATCCATTGTCATTTTGGTTAAGTAGTTTTATTTCATGAACAAATTATCATTTATGCTTTTACAATAAATTTTAATTTCTTCCTTTTTTATACTTTATTTCATTTGATGATGATTTTTATGGATATCGCTGAGATATGTCATTTGTCGATGGATGCAGATTCCATGTTCTTGCACACTATCACTTCATATCTAGCATGTTTCCCCGTGTGGAGCCAAATGTTGACCATAGGAGTGGCACCTGTGGATTATATGAAGAATCCATTGCCAAGGATGTACCAAAGGATGCTTGTACCATCAGTCATCATCATATTACCAGAGTTTTTCAACTCTAGTTCTTATTCTTATCATTTTCTGTTATACCCATATTCAACAAGCCCTGCGGGGAAATGTAATAAGTGATGCTAGTATTATGATTTTTTAGTCATGTGACAAGCCTAGGTAGCTTGGTACCTTGTCATCAAATGATTATTACTCTGGGAGATTTTTTTTACTTGGTTAATTATCATCTCCCTACCAAGACTTAATAATTAATTGTGTTTTTTCCTCCAAATGTACCCCAAAACCAGAGTACGGCTTGATGGTGAGGCCTCGGGTGAGTCCTAGTGTCTAGGGTCAATGTATATTATCAAACTATATCGCACACACAATTTCGTGGAATTTAGTTGGGTCTAGGAGGTAATTTTTTAATTTTTAAAATTTCTCGTAGGGCGGAAATTGCAATAAAATTTGTATATGAAATGTAATAAGTGTTTTGTCTTTGAGGTTTCTGCAAGTCTCTTGATTCTGTAGTGTAGCTTCCGGATACATCGCATTCAGTTTGTTTATAGTCGACGTTTCGAACCAGCAATGATGGTTCATCATCAGCCATAACCCTCCTAGCCATAACCCTCCTTCATCCAAATCAACCCCTCCTAGCCATAACCCTCCTCTAACTAACCTAGAACAAACTTAAAAGTTCTAAAATATTAGAATTAAAATAATTAAAAGTAAAATAAGTATAATAGGCACAACTAAAATCAATAATTTAAAAAAAAATAGTAAATATAATTTAAATAATTAGAATTAAAATAATTAAAATTAAATAATCAATTAAAATAAATATGATTAAAATAATCATAAAATATTTATTTTGATTAATTTTATGTTTATTTTAAAATAAATCATTAAAATAATTAAAATATAATTAAAATAAATATTTATTTTGATTAATTTCATGATTATTTTAAAATAAATAATTAAAATAAACAATTAAAATAACTAAAATAAATAATTAAAAATAATCAATGTTAATAATTAATTAAAATAATCAAAACTAAATAACTAATTTAGATAGTTACGAAATTAATCAAAATAATATAACCATAACCCTAAAAAAATAATAATAATAATAATAATAATAATAAATAAATAAAATAGATAATAATAATAAATTAATTAATTAATTAATAAAACCCTATATTTCACAAATACAATCAAAATTAACTAAATATAATAAAACAATTAAAACTGTCGGCTAACATCTCACACATCTCTATTTATTAAAAAATGAGATTAGTCTTTCAACAATTTTTCAAATCCTGATGATGAACCATCGTTGCTGGTTCGAAACGTCGACTATAAACAAACTGAATGCGATGTATCCGGAAGCTACACTACAGTAATAAGTGTTGTCTAGAGAATTTGTATGGGGTATGAGTAATAAAAATTACACCTCTCACCCACAATTTTCTAATATCACACACTTTGAGGGGTTAAAAATGTGTTCTAGAACCTCAAAACGCACTTTTCCTAAGTTTAGTGGAAAAAGTGGCAATAAATTGAACCAGAAAAAAATTGGAGAAAAAAAAATTGTTCCATGTGACAAAATGACATGGAAATGACATGGAAATTATCCCAATTCAAAGAGTTGAGTCAAGGGACATGTGGAGGATTATTAATCACCTTAGATCATAAATGCACCACTCCCACAAGAAAATTGAATTTCTAGCATTTAATTGTGAAGTTGCTTATGAGGAAAATCGAAATTTTGGAGGAGTTAATGCACACAAAGGAAAATTTGATGGATATTTTGATGGAGGATTTTATGCAAGCCTGTGTCACCTTAGCTTCACTTCCTTTACACTTTGCACATCAACTTTGGAGTTACAAGTTGCAAAAGGAGGCCCATGTAGTTCAGGATGAGGGTATACGTTGGGCACAATGGGATCATCATTTGAGGTGGAACTTTGTGGCTAGTTGGATGGGTAGTTAACTCCCTCTCATTCCACACTTGGATAATTTGATTTGCTTGATGAAGATTATTCATGCCACATATGGAATTAGATTTAGTGGAGGCTCTATACTTGTGCTCTCTCATCCCCACTTGTAACTCAACTTTCTCTCCTTGGGATTTTCTCCATAGCCATTTGTCATGTGGATGCTTCATTGGGATTTTCTACCACTCTCTTATATAATGGAACCTAGGGCTCTCATATTGGAATCTAGAATACGAGCTATTGTGCTTAAGGATACTCTGTTGGATTGTACACTCTTTGCAAAATAATATAAAATACTTTAGGGTTACAATTGAGGTGTTTTTCTCCTTGTGTATGGTATTCTTGAAATTCTTGCTCTTATATTTCTACTTGTTTCATTATGTTATTATTTCCATTATGTTTTTCAAGTTATGTTGATGTGTAACTATCCCATATTAGGATAAGGATTATTTACTTGCTCTAGATAGAGAAATGTTTTAGTTGATGTCAAATATATCTCTAAACTTTTCTCATCATTGCTTTTGAGTAAGCCCATGTGGATCTAATTTGTTCATGTGAATTTGTGTAGAAAATATTTCTTTGATCAAACTCCAAGCGTGAGGGGAAGTTCTCGAGTTAACCAACCCACTCTTGAAAGTAATCAAGGAGAATCCACATTTTTCAATTGTCAAAGTCTAATCATTCGAATTTTCCTTGCAAGGATTTCTTTTGAGATTGGTCTCATATCTCTTGCTTCATAATTCAATGTTTATTTCTGAAATGTTATGCTTCCTTTGTTAATATCTTGTTTATTTTAAAGATAAATCATGGTTGGGAAAAGAAGAAAGTTTACTCATACTCTTTAGCATAGCCTTTTTAGATTATATTGTACACATACAATTGTAATTTTATTGAGTAATTTAATAGCTAACACATGGCTTGTCTTGCATCCCTCTCTAACTAGTTTCTTGTGACAGCTTGCGAGATTTATCATTTGAAATTATTAACAAGTTGTGTGAAAAACCTCTAACTCTCAATTCAAGACTAATTTTATCTCTTGGTCGTGGGCATTCAAGGCTCTCTTTGGAAATTCTGAGTTCCATTTTGGGGTTTCACTTCTCTCTCTTGGTCGTGGTCTCAAGGAGGCTTAGCCTCTCTTTCTTCTTGCCAAAAATCTGATTTTTCTTGTACCTAAAGTAAGCCCTTTGTAATTTCAGATTTCAAAGCCCTTCCTTGGCCTCGTTTGTAGTAGTAATTCATCAAGGAAAAATCAATGGTCTAAAGGCTTCATCATAAAATATTTTCCTTGAGTTTGGAGGAGGCTTTCATGGGCCCTTGCCCCTTGTAATTTAATTAATAAAATTTCTGATTTTTTTGGATCGTGGGTTTTACCTATTGGCATCCCTATCTCTCAACTTTGGGGAGAGAACTTGTGGTCGGTATGATTTGTTGATTCTAGCTTCTCTTCTCACTTATATGCATGCTTCAATTTGCTAATTAACACAGCCATGCATCTCAATTAATTTGCTAAATTTCACTACAATTTTCTCGCCATTTACATTAATTGCTACAAGTCATAAGATACATTTTATTTCATAGCAATTCATTTTTTATGCAAGAATCTCTTTAACTTGATACATTTAGGTTGGGTATTGTTTAAAGTGCACTTCTGCTTCATTATTTTGCAACAATTTCACATCTTGAGTTTTAATGCATTGTGTATATGGGCAATTTCACTTTCAAAAGCAACCATTTATTTTATGTCAAGCTAATCCCTCAAGCTAAAATTTATTTCTTTTGCAAAGATATTTTGAGCACAATCTTGAGTTTATTTTTCACAAGCATTACAATTTATTTTACATACAAATCAATTTCCCATAAGTTCAAGTTTGCTTTTGGTGGATCATTAATTTATCATAAGTCCAAAAATACTTTCACTTCACAATTTTACATGTTATAAAGCTTATGAAATCTTGTGTTTAAAGAATCTCCATCTTTTGCATAGCATTTGCAAATTTACTTGCATATCATAGTAGGCATCTTAACTTAGTTTCACATTTAAAATCAACCTCCACGCATAAGCTTGGTTGATAGAAATCATAGGGAAAAAATACTTTCTTGGAAAGTTCTTCCATTTGGTACGAAAAAAGGTAAAAGTGTTGTGACCCCACGGTTATGAAGATGGTTTGTCCCCCTTGTAGGAACGAAGACACATGTTGGCTAGTAAGACTCATGGGATGAGTATCGTTAATGACACCACCATATCCTCGCCCCCACCTTCTCATAGTCACGCCAATTTTTACCCTTTGGTAAGAGCTCAAGAGGAGGACTTCTCAACTAGATTAGGCATTTTAGATTAAAATTAACCAAGATAATTGCATCCAAATCTAGTGTAGGTGCATTTCATATTAACACGTCTCGTGGTTTTACTTGCAATTGGTCTTTTTAGTTGTCATTGTTGAATTGAATACTTTGTTTTTGGCAAGCATTATTTCATCTATATTTTGCAAGTAGAATACTAATTGTTTTCTTTTTGAAATATATCATTGTATGCTTTGATTTATAAATTGATCATATATCTTGAAAGCATCCTTACAACTCGTATTGATTATTTTATTGTGCTAACATTTTCTTGTTTCACTTTCAAGATTACTTGTGCTTCCATTTGAAAGCATTTGATTTATATTAAGCAAATATCTTGTATTTTTTAGCAATACTTTAAAAGGCATTGGTTTTTGATATGCTTATGCTTATCTCATCTGTTCATGGTTGTTAACGGTTATTTCATTTCATATTTCTCACATCATATTTTCTTGTAATATTAAACATTAATCCACTTCACTTTAACATTCTCCTAGAAACCTCACATATTTAACTTAGTTTTCCTTTAGATACCACCCCCCATATCTAACCTAGGATATAGCTTAAACGGGGAGAGTTGGGAATAAGTGACAGCCCCTTCTCTTAGTTCCTTGCCATCAATCACTCCTTGTGGGGTTAAAGGCTTTTCTTCGTAATTATAGGTAGGTGTACGTGGCAAGGTCGGCATCTTTTGGCGTCGCTATCGAGGACAAGTCTTCTTTTACCTGGAAAATCGTCTAACATTTGGTTTTGGCATATTGAAATTTAGGATTAGATTCTTGGTCAACTTGCGACTTCACTTAATTGAAATTTTGCAAGAGTTTCCACTAGGATATATCCAAGTGGTCTAGTTAGCCCCACTCTTGATCCTGAAAAGGTTTTCAAAGAGAGATTAAATAGACTTTATCATAGTATAACTCTTGCTAATCTTGGGCAAGACGTTATTTTTTATATTCATTTGTTTTTCTTAGAACAAGTAGCGCCTAACATCATGAATGACCTTTTTTCTCCTTGTAATTTTACCAACATAAATGGTTATCCTCACAATATCCCTGACAAGGCTATTCAAAAGTTTCCTTCTTTTCAAGGTAACTATGCCATTAGTGTTGCATCACAAGTAAAGAACTTTAATGTTTGTATATTTAAATGGTGAAACACTGATAGCTATGAGGATATAAAGATGAGACTTCTTGTTATCTCTTTGGAAGAGGATGCTCTCAATTGGCTCAATGAGAAACCTGCTAACTCTTATGAATCTTTACAAACAATCATCAATGCTTTCATAGGAAAATTTGGAGAGAAGAAAGAAAATAGTCATTTGATCAATGATATTAACAACATGAATAAAAATGAGAATAAAAGCATGGAGAAGTTTAACAAGAGATTTAATGATTTGGTAAAAAGCATGTATGTTACTATTAAACCTCCTGATGAATTTCTCTTATGCTCATATTTATATTCTTTTGGCATTGACACTACTTATGAGTTGAGGACGAAGGAGCTTGCAAATTTGGGTGTATCTCAAACTGAAGCTTTGAAGATGAAAAGGGCTAGAAAGCAATCAGGAAAATATGAAATTCTTGGTTTCAATAAAGGGTCATCAAAATCTAATTATTCCAAAGGCAAGGCCAAGGAAGAGACTACACATGGTCCTATAAAATAATTAACCCAAATCATTAAGGGTATGGAGGAAAATAACACTAGTCAAATTAATGCCATCCAAAATAGATTGGTAGCCATGGAAAGAAATCAAGCTGGGAGATTCCAAAATCGAGGCAATGATAGATGGAAAAAGAGGGGACCTCCCAATGAGCATAGGCCACCAAATCCATTTGAATCAAACAACTTAGTTGATGATTCAATGCCTTATTGTATAACTTGTGATGAACTACATGATGAAATGACTTGTCCTTATGCAAGAAGGATCCTAGAAGGAGAAATGGGTGGGACAAGAGAGAAAAATAAATGTAGTTGGAAAAGAGCATCATCTGTATTTTGGAGAATTGGATGGGATTTCTGGAGAATAGCCAAAAGATAAGTAATAAGTCTCCATAACCCTGTACTGTGAATGGATTTGAAGAGTTGGATAGGATTATTGAATTATATGGGGAGAAGCCTTCATTAAATCAAATTTTAGAGATAGCAAAAGATAAAGAAAGGGCAATAAATAAGGAAAGAAATCAACATGCCCATAAAACTTTCGCTCCACCCACTTTTAAGTTTAATATTGACTTGGGAGGATGGATAAATAATGCAAAGATTTTAGTACATGTGACTAAAATCATGAAGATTCCTTCTCAAAGGTATAAGTTGATGAAATTTATTGATGCACCTCATGGGAAAGAGATGTCAAATTATTCTAAAGATAGATATGAAGATGCCCCTATATCTTTGCAAAGTAGTGCTATGTGTAGAGATAACAGAGACCATCAACCTTTTTTCATCACTATGTTGGTCAATGGAATGTTTTTGCACAACTGTATGTTTGACTCTAGGGCATCATCTTGTCTAATGACTAAGAAGGTCATGAATGAGTTAAACTTGATGATTTCTAGACATTACCACAATATTTGTGCTATGGATTCAAAAAATATTGAAGTTTTTGGTTTGATAAAGGATATTCAAGTCCACTTAGTTGTGCATCATAATATTATGATCACCATGGATATCGTGGTGATTGATGTGTATTATGAAACCAGCTCACAAAAATATAGAAAAGATAGATCAACGCCTTAGAAATAAGCCTCTTCGAGGGGGCAACCTCCTTTACATTACACAAATGAACAATTCTTGGATGATACAAATGACAATATCTCATTTCTATATATAGGAGTCTAAGGGGTCACAATGTAATTAGAGCCGACATAACAATAATAATGTAAGGGCGTAACAATAACAATAGTGGGCTTCTAGATAGATCTTTTGGGTCGGACGCGGATGACCTACGGCCTCTGCAACCCATCCTAGGGTTTCTGCAACTCCTGCAACGGCAGGCCTGCCAAGCACAGTACAGCTCTATAACAATCAGGCCGATTGGTGGTCAGCGTAAGTTGGCCATAAGCAAAAAGTAAAATGCAGCCCCCTCAGGGGGAGGGCGATGCGCCTCCCCCCAACAAGGACAGTCAAACGCAGCCAACGGAAGAAAGGGAAAACGAAAATGAACAGAGCGGAGGTAATACGGAACGCAGCAAGCAGAAGGGCAAGGAAACAGATCAGGAAGATAGAAACAAGGCAAGTTCCTCCACATGCAAGCCAGTAGCAACTCACAGGCCAAGAGTGGAGTTCCCCAGTCATCGTATCAATGCCAGAATACAGTATATGAGAGATCATGCGCTGATAGGAAAATTCATAGGAATATGGCCGACGGAGAAAGCGCTGAGAAGCTGGATAAGCGCCAAATGGAATCCAAAAGGGCATATCACTCTGCACCTAGGGCCAAAGGGGTTCTTCACTGCAGTCTTCAACTGCCTGGAAGATCGCAATAGGATTCTGGATGGGGGTCCCTATTTTTTCAACTCTGCAGGATTATATCTCAAAGCGTGGGTCGAAAGATTCAATCCAGACAAGGAAGACCTTAGCTGCGCTCCTGTGTGGATAAGGCTGTATTCGCTACCTTGGGAATATTGGGAAGAAAAATCTCTTCAGGAGATTGGGAACACACTTGGCGAGTTTGTAAAGATTGCAGAAGAAACAAAATCATGTAGATACACGTCTTATGCTCGGATCTGTGTTTACATGGACCTCAAGCAAGCACTGCCAGACACGGTAAGTTTCTTTCAAGAAGATATTGAATGGATTCAAGTTATAGATTACGAGCATGTACCATTTAGATGCAGGAAATGCCATGATATAGGGCATCTCTATAGAGACTGTCCACTAAATAAGAAACCCTCTTCTCAAGAAAGTTCAGATAACCAAACATCTGATGGTTTCACTAAGGTAACAAATCGAAGGAGAGGGAACAAAAGAACAACAGTCAATCCCAAGGAAAATCCAGTCAACATGCCAAAACCCACAACGAGCAATAGTTTTGAAGCCCTAGCTAAGACTGATACGCAAGATCTGGAGAAGGAAACGCAGAAGAACAAGGAATCTAATAAAGAACAGTTAGGAGAAACTTCATTGCAATCAAGAGATATGGCTCTTAAGCAATCAATCCTTCAATCGCAATCCAAATCTGTATCCTGGCATTCCCAAGGAATGGAAGTTGATAACACCGAACCAAATGCCAAATCATCAAAAGAACGAGAGGAAACCTCTCAAGAGCCTCAAATCATGGAAGAAGATCCGGAGTCCTTAGACATAGGGGATCTGGATATTCTAGGCCTGGAACAAGCATGCAAAATAGGGAATTTTGAAAAAATACCAGATCGGCAAGTGGACAACCTAGTAGAAGTCCTAAACAGGGCACAGAAGAAATACTCTCTAGGAGTCCAGATAGGAATTCCATGGCATGGCAAGTTTATCACCAAGGATAATAAGAAGAGAGGCAGAAAAACAACACTTGAGAGAACCATCAAGATAGGAGAGGTATTAGTGGAGTTAGGGAGGTATGCCAAGCTGACCAAGTATTTTAATACTGACCCTCATCCTTCTCAATGAAGCTAATATCATGGAATATAAGGGGGCTCAATGGCCCAAGGAAAGGCAGATTATTAAAAAATATGCTTATGCAAGAAAAACCAAGCATACTCTTTCTGCAGGAGACTAAATGCAACTCAACAATTTTGGCAAAAATAGCAGCGAAAGCATGGCCAGGAGGGCTAGTAATAGCTGTTGATGCACAAGGAGCTTCGTGAGGACTCGCAATACTCTGGGATGCGCGAGCCATTCAACTAAACAACATACATGCTAATAAAAGCTTCATTCAGGCAACTTTTCATCTAATAGGTACTAACACCTATGGACTTATAACTAATGTCTACTTCCCTCAGGACACTACTCAAAAAGCTCAAATCCTGAATACTTTGTCAGATCTCAACTCAGACAGGCCATACCCACTTTAGATTTCTGGAGGTGATTTTAATATGACAGCAAGCATGGAGGAAAAACAAGGGGGTAGAAGCAGAGCAAATAATGACGGTAACCTACTAAAAAACTTCATTCACACCAACTGGTTGGTGGATGTTCCCTCAAGCAATGGCCTCTTCACTTGGAGCAATCAGAGAGAAGGATCGCAGTAGATTGCTTCGCGTCTTGATAGATTTCTCATCTCAGACAATGCAACCCACTTGGGAGGGGAATTTATAGCGTCCATCCTACCTATCTCAGGATCAGACCACTGGCCTATCGAACTTCAATGGAACAGGCCCGGCAACAACCTCAAGCGCCCCTTTCGATTTGAAGAATTTTGGCTAACTCATCCGGACTTTGATGAATTAGTTAGATCAACCTGGCTCAACTTCAATTCTACTGGAGGTACAAAAATGTCCAGGTTTCAGCAAAAACTCAAGCATCTTAAAGGAGAAATCAAGCGATGGAATCACAATACTTTTGGCAACATTTTTAAAACTCAGGCCACTCTCAATCTAGAAATGAAGAGGATCCAGCAAAGCATTATCACTGAAGGACGCTCAGATGAACTAACCAAGCAAGAGAAAATCATAGAATCTCGAATATTAGAGAGGGATAAACAGGAGGAAACATTATGGAGGCAGAAATCGAGGATTAGATGGTTAAAAGATGGAGAAAAGAACACAAAATTTTTCCATAAAACTACGGTACAGCGCAGAATGAACAATTGCATTACTCACATCAAAAATGAACAGGAGAATAGAATAGAAACACACGAAGGCATTGAAGAGTAATTTCTCAGATATTTTAAGAAAGCACACCAAGAACCCAGTATAGATAGAATGCCGGCTATAAATAAGCTCCTAAAGGATATCCCAAAGATAATAACAGAGGAACATAATAGTCTCCTCCTCAAGCCCATCAACTTACAGGAAGTTGAAGAAGCTACACAACACTTGAAGGAGGGGAAAGCACCGGGCCCGGATGGTTTTACATCAAACTTTTTTCATAAGTTTTGGGACCTTATAAAAGATGAGGTATGGCAAGTAGTGGAGGAATCCCGTGCGCTACGATGGATGTATCCAGGGTTAAATGCCGCATTCATTGCCTTAATTCCAAAGGTGGAAGAATCCAACACTCCAGATAAGTATAGACCGATTGCCCTGTGTAATATCATCTATAAAATCATATCAAAAGTCATAGCTACCAGACTAAAGCCACTGCTCCCTCTTATTATCTCGCCTGAGCAGTCTGGGTATGTAGAAGGCCGGCAAATAACGGACGGGATTATTTTAACTCATGAGATAATCCATTCCTTAAAGCAGACAAAAAAGCCAGGTATGCTGCTTAAGCTAGATCTATCCAAAGCTTTTGATAGTATATGTTGGGTTTATATTCAAAAAATTCTTACTGCCTTTGGTTTTGCCCCATCATGGGTCAGATGGATTTTTAATCTTTTGTCTTCAGCTTTTTTCTCTGTTCTAATCAATGGTGTCCCCTCGGCAACGTACCATCCCTCCAGAGGTATCAGGCAAGGAGACCCCTTATCTCCCTTTCTTTTTGTTATTATGGCAGAAGGACTTGGTAGAAGTCTTACCTCTGTCAGTCTGGCTCAACATCTAAAAGGCCTTTCATTCAACAACTCCCCTTCTTACTCCCACCAGCAATTTGTGGACGACAATATGCTTTTCGGTTATCCCTCGGTGCAAGAAGCTCGCCTCCTCAAATCCCTCCTTTCAAACTTCTCTGATGCTTCTGGTGCCCTTATTAATCGAGTCAAATCCCAAATTTTTTTCTTTAATACCCCTGTTCCCACCCAAAAAGCTATAGGCCGAATTCTGGGATTCACTACTGCTTCCCTGCCCTCCAAATACCTCGGTGCCCCTTTAATTGCCTCAGCTCTCAAACACTCTTCTTGGAAACAACTGCTGGAAAAACTGGAGGCTCGACTCTCCCTATGGACTCACCGAGCCCTGAATATGGCTAGCAGACTTGTTCTTACGAGGCTGTCCTTCATTCCATGCCCTTGTATCTCTTTTCCATCCTTGCAGCCCCAAAATGGGTACTCAAAGAAATTAAGAATCTCCAGCGCAATTTTTTATGGGGAAGCTTAGGCCACAATCGAAAATGGGCTCTAGTTAAATGGGATAAAGTATGTCTTCCAAAGAAAGCAGGGGGTATAGGGCTAAGAGATCCTGAGCACAGCAATAGAAAAATGGGAGCAAAAATCTGGTGGAGATGGCTAGCCCATCCTAATACCCCCTGGGCCTCCCTCTGGACAGCTAAGTATGCAAGCAACTGTCCTATGGAAGAGAGAATACAAATGACGGAGTTAAGCACGGGATCGGTAATCTAGAATTCAGCTATTCAACATAGAAATCTCATACAAAAGCACAGTTTTTTGGAAGTCAAGAGTGGGTCCACGGCTCGATTTTGGGAAGACTCCTGGCAGCAATTCCCAAAAATAAGAGATGTACTCCAAAATCATCCAATATCAGAGCAGGATATCAATCAGTTAGCCAAGGTCAGTCAGTTCTGGAACCCATCTACAACACAAGAACACAGACAATGGAAAAATGCAAATCAAATTCTAACGCACAACTTTGAACAAACTCAGCAGTATCTTTCTACAAAATTACAAAAGAGGCAAATCACTATCTCAGAAGAACCGAACATTCTAAGATGGGGCTATGAAGAGAAAGGAACATTTACCACAAAGGAAGCGTATAAGATAATAGTCCAAGATCAGCTAAACAAAGATACTTTATGGGATAAAATTTGGCACACTTCCAACTGGCCAAAGGTTTCCACCTTTCTATGGCTCCTATGTCACAATAAAATTCTAACTTGGGATAATCTTTGGAAAAGAAGCTTCTCGGGCCCATCTATATGTCTCAACTGTATGCAAGAGGAGGAAACAGCTATACATCTTATGCAGACCTGTCAAATTGGAAGAAAGCTTTGGGAGAAGGTTGCCTTCCGCTGCCAAAAAGAAGGTAGAGTGCAAGGAGATCTAAAGGCCACTATTCGTAACTGGAGTCAAAAGCCATATCAAAGCAATCTCCTCAACACTCTTTGGCAACTTATACCTGGCTTACTGATGTGGAACATTTGGAAAGAGCGAAATAGAAGAGTTTTCAAGGATCAAACTATGCCCTTAGAGCAGATTTGGACTAAATTTCATCAGAATATCATGGAGTCTCTATCAATTAGAGAATGGTACTCAGAAGATCTTCCCTCATCACCGCAGGAAAAAACAGTGTGGGATAATTGGAGGATCCAGATAAACCAACAGACAATCATCAAAAAGAATCGCACCATGCAGGAAAAGGAATCAAGTAAATGGACACCGCCGCCCATTAACATGTTCCAACTTAATTTCGATGGGGCCTCAAAAGGAAATCCAGGGAAAGCAGGGTATGGGGGAGTCTTCAGGGATCACAATGGCAATCCTCAATGTATTTTTATGGGCTCGAAAGGCTGGGACACCAATAACTCAGCAGAATTGGAGGGATTATGGAGAGGTCTCAAACTGGCTCACGAAAGAAGATTTTTTCCACTCATTATAGAAGGGGATTCGCAAATTATAATTAGAATGATCACAAATCTAATGCATGGATCCCCCATTCACAAAGTTAGTAACAATTGTAGGATGGCCCAAAGGCTTGAGCTAATAAACAGATGGCTTTCTCAGCATCAAGCAATCTCATTCAGACACACCAGAAGGGAAGGAAACAAGCTTGTTGACTTTCTTGTCAATCTCGGAGTGGAAACTGGGGTAGGATACTTTGAAGGGACAATCTCCAGTATAGCCTCTGCGGACCAACTCTCTAAGTTCCAGGAAATTGTGATTCAAGATAAACATCAGAAGAAGGATACACACCCGGATGCGGGTGGCATTCAACGTTATTAATGAAGAGTCGCACAATACAGGCAGTTGGCCTGGCAGATGGCGGGCGGACGGTCCTCACGACATGCGTCTCCGGCTGGCAAATTGGTTTAAGGGTAGGTGAAATTAATTCATAACAGTCTGGAATGATGGTCTTGCAGTCAGGCATTAATGCGCGCCTAGTTTATGTGCAAACAGGTTGGTTTATTGGTATGGATCCGCTCATTGCTCATGTCTCAGTTACTAGTTCTATTTATAGTGGAGCAGAACCTCTCCCGCACTCCTGCTTGGTCTTTTGAATTTGGTTGCTCGCTTGGGTTTGGAAACTCTCTGGAATCTTCTGCGCTCCAACTGTAATCGGCTTGATTTGCCTCAATCCCTCTCTCAGTCCATCAGCACTTCTGAGTATGCCTCGACGCCGAGGTATCCCGCGCAGAGGTAGCCACACCGGGAACAGAGGCCACCCCTCTCATCCTTCTCCACAGAATGTTGTCCCCATAGCCTCAGCCTCCCCTTCTTCTCCGCCCCTGGGTCAAGCTGGGTCTCTCCCGCATAATTCCTTCCAGACCTCCAGGTTTACTTTTCATAGCAGGCTCAACAGGCCCATTTTGACAGCAAGCATCACCATCATTCTCGCGGAGGAGGAGAATAATCATGTCAGCTCGGCTCCAACCACTTCCTCCCACTCTCAGGAAGACAGTGTTCTGCAAGGGGATATGACAAGGATGGTATTCCAAGCGGACAATATGCAGGAGGACACCCCTGTTCCTGAAGTGCCTCAGCAGCCCGTCGATCCGACTCAGAGCGAAATTTTGGCCTGTGGGCCGTCTCAGCGTGCAGGTTGCATTCTTAATCTGGTGACCACTCCTGAAGGCGGAGCAGTAGGACAAGATGAAAGTGGCTTCGTTACCAGGGTAGCCTCTTCCAGCCAGGTGGAGAGGGACACACCGGATTCACCGCAGCATGTAGACTAAACCTGTCTCTTCACTGCCGGGTGGCCTTCTTGCCTATGTGTTGTGCAATTTTGATTTCGTGTCGTTGTTTCTAAGTTTATGTGTCTTTGTCTGGTTCATGATCTTGTTATAGGACGTGGCAACTGCTAATATGGGTTCTGTTTTTTGTTATAACTATGGCTATGCTAGTTACTTTAGTGCTTTTTTGGTCAATGGGGGGATGACAGAATTAGTCCTGGTAAAATCTTTCAGTGTGTCAGGGCCCAAATACAAAATTTTGAAGTCTGTACTGTGAATTTGGCAGAAAGCCTAAACTGTAATATCTTTGAGTTTCTGGTTGAGGAATGGCCTCGGCCTCCTCTGAGGTCTTGACCTCATTGTATATATCTTTTTTCCTTTTTTAATAGAATTAGTATTTACGAAGAAAAAAAAAACAATAGTGGGCTTCTATGGGGCACAATAATAACAATATGGGGACTACATGGGCACAACAATATAATAAGGGGGTTGTACTAATAACAATAAGGGGTTACACTAGTAATATAGGGACCTAACATGCCCCTCTCCTTCAAAAAGTGTTGTCCTCAACGCTTGAGTAGTTCTTGATGCTTCTGTATAAAATTCTTGTCCTCCCATGTGGAATCTTCAGTGGGTAAGTTCTTCCACTTGATGAGATACTCTGAAATTGATCGATTTCATAGCTGTTGGGTTCTTGTTTCTGTGACTGCTCCAAGCTCCAATATGATTTTTCCTTCCTTGTCAAGTTATGGAAATATTGTTTGAACTGGGATCTTCTGCAACTTCTGAATGAGTGGCCACACTTCTTCGTCCTTCTTCTATTCATCCCTTGCTTCCTTTATCCAATCTAGCTTGATAATAGAAATAGCAGAAAATAATGCTTCCACATCCTCATCCTTTCTTGAGAGTGCATCTGTAACAACATTTTTCTTCCCTTTTTTTGTAGATGATTTAAAAGTCATAACCCAACATATTTGTGACCCATTTTTTCTGTTCTTCTAAAGATAATCTTTGTTCTAAAAATTATTTAAGACTATCATGATCCATTTTTACCTTGAAGTGTCTTCCCATTAGGTAAGGTCACCATTTCTTAAGTGCATGTAGTATTGCCAACATTTCCTTCTCATAAATAGCTTGCTTGAGATATAGCCATAAAAATACCCAATCGCCTACATAAAAAATTCTTTCACTGTGATGTTGATCTGCCTATTGTGTCATTCGATTCTGTACCAAAGTGACTTTATCCTTTAAAATTTGGAGAACTTTTTATTGATGCTTGATGTGATCTTTCACTGCTTGAATCTTTTTCTTCTTGATTTTTCCTTCTATCTTAACAGTATGAGGAGTGGTAGTTTCTTCCAATGCATTACAAGATATGGTCAGATTCGGATTCATTTCTTGATGCTCGATGTGATCTTTCACTTCTTGAACATTTTTCTTCTTGATATGTCCTTCTATCTTGATAGTTTGAGGAGTGGTAATTCCTGCCAATGCATTACAAGATATGGTCAGATTCCTTTCTTCTTTGTCTGGGGTTGGTTCCTGGTGTATATCCTCTTCTTTTAATGTTTCTTGATCCTTTTCTTCCTCCACTTCACAATCAATGTAAAATAATTTCTTCTCAACACACTTATGACCTTTAATGTATTTGTTATCACAATTGTAACAAAGTCCTTTTGCTCTATTTTCTTCCAATTGTTGTGGTGTCAACTTTGTAGGTTGTGGAAGGCTAGGAGAAACAACACTTCCATATTTATAGTTGTGAGGTGTAGAATTCCTTGTTGCCATAATTTTTCTTTCCACTTTTCTTGCCAACCTGAATGCCTTCTCCAATGAATCAGGTTCCCAAAGATGAACCTCATGTTGAATGTTATCCTTTAAAGCCCCTATGGAGACATCAATCCTCTACTTCTCTGGAATATCACTTTTCATTATATTCAATTTTTGAAAGTCCTCAATGTGCTCTGCCATTGAATGCTTTTTTTTGAGATTTATCAATTGGCTAAAGAAGGTGTTTCTCTTTGTATCCTCATAATGTGTTATCATTTCCTCCGTGAAAATTGACCATGTAACAAGTGGTTGACGAGAACAAATCTCTTTATACCATAAAAATTAATCCAGTTCTAAATAATTAGATGCAATACGTACCTTTTATAACAGTGGCACACCATGTAGATTAAAGTATTTCTCCATATGTAGTATCCAATTTACCAGATCCTTGCCATCAAACTTCCTCATATCGCATTTTCTTGATTTTAGGAGCTCAATCCTGAAACGATTGTAACTCTGTAATTTCAGATCTTCTAGTTCTAAAATCATGACCTACAGTATCCCTCTACGTCCTCTTTCCAATGCCACCAGTCTAATCGAAATTGGATTCTCCAAGAAAGAGTTGTGCACAATCTCCCAAGATCACTTGATTATATACCTTTTCAGAAGAGAGAACTTGTATGAAGTGCCACATGTCACTATTTTGACATTCAGATCTGATACACAGAAAACTAACATCTTTCCTCTTTTTGTAACTTCTTATGAAATTTCAATCTGATGCTCAGAGAGAAAGTTATGATGATTTTCCCAAGGTCACCTATTTAAGATGTAATTCGGGAGTCTGCAAAAGCCCTAACTTCCTCAGATCATATATCCTAAAATATAGCGATACAAGATCTGAAATTTGGGCCCGCGGTTCAAATCGCTTTCTTATCAAATGGTTTTTTTGTTTAGCTTCTGAAACTTTGTAGCAAACACATTATAGCAAAACTTCCATGATGACCTATTTTAGATGAAATTATGGAGCTTGCAAAAACCCTAACTTCCTCAGATCATATCTCCGAAAATATAGTGAGACAAGATTTGAAATTCAGATCCAAGGTTCATTTATATTTCATCTCAAATGGGTTCTTTCTTTATCTTCCGAAACGTCACAGAAAAAAAGTTATAGCGAAAATACATGATGACCTATTTGGAGCAGTGAAACCCTAGAATCCAAAGCTCTGATACCAAATGTTATTAAACAAGCTCACAAAAAGATAGAAAAGATAGATCAACACCTTAGAAATAAGCCTCTTCAAGGGGGAAACCTCCTTTACATTACACAAATGAACAATTCTTGGATGATACAAATGAAAATATCTCCTTTCTATATATAGGAATCTAAGGGGTCATAATGTAATCAGAGCCAATATAACAATAATAATGTAAGGGCGCAACAATAAAAATAGTGGTCTTCTATGGGGCACAATAATAATAATAATATGGGGACTACATGGGCACAACAATATAATAAGGGGGTTGTACTAATAAGTGATTACACTAGTAGTATAGGGACCTAACAATGTGATTGATGCTTGAGGGATGTTATTGTCTAGAAAGTGGGGAGTTGATATAGGAGGTAGTTTGTAAATGGATTTAAGTTATGCTACCATCCCTCATAGTGATGGAATCATGGTTAGATTGGATAGGGAGTTGGAGAGAGAAAGTATCATGTGGAAAATCCCAAGGATCCTCCAAATGAAATTGTGTATGAATCTGATAACTTGGGAAATTATGTTATCTTGACTAACTATATTGCTCCTTTAGAGAAGGAGGTGGAAAGTAAGAAAGATGGAATTTGGCACATGAATTTTGATGGTACCCATTCTAAGTTTGGTAAGGGTGTTGTAATTGTCCTTACCTCCCCTCTTGGTCATATATTCAAGTTTTCCTATAGATTGGAATTTGATGCAACTAACAATGTAGCAGAATATGAAGCTTTGTTGTTAGGTCTAGAGTTGGCAATAGACTTGAGAATTAAATTTCTTAGTATCGAGGGGGGTTCTCATTTGGTCATTCTTTAAATAAAGAGTCAATTTGCATGAAATAATGATACATTGAAGAAGTATCGTAACGTTGTTTGGGATAATTTAGAATATTTTGATGCATTAGATCTTCAAACAATTCCTAGAGAAGGAAATAAACAAATTAATGAGTTGGTTGTTGTTGCATCTACCTTACAGCTTGGAGAGAACTTGATGGATGATAAGATCAAGATGGAAATTATTTTTAAACCATTAGTTCTTGATAATATTGAGCATTGGCAAGTCTTTAATGATGAAATTCAAGTGATTCGATTTTTGAATAATATGGAGGAATTTTCTGATTTTAGAGTTGGCTACAAAGAAGAGGGCTACAATTATGAGGATTGTAATGTTGTGTCAAATCCCACTCTTAGGGATCATGTAGCCATCAATAAAAGGTTTGATAGGCATGATGCTTCAAAGAGAAAAGATGATAAGAAAATTGACCAAGGGGAATTCATTGAAGTAAACATTGGTACTCCTCATGATCCAAAGATTATTAAAATAGGGAATGGAACCAATGAATAAGAAAGGAAGAAATTGATAAATTTACTTCAATAATATAGAGATGTTTTGGCCTCTCCATATGATGAGTTGAAACGATATAGGGAGGATGTTATGGAACATAGTACCCCTCTTAAGGATGGAAATTCCAAACCCTCTGTGCAAAAACTTAGGAAAATAAATTCTAAGTTAGTCCCCTTGGTGCAAAAGGAGTTGCAAAAGATGCTCCAAGCTGGAATTATAACTCACACTAGGAATTCCACATGGTGTTCAAACTTGGTTATTATAAGAAATAAGAATGGATCGATCAGGCTATGTGTGGATTTTAGAAATCTTAATTTAGCTTGTAAAAATGATCATTACCCTTTACCTAATATGGAAAAATTATTACAAAGGGTGACAGGATCTACAATGATGTATTCATTAGATGGATTTTCAAGATATTACCAAGTCATGGTGAAGAAGGAAGATAGACATAAGACAACATTCACCACACCATGGGGTAATTTTGAATATTTGAGGATGAATTTTGGATTAACAAATATTGGAGCAACTTTTCAAAGGGCCATGGACTATGTTTTTAAGGGTCTAATTGGGAAATTTATTGAGATTTATCAAGATGATTTAATTGTTTTTCTAAAAATGGAATTTCCCTTATAGACCATCTATGGAAAATTTTTGATAGGTGTAGAGAGTATGGAATATCCTTAAATCCTTCTAAATCTATTTTTGGAGTGATGGAGGGGAACTTTCTTGGTCGCATCATTTCAAAGCATGGGATCAAGACTGGCCCTGAAAAAGTTGAGGCCATTCAAAAGTTTCGTTTGCCTCACAATATTAAAACCCTTCAATCCTTCTTAGGAAAGATAAATTTTCGTAGAAGTTTTATTCCAAATTATGCTAAAATTTATAAACCCATTCAAACCCTTTTAAAGAAATGTGTTAATTTTGTTTGGAGAAATGAAGGTAGAAAGGGTTTTCAAGAAATTAAGGATTCTATTGTTAAATAGCCTATTCTAGTGAGCCCTGATTATTCAAAAGGGTTTTCTATTTCCTCTTTTTCATATGAAGATACTATTGTTGGAGTATTGCTTCAAAAGAATAATGAAGGGCATGAGAAATCTATTGCTTTTATGATTAGGTCACTTCAAGGGTCTAAGTTGAGGTATATCACCATGGAAAAGTAGGCTTATGCTTTAGTCAAGTCTCTTAAGCAATTTAGAGTTTATGTGGGATATTCTAGAATAATTGCATTTGTCCCCCATTCTGTTGTGAAGGACATTTTAACTCAAGTTGATTGGTTAGGATCTAGAACTAGGTGGGTCTCAAAGATTCAAGAATATGATTTAGATATTAGACCTACCAAGCTAGTGAAGGGTCAATGGTTGGCCCAAATCTTGACTGAGGGGGATGGGATAACGTTAGGAATGATTTGTAAAAATGATATGGAATCAACTTCATCATGACTTCCAAGATTGAGTCAACTTGAATCGTATAAAGACGTTATTTACTACTTGCAAAATTTCCCATGTCCTAACCATTTAGTTGGTCATAAAAGAAGAGCTTTAAGGCTTAGAGAAACTAAGTACTACATTATGAAGGATGGTGTAGGTCGGATAAATCCAGAGGGGGTGATACTTAGACATATTGATGAAATTGAAGCCAAAAATATTCTTACTGAGTTTCACTCAGGATTTTGTGGAGGACATTATGCTACTAAGACTACTACCCACAAAATCTTGAGAGCTAGTTATTTGTGGCCTTCTATTCTTGTTGATGTGCACAAGTATGTTAGAGGTTGCCAAGTTTGTCAAATATTCACTGGGAAGCAAAAGTTAGCTTCTTTACCTCATCAGCTTGTGGTCGTGGAATCTTCTTGCAAAAAATATTTTTTTCTTGTACCTAAAGCAAGCCCTTTGAAATTTCAGATTTCAAAGCCCTTCCTTGGCCTCATTTGCAGCAGTAGTTCATCAAAGAAAATTCTATGGTCTAAAGGCTTCATTGTAATATATTTTCCTTGATTTTGGAGGAGGCTTTCATGGGCCCTTTCATGGAAAGAAACCGCGCGGATACTCAATTTCTAGCATAACCGACCCCGCAGTTAAGGTCGCCACCCAGATTTTGGTTGGGAAAATAATGATGAAGTGTCGGCAGCTATTGTGTCATTAGTGGCTCAGTGCGCGGAGGGCGTACAATTTAATTGGGCGCGCTACCTCTGCGGTGAGTTCCTCGCAAACTGTAGAGAAGCACAAGACCAGAGTAAGAACTTCCATTACGCCTGGCTCTTACTCTCAATTGTGTTGGTTGCATGGGAATTACTGGAGGACAGCCAGTCTCCTCCGATCGCGTCAGATCTACCAAAAGTAGCGAAGTTCACTTCACTTTGGACCACCAAGATACTGTGAGGGTCAAGGATGCTAAAATATTTTTGGTGTTAATGGAGGAAAGTATCTGCATCACGATCAACCGGAATTTGAGGTTATCCCCAACTGTCTTTCAGCAGTTTTTGAGATATGTGGAGTTCAAAGCGAACTTCCATTGTGTTTCCATCCGAACGTGGAAGGACCCCGATCAAAAATGGTGTGATCTTCCATACCTAGCAACGGATGATGCAATTGCAACGGTCCTAGAGAGTTGGCCATCAGAGTGGTGCACAGCCTCAGACTTGTCAGCTGGGTCTAGTAAGTCCGCCGCGAAGTAGAAGAAGGAAGAGGCCCGGCTGAAGATGCAGTAGTTGGCCAACAGAAGGAAAAAGGAGGCCGAAGACAAAGCTAAAGTAGAGCACGTTGCTAAGAAGCAGGCAGAGGAGGAAGAAGAAGAGGAAGAGTGCGACTCTGACAGAAGTCAGAAGTCTCCTTCACCACAGACGGAGGAAGAAGAGCAGTAATCAGGACAGGGAGGTGTAGACCCAAAGACTACTCCATTCTGGGTTAAGCGCACTAGGGAGCAGGAAAAAGTAGGGCTGCGGAAGAAGTCCAAGGCCAGCAAATCATCACTTGACCCGATCACTTTGACTGAAGGTGATCTGAATGATATCGGGGACACAGTGAGGGACACAACTGCGGAACTGCTGCAACAATTTGAGCAGTAGCAGAAGCAAGCCTTGGTCGCCATTCATACAGGTCTACGCAAGCTACAGATTCAAGCCACTCAAGTGTAGACCAGTGTGGGATAATGCAGCGCAGCGTCAACTAGCTTAGCGCCTGGGACCTCAAAAGCAGCGGAGCTGGTCCACTCCTTGGATGCCCGGGTCATTGTGCTATCAAACAGAGCATTAACTATAGAAGTGGAAGCCGACAAGGCCACCGTTAACACTCTCAAAAAGGTTGGGTTGTTCTTGGCCACGCTGCCAAGTGAAGCCCTTCACACCCTGCAAGACGGTGTGATCGCGAAACTTCGGGCCAGAGAGCAGTGCATGTTGAATGTGATCAATGAGCAGAAGGTCAACAATGCCCAAATGTTCATAGAAAAGATTTCTGTGATTGATCTCCTTAAGAAGATCACAGAGAAGAATGAGCGCACCACAGTTGTGGTATCTGAGGCCTACAGAACTGTTCCGGAGCTGAATATCCCAGAAGATGCGCTAGTTGACACCAGAATTTGGAAGCTTGTTGCAGGTGTGCGTGACACAAGGACAGAGCTAGCTAAGGTTCAGTTTGAGATTAACCTTAAGATCACAGAGCTTGAGTTGAGGGCCCAACCTTCAACTCCACCAAAATTTGGAGAGAAGCGCAAGCCAGCTATCAAGGATGCAATTGCCACAGTGGATGCCACAGTGAAGGATTACACTTCTCTCTTCGAGCAGTCACTTGAAGTAGTTACCAGCTTGCAGGAATATCCCAACTTGTAGTGGCTAGAAACAGAGGCAAGGGAACTGCAATGGAAGTATGATGAGGTCAAATTGATGGTGTGCACCATCACCATCATACAGAGGTTGGCGAAGCTGTAGGAAGTGAAGGCACTAAAGGAACAAGTGGACACAGCACAGCACAAGGAGGAAGTACTGAAGGTCAAATTGGGGCCTTGGCTAGATGAAGCCTATGTGCTCACAGCCACCATTGAAAGAAAATTGACTAGTATGCAGGAAACACAGCAAAAAATACAGGCAGATAACACAGGACCAGCGATGGAGCAGCTGGTCGAGTAGGTTAAGAAGGTGGTGACGCAGTGTACCGATGAGGTTGCAGTAGTATAGGTGTAGTTGGGAGGCCTTCGCGACAAGATCTCTGCGCCAAAAGAGTGACTCGGGGGCAAGTCACTGTATTTATGTTGGGGGGTTGTTGGGAGTGGGTCCCCTAGGGTCAATTCTGGGGTTAAAAGCCCAAGTTTTAGGGCAGAAATTCCAAGTTTTGTATAAGAAGTGTAAATTCTCCGCATTTTGTGGTCACAGAGTGCAAAGATGTAAAGAGTCATAAAGGGTTTATGCCCTTTGTTTAATGTAATTCATGTCGGATTTAGGAGATCTACCCATGGTCCGTAGACCATGGGATTGTATAAAAGGAATTCTTAGAAGTGTCTTGTAGTAGTTCATTTCAGATAAGTTTTGAAGAGTCATTGATGTAATGGGTCTGTGAGAGTTAAGATCGAAGAGTCTTAGCGTGGGAAAGAGGCTATGCATCTGTGTCCGCAGAGGCCTAAAGTAGAAGTCCGCAGCTAAGTGCGCGGACCCCTGCAGTTGTGTGCACAAGGTAGTTAGAGTCTGTAAAGGAGATTTGAACATCAATAAAGAGAATTATTTCAGAATGAGCTATTTTACTTCTGTTATGAATGCATGCGATTATGTTATGTTGAATACTGGGTTTATGATTTAATGTTGTATTGATGCGTGAATCTATGTGTTTTACTTTGTTATATGAACGCAAGTAAGAATATCTGTTTACGCAAAGATAATCATAATGCATGTTGAAGTTATCCACTACTTAAGCTAATCTGGGTAAATATAGTAGTAAGAGTAATTACAAAGGCGCGTAAGAGTCTGAATCACCTATTTAGGGTACGTGAAAGACAGTCGTAGACCTTCACGGAGGTCTATAAAACAACTAAGGGAAGTATATCGATAAGCCCTAAAAGGCTTATTGATCTACGCAAAGGAAGGGTTAGGGTATAAAGCGGCATCACTGCCATCTCTGGGTGTGGAAACTTGGTTCCTACATCCCCCCATACAAATTCAGGTGAGACTTCAGCCCACACTCCGCAAATTGATGTCGAAAGGGCCAGTAGTGTAGGAATTTTCTTGGCTAATTAACCTTGAACCTGGGTCAGGGCCCATCAAGCCAACATATTTTAATAAAATATCTTTCATTTTTTGGCAATACTTTAGAAGGAACTGGTTTTTCATATGCTTATGTTACCTCATGTGTTGATGGTTGTTAATGGTTATTTCATGTCATATTTCTCACATCACATTTTCTTGTAATCTTAAAAAGTAATCCACTTCACTTTAACATTCTCCTAGAAACCTCACATATTTAACTTAGTTTTCCTTTCGGGACCACCCCCCATAGCTAGCCTAGGTGATAGCTTAAATGGAGAGAGTTTGGAATAGGTGACATTTGCTTCTCTTGATTCCTTGCCACCAACCACATCTTGTGGGATTAAAGGGTTTTCTCACTAACTATAAGTAGGTGTAGGCGGCAAGTTCAACATATTTTTGCAGAGCTGTCGAGGACAAGTCTTCTTGTTCCTCAAAAATTGACTAACTTTTGGTTTTGGCATATTGAACTTTCAGATTAGATTCTTGCTCAAGTGGTGAGTCCATTAAATTTAAATTTTGCAAAAGTTTCTACTAGGAGATATCCAAGTGGTCTAGTTAGCCCCACTCCTGATCCTAAAAAGGTTTTTAGAGAGAGGTTAAATAGACTTTCTCATAGTAGAACTCTTGTTAATCTTAGGTAAGAGGCTATCTCTGATATTCATTTTTTTTTTCAAGAAAAAGTAGAGCCTAGCATCATCAAGGATGTTTTGCACCTTGTAATTTTATTAACATAAATGACTATCCTCACAATATGCCTAATCAGGCTATTGAAAAGTTGTCTTCTTTTTAAGGTAACAATGTCATTAGTGTTGCATCACATGTCAAGAACTTCAATGTTTGCATATTTAAATGGTGTAACATCGTTAACTATGAGGATGTAAAAATGAAACTTTATATTCTCTCTTTAGAAGAGGATGCCCTTGATTGACTCACTGAGCATCCTGTTAACTCTTATGACTCTTTACAAACAATCATCAATGTTTTCATAGGAAAAATTGGAGAGAAGAAATAAAATAGTCGTTTGATGAATGTTATTAGCAATATGAAGAAAAATGAGAATGAAACCATGGAGTTAAAAAGAGATTTAATTATTTCGTAAAAATCATGTATGCTACAGTTAAACCTCATGATGAATTTCTCTTATGTTCATATTTCGATTCTTTTGGAATTGACACTGCTTATGAGTTTAGGAGGAAGGAGCCTGCAAATTTAGGTGTAGCTCAAACTGAAGCCTTGAATATGGAAAGGGCTAGAAAGAAATAAGGAAAATCTGAAATTTCTGGTTTCAATATAGGGCCATCAAAATCTGATGATTCCAAGGGCAAGACCAAGGAAGAGACTACACGTGATCCTATAAAATAATTAACCCAACTCATTAAGAATATGGTGGAATATCAAATTAGTGAGATGAATGCCATCCAAAATAGATTGGTAGCCATGGAAAGAAATCAAGCTGGGAGATTCCAAAATCGAGGTAATGATAGATGGAAAAAGAGGGGACCTCCCAATGAGCATAGGCCACCAAATCCACTTGAGTCTACCAACTTAGTTGATGATTCAGTGCCTTATTGTAGACCTTCTGATGAACTACATGATGAAATGACTTTTCCTTATGCAAGAATGATCCTAGAAGGAGAAATGGGTGGGACGAGTGAGAAAATCATTGTAGTTAGAAAAGAGCATCATTTGTCCTTGGAGAATTGGATGGGAGTTGTGGAGAATAGCCAAAAGATAAGTAAGAAGTCTCCATCCTCCTACAGTGTGAATAAATTTGAAGAGTTGAATAGGATTACTTGATTGTAGGGGGATAAGACTTCATAAAATCAGATTTTAGAGATAGCCAAAGATAAAGAAAGGGAAAGAAATAAGGAAAGAAATCAAAATTCCCATAAAACTTTCACTCCACCCACTTCTAAGTTGAATATTGGATTGTGAGGATGCATAAATAATGCAAATATTTTAGTACCTGTGACAAAAATCATGAAGATTCCCTCTCAAAGGTATAAGTTGTTGAAATTTATTATTGCACCTCATGGGAAAGAGATGGCAAATTATTCTAAGGATAGATATGAGGATGCCTTATCACTTTGAAAAGTAGTGATATGTGTAGAGATAATAGAGACCATAAACATTTTTTCATCACTATGTTGGTCAATGGAATTCTTTTACACAATTGTATGTTTGACTCTGGGGCATCATCTTGTGTCATGACTAAGAAGGTCATGAATCAGTTAAACTTGACAATTTCTAGACCTTACCATAACATTTGCGCTATGGATTCAAAAATTATTGAAGTTGGTGGTTTGATAAAGGATCTTCAGTTCCACTTAGTTGTGCATCCTGATATTATCATCACCATGGATATCACAGTGATTGATGTGCTTGATGCTTGGGGGATGTTATTGTCTAGAAAGTGGGGAGTCGATATAGGGAGTAGTTTGCAAATGGATTTAAGTTATGCTACCATTCCTAATAGTGAGGTCATCATGGTTAGATTGGATAGGGAGTTGGAGAGAAAGTATCACATGGAAAATACCAAGGAGACTCATAATGAAACTGTGTATGAATGTGATAACTTGGGAAATTATGATATCTTGGCTAATTCTATTGCTCCTTTGGAGAAGGAGCTGGAAAGTAAGAAAGATGGAATTGGCACATGAATTATGATAGTGCCCATTCTAAGTTTGGTAAGGGTGTTAGAATTGTATTTGTCTCCCCTCTTGGTCATATATTCAAGTTTTCCCATAGATTTGAATTTGATGCAACTAACAATGTAGCAGAATATGAAGCTTTTTTGTTGGGTCTAGAGTTGGCAAAAGACTTGAGAATTGTATTTATTAGTGGTGAGCACCAGTATTGCAGAAATAACACTACAAATCCTAGGGTTTCCTACTTTACTTTTATCAAACCTGTAGTTCGTAACAAACTTGGAAGCGATGGTGTTGTATGCACAAGTACTAGTTCTTACTGCAGGCTGTCACTTGGTCAGCTGGCACAAGATCACTAGGAGCTCAAGCCAACTTCTATGAATTCCAGAAGAAGCTTTAAATGTGATGAAAGAAAGCTAACTCTACAGAGGCTATTCTACTTGCAGAAAGAGAAAGAAGACTGAAATGTGCAGTAAACCTAGCAAACCCTAATTTACCAACTAACCCTACTTTTGCAGAAAGAGAGATGAAAACCTATGCAATGAATGTCATTACCTACTGAGGAAGTAAACTACACCTATTCAAGCTATTTCTAGAAGGAAATGAGGAAAAATTGTCTTTTTGGGATTTTTATGTATTTTATGTGAAATTGTTGTGCATGTAATTTATTCGTTTATGGATGTGGTAGCAATTAGGTGGCAATGGAGGGTGACCTTGGGATCTACAGAGGTGTAGGAAGGTGTGGAGGGGTCCTAAGAGGCCTCTGGCAACCTTCTGGAGGCTTTCCCTGCAATCGGACTTCAAAAAGTCACTCACAGGAAATTCTACAGGAGGCTGCAGGGGATCTACAGGAGGTTCTACAGGAGGATCTACAAGAGGATGCCGAGGGCTGTTTTAGAGGTTTTAAAGGTGGAAAAATGGTGGAAAAGGGGAGTTGAGGACCAGAGGGATGTGTTAAGGTGTCTGAAGTTCACCAAGGAGGTTTAGGAAAGAAAATGATGGTTGGATTTGTTCAAGAGACAAGAGGAAAGTTTATGAGAAAAGTGCAAAAATTAGGGCAGATTTGTGAAGGGTTGTGCATGACCTGTGAACATGTAGCAGAGGAGATGGTGATGGCTGATTTATTGATTTATTATGAGAAAATATGTATTGTAAGAGAGCTACAAGTCAAAACACTGAAACTGAGCAAGAAAAGAGCTAGTTGTACCAAAAAACAGAACTATATCTCATGTTAACCTAAATTCTGACCTAGGAAAATGAAATGTTGAACAATGTTATATGGAAAGGAAAGCATGTAAAGAGATTTATTGCAGAAACATAAATGAGTATGGCAAAATGGATCTGAAGCAAAACATTAACCTCTGAATCAAACTGTAACACTAGAAATTGCATGGAGGAAGCAAAACTGTGTTTTTGTGGCAACAAGAGTGTCTTGACCTCAGCTCATGGTCCCAAAGGGAAGAAAGGAGGTCAAGGCTCTGTTGATGGCCTTTTTGTATCTTTCTCCTATCACTATTTAACCTACTTCAGCAAACTGAAATGGAAACAGCTATGTAACTCACCAAAAGCAACCTATTCTAACCAAGAAAAAACTATCTAACAACAACTAATTCATGAACTGAAACAAAAACATATAAATAAAAAACAAGAGGTGTTGGGTAGCTTGGGTTGGGCCCTAACCCAAGAGCTTCAGCCCTCTAGAAGGACTCAGTGCTGGCTCAGAAAATATTTCATCTCCATTATCAAAATAATAGTCACATTACATAAAATTGTCCACAAAAAGTAAGCTCGAAATGAGCTGAGTAAGAGCTGCCACAAAAGTGAGAAAATTTGACTAACATCCAACTAAACTACTAAGGACCTAACCCCCCCTATTTATACAACTAGAGCCCCAACAGCTCTCCTAAAATCAAGGAGGCTTGGCTCCCAAGACTAGAGATAGACAGCAGTTCTTCTTCACTTGCTCGGCTGCCCTTTTGATGCATTGATGTGGCTGCTTGTGCTCTGAGCCTTATGAATGAGGATTCAAAGTAGGGGGTCATAAATGAGGGGGACACCCTCCTACAAATCCCCTCCCTTGTTTTCCTCGAATATTGGCTGCCAAATGTTCATTAAACCTTTGACCTTGTCTCAAAACTGACCAAAAATCTGCATAAAGCACACATTAGACTTCATGGCACAATGACTAACCCATTTCACTCTATTAGCATAGATATAATTAAAAAAATGCAATAAATCAATGAGAATGGTGGATTAAGCTGAGTTAGGAGGCAAAATGAGCCCATATAATTACCCATTTATGGGGCTCATCATCACCCCCTACTGAATGTGTTGCTCATCCTCTGAACAACTAGTCCATCTCTTCATCTTTGATGGCCCTGATGGCCCCTCTAACATCCCATGCCTCTGATGTGAGATCCTCTTCCCTATCATGGAATCCAGCCTTGATGTTCACCTATTCCCACTGTTGTCTTTCTTCTTCCTCCTTTGTGCCCTCTAGCAGTCCTAGCAGTAATGGAGGACTCAACTTGAGGCCAATCCAATGGGCCTCCCAGCTTTGCATAGAGTGCTTGTACATTGGTACTTTCCTCAATGCTTCCTTCATCCTTTTTGGGGAGTGATACTCCCTGATCTGTAGGTTGTGTGGTAGTGTGTTCCACCTTCTCATGCAAGCATGAATGAAGTCATCTCCAAGTAATCTCTCCATTTCCTCAAAATGTGCAATAGCTTGGGCCTGATCATTGATGTACTTAGGGGAACTATGAGGATCAGCTGCAAGTTGCTGGTGTGTGCTAATGAGAGCCATAGGCTCTGATGGCCCTGCTCTAGTAATCAGGGGCTCATTTTGTTCTTTTGCCATCAACTTCTTGATTTCTGTGGCCTTTTTCTCCTCATGACATATCCAAGATGCCATGGTCATCAACTGCAAGTCCCATAACCCAGAATTAGGGTCCCATAGGTTCATATCAGTAAAGGTCATGTTATGAAAATAAAACTCTACCAACTTTGCCTTGTCCTCTGTTGAACTATGATCACATAGATCCATGAACTATCTATAATCCTCGAAAGGCATGGTGCCTCTCTATGCCAGAGTCTTGATCTGGAACTGTAGCCACTGGTATTTGAGGTATACTCCATATGATTTGGCTGGTTTTCTGCACTGTAGTGCCTCCATAGCCCATCTGGCCATGCATGCTAGTTGTGGTTCCCTTTCTTGCAGTTGTTTCCTTAACATTTCATTTTCTGCTTCCAAGTGAGATCTTTTGATTGCTTCTGTATGTCTTACAGTGCTCAATTCCTTACCCATCTCTCTTAGCTTGTCCTCCATCCCTTTGGACTTGGCGATCTGCATCCATCTATGGCTCCTTACCCTTTCTTTTTCCAGTTCAAAGAAAAGTGGGACTGCGAATTTCTATGGAATAATTTTTCCTCCTTCAAGAAGGTTGTAATAGGAGCCTAAACTAGGCTGGGGGTCAGGTTCTGGTATCTCTACTACCTCATCCTTCCCTTTGGTCTGCTCTTCTGCCCTTTTCTCAAGTTTCTCAGTCTCCTGTAGCTTTGTTAGGGTCTCCTGTAGAGCAGTCTGCGCCTCCTGTAGGACTGTTTTTGAGTCCTGTAGTTTTATTCTCTCCTTCCAAGTGGAAGATCTAGGGCTGCCTCTTTCATAAGTGATGGGGGTTTTGGAAGGTGATTCTTCCCCTTTGACAGTAGGGGAATCTTCAATGATGATAGGCTCTTTTGAGGGTGGTTGTGGCTTCCCTGTTTTTATTCTTGTACTTTTTTGAGCCCTGAAATACATTGATGGTTGCCTTTTTCTCTTTTGTTTGGGCTTAACTGGGGTGCTGAGTGCAGCAAGAACAGCTGCTGCTTCCCTTTCTAGTGTCTCAGGAGACACTTCTGTCTTCTTTGCCCCTTTTTCTTCTTCTTTTGTCTTTTCTGCCTCTGCTAGTTTTGTCTCCTCTAGCTCTGTTTGGATTTCCTTCTCATCTTGTTTAGTTTCTGCCTTCTCCACTTTAGTCTTCTTCTTCTCTGATTTAGTCTTTTTCTTCTCTAATTTAGTCTTTTTCTCTTCTGTCCTAGGTTCCTTCTTCTTTGCTTTGGTCTTTTTCTCCTCTGTTTCAGTCTCTTCCTTCTCTGTTTCGATTTTTTCCTTCTCTGTTTTGGTCTTTTCCTTCCCTGTTTCAAGTTCCTCTTTCTCTGCTTTGGTTTCCTCCTCATCTTCCTCTTTTTGGTCTTCCCCCTCACTATCAGAAGGACTGAGGTCATATGTGATGGTTTTTATATCATCCTCTCTTGTCATATTTCTGAAGATATCCCAGGCTATGGGGATTGTGAAGGTGTGGAGGGCTTCTTCCACCAACAGTTTAACTAGTCCATGGTGATCCAATTGGTCTGGACCTCCTGCCTTCAATTTGATGTTGGAATATATAAGGGACTGTAGGAGAAAATAAGGAATACTAAGTTTTTGGGGTGTGGGAATATCCATGCCATATCTCAGCTCATGCAGAATTCTGAAATGGTAACCATAAACTATGCTATATCTCCTTTCACAGGAAATGTACTTGATAATTTGGTAACTGACCTCATCCCAAGGGTAAAGTATGCTTGTTCTCCTAATGCCATTTTTTTCCTCTACAGGATGCTCATTTGGTTGGAAGAAGGTTTTCTTGGCAACTTGACCCAGTGGCTTTTCTTCTTTGCTCCAGGGTAGTCCAAGTGGAGGACTGGTAACCCTACTGATAAACTCTGGAGTGATTTCCATGGTGAGACCCCTGAAAGTAGCAGTGGCATGGGTATTTGAGTGGGGTACCAAGGAAAGGGAAAACTCCTGAGTCACTTCCTCATCATACCCTCGAAGTTTTTTGAAAAATGGCATCCAATTGGGTCTAGTAAAAATAGCTACTACCTCAAGATGTTCATGGAGCCTGATTGAATTTAGGGGTTCCTTCCTCATGAATCCCCCTGTCATTATGTTTATAATCTTTTGGAATACCTCAAGTGGAGAAGGAGACAACAATTTTTCAAAAACAGGAAACAGAGAAAAAAACTGTGTTTTTCTTTAAGAAACAGGCAAACTTTTTTAATGCAATTTCTCTTCTCTTCAGGCTTAATTCTTCCCTAAAATTGCATCATTCCCTGTATATGTGAATACCCAAGGTGGAGAAGGAGACAACACTTCTTTTGCAGAAACAGGAAACAGATAAAAATTGTGTTTTTTCAAGAAACATGCAGACTTTTGAATGCAATTCCTCTCCTTTTTCAGGCTTAATCCTTCCTTAAAATTGCATCACTCCTTGTATATATGAATATGCAAAGTGGGTTTGTACTGAGCCTACCTCTTCAAGTTCGAATTTGAACGAAAACCCCGTGTTCTCTTCTGTAAAACTGCTTACTGGCCCTCCTGTAGAAATGGCTAGAGGTTCTCCTGTAGAACTGTTACTGCTCTTGTAGAACCCGATAAGCGGAAGATTTCTAAAAACGACAGAGAGTGATGGTTTCGAGGCTCTCGAGGTAGTATGGAACTCGATGCAGCCGTGGGGACAATGATAAAATGGAAACAAAGGTGGTGAATAAGTTCGAGGAGGAGTACGTATGTTCACTCGAGATATTTTCGGCGATGATGTGAGGTGGCGAAAAGGGTACGCTGCCATTATTTGGACCATTGGTCCCCACTACGGTGTCATCATGAGTATTCATGCCTTTTTCCCGAAATCACCCTCCCATCATTTGTGTTGGAGTTCAAACATCTACCACTACTTGTCTTTTTGGATTTTTCGTGAGTTGACTAGACACGTGTGGTGTGATCTCCGGATGAGCGCAGATGAATTGGATGAGGATGGCCAACTAACTAGCCAGCTTTCTGGTTTAATCCCAACCATTCCATCCGTTCAATGTGTAGTTTTTAAATTATACATATACAATAGATGAGAGGGTTAGACACTTACTTGCAGGTCAAATGCTCATGCTATAGTGCTGCTAGGTTCTATTGTTGCTGCATGCTCGGATTCCAGTGTTGCGTGCTTGTATACCTTCTACTATATGCTTTTTTTTCTTGATATGTGCTTGGTTGCTATGTACAGGTGCCTTTTAGCTGAATCTTGCTTCAGTCTTCCCCTGAATTCTTGTGACTGCGCCTGTTTTTTTGTCGAAGCTTGATTTTAAGGGGATCAGTTGCTACAGGAAATTCGACTGGAGCTCCTGTAGCTGCTTCTCCCTCTAAAATTTTTAGCTAATTCTTGTGCTGGGAGCTTTGAGAATGCTACTGAAGATTCTGATGGCCATGGAGAGGGATTTTGTAAGCTGCAGGTGAGTTGTGGAGGTGTTTTTATTTTATTTCCTTTTTTTTTTTAAATTGGTTTCTGTGTTTTTCCTGCAGGAATGAAAGAAATCAATGGAAATGAGGTGGTGCAGGTGTGGGATGGAGGGGTAGGATGGTGGATAGTTGTAGGATGGCCTACAGGCTCTTTATGAAAATTCCCAACTCTTCGACTATTTTTAACCTTATTCCGAGCTCTATGTGATTTCTACAGGAGCCTCCTATAGAACACACAAGGCCTCCTGTAGGATGCACAGTCTTCAGAAAAAACATAGAGAGGTGGATAAAAAACAATCATAAATGATGGAGAAGAGTATATAGGATGTGTAATAGGCTTTGTGGCATGTCCCCCTACTTCTTGTGGTCCATCTGTAACCTGCAATGCATTTTAAAAGTCAATTTCCTCTTCCTTTTTCTCTGTTTTTTTTTTTAATACAACTAGGGCTCCTCCAGGAGGTTTTCACCCTACTTACCTGCCCTAGGCCCCTCCAAAGGAGGTTTTCACCCAGGGATCTTATTCTTTCTCTTTTCTTTTTTTTTTATCATCACTGGGCCGCCTCAAAAGAGGTTTTCAACCCAATGATGGGACTAAAGCGCCTCATAGAGTTTTTCACTTGAGTCATTATTTTTCTCTTTTTTCTTAGTGAGTGGGTGGAGTGGAGGCTGAGACCTGCTCCATTACCAACACTTTCTTATTCAGATCATCAATGAACTCTCGCTTAGAGAGGGGCTTCTTGTAAATTTTCAACCTATGCCCATTGACAAGCATGGGGATGGGTTCCTCATAAATGGTTCTGATCAGACTGAACCATTGTCATTGAATTTTTCTACAGTGTAGGGTCCCAGCCATCTTGTCCTCAACTTGCCCTTGAAATCTTTATACCTTGAGTCATATAGCAGCGCCCAATCTCCTTCTTGGAATTGCTTCTCCTTGATATTTTTGTCATGCCATATCTTCCTTTGAAGCTAGACTACCTCTGTGTGGAGAAGGGCCTGCAATCTCTGTTCATCCAATCCATTAAGTTGGAGTAACCTTTCCCTTTGTGCATATTTGAGATCTAGGTCCAGCTAAGTTGCCATCCTTAGTGTATTATATTCAAATTCTATTGACAACAAATCCTTCTTCCCATAGACCAGTTCATAGGGTGTGAACCCTATGGTGGTCTTCCATGTTGTGTTGTAGGCCTAGGTGGCCTCAACAAATCGATCTGCCCAATCTTTTCTGCTGCTACTCACTACCTTGGTCAGAGTTCCTTCCAAAGCTCTATTAGTGACTTCCACCTGTGCATTTGCTTGTGGATGGTAAGGGGTGGAAGTTCTGTGCTTGACTTTATGATGTGTGAGCAGGTCTTCAACCAGATTGGAAGTGAAGTGACTGCCTTGATCTGTAACCAGTTCTCTTGGATACCCGAACTTATAGAAGATGTTCTCTCTTAAAAACTCAGTTACTCTTTCTTCTGTTGCTACCTTGATTTCCTTTGTCTCTGCCCATTTTCTCAGATAAACGGTGCACACAATGATGTATTGTTTCTGTTTTGAAGGAGGGTTGATAGGACCCACAAAGTCCATGCCCCACTTCTCAAATGGCTCAAGCGACACTTGAGGTTGCATGGGCATCTCATCCTTTGGAGTAGGCTTCCCCATCCTTTGGCACCGATCACATTGGTTGATATATCTCTTCACATCTTGATAAAGAGTGGACCAATCGTAACCTACTTGCAGAATTTTGAATGCAGTCCTCTTTGCTGCAAAATGGCCTCCACAAGGCCCGTCATGACAAGTCAAGAGAATGTCAAAAACTTCCTCCTCCCTGACACATCTTCTCAAAATCTGATCTGGGCCAAGTTTGAAGAGATTGCCCCCAATCCAGGTGAAAGGGGCACTTTTCCTCACGATCTTGCTCTTCTCTTTGGAGGACAAGTGTGGTGGGAACTGTGTTGAAACCAAGTAATTTTCTATATCAGCAAACCATGGAGAGAGTACTAAGATAGCAAATAGGTGCTCATCTGACATTTGATCATCCACCATTCCTTCCTCACCTGTATGCAAATTTCCTCTAGAAAGAAAGTCAGCAACAACGTTTTCCTTACCAAGCTTATCAACAATGGTTAAATCAAGCTGCTGCAATAAAAGCAACCACCTAATAATGTGAGCATTTACATCTGGTTTGTTCATTAGATACCTAATTGCAGCATGATCAGTGTGTACAAAGGCTTGATAGCCTGTGATGTAATGTCTGAATTTATTTAAGGAATACACTACAGCTAGGAGTTCCTTCTCAGTTACCGTGTAGTTTAACTCTGCCTTTGACAAATTTTTACTTATAAAGTATATGGAATAAGGTAACTTTTCATCAACTTGCCCTAAGGCTACTCCTATTGATTTGTTCAAGGCATCTGCATGAATGTGGAAAGGTAGGGCCCAGTTTGGGCCTCTCAAAATTGGGGCGGTCACAAGTTTACTTTTCAAGGTATCTAGGGCTTCTTGACAGGTTTCAGTCCATATGAACTCAACATCTTTTCCCAAAAGACCAAACAATGGAGAGGCTAACTTACTGAAATCTTTAATGAATCTTCTGCAATATCCCACTAAGCCTAGGAAACTTTGGACATCTCTCACCTTTTGAGGAGGTGGGACCCTTTGGATGATGGCAATTTTGTTGGGGTCCACCTGTAATCCTTGTTGAGATATTGCATGACCTAGCACAGTCCCTTTAGTCATCAAGAATTCACATTTTTCCGGACTGAGGGACAGTTTCATTTCAATACACTTGTCCAGAACTTTTCCCAGGTTAGGTAAAGCTTCCTGAAAGTTAGAACCATAAGGAGTAAAATCATCCATATATATTTCCACTGCATCATGAACCAGTTCAAAAAATATACTCAATACTGCTCTCTAGAAAGTGGCGGTAGCATTGCACAAACCAAAAGGAAGGACCCAATATGCAAAGGTACCCTAAGGACAAGTGAAAGTGGTCTTATCTTGGTCTTCCGGACAGATTTAGATCTGATTGTACCTGCTAAACCCATCTAGGAAGGAGAAAAACTTTTTCCCTGCCAGACCATCAAACACTTGATCTATGAAAGGCAAAGGAAAATGGTCCTTTTTGGTGGCCTTGTTCAGTTCTCGATAATCAACATAGATTCTCCACTTAAAATTTTTCTTTGGCACTATCACCAAAGGAGAGGCCCATTTGCTATCAGAGATGGGGTAGATGAATCCTGCATCCAGTAACTTTCGCAATTCTTCCTTGACAATGTCTTTAAGGGTTGGATTCATCCTCCTTTGAGGCTGCCTGACTGGTTTTCAATCTTCCTTAATGTAAATGTGATGAGTACAAACTGAAGGGTGCACTCCCTTCATCTCCTTATAGCTCCAGGTGAAGGCATCTAAATGTTTTCTCAATAAGCTACACAGTTCCTTTTCCTAGGAGGTGGATAGGGATGAGTTGATTTTCAAAGTTTTTTTAGGGCCGAACTCTATATTCTTAACACGGAGAGAGGTCGGGTCGGCCACACAGAAATCAGCTAAGGGATTGTCTTGGGTTTCTTTCACTAGATCTTCTAATGGAAAAATACTGGGGGGTGGATTCTGAATTAAATTTTCAATGATATCATCCTCAGTTTGCGGTTCCCCCCCCCCCCCCCATGGCAGTTTCTACTGTACACAGTGGTGCAGCATAGACTTCATCCTCATCCTCCTCCTCCAACTAGAGAGGTAGATCATGTTCTAGCAAGGGTTGGGCAGGAAGGTATAGGATTAGCTGCTTGGACAAATTCCTATTCTTGATTGTCATGTTCCCAGCTCGACGGCTAATGTATGCATCTGCAGTAGCCAACTAGGGTCTTCCCAGGATGAGAGGATATGCAGTGAGCTTTTCCTTCGGCTGGAGAACCAATAAATCAGCAGGGTACTCCCAAGAATCAATGGAGACCATCACATCCTCCACAATCCCTTCCGGGGTCACGGTGGAGCAGTCTGCTAACTGCAAGACTTTTGTGGTCTTTCTCAGGGAGCCCTGGAGTTTGAGCTTGAGCATGGTGTCCTTTGTCATCACATTAATGGCAGCTCCTAGATCAATCAAGGTATGGGGATCATGGTGCCATTGATGTGGAAATCGACTACTGGGCTTCCAGGGTCTAGATACTTCGGAAAAATCACCTGCCCCAACATTAGGTCGAACAGTTGTCCTATGACATTGATGGTTGGGGCATCTCTCTTGCGCTTGCCTGGATGCCTGAAGCACTCCTCTTTGATCATCTTGTTGTATATATGCACATCCTTTATGGCTTGGAGAAGTGGTATCTTTACACATAATTGTTTCAGTTCTCCCAGAAGTTCAGTTTCTTCTAGGGTAGGCTGTGTTGTTCCAGATAATCTCTCAGGAACGGGTGGATTTGATTTTGGTTCACTTTCCTCTTTATCTTTCTCAACCTCCTGAGGTGGAGGCTGGCTATCTGGGAGAACCTTCCCAAATCGAAGGTTAATCTCCTGAATCTCCACAGCATAGGTTGGACATGATGGTTCCCCACTATATACTTGTTGATCCTGTCTATTGTTCGGGTTCGGGTTCGTTGAGCAGGCATTTTGGGTTGCCTTAGTGGAGCAAGAGGCAATGGTTTCGGTTGAGCAGGTGGTGGAGGCAAAAGAGTAGGAGGAGAGTTGTACTAGGGCCTCCACCCCTAATGAGATGCATTCCACTGAGGTTGTGGCTAAGCATAGGAGTGAAATGAATGAGTGGCTAGTTGAGCATGATATTGAGATGGATATGACCAAGGAGGAGGTGTGGACCAAGAAGGGTGAGCAGGGGGACCCAAAGAAGGTATGGAAGTGGCTTGATTGGGGTTGTAGTATGCTTGGGAAGTCCCTTGCATTCCCTACTGGTAAGGTCTAGGTCCATGTGGTCTCCTTTGGTTCATGAAATAGAGTGGTTCAGTGGCTCCTTCGGCCCCTTGGTATACAGCTTTAAGTCTGGGCAAGGAAGGGCACTTATCTGTAGAATGATCTTCTTCACAAACTGAACAAACCTCTATAGATTCCAATGGACTTTTGTTCCTAGGATGCCTTCTCATGCACCAAGGACAAAAAATGGCCAAATCCCTCTCTGCTTCCTCTTGTTTCCTTTTGATATGCAAAGTATCCATTTGCATGGCAAGAGTCTGCAGCATCTCACTCTTGAAGTCTTCCAACATGTTTCCATGTTCACCTTTAAGGGATGAACTAGCTGAGGAGGTACTGGCTATGGGTTGACTCCCCCTACCTCTCTTTCTGGCTACCCTAGAATGGTCTCCAAAAACAATCTTTATGTCTTCATCAGGTAGTTGGTAGATGTCTCCCCTAGCCAGCAAATGGAGGGTGTCTAGAAGGTCTTCCGGAATTCCTCTGAGCAGGACCAACTTCAGAGATTCGGGGTCAAGTGTGCACCTGGCCCTTTTATAACTGAGCTGGAACCTCTCTTCATAATCTTCCAAGGATTCATCACTTCCCATGGTCATTCGGAAGATTTCTTCCTTGGTATCTTTTGATAATCCCGGTATTTGTTGTTAAAGGCTTGCTGCATCTAAGCCCAAGTTGCGATGTTGTTGCCAAGTAACCCCATGAACCAGCACAATCCTGCATCCTTGAGGGTAGAAGGGAACAGTTTCAACTTCTACTCATCTTCTGCATAGTCATAGGTTCAACAGATAACAACACACTCAAATAAGAAGGTGTCAAGATCTTCTGTAGTGAGGTAGGGTTGAAGGGCTTATGTTCTTCATTTTAGTGTCCCCATTGGTCTCTTGGATGGGAAAGGTACCCTCTACTCTTTCTCCATTCCCCCTAGCATTTCTAGTTTCAGCCATTGTCTCAGGAGGGATGGTTTCTTCCTCTTCTTCTCCTATAGATTCTTCATATATCTCTGGTTGTTCACCTAAAGGTTCTTATGGATCACTGCCACCGAAGAAGAGAGAAGGGTGACTTTGTGATGTGGTGGGGGTGTTGGGTAATAATTTCCCTGAATTATCTCTGTTCCTACGAGGAATGAAAGGAAATATCTTTTTAGGTGATTTTTGTTTTTCTGCTTGTACCTGCAAAACTGAAATTGATTGAACAAATTGCAACTACTGAAATGAACTCGCTGAAAAGAAATTGCAGAACTGAAATGAAAGCAAAGAAATGACTAATCTACTTTTGTTGAGATGGAAATTGCAGAATTGAAATGAAATCAAGGAAATGCAAGAATCGAAAGAAACAACTACTCTAATTTTGCTTAAATGAACTACTTAGCAGAATGTTGCAGTAGAAAATAGAAGAAAAGCAGTAATCACAAAATACTCTGACGCTTCCACGAAAACGACGCCAAAAAGTGGTGAGCACCAGTATTGTAGCAATAATGTAGCAACTCATGGGGATTCCTACTTTACTTTTATCAACCTGGTAGTTTGTAACAAACTTGGAAGCGACGGTGTTGTATGCACAAGTACTATTTCTTACTGCAAGCTGTCACTTGGTCAGCTGGCACAAGATCACTAGGAGCTCAAGCCAACTTCTATGAATTCCAAAAGAAGCTTTAAATGTGATGAAAGAAAGCTAACTCTACAGAGGATATTCTACTTGCAGAAAGAGAAAGAAGATTGAAATGTGCAGTAAACCTAGCAAACCCTAATTTACCAACTAACCCTACTTTTGCAGAAAGAGAGATGAAAACTTATGCAATGAATTTCATTACCTATTGAAGAAGTAAACTACACCTATTCAAGCTATTTTTAGAAGGAAATGAGGAAAAATTGTTTTTTTGGGATTTTTATGTATTTTATGTGAAATTGTTGTGCATGTAATTTATTCGTTTATGGATGTGGCAACGATTAGGTGGCGATGGAGGGCGACCTTGGGATCTACAGAGGTGTAGGAAGGTGTGGAGGGGTCCTAAGAGGCCTCTGGCAACCTTCTGGAGGCTTTCCCTACAATCGGACTTCAAAAAGTCACTCACAGGAAATTCTACAAGAGGCTACAAGGGATCTACAGGAGGATGTTGATGGTTGTTTTAGAGGTTTTAAAGGTGGAAAAATGGTGGAAAATGGGAGCTAAAGACCAGAGGGATGTGTTAAGGTGTCTGAAGTTCACCAAGGAGGTTTAGGAAAGAAAATGATGGTTGGATTTGTTCAAGAGACGAGAGGAAAGTTTATGAGAAAAGTGCAGAAATTAGGGCAGATTTGCGAAGGGTTGTGCATGACCTGTGAACATGTAGCATAGGAGATGGTGATGGATGATTTATTGATTTATTATGAGCAAAGATGTACTGTAAGAGAGCTGCAAGTCAAAACACTGAAACTGAGCAAGAAAAGAGCTAGTTGTACCAAAAAACAAAACTATATCTCATGTTAACCTAAATTCTGACCTAGGAAAATGAAACGCTGAACAATGCTATATGGAAAGGAAAGAATGTAAAGAGATTTATTGCAAAAACATAAATGAGTATGGAAAAATGGATCTGAAGCAAAACATTAACCTCTGAATCAAACTGTAACACTAGAAATTGCATGGAGGAAGAAAAACTGTGTTTTTATGGCAACAAGAGTGTCTTGATCTCAGCTCATGGTCCCAAAGGGAAGAAATGAGGTCAAGGCTCTGTTGATGGCCTTTTCGTATCTTTCTCCTATCACTATTTAACCTAATTCAGCAAACTGAAACGGAAACAGCTATGTAACTCACCAAAATCAACCTATTCTAACCAAGAAAAAACTATCTAACAGCAACTAATTCATGAACTGAAACAAAAACATATAAATACAAAGCAAGAGGTGTTGGGCAGCTTGGGTTGGGCCCTAACCCAAGATCTTCAGCCCTCTAGAAGGACTCAGTGCTGGCTCAGAAAATATTTCATCTCCATTATCAAAATAATAGTCGCATTACATAAAATTGTCCACAAAAAGTAAGCTCGAAATGAGTTGAGCAAGAGCTGCCACAAAAGTGCGAAAATTTGACTAACATCCAACTAAACTACAAAGGCCCTAAGCCCCCCTATTTATACAACCGGAGCCCCAACAGCTCTTCTAAAATCAAGGAGGCTTGGCTCCCAAGACTAAAGATAGACAGCAGTTCTTATTCACTTGCTCGGCTGCCCTTTTGATGCATTGATGTGGCTACTTGTGCTCCGAGCCTTCTGAAGGAGGATTCGAAGTAGGGGGTCATAAATGAGGGGAACACCCTCCTACAAATTCCCTTGTTTTCCTCAAATATTGGTTGCCAAATGTTCATTAAACCTTTGACTTGGTCTCAAAACTGAACAAAAATTTGCATAAAGCACACATTAGACTTCATGGCATAATGACTAACCCAATTCACTCTATTAGCATAAATATAATCAAAAACATGCAATAAACTAATGAGAATGGTGGATTAAGCTGAGTTAGGAGGCAAAACGAACCCATATAATTACCCATTTATGGGGCTCATCAGTTAGTATCAAAGGGGATTCTGATTTAGTCATTATTCAAATAAAGAGTCAATTTTCATACAAGAATGATACATTGAAGAAGTATCGTATTGTTGTTTGGGATAGTTTAGAATATTTTGATGTGTTAGATCTTCAAACAATTCTTAGAGAAGGAAATAAACAACATGATGAGTTGGTTGTTGTTGCATCTACTTTACATCTTAGAGATAACTTGATGGATGATAATATCAAGAAGGAAATTATTTTTATACCATCAGTTCATGATAATATTGAGCATTGGCAAGTCTTTAATGATGAAATCCAAGTGATTCGATTTTTGAATTTAGAGTTGGCTACAAAGAAGAGGGTTTTAATTATGAGGAGTGGAATTTCATGTCAAATCCCACCTCTAGGGATCGTGTTTCCATCGAGCAAATGTTTGATAGGCATGATGCTTCATAGAGAAAAGATGATAAGAATATTGACCCAGGGGAACTCATTGAAGTAAAAATTGGTACTCCTCATGATCCAAAGATTATTAAAATAGGAAATGGCACCAATGAAGAAGAAAGGAACAAATTGATAAATTTACTTCAAAAATATAGAGATGTTTTGGCCTTTTCATATGATGGGTTAAAAGGATATAGGGAAGATGTTATGAAACATATTATCTCTCTTAAGGATGAAAATGTCAAACCCTTTAGGCAAATAAATCCTAAGTTAGCCCCTTAGTGCAAAAGGAGTTGCAAAATGGATAGATTAGGCTATGTGTGGATTTTAGAAATTTTATTTTAGCTTTTAAAAAGGATAATTACACATTACTTAATAAGGAAACATTATTACAAAGGGTAACAAGATCTGGAATGATGTCTTTATTAGATGGATTTTCAGGATATAACCAATTCATGGTGAAGAAGGAAGATAGACATAAGACAACATTCACCACACCATGGGGTACTTTTGAATATTTGAGGATTCCTTTTGGATTAACAAATGTTGGAACAACTTTTCAAAGGGCCATGGACTATGTTTTTAAGGGTCTAATTGTGAAATTTATTGATATTTATCAAGCATGACATTATGGAAAAAAAATTATGACTAAAAAAACTTTTAAAATGAACACCTGAAAGAAAGAGTTATTATACAATGAGTAATTTATTTTTTAAATGCTAAATGTATAGCGATTTTAACATCTTAGCCTAAGACAACTCAATACATTGCAACAAAAATTTAAAAATCAACCATCAAATTGAGATGCAATGTAGGTGAACTCGACCCATTGTAATGAAAACTTAAACACCAGCCATGAAATTGACACGTGTGGGGGCAGACTCGATTAATTATAATAGAAATTTTAAAATCAACTATCAAATTTCACATAATGGGATTGGATTGCTACTCCAACATCGACACGAACCCTACAAAAAAAAACACCAAAATAATAAATAAATAAAAATACGAAATACAAAAGAAATAAAAAATCAAACATTGAAAAAAAAATAACATAAAAAAACAAACAAAGAAACACAAAAAATTTAAAAAAAATAATAACAAGTAAGAAAACAAAAAACAAAAGAAATTAAAAAGCATGACAAAAAAACCATTAAAATGTAAAATAAAACAAAATTAACTTGTAAAAATTAAGAATATAAACATATAAAAAACAAAAAACAAAAACAAATGGGGAAAATATTTAAAAATAAAAAATAAAAAACAAATAATTGAAGAAAAAAATAAACCACAAAATTAAAAAGAAATAAAACATTAAAAATATAAAAATAAATAACTAAATAAATAAAATTAAAACAAATTAAAATAAAAAATTATTAATAATAATAATTAAATTGTCAAAAAAAACTTTGAAAAACAAAATTTCACAAAAATAAAAATTCAAAAAAAATTAAAAAAAAAACTAAAAAAAAAACAGTATCTATGTTTTGTCCCCCACTATGTTGTGAAGGACATTTTAACTCAAGTTGATTACTTAGGAACTAGAGCTAGATGGGTCTCAAAGATTCAAGAATATGATTTAGATATTAGACCTACCAAGCTAGTGAAAGGCCAAGGGTTGGCCCAGATCTTGATTGAGGGGAATGAGAAAGCGTTAGGAATTATTTGTCAAATTGATTTGGAATCAACTTCATCAAAACTTCAAAGATTGAGTCAACTTGAATGGTATAAAGACATTATTTACTACTTGCAAAATGTGTCATGCCCTAATCATTTAGTTGGTCATAAAAGAAGAGCAGTTAGGCTGAGAGCAACTAAGTATTGCATTATGAAAGATGGTCTAGGTTGGATAAATCCAGAGGAGGTGATACTTAGATGTGTTGATGAAGTTGAAGCCAAAAAGCTTCTGACTGAGTTTCACTCAGGATTTTCTGGAGGACATTATATTGCTAAGACTACTACCCACAAAATCTTGAGAGATGGTTATTTTTGGCCTTATATTTTTGCTGATGTGCACAAGTATGTTAGAGGTTTCCAAGCTTTTCAATTATTCATTGGGAAGCAAATGTTAGCTTCTTTGCCTCTTCAGCCTGTGGTCGTGGAAACTCCCTTTCAACATTGGCAGCTTGATTTTATAGGGAAATTTAATGAAAATTCAAGTAATTGCTACTCATGGATCTTGATTGCGACTGATTATTTCATTAAATGGGTAAAAGCCATCCCTAGAAAACACATCACCGAAAATGTAGTGATGGACTTTCTTGAAGATAAGAGTATCACTCATTTTGGTGACCCTGCCATGATTACAACCGGTAATGCCAAGGCTTTTAGCTTTGTTGAATTCTCATCATTTTGCTTTAAGTATGCCATTTTATTATCCCATTATTCAAACTACTATCCTCAAGGTAATGGCCTATTTGAGTCTAGCAATAAAAAATTGATATCCATAATCAAGAAGATAGTAGGGGATAACAAACGGGCATGGGATAGTAAAATTAAGTATGCTTTGTGGGCTGATAGGATTACAAAGAAGAGTTCAACATGAAAGAATATCTTTGCATTAGTTTATGGCTTGGATGTTACCCTTCCCGTGTACTTGAGGCTACCATCTTACCAATTGCTACAAAATTTTACATCTGATAAGATGTTGCAACATAGGATTGACCAAATTTTAGAATTGGATGAAACTAGGAGAAGAGTCTTTGAAAAATGTTATAAAAAACAATCTAAGGTAAAAATAAATTTTGACAAATAATCTAGGAATAGAAGTTTTTCTAATGGTGATATGGTTTTGTTATGGGATCGTGGGAATGAAAATCCATGTAATCATGGTAAGTTTGACAATTTGTGGCTTGGACCATACATTATCAGAGAAGCAACAGGACAGAGTTCCTACCATTTGAGCACCTTAGATGGAGAGTCACTGGAGTTACCTGTAAATGGCCAACTACTCGATTTGTTCTACAAAGAGGATATATGATTCCATGGGGCATCTTTTTGTATCATATTTCTAACCTTATCCCTTGTCATTTTGGTTAAGTAGTTTTATTTCATGAATAAAGTGTCATTTGTGCTCTTAGAATAAATTTCCATTTCTTCATTTTTTGTACTTTATTTCGTTTGTGTTAGGTCCCTATAATACTAGTGATTACCCCATTACTATTGTAGTTGTATCCCTTATTAATATTGTTGTGCCCCTGTTGTTTCCATATTGTTATTACTGTGCCCCATAAAATCCCTCTATTATTATTTTTATGCTTTTATATTATTATTGTTAGGTCGGCTGGGTTATATTGTGACTCCTTAGACTCCTATATATAGGAAGGAGGTTTTGTCATTTGAATCATCAAATAATAATTCATTTGTGTAATGTAAAGGAGGTTTCCCCCTCGAAGAGGCTAAATTCTAAGGCGTTGATCTATCTTTTCTATCTTTTTGTCAGCTAGTTTCATAACATTTCGTATCAGAGCTTTGGATTCTAGGGTTTCGCTGCTCCAAATAGGTCATCGTGGAATTTTCAATATAACTTTTTTTCTGCGAAGTTTCAAAAGAGAAAAAAAAACAATTTGAGATGAAATCTCACTGAACCTCGGGTCCGAATTTCAGAGCTTTTCACGCTATATTTGCGGAGATATGATCTGAGGAAGTTGGTCTTTTTGCATACTCCTGAATTACATTCCAAACAGGTGACTTGGGTAAAATCGTCATAACTTTCTCTCTGAGCATAGGATTGAAATTTCGTAAGAAGTCATAGAAAGAGGACGGACTGTAGTTTCTTGTATATATTTTTCAGAGCCAAAGGTCAAAACGGGGACACGTCGCATGTCGTACAAGTTCGCTCTACTGAACTAGTCTATAATCAGGTCACTGTGGGAGATTTGGCATAACTCATCCTTGGAGAATCCAATTGGGATCAAAATGGTGGCATTAGAAACAGGACACAGAGGGCTACTGTAGGTCGCAATTTCAAAACTGGATGATCTGAAATTACAAAGATACATCACATGCAATATCGAGCTCCTACAAAGTGAAAAAAGGTGTGTAGATTTTTTTAAATTTTTACTTAAGCTTGGTTTGAAAAATTATTTTGAAGGAATTCAAAGGGCATAGTAGAGCATTATTATCGGTAACTGATGCCCCGAGGAAAGAAAATGAAAACACCTAGTAAGCAACCTAAAATCTCTAGCATGACTCATGAAGAAGAGGAAGAAATGCTACATGATATATCAAAATTACAAGACCAAGTGCAACAAATTTCACTCTCACAAAAACTAACAGAAGCTAAGATAAATGGCGTGGAATCTAAGATAAAGGGCATGGAAGCTAAGATGAATGGCGTGGAAGCTAAGATTGACGATTTGAAGATAGATTTGACAAATTTTCTACAAGCAATACTTACTAATGGTGAAAGGGTAGCAAAGGAAACTCGTGATGCGAACAAAAGAAATGTTAATCATGATTTCATAGACTCTAATGTTGGATCGAAGACGCACCATATTCCAAAAATCAATATGAGGAAGTTTGATGGCAAGGATCCCGCAACATGGATATTACAGATGGAGCAATTCTTCGATCTCAATAATGTGAAAAACACAAAAAAGGTACATATTGCAACTTTATATTTGGAACCAAATTAGTTTGTATGGTATCAATGGCTTTGCTCTCATAAACCAATTATCACTTGGGCAATTTTTACGGAAGAATTGACAACACATTATGAGGATACAAAAAGCAACATTTTTTTTATCCAATTGATAAGTCTCAAACAAAAGGGTTCAATAATGGAGCACATTGAGGAGTTCAAAAAATTGAACATAAGGGTAAAAAATATTCCAAAGGAGCATAGGATTGATGTGTTCATAGGGACTTTAAGGGATAATATCCAACATGATTTTCGCCTTTGGGAACCCGATTCATTAGAGAAGGCATTCAGGTTAGCAAGAAAAATGGAAACTAAAATTATGGCAACCAGGAAGCATACCACTCACAACTATAAAGATGGAAGTGTTGTTGCCCCTAGTCTTCCAAACCCTATAAGGTTGAAACCACAACAACTGGAAGAAAAAAGAGCAAAAGGGCTTTGTTATAGTTGTGATAGCAAATACACTAAAGGTCATAAGTGTGTTGAGAAGAAATTATTCTACATAGATTGTGAAGAGGAAGAAGAAAAGGAGCAAGAAAGGTCAAAAAAAGAGGAATTACTCCAGGAACAAAGCCTAGATAAAGAAGAAATGAATCCGACCATATCTTGTAATGCATTGGCTGGAATTACCACTCCTCAAACCATCAAGATAGAAGGACAAATCAAGAAGAAAAAGGTAATAGTGTTGATTGATTCAGGAAGTACCCACAATTTTATTCATTGTAAGGTAGCAAAAGAATTGAATTGCTTCCTATATCCAGCACCAGAGTGTCAAGTGATGGTTGCAAATGGAGGAACAATAAATTGCTCTAGAAAGTGTCATAATATCAAGCTATCCATGGGAGAATATGTATTGACTAGCCCAATGCTTTCCATTCCAATGGGAGGTGTTGATGTTGTACTAGGAGTCCAATGGCTACAATCCTTGGGTACAATAGCTTTTAATTTTCAAGAACTTTTCATGAAATTTTATGCGGAAGGAAAGGAAGTTGAATTAAGGGGTATTGCAGGGAAACCGAGAAAGATAATCACCTTTAACGGTGTGACAAAGCTTATAAGAAAGGAACAAAGAGGTGTAATCGCACAATTATGTTCGCTATATGTTTCCACATCGAAATCATCTATTTCTCCAGATCTCCAAAAAGTCTTGGACAATCATTCCAAGGTATTTGAGACTCCCAAAGGCCTCCCACCTATTCGTGATCATGATCATGCTATTCATATGATTCCAGGAAGTGTTCCTCCAAACATCAGGCCGTACAGATATCCCTATGCCCAAAAGAGTGAAATTGAAAGTATGGTTGCAGAAATGCTAGAGGCTGGTATAATTCAACCTAGTCAAAATTCTTTCTCTGCGCCAGCAGTATTGGTGCACAAGAAGGATGGATCATGGTGCATGTGTCTGAATTATAGGGAGCTCAACAAGCTCACTATTAAAGATAAGTTTCCCATTCCTGGCATTGATGAATTATTGGATGAATTGCATGGATCAATTTACTTTACCAAGTTGGATCTTCGTTCAGGATATCGTCAAATCCGAATGAAGACTGAAGACATTCCAAAAACAGCATTTAGAACTCATGAGGGTCATTATGAATTTTTAGTCATGCCTTTTGGCCTTACCAATGCACCTTCTACATTTCAAGGTTTGATGAATTCAATTTTCAAGCCCACCCTTAGAAAATTTGTGTTAGTATTTTTTGATGATATACTAATTTACAGCAAGTCTTGGAAGGATCATGTTGAACATGTTGACAGGGTGCTACAACTATTGAAGGAGAAACAATTATATGCAAAAAGATCCAAATGTTTCTTTGGAGTACAATAGGTGGAATATCTGGGTCATATTGTATCTCATGAAGGAGTTAAGGTAGATCCTAGCAAAATTAAAGCCATTAAGGAATGAAAAATCCCCACATCCATAAAGCATCTGCGAGGATTTCTAGGGTTGACAGGGTATTATCGCAAGTTTTTAAAGAATTATGGGAGAATAGCAGCACCTCTAACAACATTATTGAAGAAAGGTGCATTTTCATGGACTCCAGAAGCAACAAAGGCCTTCGAACATCTTAAAGAGGCAATGTGCCAATCACCGGTCTTAGCTACACCGGACTTCACAAAAACCTTTATTGTGGAATGTGATGCTTCAAGAAATGGAATTGGTGTTGTTTTAATGCAATATGAAAGACCCATTGCTTTTGAAAGTCGTCCAATCAAGGGAAAGTTTTTACACAAAGCTATTTATGAGAAGGAAATGTTGGCAATACTACATGCACTTAAGAAATAGCAACCCTACCTAATGGGAAGACACTTCAAGGTAAAAATGGATCATGATAGCCTTAAATACTTTTTAGAACAAAGATTATCCTCTGAAGAGCAACAAAAGTGGGTCACAAAGATGTTGGGTTATTACTTTGAAATCATCTACAAAAAAGGGAAGCAATGTGGTGGCAGATGCACTCTCAAGAAAGGATGAGGATGTGGAAGCATTGTTGTGTGCCATTTCTATTATCCAACCAGATTGGATAAATGAAGCAAGGGAGGAATGGAAGAATGATGAAGAAGTGTGGGAACTTATTCAAAAGTTACAACAAGATTCTAGTACATCTGATACATTTAGTTGGAAAAATGATTCGTTATGGTACAAAGATCGCCTATACCTTTGTAAGAATTCCCAACTCAAACAAAACATTCTTATGGAATTGCACACTTCTCCCTTAGGAGGGCACTTGGGATTTTTAAAAACTTACCACAGAGTTAAGAAGGAATTTTTTTGGGATGGCCTTAAATCGAATATTCAAAATTTTGTGGCAGAATGTTTGGTTTGCCAACAAAATAAAGTTGAAACAGTTAAGACCCTGGGTCTATTACAACCTTTATCCATTCCAAGCCAACGTTGGGAGGAGGTTTCAATGGATTTTATCACAGGTTTACCCAAGTCTGAGGGAAAGAGTGTCATCATGGTGATAGTTGATAGACTTACCAAGTATGCACACTTTTGTGCATTATCACATCCATTTAAAGCTAGTACAGTTTCTACTGCATTTATGGAAACAATTCAAAAGCTACATGGAAACCCAAAGATTATTGTAAGTGACAAAGATCCCATTTTCACTGGAAATTTTTGGACAGAAATATTTTCTTGTCTCGGTACTCAGTTAGCTCATAGCTCATCTTATCATCCTCAATCTGATGGGCAAACTGAGATAGTAAGCAAATGTTTGGAAGGATATCTTCATTGCTTTGTATCTGATAAACAAACACAATGGGTCAAATGGTTGCCTCTGGCTGAATGGTGGTATAACACTTCCTTCCATACAACAACAAAAATGACCCCATTTATGGCACTTTATGGATATCAGCCACCATCCATCACATCATATTTAAGATAAAATTCTAAGGTTCAAGCAGTGGAACATCACATCGCGCATCAACAACAAGTCCTCCAACTCTTAAAGGATAACCTCGTGTTGGCGCAGAATAGAATGAAACAACAGGCAAATCAACATCGCAACGAAAGAAGTTTTGATGTAGGTGATTGGGTATTCCTACGGCTACAACCATATAAACAAATGTCCCTCAATCAAGCTAAGAAGGATAATAAATTATCACCAAAGTATTATGGTCTGTACAAGGTGTTGCAAAAGATTGGTACTATGGCATACAAATTGGAGCTTCCTGCATCTTCTCGAGTGCACCCAGTGTTCCATGTTTCATGTTTAAAGAAGGTTATAGGTGACAAGCTCCCAGTTCAAACAATATTGCCAGAACTTGACGAGGAAGGAAAAATTATATTGGAACCGGAAGCAGCCACAGAAACAAGAACTCGACAGCTACGAAATCGATCAATTTCGGAGTATCTCATCAAGTGGAAGAACTTATCCACTGAAAATTCCACATGGGAGGATGAGAATTTTATACAGAAGCATCCAGAACTTCTCAAGCGTTGAGGACAACACTTTTTTGAAGGAGAAGGGCATGTTAGGTCCCTATAATACTAGTCATTACCCCATTACTATTGTAGTTGTATCCCTTATTAATATTGTTGTGCCCTTGTTGTCCCCATATTGTTATTACTGTGCCCCATAGAATCCCTCTATTATTATTTTTGTGTCTTTATATTATTATTGTTAGGTCGGCTGGGTTATATTGTGACTCCTTAGACTCCTATATATAGGAAGGAGGTTTTGTCATTTGAATCATCAAAGAATCATTTATTTGTGTAATGTAAAGGAGGTTGCCCCCTCGAAGAGGCTAAATTCTAAGGCGTTGATCTACATTTTCTATATTTTTGTGAGTTGGTTTCATAACAGTTTGATGATGTTTTGAATGGATATTATTGATATATGTCTTTTGTCGGTGGATGAAAATTCCATGTTCTTGCACACTATCACTTCATATCTAGCATGCATCCCCATGTGGAGCTAAATGTTGGCACCTGAGGAGTATCTAAAGACTCCATGCCCAAGGATGTACCAAAGGATGCTTGTACCATCAGTCATCATCATATTACCATAGTTTTTCAACTCTACTTCTTCTTCTTATCATTTTCTGTTATACCCAGATTCCAGAAGCAATACGAGGAAATGTAGTAAGTGGTGCTAGTATGATGAGTTTTGAGTCATGTAACATGACTAGGTAGTTTGGAACCTTGTCATCAAGTGAGTATTACTCTAGGAGGTTTTTTTTACTTGGTTAATTATTATCTCCCTACTAGAACTTAATAATTAATTGAGTTTTTTCCTCCAAATGTAACCCAAAGCTGGAGTACAGCTTGATGGTGAGGCCTTCGGTGAGTCCTAGTGTCTAAGGTCAATCTATATTACCATAATATATCACACAAAATATTTCGTGGAATTTCGTTAGGTCTAGGGGTCATTTTTTAATTTTTAAAATTTCTTGCACGGCAGAAATTGCAACAAATTTTATTTATGAAATGTAATAAGTGTTGTATAGAGAAGTTGTATGGGGTATGAGTAATACAAATTTAAACCCCATTTTTCCTAAGTTTAGTGGAAAAAGTGGCAATAAATTAAACGAGAAATAAATTAAATGGAGAGAAATAAATTGCTTCATGTGACAAAATGACATGGAAATGACTTGGAAATCATCCCAAGTCAAAGAGTTTAATCAAGGAACATGTGGAGGATGATTGAGCACCTTACATCATAAATGCACCATACCCACGAGAAAATTGAATTTATGGCATTTAATTATGAAGTTGTTTATGTGGAAAACCGAACTTTTGGACGAGTTAATGCGCACAAAGGAATATTTTATGGATATTAAGATGGAGGATTTCGTGGAAGCTTGTATCACCTTAGATTCACTTCCTCTACACTTGTCACATCAACTTGGGAGTTACGAGTTGCACTTGAAGACCCACAGAGTTCAAGATGAGGATATATGTTGGCCACATTGGGATCATCATTTGAGGTGGAATTTTGTGGCTAGTTGGATGGGGAGTTAACTACCTCTCATTGTACACTTGGAGAATTCGATTTGCTTGATGAAGATTACCCATGCCACATATGGAATTCGATTTGGTGGAGGCTCTACACTTCTCTCTCATCCCCACTTGTAACGCAACTTTCTCTCCTTGGGATTTGTTCCATAGCCATTTGTCATGTGGATGCTTCATTGGGATTTGTTCCCACTCTCTTATATAATGGAGCCTTGGGCTCTCATATTGGAATCTGGAATACAAACTATTGTGCTTAAGAATACTCTGTTGGATTGTATACTCTTTGCAAATTAATACAAAAAGACTTTGGGGTTATATTTGAAGTGTTTTTTCTCCTTGTGTATGGTAACATCTTGATATTCTTGCTCTTATATTTCTACTTGTTTCATTATGTTGTTATTTCCATTATGTTTTTCAAGTTATGTTGTTGTTTAGTTATCTCACGTTAGCATAAGGATTATTTACTTGCTCTAGATAGAGAAATGTTTTAGTTGATGTCCAATATATCTCTAAAATTTTCTCTTTATTGCATTTGATTCAGTCCATGTGGATCTAATTTTTTCATCTGAAGTTGCGTAGAAAATATTTATTTGATCAAACTTCAAGTGTGAGGGGAAGTTCTCGGGTGAACCAACCCACTCTTGAAAGTACTCATGGAGAACCCACATTTGCCAATTTCCAAAGTCTTACCATTTGAATTCGTCTTGCATGGATTTCTTTTCAGATTTGGTCTCATATCTCTTGCTTTATAATTCAATATTTATTTCTTAAATATTGTACTTCATTTACTAATATCTTTCTATTTTAGAGCATGGCTAGGCGAAAAGGAGAGTTTTCTCAGACTCTTTAGCTTAGCCTTTGTAGATTATATTGTACACATACATTTGTAATTTTATTGAGTAACTTCATATCTAATAGTTGGCTTGTCTTGCAACCTTCTCTAACTAGTTTTATGTGACAACTTGCAGGATTCATCATTTCAAACTATTAACAAGTTGTGTGTAGGACCTTGGGCTCTCAATTCAAGACTAATATTCTCTCTTCGTCGTGGGCATTCAAAGCTCTCTTTGGAAGACAAAATTCCATTTTGGGGTTGCACTTCTCTCTCTTGGTCATTGGCTCAAGGATGTTCAGCCTTTTTTTTCTTCTTGCCAAAAATCTGATTTTTCTTGTACCTAAAGCAAGCCCTTTGAAATTTCAGATTTCAAAGCCCTTCATTGGCCTCATTTGCAATATTAATTCATCAAGGAAAAGTCTATGGTATAAAGGCTTCATTGTAAAATATTTTCCTTGAGTTTGGAGGAGACTTTCATGGGCCCTTGCCGCTTGTAATTTAATTAATAAAATTTCTTATTTTTGGGAGCGTAAGTTTTACGCATTGGCATCCTTATCTCTCCACTTTGGGGAGAGAACTTGTCGTTAGTTTGATTTGTTGATTCTATCTTCTCTTCCCACTTACATGCATTTCTCAATTTTCCAATTAACACAACCATGCATCTCACTTAATTTGCTAAAGTTGACTACAATTTGCTTTCCATTTACATTAATTGCTACAAGTCACAAGTTACATTTTATTTCATGGCATTTCATTTTTTATGCAAACATCTCTTTAACTTGATACATTTATCTTGGATATTGTTTAAAGTTCACTTTTGTTTCATTATTTTCCAAAAATTTCACATCTTGAGTTTTGATGCATTGTGTATTTGAGCAATTTCATTTTTCAAAGCAACCATTTATTTTATGTCAAGCTAATCCCTCAAGTTAAGATTTATTTCTTTTGCAAAGCTATTTTGAGTACAATCTTGAGTTTATTTTTCAAAAGCATTGCAATTTATTTTACAACCAAATGAATTGCTCATAAGTTTCAAGTTTGCTTTTGGTGGATCATTAATTTATCATAAGTCGAAGCAAATACTTTCACTTCACAATTTTACATGTTATAAAGCTTATGCAATCTTGTGTTTAAAGCATCTCTATTTTTTACATAGCATTTGCAAATTTAATTGCATATCATAATAGGCATATTAACTTAGTTGCACATTTAAAATCAACCTCCAAGCATAAACTTGGTTGATAGAAATCATAAGGAAAAAAATAATTTCTTGGAAAATTCTTCCATTTTGTACGAAAGTAAAAGTGTTGTGACCCTGCAGTTATAAAGGTGGTTTGTTTCCCTGTAGGAACGAAGGCACGCGTTGGCTCGTAAGACTCGAGGGATAGGTATCATTAATGACACCATCATTTCCTTTCCCCCTCCTTCTTACAGCCACCCCAATTTTTACCCTTTCGCAAGAGTTTAAGAGCAGGACTTCTCAACCTAGATTAGGCATTTTAGATTAAAAGTAACCAAGATAATTGCATCCAAATCTAGTGCAAGTACATTTCATATCAACACATCTCATGGTTTTACTTGTAATTGGTCATTTTACTTGTCATTACTGAATTGAATGCTTTTTTTTTGCAAGCATTATTTCATGTATATTTTGCAAGTAGAATACTAATTGTTTTCTTTTTGCAAGATATCCTTGTATGATTTGATTTAGAAATTGATCATATATCTTGAAAGCATCCTTATACCTTGTATTGATTATTTTATTGTGCTAACATTTTATTGTTTCACTTTCAGGATTATTTGTGCTTCCTTTTGAGAGCATTTCATTTATATTAAACAAATATCTTTCATTTTTTAGCAATACTTTAAAAGGCACTAGTTTTTCATATGCTTATGTTTATCTCATGTGTTAAATGGTTGTTAATGGTTATTTCAATTCATATTTCTCACATCATATTTTCTTGTAATCTTAAAAAATAATCCACTTCACTTTAACATTCTCCTAGAAACCTCACATATTTAACTTAGTTTTCCTTTAGGGACCAACCTCCATAGCTATCCTAGGAGATAGCTTAAATGGAGAGAGTTGGGAATAGGTGACAACCCCTTCTCTTAGTTCATTTCCACCAACCACACCTTGTGGGGTTAAAGGATTTTCTCAGTAACTATAGGTAGGTGTAGGCGGTAGGGTCAACATCTTTTGCCGCCGCTGTCGAGGACAAGTCTTCTTGTACCTAGAAAATCGACTAACTTTTGGTTTTGGCGTATTGAACTTTACGATTAGATTCTTGCTCAAGTGACAACTCCATTGAATTCAAATTTTGTAAGATTTTCTTCTAGGAGATATCCAAATGGTCTAGTTTTCCCCACTCCAAATCCTGAAAAGGTTTTTAGAGAGAGGTTAAATAGACTTTCTCATAGTAGAACCCTTGTTAATCTTGGGCAAGAGGCTATTTCTGATATTCATTTGCTTTTTCAAGAACAAGTAGAGCCTAGCATCATGAATGATCTTTTTTCACCTTGTAATTTTACTAACATAAATGGCTATCCTCACAATATCCCTGACAAGGCTATTGAAAAGTTGCCTTCTTTTCAAGGTAACAATGTCATTAGTGTTGTGTCACATGTCAAGAACTTCAATGTTTGCATCTTTAAATGGTGTAACATTGCTAACTATGAGGATGTAAAGATGAGACATTTTGTTCTCTCTAAAAGAGGGTGCTCTTGATTGGCTCACTGAGCAACCCGCTAACTCTTATGACTCTTTTATAAGCAATCATCAATGCTTTCATAGGAAAATTTGAAGAGACTAAAGAAAATAGTCATTTGATCAATGTTATTAGAAATATGAAGAAAAATGAGAATGAAAGCATGGAGGAGTTTAACTAGAGAAAACTCTTCCTCCAATATTCTTGAGAAGTCATTCAGCTCAGAAGATGTAGCAGCACTAGTTATCTCCTTCCTCTTCTAATTGTCTCCCTTCTTCTTTCATGGACACTTGCTCGCATAATGACCATATTTGCCACATGTATAACACTTCAGCTTGCTCAAGTCCTTATTAGCATTTCTCTTCATCTTCCCTACAAGAGGCATGTTATCATCATAAGACTTCTTCTTCTTGTGAAGGTCCTCATCCCACAATTCTTCTTGGATGAGGTCGTCCGATAACATGTTCCAATCTGGGAGCTTACCACAAGCGACAGTCCCTTTGATAAATGGCTTCCATTCCTCGAAAAATCCCTTAAAATCAATACTCACAGGCTTAGAATTTGGAACATTATCTCTTATGGCATCAAGCGCATCACGAACTTGAGAAAGCCTCATTAGATATAGAGTCACACCTTCAACATCCAACATCTTGGTGTTCTTCAACTTCTCTCTCAATACTAGCAACCGGTTCTCATTCTTGTTTTGGAACAAGTATTGAAGAGATTTCCATATCTCATGGGCAGTATTCTTCTCAGTCAGATGAGGTATCAAGCGATCTTTGACACCATCTAGGATGTTGAGCTTAGCCTTCGCATCTGACTCTTCAAATACTTCCAACTCCTTGGGGTCTACTAGTTTCTTAATCTCCTTGTCGACAAACTCCCGTATCTCTTTCACCAACAAGTCCAACTTGATCCTTTCCTTCCAAGGACTATAGTTGGACAAGCCATCCAATATATCTTCATACCTCAAACTAGTGACCAACTTCATTATGTTGCTAGTCCTTCAACAACAAGGAAACCAACTCCCTCTTGAGTTGTACGTTGTGCACACTCTGATTCAATTGTCCCTTCAGAGTAGTTTTGATTCCATGTTGATTTTTCCTTGGCACTTGAGAATCAAGTCTATGTTTAAAACACGATCACAAACACACTTAAATACCACAACTCATAAGCACTTCGCATAGTGGAAAATGTACAGCGATGAATCAATGAAGTACACGAGAATTATTGCAACCCAAAACTTGTTATTTTACAACTTTAGTAAAACAAACAAAGGGTTCTCGTATCAGGGATCATGACCCTTACAATTAGCCATGATACAAGGAAAACTAGGGCTTGAGGTCAACAACACATGACCATCAATCTACCCTTGAAAAAGAACAACTTGACTTACTAGTTGAAGAAGCGCTTACACCAACCCTTTCAATCCACTTGCTTTGAAAACCTGGCAAGTCCTTTTCCACCTATACTGCCAAGAGTATTGTTTCTCCAATGCCTTTTCTAATATTGTTCACAAGTACTTCTGCTACTCCAGAATTTCTTGTATCTTTAGCTCCAATACTCTGCCACTAATAGTCCACTTCACCAAGGGTCAGTATACTTAGGCTCAACAAGACTACCAAATAATTGTCCTCTTGTTGCTCCAAGGTGACTGAACTTAGGGAACCAACAAACAGCCTCACAAAAACCTTATTTTTGCTCCAACATGATTGTACTTAGGGATTTATAAACATCCCTCTAATTATCCTCCTATTACTTCAAGATAACAGTCCATAGAGCACACTTGGATGACCAACACAACAGTGATTTTTTCCCCAAATCACAATACTTAGGGTTGCAACAACTGTTGTTCAACACACCTTGTTGAACAAACCTTTAACACTTCACTTCCAACACTCTCCTCCAAAGAATCTTCTCTTTCCCTTCACGTTATGATAACTCCTTGCCTTTATCTCACTTTATGCCTCAATCCACACTTAGATACACTTTCGACCTCCATAAGATTATTGTAACAACTCGTTGTCTTCAGAGGCTCCATTTCCCTCAACACAGACACAAGATAGGCCTCTTGTCTCTCTCTTTAAGGTCTTGGCTCTCCCTCAACAAGCATTTCTTGCTAGAGCGAAAGTAACCAAGCTATAGGGCAGTACTTCGATGATTGTCATGCACATAAGTAGTCTTGATCTAGGGCATAAACAACACAGTGATTAACCTCCAAAATCTTTGCTCAATAGACCTACACAAGGGCACGAAATCTCAAACATAATTCTTCCTCTTTCCTAGAAATAACTTAGCCTCCAAACAGACTTAGATGGACCCTAAAAGCTCCAATTTGTCCCTCATTTAGGTCTTGTGGCTACCTAAGGCTATTCGCACTCCTCCAAGGGAAAATATCACATGATAAGATTATGTTTGTGATCAATACAAATAATCTCACATTCATCTCTACTTATAGTGTAATTAGGGAGAAAATTAAACCCCAAGGGTTATGCCTTAAAGATCAAGCCAACTTGAACCTACACATAAAAACCCCACTAACATAAGAAATAAATTCTCTTTAATTTGTTTTATCCCTCACCATTGCAGCCCTAGGTTCCCCTTAGCCCTTCAAGGGTTCCCTATTGAAAACGATGATTAAACAATCAATTTTTGATTTGGTATTTCACCCACAACTTTGGGTACAAAGCCCACCACTTGGGTACATTTCCCACAAAACTCCATTTTGTGGGTCAACTCCTCACAAGCCTAATACCCTAGAGGTCATGGGAGTACCTCTCAAGCTACACTTTTCAACACTAACATGGTATCAGAGCTTCATTGAAGAGCAATTGGGTCATAATTGTGCACATGTGGCAACCCTAAGATGGAGTTGAGTTGTCTTGTTGTTGAAGGGACAACTTGCCAAATGGATTTATGTGTAAGAATCCAATGAATAAAATCTTTTCTAGCTTGAGTTTTGAGGATTGTTTGGAAGTGTTATCCAATTACAGCTTGTGGAAGCAAAGAATCAAGTTAGTGTTGTTGGTGAATGATCTGTGGGATTATTCCAACACCGAGATCAAGGCACCAATTGATGCGGCATATTTGGATTTGTATAATAAAGTAGATGTGAAGGTCAAGTTGATCATCCTTGATGGAGTCAAGGATCATTTGATATTTCATCTTACCTGAAAAGACACTACATGGGTCATGTGGGAATTTCTGAAAGCATTGTTTTAGAAAAAAGAACGAAAATTAGAAGATGATATTGAGAGAGAAGCTCGGGACATCAAGATGACAATTTCAGAGAACGTGACTTCCTATCTTACCAGGATTCAACAAGTTCGTGATGAGTTTGTAGTTATAGGGGAGGCAATGGAAGAATCGGACTTGGTGAGGGTTGCACTGAAGGGCTTCTTGGAGCAGTGGAAGCCAGTCATTAAAATAGTAGTATCACGAGAGAAACTTTCATATTGGAACAAGTTATGGGATGGTTTCATCCAAGAGGAACTTCGAGATGAGGATATTCAGGAAAAGAGTCCTAATAAGGAGAAGGTTTCCCTTGCTAGTAAGTTGAAAAAGGGAAAAGGGAAGTTATGCGATAGAAACAAGAAGAAGGACTTGAGCAACGTGAAATCCTTTGAGTGTGATGAATTTGGTCATTATGTGAGCCAATGTCCATAGAAGAAGAAAGGAGGGAAAGAGAAGAAGATTGAGATGGTTGCTCCATCTAAAATCAACGAGGATGATTTCTCTAGGAGATTCAACAAGGATTTTTTCTCTCTCATTTCTCCAAGAGCACAATTCATGAGGGTGCTTGGATCCTAGATAGAAAGGCTTCAAAGCATATGACAAGAACACAAGAATTTTTTGAGAACCTGACCGAGTGGGACTCTAATCTACATGTGAAGATTGGTGATAAGAGTCAGCATGTAGTTAGAGGAACCGAGACTATACCATTCACGATGGATTTGGGTGGATTGTTGAGTCCAAGATCTAATTTGTGTACCGAAGGTCAGGTGCAGCATGATTTCAGTCTCAACAATTGAGGCAAAGGGGTTTGATTTCTATTTCGAAATGGAAAAGTGATTCTCAAGCCCAGTGGATCTAAATCTAGTCTAGAGGTGGTTCTTGGAGTCAGAGAGAATGGTTTGTATAGGCTAAAGGGAAAGCTTATTGACAAAGGAAAGTATAAGGTTTTAGAAACTTAGAGGGATTATTGTTCTAGAGGGAGTTCGTTGATTCATAGGAAGAGTCAGCAACCCCAAAAGGATGCATTGTCAAAGAGAAGAAAGGAGACTTGCATGACTGACAAGATGGAGCCATGGAATGTCCTAAAGGAATATAAGGAAAAGAATAAGCACAAGGCTTTTAGTAGCAAGGAAAACTCCAAGAAGGGTTTTTTTCTTGCAATATGTTTTTCTTCTGTGACGAAAGATGAAGCTTATGATGAATTTTGGAAAACAATCGTGAAAGAGAATTTGTTCTAGTGTGGGAAACAAAGAGACTTCCAAGGAATGGAAGTACCTCCCTCGCTAAGAGGGGGTGTTGAAATTAGGTAGCATCGAGAGGTACTCTCACACGCCCTTCATGCAAGGCTTGTGAGAGAGAAATGCTCACAAAGTGTGGTTTTATGAGTGTATGGGATTTGCACCCAACTTGTGGGCTTTGTACCCAAAGTCAGCGGACTTCATACTCAAGGATAGCATTTAATATTCTAATTTAATGTTGAGTTTGATGTTGGAGGTTTCTTGACGAAAAAGGGAGCTTCCAAAGGACCTATGGTCTACCATATATTAGAAGCAACTGGAAAGGCTTGAGGAGAAACTCATATGGACAAGATGTAATGGATTTCTTATTAATTAATCTCTGAAACTTATTAAGAAAATGCTAACCTACAACTAGGGCAGTCGGGTATTTTTTTTGGGGTATATTTTCTATGGTGGGAAAGGATTTTGGTTTTGTTGTTTGGAGGTCGGAGGGCTAGAAGATGTTGAAAATTAGCAGCTGGGGTAGCAATTTTCCCATTGGAGAAGCCCAGTAAACCCTCAGGAAACCCCTCTTACATTTGGAAAAATTAAATGTGCACATGGAAAAATATTATTTTTGATGTTGGTCCAAGTCAACTTGAAAAGTACAATTCAGCCTAGAGAGAGAAATTTGACCCCCAAGATCACATATAAATTGACCTAATTTGACTTCACTTGGAGGCATCTCATCACGCATCAAAACTTCTTCATTTCGTTCGATCACTTCTGAAATTGTTGGTCTGAGTTCAAACGTGCGAAGGAGAGAGAGGAGACTTTTGTTGATTGCATTGACTTTCTGATTTTTTACCTCCTTTGACCAGCATTAGCTTGGGGAGACTTTGACTTGGTTTTGATTGAATCTTATCTATTTTGGAAGGTCACTTTGACTGAGATATTGACCGAATTATTCTAGGCATGTTGACAATATTTGACCACATATTTGAAGCTAGGGTTACCACAAGTTGACTATTGACTTTGACTGAATTGCAGGAGGATTCTTGGATCTGGTTTGACTGGGTTTGACTAAGAAAGGAAGGCTGAATTTATTATTGCTTTAACCAAAGTTTTATAAGCACATTTGACCATTGACTTTGACTGGTTAGGGTTGTCATTGACTATTATTGACAGAACTTTAATAAGGCCGAAATCGCAAAACTGGTACTTTTACCAAATTTGACTTTTACGCTCATCATTGATTGGATATTGATTGGTTGACTTAGATGGTCACAGATTTGACCTTTGACTAATTGATGGATGTACTTAGACTATGTATCTCTAATTAACATTTGATGAATATCTAAAGAAAAATAATATGGTTGGGTTTTCCCCTTTGTGGGGTTCTTCCCTGGTCTTTGACCTAAATCTTTGTGTCTCATTGATCTTGGTTGTCTTCTATTGTGCATATTGTTTATTGTTCTATCTACAATTGCTTATTGTTATTAGGTGATTGAAAATAAGTTATTGTTACAGCATAGAACATTATGAAAAATTAACATGGTACCAGAGCTGAGGTGAAGACAAGCCCAAGGAGACAAGAGAAATCACCCTTTTCAAGAGATCCTATTTGTTTTTGAAGTTCATTTGACTTGGTCAAGATGTATACCTCACACTTCCTGATTGAGGAGAAGTTGAATGGCTCATCCAACTTTGTTGCTTGGAGAGCTAAGTTGGAATTGACTTTGGAAGAGAATGATGTTATGGAATATATTGAAGGCAAGGTGCCTGAGCCTCCAGAGAATTTTGTGAAATTTCCTTGAAATTGCATCAACTGGAAATTTATTCCTTTAACGGATTAATTATGTAGTTTATTTGTTACGGAAAATAACGAATAAATCACACTATAATTCTTCACATTAAAATTATGTTGTGGAAAATAAATTGGAACTGAGAAAATAGATGCACACACACACAAAATAAAAATGACACCAATATTTTTGGACTAATGCCCTCGAAAAAACCCTGAAGGGAAAAATGGTGCAGCAGATGAGGGTTTATTTTTATTATTATGCAACAGTAAAATCTAAGTACAATCATCTGGATGCCCAAACTAGCAATCCTCTAGAAAAATAATTTGCCTAAAATATTTGTGAGACAATTTTTCTCACCTGACCATTGATCCTGCTCGAAAATTGGCTTTTTCTGGGCCACTCGAATTTCCCCTGCATCAGCCTCTGCGTAATCCTTTTGTAGGCCCTACTCACACTGTATGTGGAGCTTCCCATAATGTGTTGTTCTACCTGACTCTGCCTCTAGAGATGACTAGCTTGGCCTCCTGGAAATTTTCCTAGCAACTAGCACCTGAATCGACCTCCTCTTCAGCTGAATCAAACTTCCCTTTGAAGCTTCTATGTTTCCTCTATGTAGTTTCACTGAGGAAATAATATGGCCCTCTTGTTGTTAACTCTCTTACACTGGAACTCCACTAGAAATCACTGCTACTACTCCCTCTTGCTTTCGCTTTCCTTTTGCCTCGAACTCTGCAACTGGATAGCTCAATCTGCCAAGGAAATCACTCTCCCTGTGTCTCACAATTGTGCTCAAGTGTGTATTCTTCATCCCTGTCAACTTGCTCTTATAATCTCTTGTTAGATCACCAACAACCACGAGTAAATCGTTATCAATAGCTAAGATCATCTCAAACTCAATCTATGTGAGTTTCTAGAGCTTTCTCAACTTTCCTTAATTAATTCCTATTAACTAAACAGTTTTCCTAAGTTATAGTTAGGAAAAAAAATTAAATGATGGATAATTAATTTAATTAAGGCATTTCGCAAGCTTATCTCGCGAAACATTTTCTAGGTTTTGAAGATCTTGTGTTTGTTAGTCTTTTAAATAGAAATCGAGACCAGAACACATGTTTGATGCTATAAAAACTAACACTCCCTCTTAGTGAGGAAGGTATTCTATCCCATAACATCTTCCCTCTCGCTGCTAATGTCTAACATCAGTAACATGTTGTCACTTTCCATCAAGCCATTAACTCTGATTCATTTGCTAACCTTGTAGTTGAACCATCCTGGATTTGAGTTATTGTTGACACTACGTTGTGCCATCCTACATTATTGTCAACTCTCTTTGTGATGCATCTGATCTCATGTTGTTGTTGTTGTTGAAACTACTGTAACTGAGAACTGATCTATGGATCCATTCTGTCCCCATATTGGTTCTGCAATTGTCTCCTGAGTCTCTGACTGCAACTAGTATCTACACTCTCTACTGAGTAACTGTCTACGTCCAACTGTCTCTGCACCCCTCTAGTAACTAACTACAACTAATCTATGTAATTGTCTATTAAGATGTGACTACGCCCTCTGACAGTGATACTCCTGCTACTTAAAATTGTGGGCCCTTGTAGCAAGGGTAATGATCCATGAGGAAACACATGTTTGATGTTTTACTTCTTGGACCCTGCCTATACTTGCAACTTTGAAACCTCACGCTTCTCCTCCTTGTGGAGGTATAGTTGCTACCAATGCAAATTCCTCCATCTTAGAGGTAATTGATCTATGTCTGTCGAAGTTGTAGTTTGTTGATCCCCCTTCTTATCCTTCTTCTTGTTGGGACACTAGGTGTTGTAGTGACCAAACTCACCACACTTTAAGCATTTGATCTTCGACAAATATTTATTTTTTGTCTCTCCTCTCTTTGAGCCTTGTCCTTGATTAGGACCTTTATTCGCCTTTCCTTTACTGGCAAGGGATACATTCTCGTCCTCCTTCTCAACCTTCGATCCTTTGTACAATTGTTGGTAGTGCCCTGGACAAAACTGAGCCTTAGCTCTTCCTGTGTGAAATCACTCCAAAGGCCTTCCCAATCAGGGATTTTGTCTCATTGAGTAATTCCCTGAATGAATGTGGCCCATTCTTTTGTAAACCCATTTAGTTTTATGTGCACAAGTTCATTGTCCTCTAGTTTCTCTCCAACAATTGCTAGCTCATCTCATACATCTCGAATTCTGGTGAGATACGGAGTTACATCTTCACCCTTCATCATTTTTGTGGTCCTCAACTTCTCTTTGAGAACCATTTTCTGATTCTTAGATGGATCCCCGTATAACTTCACAATGGCATCCCACTTGTCCTTTGTTGTTTCTTTCTCTGCAATGTGTGGAATAATATGATCTTGGAATCCATCCAAGACCATCCTCTTGGCTTTGGCCATATCCCTCCTATACTCGTGGAAATGGATAGGGTCTTGCAGTACACCTACAATCGTTGTCACGAACTCCTTCAAGCCATGCTCATCGAATAGGAATAGCATCCTGGCCTTCCAGATACCAAATTTTGAGGCTTTGTCAAGTCTATTCTCATCTATGAGACCTATTGTATCCATCCTTGTGAAATCTCAAAAACTGGGAAATAAACAAGAATCTCCTCCCTTTCTTGCTCGACCTCTTTCTTTGCTACTCTCACTCCCTTCTAGAATGTGTAGATCTGTTATTTTTTGCCTCTGGAAGTCCTTCTCCGGTCCTCACACTACTTGTTACCTCAACTGGGCGACTCGATCAACCTTCCAGAATTCCTTCTCCGGAAAATGGCACACAATTTGTTGCTCCTAAAGCTCACACTAGCTGACTGGAAAAACTGCTACGGCCTACTCCAACTAGAAAACACAAATATCCTCTTGGAATGGATCTGGAAATTCCTCTTCCCCTATATGCTTTTCTCTTCCACCCAGCGATGATCTACTATTGCTAGACATGTTGCAAATCAATGATGCTCAGATCAAACTAACTGATCTGCTCATCTGAACCCTCTATCCGGCAAATCCACAACATACAAATTTATGCTTCTAAGATTTATTGAATTTTTTTGCAATCTACAACTGAAAATCAAACCCTCTACCTCTGCAAATTCGCACATCTTGGTGGTCTATGGAAATCTAAGAAATTATGCTCATAAGTCCCTCTAAAACTACAAAATTTCTCCCTCTCACTATTGAGTCTCTGGACTAATCTTCAATGCTCTCATACCATGTGAAATTTCCTTGAAATTGCAGCAACTAGAAATTTATTATTCTAAATGATTAATTATGTAGTTTATCTATTATGGAAAATAACGAATAAATCACACTACAATTATTCACAATAAAATTATGTTGTGGAAAATAAGCTAGAATTGAGAAAATAGATGCACACATATATAATAAAAATGAAACCAATATTTTTGGACTAACATCCCCGAAAAAACCCCAAAGGGAAAATCGATGCAACAAATGAGGTTTTATTTTTATTATTATGCAGCAGTAAAATCTGAGTACAACAATCTAGATACCCAAACTAGCAATACTCCAACAAAATAATATGCCCCAAATATTTGTGAGACAATTTTTCTCACCTGACATCTGATCATGCTCCAAATATGACTTTATCTGGGCCACTCGAATTGCCCCTGCCTTGCGCAGGCCCTACTCCACTACCTATGGAGCTGCCCAGAATCTGTTGTTTTACTTGACTCTACCTTTGGATATGACTCGCTTGACCTCCTCGAAATTTCCCTGACCACTAGCACCTAACTCAACCTCCTCTTGAGTTGAAGAGAACTGCCCTCTAAAGCTTTTGTGTTGCCTATGTGCAGCCTCACTAAGGAAATAATGTGGCCCTCTTACTGTTGACTCTTCGACGAAAATCACTGCTATTGCTCCCTCTTGCTTCTGCTTTCCTTCTAGCTCAAACTCTGCAACTTGATAGCTCGATTTGCCAAGGAACACGCTCTCCCTGTGTCTCACAATTGTGCTCAAGTGTGTTTTCTTCATCCCCATCGACCTGCTCTTACAATCTCTTGTTGGATCACTAATGGTCATGATTAAATCATTATCAAAGACTAAGAACATCTCAAACTCAGTCCATGTGAGTTTCTTGAGCTTTCTCAACTTTCCTTAATTAATTCCTATTAATTAACCAGATTTCCTAACTTAGACTTGGAAAAAATTTAAATGATAGCTAATTAATTTAATTAAGTTGTTTCGCAAGTTTATGTCATGAAACCTTTTATGGGTTTTGAAGATCTCGGGTTCCTTAGTCTCTTAGACAAAAATAGATACTATAACATTTGTTTGATGCTACAAAAACTAACAAATGAAACTATTGTTGTCAAGTCCAAGTACAATAAATGTGAGATCAAAGCTAAGAAAATCATTATTGACTCTTTGAGAAATCATTTGATTACCTATGTTTCAAATATGAAGAAGTCCAAGGAAATGTATGATAAGCTAATAGGAATGTATAAGATCAACAACTTGAGCCATATTATCACTTTGAAGAATCAACTCAAGGACATCAAGATGAACAAGGGTGAGAACATTCAAGCATACTTCATGAGGATATCTCAACTCAAGGATCAACTTCTGACTACTAGAGAGATTGTATCTGATAGAGAGTTGGTGTTGATCGCCCTTGGAGGTCTTCCTATGATGTGGGAGACATTTATTACAACCATTAGCAACAATGACAAGTTTCCCTCATTTGATGAACTATTATGCAAGTGCACTTAAGAGGAGTCCAGGATGATTTCTAGAGGGAGAATTCAAAATCATGGAGGAGAACCCACTGCCTTTTCTGCCCAAGCCAAGAAGAGGAAAGAAAGAGGAGGACCATCTAATTCAAGAAAGTCTACTCCAACGTCCAAGAACTCCAACAGAAGATTTAGAATGAACATGTCAAAAACTCAATGCTACAATTGCCACAAGCATGGTCATTATGCCTAAGACTATCTGGAAAATGAAAGTGCTCCAAGGTCCAAAAACAACAATAGTGGCTACAACAACAACAATTCTAACAATAAAATAAGAAGAGAAGCTCTTGTTTCCCATGAAGAAGGTCATCATCCTCAAAAGAGATCAAGAAATCCAAGGTATGATAATAATGCAAATAAAACTCAATTTGAATACTTTCTTATTTATGCTCTTTCTAGTTCCTCCCCTCCAAATTATTTTCATAACTAGTTGGTAGACAGTGGGGCTTCTACACATTTCACTGGTTATAGGAAAGTCTTCTCGCACTTGGTTGAGAGGGAGTCTGATTTGAAGATAATACTTTGCAACAATTGTACATATCCTGTGAAGGGGTTCAGATATGTTTCTTTTCATTTGAATTATGGTCAAATTATACATCTACATGACGTCTTATATGTGTCGAGATTGAAGAAGAACCTTGTAAAAGAATTTGTCATGGAAGACAACAGTTTCAAGGTTGCATTCATTAATGGAAACGTACTTGCTTGGAAAAGGAGAACTAGTATGAAATATGTCTTCACACTTGGGACCAGAAACGAAGGCCTGTATAAAGTTTGTGGGAGCCCTATCTGAGCCTTGGTTCATGATGCTTCTCATCAATGTGAGTTGTGGCATTGAAGATTCACTCACCTTCACTATAAATCCTTGCCTAAGGTGAGAAAGATGGTTTTTGGAATGCCTCATATTCAAGTAGATCATGATGGACTTTGTCAAGGATGTGCAAGTGGAAAACATGTGAAGGGGACATTCCCTTCAAGTAGAAGCAAGACCAATGGAATACTCCAACTTATACATTCTGATATATGTGGACCCATGCTAGTGACCTCTCTTGGTGGCTACTTGTACTATATAATCTTTTTGGATGACTTCTCTCACAAGAAATTGATTTTCTTCTTAAAGAACAAGGATCAAGCATTTGACATGTTCAAGGAGTTCAAGGCACTGGTGGAAAATCACGAAGGAGACCATCGTACCTTATAACCCCAAAGAAAATGGTGTAGTCGAAAGGAAGAACAGAACTACCATGGAAGCAGCCTGATCTATGTTGCATGATCAAAAGGTGCCAAAGATTCTTTGGGGAGAAGCTGCCAACATTGTTTTTTGTGTTCAAAATAGAACTCCTCACCAAGTCTTGGGTGACAAGACTCAAGAAGAAGCTTTCACAGGTGTAAATACCGAGGATGGAAACTTGAGGATCTTTGGCTGCCCTGTCTACTTTCATGTGTCGAAGGAGAAGAGGACCAAGTTGGAATCTTTAGGAATGGGTATTTTTGTAAGTTATTGCAAAAATTCTAAGGCCTATAGAATATATGTACATGGTCAAAGGAATACATATTTTAGTAGGGATGTGACATTTGATGAAGATGTTGTTCTTGGGAAAGCAAGGGACACTCCTCCCCTTGCTAATGTTGAGAGAAAGGATGATGCCATTGAAGTAAAAGAAGAGCCTCCTATGCCTAAGCCTGAGCCCCATTTTGTTGGTGAACCCATAGCACTCGAGAATCCCTTGGATCCCCCTTTGTGTGATCCTCCCTCTGCCAGAAAGGGACCATTATGGCTTTGTGACACCTTACAAGATGTTGAGACATGTTGCCACAAGAGGAACCTTCAGAGAAAGCAAGAAGTCATGCTGATATCGGGGATATGTTTTAGCTATGAGCATCATTATATAGGTTGAACCATGCACTTTTGAAGAAGCAGTGAAAGAACAAGTATGGAATGATGTTATGGCCGAAATGGGCCTCCTAAATAAATTATAAAATAACAGTGGAAATAATAAAATAAGATTAGATTACATCATCAAATTTTAGAGGGAAAAAGAAAAAACTATTTTTTCAACTCGTATTTTCAACTATCTCCTTACGAAATTTCGAGCAAAAACATTCGTTGGATGCAGAATTTGATTCCTCATCCAAGGAGTACCCATGTTCCATACTTTCGATGGACCCTGCTACACAAAAAATGAGAAATACATGAAAAATGTGATTGCAATCACATTTTTTCATGTATTTCTCATTCTTCGTGTAGCAGGGTCCATCGAAAATATGCAACATGGGTACTCCTTAGATGACGAATTAAATTTTGCATCCAATGAGTACTCCTACTCGAAATTTGAGTAGAACCTTAAGGAGATAAGTTGAAAATACGAGTTGAAAAAGTTGTTTTATTATTTTATTATTTTTTAATCTTTTTACTTTTTTTACTCCAAAAATGGTGAATCATCCCCCATGGTTGACATCATCATCTTGAATCTTATTGGTTCTTATAAAGTTTATTTTGGTTGTACATTTTCTTAGGAGGCCCATTTTAGACCTCAAAATTCCCCTAATGACTACCATCTCGTCTATCATTGCTCTTATTGCTAGCCAAGGGTGGACACTTCATCAAATGGATATGAAGACTGCATTTCTACATGGCATATTTAAGGAAGAAGTATACTTGAAGCAACCATCGGGCTTTGAGGAGAATGACAGGAAAGCTCATGTGTGCAGGTTGAATAAATCCCTTTATGGGTTGAAGCAAGCCCCTACGGCTTCATATGCCGCATTGATAGCTATATGATGTAGCTTGGATTTACGAGAAGCGGCATTGATCTGAATCTCTACTTCAAATTCATCCAAGGTATGCCATTGACTTTGGTATTATATGTTGATGATTTCTTATTGACAAGTAGAAAACCTCTTATCCTCCAATGTAAGAGGAAGCTAGTCTTTGTGTTTGAGATGAAAGACCTTAGTTTGATGCACTACTTCCTGGGCTTAGAGGTGTGGCAGAGACTTGGTGATATTTTCCTTTCTCAAGGGAAATATGTTGTGAAGTTGTTGGAAATATTTGGAATGGTGGAATGCAAGTCCATGGCCACACTAATGGAGATGAATTTTAGGAAGTTATGTGGTGAAGCTACAGGACTTGATTTGGAAAATCCTTCTGAGTACCGGCAGTTGATTGGGGCACTGATGTTCTTAGTGAACACTAGACCAGACATATGTTTTTTATCAACACTTTGATCAAATTTATAGTAGAGACATTACATGCACATTGGTTTGTTGTTAAGCATGTGTTGAGATCCCTGCATGGGACTATCAATTATGGATTGAGATACATTGTCAGAGGCTTAGCACTTCATGGATACACTGATGTTGATTGGGCTGAAAATGTTGTTGATAGGAAGAGCACATCTAGGTGTGGCAATAGCTTGGGTTCTGCCATGATATCTTGGATGTGCAAGAAGCAGAAGTTTTTTGCCCTTAGTACGGTTGAGGCTGAGTACATCGCTGCTATCATGGCTAGTTGTGAGGCAGTGTGGTTGAGGAATCTCTTTGGAGAGTTGTATGAGAAAGTATTGGATATGACTGATATACTGTGACTGGGATTTGACTTTTAGAGAATCTTGTTTTCCACGACAAGTCTAAGCACATTGAGATCAGATATCACTATATCTGGGATATGGTGCAGGGAGGAGTAGTAAGGCTCCAACACATCTTGAAAGCTGAGCAGATAGTCGACAGTCTTACCAAACCTTTGTCGAAAGGGAAGTTCTTGGTCTTTAGAGAGCAGCTTGGACTAGTGGAGGTGTGACCCTTCCAACAAGGGGTCACGACTGATCAATAACATTGAGCTATGCTCTTCCCCCTCGTCTTTTGACTTCCATTAATTTGGGGGGAGTGGGGGGATGGAACCAGAGATATCTTGGGGTTGAGAGAACTCAAGGACAATAAGATGTGTCTAATCCTTACCAGAAATGGTAAGTGGTATCTCCCCTATTGTCAAAGTAGGATGTTTTTTATCCTTACCTTTCACAATAAGTGGTATCTTCCCTACTATTGAGTATACCCTATTATGCATCCTACCCACAAGCTAGAATTGTTGGGATTTCCACCCATGTGGCCAACGGGTGAGGAGACTTGGGACGTGTCTGATCCTTACCTCTCATGGTAAGTGGTATCCCCCCTAAGTGAATTGGAACATGTTTGATCATTACCTCTCATGGTAAGTGGTATATCCCCCAAGTTAGTGGATGCAAATGTTCTACCACTTTATTCTTGAGGATCAAGGTAGGAAGATCAGCGAAAAATAGGATGTGTTTGATTGTTACCTCTCATGGTAAGTGGCATCTCCGTTATTTTCATTGGATATAGGGTTAGCGATTGATCTCCCCTATGATGATTCTTCTTCTTTAGATCGAGACATCATTGTTCAGAAGATGAGACGAGATGAGACAACATGGGCTACCCTATGTTGAAACACGTACATCTGAGATGAGACTTATGATGCAGTGAGAAATTCCTCCCTAACTTAGAGGGAGTGCTAAAAATTAGCAGTTGATGGAGCAATTTCCCAATTGGAGGAGCCCAACAAACCCTAAGGAGACCCCTCTTACACTTGGAAAAAATAATTTTGCACATGGAAAAATATTATTTTTAATGTTGGTCCAAGTCAACTTGAAAAGTACAGGTCAGCCTATAGAGAGAAATTCGACCCCCAAGATCACATATAAATTGGCCTAAGTTGACTTCACTTAGAGGCATCTCATCACACATCAAATCTTCTTCATTTGGTTCGATCACTTTTGAAATTACAAGGTCGAGTTCACACGTGCGAAGGAGAGAGAGGAGACTTCTATTGATTGCGTTAACTTTCTGATTTTCGGCCCCCTTTGACCAGCGTTGACTTGGGTAGACTTTGACTTGGTTTTGACTGAAATATGATCTGTTTTGGAATCTTGCTTTGACTGAGATATTGAATGAATTATTCTACCATGTTGACCATATTTGACCACAGATCTCAAGCTAGGGTTATTGTAGAATGAATGTTGACTTTAACCGAATTGCAAGAGGATTCTTGGATCTGTTTTGATTGGGTTTAACCAAGCAAGGAAGGCCAAATTTATAGTTGTTTTGACCAAATCTTTCTGAGCACATTTAACTATTGACTTTGACTGACTGTTGTCGACTGAACTTTAGTAGGGTCGAAATTGCAAAACTGGAACTTTGACCAAATTTGACTTTTATGCTCATCATTGATTGGATATTGACAGGTTAACTTGGATGGATAAGGATTTGACCTTTGACTAGTTGATGGATGTACTTTAACTACGTATCTTTGTTGAACATTTTATGAATATCTAATAGAGGAAGAATTTGGTTGGGTTTTCCCGCATGTGGGGCTTTTCCCTGGGCTTTGAGCTAAATCTTTGTGTCTCATTGATCTTGGTTGTCTTCTATTGTGCATATTGTTTATTGTTCTATCTACAATTTATTTTTGTTATTGGGTGATTGGAAAAGTGATTGCTACTAAAAGAAGAAATTGCTTAAGTGATTGTTATAGCATAGAGCATTGTGAAAAATTAAAAGAAGAGACCTAGCCACAAGTTGTAAGGGTTGTCTTAAAGCAAGAAGGAAGTTGTTGGAAGGAAGTATTAAGGCAACCGACGGCTAAATAAGGTTGCTAGGGAGGCTACAGTTCAAGAGACACAATCTACAACCTAAAGGAGGTCGTCAATGCGTTGTGTAGGCAATTGAGGGCTAAATAAGGCTACTCGGGAAACCACTGGTCAAGAGACACAATCTGCAGGCTAAAGGAGGAAGTCAATGGGTTGTGTAGGCAACCGCAGTAAGGAGAAGGACATTTGTTGCTATTTAAAGGGGGGTGGACACTGTGGAATGGTCGGTCTATGCAATTTGACAAGTCGCGGTGTTAAATCTCCATGAAACTTTGCAACTACTTAGATGAATAACTTTAAACTTAGACTAGTTCACTTTCACCAAGATACAGAGTTTCTTAACAATTCATATGCAACAAAATAAAAAACATTGTAAAGTATCAAATGGAAATTGTACCGAGTTCTCATTTTTTTGAGGTAGCAAAAAAGCATCCGATTATGAAAAGTGTTGATTCATAATACCCCTGTTTTTTTTTGGCATATTTTTTATACTTTAAATTTTTTTATATATCAAGTACAAACTTTTTTATTTCAAATGTTAGTGATTTTCATATTGCTTTTGAAAAGTGTTGATGAAGCATCAACCCCTTTTTTTCTAGGGCTTATTTTGACACTTCAATTTTTTTGATAGAATTATGGATAAATTTTTTTAAATGTTAGTGGTTTTCATGCGAGCTCATGCAGACTTTAAAAAACATCAACCTTTTTTTAAGGCATATTTTTGACACTTCAAATTTTCATATGTCCTAATTATGCACATTTTTTTTTAAATATTGATTATTTAACCATTTTTCAAGTTGTCTTATTCTTCTTCTGGTTTCTAAACTTGTGTTTTTTACTTTTCCTTACAATGTTTTTTTTAACGAAATTTTTTTTTTCCCAATTAATATTGTGAGGTTAAGATTTTTTATATATTTATATATCATTAATTAATCATTCAATACACATAAAATAATGGTCACTTATAAATAATAATTTTAAACACTCGACAAAAAATACATATTTTGCATATCGATATAATTAAAAATATATATATTTTGGTACACTTTTGCTTAAAATGACAAGTTAAATAAAAGATTTTTATCAAAAAATTGGACAGTAGCAAATTTTATTAAATTTTCATAAATTTTATATCAAAAAATGATGAAATAATTACTCAAATAATATTTTAAGTAAAAAAAAGGAAATTAAGACAATTACAAAAAAACAATTAAATTTAAAACCAAATATATATATTAAAAAATAAATTTCTAAAAAAAAAAAAAACAACAACAACAACAACAACATTTTTAAAAATTTAGAAAATAAAAATAAAAACAATTATAAAGAACTTAACAAAAAAAAACACAAATTTATTTTTTATTATTATTATTTTGTTCCCTATATTTGGTTGACTTGGATTGTTTGTTTTTTATTAATGTTTACATTTTTCGATCTTTCTTAATTAATATTATTATTATTATTTTATCTTAATTATTATTATAAATTATAATATTTTTATTCTTAAACTAGCATTTATGTTAGTCGTTATAGAAATATTATTTGATCTTTTTTTTCCCATAGGAAATATCGTAATTTCTATTAAAAGGAAATTACATTTTGTAAATGCATTTAATCATTTTCCAAATAGAGAGGCACTGCCTATCTTCAACAAAATTATGTTCAGGGACATATGTGATCAAAACATTGATACCTTGTGTCCACGCAGGGAGGTATCAATGGTTGTAAATATACTGAATAGGAGTTTTATATATTAATCTGGCACTTTGTGAGTGTAGATAAAATGTCAAAAAAGAAACTATGAATATTTACAAATGACATATATATGAAGTTTATTCTTCCTGTGAGATCAGCAGAAATTAAATTTATACAGCGATATCCATAAATGGCCGATGGTAAAATTGGTAATGTGCACCATCACGTTGTTCTCGAATCAACCAGTTGTCCGGATCCCTGTTCACAGCCTCTTTGGATAGCCTGTCAGCAACTGTGTTCCACTCCCTATAAATATGATGGCATGTAAAAAAGTCAAATGATGTAATCAATCTCAGTAACTCGTCCAGAATATGACTCAAAGTATAAACATTGCATGTAGAAGATTTATTTAGCCAATCACAAACAACTTTTGAATCCCCAAATATTTGTAGATCTCTATAGTTTTTCTCCAATGCAAATTGAATGAGGAATTTTGTTGCGGATAATTCGGCATAGTTATTAGTGCCTCTGTCGAATCCCATAATAATACTGTATGAGTGATGTGCATTAATATGAAGGATGGCGCCCTCGCCACACCCATTCTCCTGTGCAGCACCATCAAAGTAAGCCCATGGCCTCTGATAATCAATCGTCTCAGGTATAATGTTGCGCGGTCGAGGGGGTGGTGCATCTTCGGGGATGAGGGAGTAATCAGCGAGCATGCAGGCAGCAATGAAGGACCAGTGAGGGGAGTCATTCCGGAAGTTGAGTCTGTTCCGGGCGATCCAAAGGGTCCAACAGACAAGAAGAGGGATATTATGTAGCCTGGTAGGGGAGGCAGAGGTGCACCAATTCGTCCATCCCTCAAGGATAGATGCGCCCTCCCAAGTATTGTAAGGAGTATCCGAAGGTAAAATAGTATTCCAGAGATTCTTTGCCGCAGAACATTCCAGAAATAAATGTGAGACAGATTCATTGCAGCGTTTGCAAAGACAACACCGGAATGGGTCATGCTGTGATCGCTTGAGGAGGTTGTCTTCCATGGGTATTTTGTTTCTTAGAATGGTCCACATGAGCAGCCTACTTCTTGGTGGGGCTTTGAGCTTCCAGAGACTTTTCCACCAAGCTTCAAGTGCATGCGGTCTGCGGTCTGCGGTCAGAACAAGATATCCTTCCTTAGGAGTATATCTCCCAGATTTGGAGAAAGCCCAGATAATCTCATCTTCTCCCTCAATTATTCGAATGTGAGCTTCAGTAAGAGCCCGAATATAGTCGTTCCAATACTGAATCCATTGATGTGGAATGTTCAGCCTGTGGGCCGATTTCCAGCCTGTTGGAGGAAGGTAGTATGGTCGGCATCTCCAATATGGTTCAGATGAGATACATTTGCTGCATGAAGATGATTTATGAGATCATTTGGTAGCCTATGCATATTCCCTAAGCCAATCCAAGGGTCAATGCCCACCCTTACTGCTGACCCTGATCTTAATAATCATTATTAAAATATTAATTTTCATAAACTAGCCGCTATATGATATTTTAGTCTCTACATTGCCCTCTATTTAAGCTTGTGTTGTGATCTGCATCATCATCTGGTCCTGATGATGAACAACACTAGGTGCTTCGCAACACGTCGGAAAAATTCTCCTATGTGATTTCTACCAAAAAGACTCCTCTTAATTTTAAAAGATTTTGAAAAAAAAAAATTATAAAAAATTATTTCTACCTAGTCCTAAAGATGAACCACATTAGTTGGTTCGAAACGTCGAACAAATCCTAACAATGTGATTAATACGAAAGACTTACTTCTACATTATGGATCACAAAAGTCTTAGATCTAATATGAAAAAAAAACCAAAACAAAACAAAAAAAAATAATAATAATATTTTTAAAAATTTTAAAAATAAAAATAAAAAGATTAGAAAATAATTAAAGCTCTGATTGCCCTGGCCCGTGGCTGCGTTGGGTGGCCGATTCCCGAAATCGGGCAAGCAGGGGAATAATAGATTTTTTTCTTTTTATAAAAAATATTTTATTATTTTTTTAAATTAATTGTCTTTTATAACGTTTTTTAATGTTTTTTTTTCTTTTTTACATTTTAATTATTTTTTATTCTAATGTTTGTATTTAAATGATATATACATATATATATGTTTTATTGCTAGTTTTCTTTTTGTAATTATCTAATTAAGTATTTTTTTTTGTTTTATTTTTTTCCCTATGTTAATGTTTTAAATATTTTTCTTAAATTATGTATTTTTTTGAAATATTTTCTAATTTTATGTTATATATATATGCTCTTTTTTAATATTTTTGTTTAAATTTTTATCTTTTATAAGTTAATTTTATTTCCTTATTTCTTTATGTATTTTTTGTAATATATATTTTTTATATTTGGTTTTTTTTCCTGCGGCATTTTTTATTTTTTTTATATTATAAAACATATTTTTATTTACGTGTTATTATTTTATTGAGATTATTTTTTTTATTTTTAATTTTTTTCAATGTTTAAATTTTTGTTTTGTATTGTATTTTTCATTTTTATTTATTTATTATTTTGTTTTATTTTATTTTTTCTGCAGGGTTTCTGTCGATCCTCGACTAGTAACGTGATCTCATTATGTATCAATTTGATAGTTGATTTAAAAGTTTCCATTATAACGAATAGATTTTGCCCCCGCGATATGTCAATTTCATAGTTGATTTTGAAGTTTTCATTGCAATGGGTCAAGTTTGCCTACATTGCGTGGCAATCTGATGGTTGATTTTTAAATTTTTGTTGCAATGTGTCAAGTAGTCTTAAGCTAAGATTTTAAAATAGTTATACTTTTAGCATTTAAAAAAGAAATTACTCTTGGAATGATGATTATTTCATTCAGGTGTTCATTTTTAAAGTTTTTTTAGTGATATCATTTTTCCATAATGTTATGGTTGAAATATATTGAAAACTTGAAATTTTATATAGTCATGATCTTTGGTTTTAATTCCGTAGTTGAAAATTTGTCAAAATTTTAAGGTTTTTCTAAGTCGTGATATTTTATTTTTAACACCATAGCTGAAAATTATTGAAATTTTAATGCTTTTCAGAGACATGATATTTTATCTTTAATGTCATGCCAGAAAATTGTTGGAATTTAAGTTTTTTTAGATAATAATATTTTATCTCTAACGCCATTGCTAAAAAAATGTTGATAATTTATCGAGATTAAAAAATAAATAAATAAAAACATTATTCTAGCATCAACACTTTTCATTTTCATGGTGTTTTTTGCACCCAAAAAAATGGCTTTTATTGGATTTTATTGTCATTTTATAAAAATGTTGAAAATTTAGCCCAAAAAATATTAATAATTAAAAAAAACTCGTTTTTAGGTTTTTTTTTTGGGTTTTTTTGCTAGAGTTCTCGTTTTGAGTTTACAGTTCTCGTTTGATAGTTTACAATGTTAAAAACACAGATAAAAACACATCAGCCAAATTCACACACTTTACTGTCGAAACCCAACAAAGAAAACATGTTTGTTTGATGTCCCTATTTTATTGATTGCCTTGGAGCAACTGAATCTAGAACAAAGCAATATGTCTCTCTTGAGAAAGCGTTCTCCTTCTCTCACAAATCTCAACTAATACAATCGATCCTTACCTCCCTTGATCAGTGCTTGATCTTGGTTCCTGCACATAATTGATCCTTTGTTGCTTCCTTGACTTTCTTTGCAAATCATGTTGTCTTGCTTCAATTATGCTCCTCCTTCCTTGAGAAATTGACCTCCTTATTCCTTGCATAGATCTCCTATTTCCTAGCACATTTCTACCCTATTTCTTAGTTCACTTGAGCTCCTATTTTTTAGGACATGTCCCCTGAAGCGTACACCCAAGGCGACAACACTCAAAGTAGGGGTTGTCACTCTAATCCCTACTCACTTCATTTAAGCTATCTCCTAAAACAGGCTAAGGGGGTAATCCCTGAAGATGAAAGGATTAGGAACCTGTTGAAAATCAACAAATTTAGGAGATACATATGAATATCCTATCAACGTGATTTAGGTTATATGGAAAGTAAGATTAATAAGCACAAACAATTAGATTATTTAAGATATATCAATGATAATAATGCCTTAGAATTAGGAAATACTTGCACAACGATGATCAATATGTCAAGCTACCGAATAGACAAATGTTGCGAGGATGATATGCAAGATCTATCCAGATGAAATGCAGGATCTAATCTAAAGTGAAATGCACAATCTTGGTTACTTTTAGGTATATGCCTAGTCTAGGCAAGAGCCTTCTCTTCAATTGTTTTGAAGCAAGTCTCACACAGAGTTGTAGAAAGAAATCCAGGGGAAGGACACTTAGGCCTCATTAACGATACCTACCCTAGAGTTCTAACGACCCAGATGTCTCAGTGCCTACAAGGGATTGCTCATAAGAGAACTGCAAGGTCACATGTTTTAATCACAGTGCGAGGGTCAAGTGTTGCAAATTGGGAGAGAATGTGGCCCTAAGATTCTATCAACCAAGCTTAAGCTTGGAAGTAAATTTTAATCATGCACTTCTAATCTAGGATGAGATTGCAAAAGATGAGTTAATTAGAGATACTTCAATGAGGTAACAACAAGATAAGGTCACTTATAACCAATATGGAAAATATCACTTTATCAATCAAGACTACAAGAACCAATTAGACAACCACTTTAATGTGACTCAATGAAAGAATAACAATCTCTTAATCACTTGAATGTGCTTATTTAAGTTTCTCTTTTACTTATTAGATTAGAAAACTAAAGCAAGAGAGGTCTTTCAAGAGTATACAAGCACAACCATAAGTAAACTAGATGAGATTGCTACCAGTGACACTAGACAAATAAGATGCAACAAAAAACTCAAACTAGGTAATGCAATATGCAAGAGGAAACACATATGCAATGCAATGCAACTAGAGGTTAACAATGCACAATGAGATGCAAGAAAAGATATGAGAGAGTGTTAGTAACCCAAACAAGGTCATCCCTGACAAGACAAGAGGAAAGGGCCAATAGCAATGCCAATATCCTCAATGCTAATAAATATATGAGCAATTACTTTGAAAATGCCCTAATACTTCAATGTACCAATGCCAATGAAAGATGACCATTGTTGTGCTAAATCAAACCACTGTAAGTTTAAATCAATCAACTATAGCTTGAGATCAGACATTTGCAACAAATATATCAGTCCTCTAACAGTCAAGATTAGCCACCCAAAGATGCATGAAATGATCACCAAAATAGTTCCAATTGTTATGTGAACGTTATAATTTAATTTAGGAGTGTTATGGGCTTATTATTAGGTGTCAATATTGATGACTGAAGTCTGCAACAAGGTTTACTTCAGATCTGATTGTAGATAGTGAATGAGAGCAACAAGGCCCTCAAGGCTTGCGGCCTAGCGTCAAAGGGCCAGTATATTTGGAAGAGACCACAAGTTGCAACATTGAGCCACAAAGGCATGCTTAAACCCTTTTCAAACCACCTACAATCACAAATATGTCAGATCTGGGCTACAAACACAATAATTTGCCTTTTAGTTTGGCAGCGTCAAGAGAAAAAGAGACTTCTAGCCTTGTGTCTAGGCCTAGACAATCAATATTAATGGAGAACAATATCACCAAGCCTAAAACAAAAATTAAAACCCTTCCCAAGTAATATATCAACATGCAACAAAGGGTTAGTTCAAAAATTACAATAGATCAAACCTGTATTTGCCAATTTCTCAATGAAAATCATAATCACACCTTGAAAAAAACTCCTATTAGGCCTGCAAACACAAAAAATTAGTGCCAAAATCAATTGCAATGAAATCTTTCAAGCCTCCAATGCTTGCGTAGGGCTAGAAGCCTCCTCCAAGGTATGTGCTAGGGTTCCAAGAGCCCCAAAGGCTAGCGGCTAGGTTCTTAAGGCTTCTTAGAACTACGACCTTGGCTCTAAGGCCTATTTCGTCTTGGGGCTAGGGTTTTGAGACTCAAAGAGGGTTGTGGCTAGCTTGAAATGGCCTATAATCACACTCTTTGATCCACCAAAGAATTTACAATGAATCTACAAACGGGAAACAAGTGATTTATGCCAAGAATATCACCTTATAGCCACAAAAAATTGCAAATGAAAAATAAATGTGCAACCCTTATGTGAAACCATTAAATTGCAAGGGAAAAGGACCTAAATGGGCTAGTGACTGCCAAATGTGCTTCAAAGTTTATGGATTGGGGCTTCAAATTGATGGATCTAGCCCTTGTAGGAATAGATCAACCCTTTAAATTCACTTGACCTCCTTCCCCTGATTGGACAGCTTCTTTGAAGGGTGACTCAGTGCCCAAACCCTAACTATAGGGCTAGGCGAGGGCTTGTTTCCTCAATGAAAATCATATCAGCCTTTGATCTTGTGATTGAATACCTACAAAATGATAAAAGACTAACATTCTTCCAAATATTTATACAGAAAAATCTAATTTGAAAAAACCTTGCTAACTATATACACTAGAAGAATAATTTATAGGGGTTACTAAAATGATTTACAAAATTATTTAAAAATATTCGCAAATAAAAAATTACAAGCTTTAGATAAGCATATCTAACTTTATTGCTCAATTTAATTTTGAGAATAATTTGAGGAAGATAAATTTTTAATATAATGCCATGGTCAAGTTACTACATACAGATCGTTAGATAAGCCTTGGAAAATATAACACGATGGGATTTTAAACCTCTTGTCTTGGGAGTTGGCTAGTCCAACTAAAGACTTCACCTCACACCCAAAGATCTGAATATAAAATAATCTCTACACACTTGAAATGAAGTTATTAGATCATAAGGGGCCAGATACACATTAAAACCCTCAAGATCTAGAGATATATGCTAGATCAAGTGAGCTAGAATGTTTTTCTAAACTCAATACCTAATGCAAGATACATGTGCAAATAGATAATCCAACTGTTGGAAAATGAAATAATAACTTAGAAATTATATTCAATAAAGCATCAGAGAACAATTCAGAACAACATTACCACAAAGAAGCGAAAAAGGAACACCATCGTAAGATAAACCCCCAAAGTCTTTGATTTTATTACTGCAAAATAAAATTACATCTAGTAGCTTGACTCACGGCTTGCTTCATATTGTTTGTTACAAGTCCCAGACCTTTCACGCTAACAAATGTGGAGCCTTAGGCTTCCTTATATAGAAAAATGAGAGCTCTAGATCCTCTCCAAGTGGAAAACTGCTAGTTTGACTTGATCCTCGCCGAATTAATTTTATCCAATGATAATTGATGCACAAATCTCCAAAAAAAAACGATCCCCTTGAAAAATGAGCTAGATGGGCCAAAATCGAATTTCTTGGTGCTTTTGGTCCCTTGGAGAAACTTCAAAAAATAGAATTGTCATGACTTGTGCAATTTAATCAACCACTTGGTCCAAGAAATTCAATTTGCTAGAAAAATAGTTTTTGGTCTATTAAATTATGCAACTAGGGTCAAATTCCATTTTGGACAGCTTATTTGATGGAGATCATTATTGCATTAAATTCCTCTTTTCGAGAGGACCAAAATCGACCTAAAGATCACTCAAATCGGACAAGGAGAAGTGTGTTTTTAAATTAAAGCCCACTCATGTGCAAATTGGCAAGGTCGGCTACACCATCATGTAGGCTCATAAAGCCCAATCGACATGTCTTTTCACCCTCGTTGATTCATATAAATACAAGTGACCTTCATCCTCATTTGGCACTTCATCTTCACACACATATCTTATCTCTCCTCTTCCTATTGGTTCATACAACTCAAAGAAGAAAGGATTCTCTCACACGTGTGAAGGACAAGGGACTGTTTTTCTAGGCCGAATTATGGAGTTGTTGCACGTCAATTTACAGATCAGTTGCAGAGGGTTGACCAACGTTGACCAAGCACCTTAACCTATCATTTGACTGTTATTTTTCCACCAAAATTTCAATTTTTGCAGGCCTCATCTTTTGGTACCAAAACCGAGAAATTTTGGGCACTTTAACTGAGGCTGATTACAGAGCTGACCACAAGTTCGACCACAGATTTGACTGCAGGAAAAAGAGCAGACTTTGACCGAGTTCGACGATTTGTTTTGGGATTGTTTTGTTTAATATTTGACCAACTTTAAAGGCCAAATTTGATTGTCCTAGACCAAGTTGTTGAAGGGATGATTTGATCATGAACTATTGACAGTTTAGGGCATTGACTGTTCTTGTTGATTGTTGTTGACTCTCTCTCTTTCATCTATGTTTTGGATAGTTGATTGGATATTGGATTTTGAAATTGATATTGGATGATGTACTCTCTTTGCGGAAAATTTGAAGACAATCTAATAGAAGAAGATTTGCAAGGGTTTTTCCCTTAGTGGCATTTTTCCCTAGTCATTGACCAAATATTGTCTCTTGTCTCTTGATTGTTTTTCAATGTGCATTTGTCTAATTGTTCTATCTTCTATTGCTCTACTATCATTGGATAATTGAAGAAGTGAAACTATTAAATTGGATGAAATTGGATATTGTTGAAGTAATAGTTGCAGCATAGAATAAATTAATTAAAAATTAACATTGTATCAAAGCAGAGGTGAAGACAATCCCAAGAGACATAGAGCAAGAGCATCCATTTTCTAGCAATTGATCAAGGAAGGGAATAATCTTTTGGTAAAAATGTCTCTCTTTCTTCAAGGAACATGAGAAGTTGGGTGACTCATCTAACTTTGTTGCATGGAAGGTCAAGTTGGATATCATCGCTGACAGCAATGATGTTTTAAACTTCATTCAAGGAAGAGTACCTGAGCCTCCGGAAAATCCTTTTGTTGTCATCAAAAACAAGCATAATAAAGGTGAGTTAAAAGAAAAGAAAATTATAGTTGATGGTTTACAAGATAATCTACTTGCGAATGTTGGAAATTTGAGAGGGGAAAAGGACATGTATGATAAGATAGTTGGAATGTATGAAGTCAACAATTTGAATGAAATCATCTCTTTGAAAGATCAACTCAAAGACACAAAGATGAACAAAGGAGAATTTGTGCAATCATACATTATGAGGATATCTCGTCTTAGAGATCAATTGCAAAGAATTGGGGAAACCACACCTGACAAGGAATTGGTGATTGTAACTCTTAGAGGCCTCCCTCCCATTTGGGAAACCTTCATTACTACTATAAGTAACAACAATAGCTTCCCGTCATTTGATGAACTTGTTGGAAAGATCACTCAAGAAGAATCAAGGATGATATCTAGAGGAAGAATTCAAGGATCAAATGAAGGAGAGCCCTCTGCCTACATTTCTCAAGGAAAGAAAAAGAATGTAAAGAAAGGAAAGGGAAAGCCATCTAAATCTAGAAGACCTCCTCAATCTAATCAAGATTCCAAGGATTCAAGAAGGCGAGATAAAGATGTTGAGTGCTACAATTGTCATTGAAACAGTCACTCGGCTCGAGATTGTCACGAAAAGAGAAATGATCTAAGCAGGAACTCTTCAAGGTCCTACAACAATAATCGTGGCTTCAACAAAAACAGGTCATATGAAAGAAGAGATGATAGAAGAAATGGAAGAAGGAATGAAAGAATAAGAAACTCCCCGATGATCGTGATGATAGCTATTGTCCTCCAAAGAGGTCAAGAAACTCCAGGTACAAAGGCAATGCTACTAATCAATCTGGATATATTCTTATTTATGTGTTAGCTAGTTCATCTCCTACAAATTCTTGGGATAGTTAGTTGGTTGATAGTGGGACCCAGTGTTGCGGGGGAGCGCCCCCCCCCCCGGAACCCGCTCCCAATCCGCGCTCCGGGCGGGAGCGGGCTCCCAGGGAAGAAGAACCAAAAAAAAAAAAAAATTGCGCTCCCTGCCAAAACAAGGAGCGACTTCGAAAGCATCGCTCCCGTTGCTCCAGGAGCGAAAAATAAAGCCCGAGAGCTATCAAGGAGCGATCGCTCCCAGGCTTTATTTTACGCTCCAGGAGTGACATGTGCTGCCGCCGAGAGCGAAAGTCGCGAAAAAAAATAATAATAAATAATAAATAAAAATAAAAATAAAAATTCGGATGTAAAAAATAAAAATTAAAATTAAAAAATTAATTAATTAATTAACAAAAAATAAATTAATTATTTAAATAAAAATAAATAAATAAAATTGTTTAAAAAAAACAAATTGTTATATAAGGGCTTGGAGGGCTTTTGTAAGTCGTTGTGACTTGAGAGAGTTGGAGGAGAGCCAAGGAGCAAGGAGCAAGCGCCGAAGAGCAAGGAGCAACCCTGCAAGGAGGTTAGTAACTTAGTAATTTAGTAGGTTAGTAACTTAGTAACTTATTTCTAAAATGATAAATGTAAATAAATAAAATTAATAAATAGTAAATACATTTTTAATTTTCTCATTCCCATTCCCGTTCCCGTTCCCGTTAAATTTTGCAGATTCAAAACTACAAATTTCAAACACCATGGCCCTGGTTATATTTCTTGGCATTTTCTTCTTCTTGGTCCCTTTTCTGGTTATTATGGTGCTGGAGAGTAGGAAAATGAGGGGTCAAAATGAAGAGGGGGATGAAGAAGGGGGGCAAAGTGGATTTGATGAAAACCCCGGTGAGGAGGAGCTAGAGGAGAGTGAACATGACTCTCAAAAAACTAAACAAGACCATAACCCATTGTGGAAATATGTTAACAGACCTGAAGCAGGGAAAGGGGGTGGAACCACTAAATTTCATTGCCCCCATTGCAACAATAATTACACAAGTTCATACACTCGTGCTAGAAAACACCTCTGCGGGAAAAGGCCGTGGGATGGAGATAAACAAATAAGAATCAAAACTTGTGCAGCTGTGTCAGCAGCAGATAGAACCAAATACATAAGGGAAGAGGAGGAAGCCCAATACAAATCTAAAAAATAAAGGGGTTTCTTTGAACCAAGCTCACAATCACAAGCACAAAGAACTCCTTCGGCATCCTCCCAAGGCAGTGGATATGAAGGCATAGGGTCACCAGCTTTAAGGTGTAGAACCATATCAGATTTCCTTGATGAGGGGTGTACGAATGATATGGATTCAAAAGTTTACAGGTTTCTCTATGCATGTGGGATACCATTCAATGTTCTTCGCTCACCTTATTGGCACGAAATGGTTTCTGCCATAAATAATGCCCCTAAAGGATACAAGAGCCCTGGGTATGACAAGGCAAGAACCATTGGACTTGATCATGAAAAATCAAAAATATCACATTCTTTGAATAGAATGACAAGTTCTTGGACTGGCCATGGGGTGTCCATTGTATCTGATGGATGGACAAATGTAAAAGGCAAGCCATTGATAAGTGTTCTTGTTGTGTCTGTTAGTGGTGCCATCTTTCTAAATGCATATGATTACACAGAGAAGTTCAAGACCGGCATCAAAATTGTGGAAGCATTACTTGAAACAATTGACCGTATTGGGCCATACAATGTCATCCAAGTCATCACTGATAATGCTCCTAATTGTAAGGCAGCAGGAGCAATTATTGAGGATAAATACCCCAACATATTTTGGTTTGGGTATTTAATTCACACATTGAAACTTTTGATGCATGATGTTGTTAAGAACAAAAATGAACAATACAATGGATTGGTGATTTGTACAAGAAAGGAAAACAAATGATAAAACTTATTACAAATCATAGCAATACCTATGGCCTTTTCCACAGTCACTCAAGATTGGAGTTGTTGAAGATTGCGAGGACTAGATTTGGTAGCTATTACCTCACCTTCAGGTGCCTTTTGAAGGTAAGAGAGTCATTGGCTAGCATGGTATCAAGTCCACACTGGCAGGTATTAAAGGAAAGGGCTACAAATGCAGCTGACAGGCGAGGTTTTGAACTAGTGGAGGAGGTCACTCTTGATGGTATGTTTTGGTCAAGTGTGAGGCAAGTATCGGATTTCACCAAGCCCATTTATCATATGATTCGGTTTGCAGATACAAATAAACCAGTGATTGGCGAGGTGTATGAGCAGATGGATACCATGTTGGGGCAAATAAAAGATATTGTTCATAACAATGATCCCGACTTGTACAAAATGATTCACAATTGTGTGTGTGTACGGTGGAATAAACTTAATCTTCCACTACATTGCTTGGCGTATATCCTTACGCCAAAATACTACTCTACATCTTGGTTGGGCCAACCTGCACCAGGGGGTGGGGTTAGGACCAAACCCCATTTAGATGAAGAGGTAACTAGAGGATATTTGGATGCATTAGAAAAGTTGATACCTGACAGGGAGGAATGTGCAGTTGTGCGCCTTGAAATAGGTAGATACTTCAGTGGCACTGGTTTGTTTGGTACCTTCCATGCAATGGAAGACAGAGACAGATTTGATTCTCTCACATGGTGGGAACCATATGGCGGCCAGGGACTTTTGCCAAAATTGGCAAAAAAAAGTTCTATCACAGGTTGTAAATACTTCTTCTGCAGAGAGGTGTTGGAGCACCTACAGCTTCATACATAATGTGAAAAGAAACAGACTCAACGAAAACCGGGAAAAAAGCTTGGTTTATGTGCACTACAACTTGAGGTTGTTGAGTCATTACTGTGATCGGGCTTATGAGGATCCAACATATAAAATTTGGGACAACCACCCAAAGGATGACAATTTGGAGGATGGCACTATACATCTTGAAGAACTGGAAGATGAACTTATAAGGGATGAAGATGAAGCAGCTGCAGCAGCCATGCCACCTCCACCATCCAGTAGCAGTGCTCGAGTTCCGAGTCTTGTTCCTTTGTTGTCGCCACCTCCATCTACACCCTCACATGGAGGGCATGTGCCTTCTAGTTCTAGTCATCGGTCTGTGCGGGAAACTCCTAGAAGACCACCACAACCTACTCATACAGTAGACTCTTGTGGCAAGGGCCACATGTAGTAGTAGATAATAGATTTACAGTTTACTTGTCTTTTCTAGTTTCTATTAGTTTTCATAACTGTTGAGTCTTGAGTCCTTAACTCTTGACTCTTGACTCTTTCATATCATAATGATATTTTTTGTAAACAATATATGACTGTGACAATGAAAGTTTGAAGTTTGAAGTTGGCAATTATAACTCATTGGTAATGATTGTGAATTATGAATATGATGCTTCGTGAAAGACTAAAGTTGTTTCATTTCATTTCATTATTCATAATTCATTTTATAACATTTCATTTCATGTTAACAGTTAGAAATATCTAAGATATTATTTCTTGTTATGGTTGAACTTAGCTTACAAGTACAACATTGGTGATCAATGATGATAAATGTTATATATTGAATTTTCAATTTTAAAAGCTTGAAGTTGAAACTTTAAGATTGAATTTGATGAATCATGATTCACGAGACTCAATATGTTGCAATTGTAATATGTATGTTACTAACTTGTGGACGTGGTTGATGAAGATTATAACTTCTAGATGATTGATGTGATATGGTTCAATGATCAATCTATGTTTTTTTATGTTTTTTATATCTAATTCATCATTCTACATGTTTTTGTTGACATATATGTACCAATATATATATATATATATATATATATATATATATATATATATTTTAAAAATCGCTCCGGGATTCGCTCCCAAACCAAGAGCTTCTGAAAATGTCGCTCCCGCACCCTTTTTCACTCCCGCTCTCCTCTCCCCGCTTTCGCTCCCAAGTAACACTAGTGGGACCTTTCATCACTTCTCTGGATATAAGGAGGTTCTCTCTAATTTGGTAGAGAGGGAGACCAATTTGAAAATCATTCTTGGTGACAATACCACTCATCCCGTAGAGGGCTTTGGTTCTGTCAAATTTCATTTGAACTCTGGGGAATTTGTTTTGCTTCATGACGTGACATATGTGTCGGGATTAAAGAAGAATTTGGTTTCAATATCTGCTTTGGAGGATAAGGAATTAGGGTTGCACTCATTAAAGGAAAATTACTTGCTTAGCCTGTTGATTCCTATATGAGAAATTCCTTCACATTGGGATCTGGGTTTGAAGGGCTCTATAGAGTCACTGGAAGACCCCTTCTAGCTATGGTCCATAATACAAATCATCAAAGCGAGTTGTGGCACCAAAGGCTAGCCCATCTACACTATGATGCACTTCCAAAATTGAAGAAGTTAGTCTTCAAGATCCTTGATGTTCAAGCTCAACATGATGGAGTATGCCCTGGGTGTGCAAGTGGAAAGAAGACAAGGGGACCATTCCCCTCTAGCGAAAATAAGACAGAAGAAATTCTTCATCTCATTCATTCTAATATATGTGGTCCAATGCCCATGCATTCTCTTGGGGGTCATCTTTATTACATCACCTTCATCGACAATTTCTCAAGGAAGACATAGATATATACTTGAAGCACAAGGACGAGGTATTCGAAATGTTCAAAGAATTCAAGGCTTTGGTTGAAAATCATACAGGGAAGAAAATAAAAATCTTTAGGTCCGACAACGGCGGGGAATACATCTCAAATGAATTTATAGACTTTTGCAAGAAGGAAGGAATTAAGAAGGAGACCATTGTGCCCTACACCCCCGAACAAAATGGAGTCGCTGAGACAAAGAACAGGTCCATTGTAGAAGTTGTCCAAGACATGCTCCATGATCAAACGCTGCCAAAATTCCTTTGGGCTAAAGCAACAAACACAACAGTATATGTTCAAAACAGGTTGCCTCATCAAGCTCTGGACAACAAGATTCCCAAGGAAATATTCACAGGTGTTAAACCTGATATTGGTCATCTCTGGATTTTTGGCTGCCCCATATACTTCCATGTGCCGAAGACCAAAAGAAACAAGCTAGAAGCTATAGGAAGGAAAGGTATGTTTGTTGGATATAGTGAAGATTCCAAAGCATTTAGGATATATATTTATGGTCGAAGGAAGGTTGAAATTAGCACAGATGTAACATTCAATGAAGATGTTGCCCTCAAAAAAGCAAGGAACCTCCCTCCGCCTCCTCCTCCTAAAGACAAGAGTGATGATATGGATATTATAGAAGGACCTTCAGTGCCTGAATCTGAGAAGGACATCGTTGATGATCCCATGGAGCCTATGGAACCCTTGGATCCTCCTCCAAGTGATCCTCCTACCAGGAAAAGACCACTTTGGCTCAAATACTCTCTACAAGATGTCGAGAAACATGTTGCTACTCATGGAACTTTCAAAGAAAGCAAGAAGCCATGCAGGTATCAAGCATATGTTGTGGTTATGTGTTGGGTCCCTACAATACTAGTGATTACCCCATTACTATTGTAGTTGTATCCCTTATTAATATTGTTGTGCCCATATTATCCCCATATTGTTATTATTGTGCCCCATAGAATCCCTCTATCGTTATTTTTGTGGCTTTATATTATTATTGTTAGGTCGACTGGGTTATATTGTGACTCCTTAGACTCCTATATATAGAAAGGAGGTTTTGTCATTTGAATCATCCAAAAATTGCTCATTTGTGTAATAGAAAGGAGGTTGCCCCCTCAAAGAGGTTGAATTCTAAGGCGTTGATCTCTCTTTTCTATCTTTTTGTGAGCTGGTTTCATAACATTTGGTATCAGAACTTTGGATTCTAGGGTTTTGTTGCTCCAAACATGGTCATCGTGGCATTTTCGCTATAACTTTTTTTCTGCAAAATTTCAAAAGCTAAAAAAAAAAAACCCATTTGAGAAGAAATCGCGTTGAATCTCGAGTCCGAATTTTAGAGCTTTTCGCGCTATATTTGCGGAGATATGATCTGAAGAAGTTGGCCTTTTTGCAGACTCCTGAATTACATTCCAAACAGGTGACCTGGCGAAAATCGTCATAACTTTCTCTTTGAGCATCGGATTGAAATTTTGTAAGAAGGTACAGAAAGAGGACGGACTGTAGTTTCTTGTATATACTTTTCACAACCAAAGGTCGAAACAGTGACTCGTGGCACGTCGTACAAGTTCACTCTACTGAACTAGTTTATAATCAGGTCATCTTGGGAGATTGTGCATAACTCTTTCTTGGAGAATCCAATTTGGATCAGACTAGTGGCATTGGAAAGAGGACAAGGAGGGCTACTACAAGTCGCAATTTCAGAACTGGATGATCCGAAATTGTAGAGATACATCAGATTCAATATCAAGCTTCTACAAAGTGAAAAAAGATGTAGTTTTTTTTAAATTTTTGCATAAGCTTGGTTTGAAAAATTAGTTTGAATCGGTAATTGATGCCCCGAGGAAAGAAAATGCAAACACCTAGTAAGCAACCTAAAAGCTCTAGTATGACTCATGAAGAAGAGGAAGAAATGCAACATGATATATCAAAATTACGAGACCAAGTGCAACAAGTGTCACTTGCACAAAAAGAAACAAAATCTAAGATGGATGGTTTAAGGAAAGATGTAGAAGCTAAGATGGATGGTTTAAAGAAAGGTGTAGAAGCTAAGATGGATTGTTTAAAGAAAGGCGTAGAAGCTAAGATGGATGGCATGGAAGTTAAGATGAATGGCATAGACGCTAAAATTGATGGCATGGATGATAAGATAGAAGAATTGAAGATAAATATGAATAAGTTGCTACAAGAAATGGTCACTAATGGTGAAAGGGTAGTAAAGGAAACTCATGATGAGAACAAAAGAAATGTTAATCATGATTCCATAGACTCTAATGTTGGATCGAAGACCCACCATATTCCAAAAATCGATATGAGGAAGTTTGATGGCAAGGATCCCGCAACATGGATATTACAATGGAGCAATTTTTCGATCTCAATAATGTGCAAAACACACAAAAGGTACGTATTGCAACTTTATATTTGGAACCAAATCAGTTTGTATGGTATCAATGGCTTTGCTCTCGTAAACAAATTATCACTTGGGCAATTTTTACGGAAGAATTGACAGCACATTATGAGGATACAAAAAGCAACACTTTTTTTAGCCAATTGATAAGTCTCAAACAAAAGGGTTCAATAATGGAGCACATTGAGGAGTTCCAAAAATTGAACATAAGGGTAAAAAATATTCCAGAGGAGCATAGGATTGATGTGTTCATAGGGACTTTAAAGGATAATATCCAACATGATGTTCGCCTTTGGGAACCTGATTCATTAGAGAAGGCATTCAGGTTAGCAAGAAAAATGGAAAGCAAAATTATGGCAACCAGGAAGCATACCACTCACAACTATAAAGATGGAAGTGTTGTTGCCCCTAGTCTTCACAACCTATAAGGTTGACACCACAACAATTGGAAGAAAAAAGAGCAAAAGGGCTTTGTTACAGTTGTGATAGCAAATACACTAAAGGTCATAAGTGTGCTGAGAAGAAATTATTCTACATAGATTGTGAAGAGGAAGAAGAAAAGGAGCAAGAAAGGTCAAAAAAGAGGATATACTCCAGGAACAAAGCCTAGATAAAGAAGAAATGAATCCGACCATATCTTGTAATGCATTGGCTGGAATTACCACTCCTCAAACCATCAAGATAGAAGGACAAATCAAGAAGAAAAAGGTAATAGTGTTGATTGATTCAGGAAGTACCCACAATTTTATTCATTGTAAGGTAGCAAAAGAATTGAATTGCTTCCTATATCCAGCACCAGAGTGTCAAGTGATGATTGCAAATGGAGGAACAATAAATTGCTCTGGAAAGTGCCATAATATCAAGCTATCCATGGGAGAATATGTATTGACTAGCCCAATGCTTTCCATTCCAATGGGAGGTGTTGATGTTGTACTAGGAGTCCAATGGCTACAATCCTTGGGTACAATAGCTTTTAATTTTCAAGAACTTTTCATGAAATTTTCTGCGGAAGGAAAGGAAGTTGAATTAAGGGGTATTGCAGGGAAAACGAGAAAGATAATCAGCTCTAACGGTATGACAAAGCTTCTAAAAAAGGAACAAAGAGGTGTAATTGCACAATTATGTTCGCTAGATGTTTCCACATCGAAATCATCTATTTCTCCAGATCTCCAAAAAGTCTTGGACAATCATTCCAAGGTATTTGAGACTCCCAAAGGTCTCCCACCTATTCGTGATCATGATCATGCTATTCATCTGATTCCAGGAAGTGTTCCTCCAAACATCAGGCCGTACAGATATCCCTATGCCCAAAAGAGTGAAATTGAACGTATGGTTGCAGAAATGCTAGAGGCTGGTATAATTCAACCGAGTCAAAGTTCTTTCTCTGCTCCAGTAGTATTGGTGCACAAGAAGGATGGATCATGGCGCATGTGTCCAGATTATAGGGAGCTCAACAAGCTCACTATTAAAGATAAGTTTCCCATTCCTGTCATTGATGAATTACTGGATGAATTGCATGGATCAATTTACTTCACCAAGTTGGATCTTCGTTCAGGATATCATCAAATCAGAATGAAGACTGAAGACATTCCGAAAACAGCATTTAGAACTCATGAGGGTCATTATGAATTTTTGGTCATGCCTTTTGGCCTTACCAATGCACCTTCAACATTTCAAGGTTTGATGAATTCCATTTTCAAACCATTCCTTAGAAAATTTGTGTTAGTATTTTTTGATGATATACTAATCTACAACAAGTCTTGGAAGGATCATGTTGAACATGTTGACAGGGTGCTACAACTATTGGAGGAGAAACAATTATATGCAAAAAGATCCAAATGTTTCTTTGGAGTACAAGAGGTGGAATATCTGGGTCATATTGTATCTCATGAAGGAGTTAAGGTAGACCCTAGCAAAATTAAAGCCATTAAGGAATGGAAAATCCCCACATCCATAAAGCATCTGCGAGGATTTCTCGGGTTGACAGGGTATTATCGCAAGTTTGTTAAGAATTATGGGAGAATAGCAACACCTCTAACAACATTATTGAAGAAAGATGCATTTTCATGGACTCCAGAAGCAACAAAGGCCTTCGAACATCTTAAAGAGGCAATGTGCCAAGCACCGGTCTTAGCTACACCAGACTTCACAAAAACCTTTATTGTGGAATGTGATGCTTCAGGAAATGGAATTGGTGTTGTTTTAATGCAAGATGAAAGACCATTGCTTTTGAAAGTCGTCCAATCAAGGGAAAGTTTTTACAAAGCTATTTATGAGAAGGAAATGTTGGCAATACTCCATGCACTTAAGAAATGGCGACCCTACCTAATGGGAAGACACTTCAAGGTAAAAACGGATCATGATAGCCTTAAATACTTTTTAGAACAAAGATTATCCTCTGAAGAGCAACAAAAGTGGGTCACAAAGATGTTGGGTTATGACTTTGAAATCATCTACAAAAAAGGGAAGCAAAATGTGGTGGCAGATGCACTCTCAAGAAAGGATGAGGATGTGGAAGCATTGTTGTGCGCCATTTCTATTATCCAACCAGATTGGATAAACGAAGCAAGGGAGGAATGGAAGAATGACGAAGAAGTGTGGGCACTTATTCGAAAGTTACAACAAGATTCCAGTACGTCTGATACATTTAGCTGGCAAAATGATTCGTTATGGTACAAAGATCGCTTATACCTCTGTAAGAATTCCCAGCTAAAACAAAAGATTCTTATGGAATTGCACACTTCTCCCTTAGGAGGGCACTCAGGATTTTTAAAAACTTACCACAGGGTTAAGAAGGAATTTTTTTGGGATGGCCTTAAATCAGATATTCAAAAGTTTGTGGCGGAATGTTTGGTTTGCCAACAAAATAAAGTTGAAACAATTAAGACACCGGGTCTATTACAACCTTTATCCATTCCAAGCCAACGTTGGGAGGAGGTTTCAATGGATTTTATCACAGGTTTACCCAAGTCTGAGGGAAAGAGTGTCATCATGGTGGTAGTTGACAGACTTACCAAGTATGCACACTTTTGTGCATTATCACATCCATTTAAAGCCAGTACAGTTTCTACTGCATTTATGGAAACAATTCAAAAGCTACATGGAAACCCAAAGATTATTGTAAGTGACAGAGATCCCATTTTCACTGGAAATTTTTGGACAGAATTATTTTCTTGTCTTGGTACTCAGTTAGCTCATAGCTCATCTTATCATCCTCAATCTGATGGGCAAACTGAGATAGTAAACAAATGTTTGGAAGGATATCTTCGTTGCTTTGTATCTGATAAACAGACACAATGGGTCAAATGGTTGCCTCTGGCTGAATGGTGGTATAACACTTCCTTCCATACAGCAACAAAAATGACCCCATTTATGGCACTTTATGGATATCAGCCACCATCCATCACATCATATTTAAGAGAAAATTCTAAGGTTCAAGCAGTGGAACATCACATCGAACATCAACAACAAGTCCTCCAACTCTTAAAGGATAACCTCGTGTTGGCACAAAATAGAATGAAACAACAGGCAGATCAACATCGCAGCGAAAGAAGATTTGATGTAGGTGATTGGGTATTCCTACGGCTACAACCATATAAGCAAATGTCCCTCAAGCAAGCTAAGAAGGATAATAAATTATCACCAAAGTATTATGGTCCGTACAAGGTGTTGCAAAAGATTGGTACTATGGCATACAAATTGGAGCTTCCTGCAGCTTCTCGATTGCACCCAGTTTTCCATGTTTCATGTTTAAAGAAGGTTATAGGCGACAAGCTCCCAGTTCAAACAATATTGCCAGAACTTGACGAGGAAGGAAAAATTATATTGGAACCAGAAGCAGTCATAGAAACAAGAACTCGACAGTTACGAAATCGATCAATTTCGGAGTATCTTATCAAGTGGAAGAACTTATCCGCTGAAGATTCCACATGGGAGGATGAGAATTTTATACAGAAGCATCCAGAACTACTCAAGCGTTGAGGACAACACTTTTTTGAAGGAGAGGGGCATGTTGGGTCCCTATAATACTAGTGATTACCCCATTACTATTGTAGTTGTATCCCTTATTAATATTGTTGTGCCCCTATTATCCCCATATTGTTATTACTGTGCCCCATAGAATCCCTCTATTGTTATTTTTGTGGCTTTATATTATTATTGTTAGGTCGGCTGGGTTATATTGTGACTCCTTAGACTCCTATATATAGAAAGGAGGTTTTGTCATTTTAATCATCCAAGAATTGCTCATTTGTGTAATATAAAGGAGGTTGCCCCCTCAAAGAGGCTGAATTCTAAGGCGTTGATCTCTCTTTTCTATCTTTTTGTGAGTTGGTTTCATAACACTATGAGCAATATGATTCAATTTGAACCTAGCACCTTTGAAGAAGTCATGAAGGAACAAGTCTCGAAGGATTCCATGGTCGAGGAATATGAGTCAATCATGAAGAACGATGTATGGGATATTGTGTCGAGACCAAAGGGAAGACTTGTGATAACCTCCAAATGGCTCTATAAGATCAAGCATGGGGTTGATGGAAGCATCGAAAAACACAAGGTAAGGTTTGTAGCCCGTGTATTCTCTCAAAAAGAGGGAGAAGATTACAATGATATATTTGCTCCTGTGGTCCGATATACAACCATCTGTTCGATAGTAACCCTTGTTGCAAGTCAAGGATGGACTCTCCATCAAATGGATGTGAAGATCGCCTTCTTACATGGCTTTCTCCAAGAAGAAGGGTACGTTGAATAGCCTCCAAGATTTGAAGTTCATGACAGGAAGACTCATGTATGTCGATTAAAGAAAATCTCTCTATGGATTGAAGCAAGCCCCCCGTGCTTGGTATGCTCGTATCAACAGTTACTTGATAAAGTTGGGATTCAAAAGGAGCAATGTTGATCCAATTTTGTACTTCAAAACGGTCCAAGGTATGCCTCTCATTTTGGTATTATAGTTTATGACTTATTCATGACAGGCGCAAACCCTCTCACTCTAGAATGTAAGAGGAAGTTGGCTACCGAATTCGAGATGAAATACCTTGGTTTGGTGCACTATTTTCTAAGGTTAAAAGCATGGTAAAAGTCGGGCGAGATTTTCCTTTCAGAAGAAAAATATGTTGTGAAACTTCTAGAGAGATTTGGCATGGTTGAGTGCAAGTCCTTGCCTACACCTATGGAAATGAATTTCAAAACGTTGTGTGGAGAAGTTGCGGCACCGGACCTAGCAAGCCCTTCTAAGTATAGACATATGGTTGGTGCACTGATGTTTCTCGTGAATACTCGCCCCGACATATGTTTTGCAGTTAACACCTTGAGTCAGTGCATGACTAGGCCTCACCATGTACATTGGATCGCTACCAAGCACGTATTGAGATATCTACATGGGACTATTAAACTTGGACTGAGATATACTTCCGGATGTTGTTTTAGTCTGGGATCTGCCATGATATCATGGATGAGCAGGAAGCAGAATTCTGTAGCCCTTAGCACTATTGAGGCCGAGTATATTGCAGCTAGCCTTGCGAGTTGTGAAGCAGTTTGGTTGAGGAAGCTCTTTGGAGAGCTATTTGAGCAGGTTCTAGACACGACAGTCATCTATTGCGACAACAAGAGTGGGATTTGTTTGTCAGAGAATCATGTGTTTCACGACAAGTCCAAGCATATCGAGATCAGATATCATTTTATCTCAGACATGGTGCAAAGAGGAGTCATGAGACTCCTCCACATTTCAACAGATGAGCAGATAGTCAACATCCTCACCAAGGCTTTGCCGAAAGGGAAGTTCTTGGTCTTCAGAGAGCAGCTTGGACTAATTGAGATGACCCTTTCAAATAAGGGTCTGAGCTGATCAAGAACACTGAGCAGTGCTCTTCCCCCCTGGTTGAGCTCCCAGGGTGTGGAATGGAGTTATAGGGCTCTTAGGGATGAGAGACCTCTGACCGATAGGATGTTGAGACCTGGGATCTCCCCTAGTCAGAGTATGCCTTGGTTAGCGTCATGCCCACTCTGTGGGATAACCTCTCCCATCCAGCCAATGGGTTGAGAGACTTGGGAGAGGGTGTGATCTCTACCCCTTGCAGTAGGTGGATCTCGCCCAAGTTGGTGTATGCATGTGTTCTACCATCTGACTCTTTCGGGTTAAGATGGATGATCAGGGATAATAGGGTAGAGAGTGATCCTTACCTCCGATAAGTTGATCTCACCTATTGTCAAGGACTTTGGGATAGAGTGTGATCCCCACGCTTGGGGTAGGTTGGTCTCGCTCATTGTCTTTAGATCTAGGTGGTAGTTATGGCTCCCCGATGATGATGATGATGATGATGATGATGATGATGGTGATGATGATGGGTGGTAGCAGAGTCTCTCTGATGGTGATAGAGGTAAGGTGGTCATTGGAGCTGCTCTGCAGCATTTCTTCTTTAGATTCAAGAATTTTCAGCATGAGATGAGTAGAGACAAGCAAAGATGGTACATGATCACACAATGACATGATGATCAATGGAAAAATATTGACAGGTGTAATTCTCCCTAGTTGAGAGGGAGTGTTAAATTATGCCACTACGGTCAAATTCAGTTTTGGACATCTAATTTGATGGAGATAATTATTGCATTAAATTCCTCTTTTCGAGAGGACCAAAATAAGCCTAAAGATCACTCAAATCGGACAAGGAGAAGTGTGTTTTTAAATTAAAGCCCACTCATGTGCAAATTGGTAAGGTCGGCTACACCATCATGTAGGCTCATAAATCCCAATCGACATGTCTTTTCACCCTCATCGATTCATATAAATACAAGTGACCTTCATCCTCATTTGGCACTTCATCTTCACACACATATCTTATCTCTCCTCTTCCTATTGGTTCGTACAACTCAGAGAAGAAAGGATTTTCTCACACGTGTGAAGGACAAGGGACTGTTTTTCTGGGCCGAATTACAGAGTTGTTGCAGGTCGAATTATAGAGCAATTGCAGGGCGTTGACCAGGCACTTTGACCTATCATTTGACTGCAATTTTTCCACCAAAATTTTGATTTTTGCAGGCCACATCTTTTGGCACCAAAACTGAGAAGTTTTGGGCACTTTGACCGAGGTTGACCGCAGATTTGACCACAGGCAAAAGAGTAGACTTTGACCAAGTTTGACCATATGTTTTGGGACTGTTTTGTCTAATCTTTGACCAACTTTAAAGGTCGAATTTGACTGTCCTAGACCGAGCTGCTGAAGGGTTGATTTGACCATGAACTGTTCACTGGTTAGGGCATTGACTGTTGTTGTTCACTGGGACAGATCTGCACTTGAGTTGATTGTTGTTAACTCTCTCTCTTTCATCTCTGTTTTGGATAGTTGATTGGATATTGGATTTTGAAATTGATATTGGATGATGTACTCTCTTTACTGAACATTTGAAGACAATCTAATAGAAGAAGATTTGCAAGGGTTTTCCCCCTAGTGGGGTTTTTCCCTAGTCATTGACCAAATATTGTGTCTCTTGTCTCTTGGTTGTCTTTCATTGTGCATTTTCTAATTGTTCTATCTTCTATTGCTCTACTGTCATTAGATAACTAAAGAGGTGAAATTGTTAAATTGGATGCAATTGGGTATTGTTGAAGTAATAGTTGCAAAATAAAACAAATTAATGAAAAATTAACATGGTCCAACGAATTTTTGAACTCGGACATTTTGCCTTGGAAATGAGGCCTTCTAATTTTTACTTGATTTTTCCTATTATTGTTGGAGATTTTTCCTTTTTGAAAAAGGTTCTCAATCATTTTTTGATGATTTTTTCCACTTGCAGAGAAATTAATTTTCTCATTTTATTTTTTTGACAATTTTTGGCTAATTTATTTTTCATTTTTGCCAGAAAAACAAATAAAAGGCTCAAGAGAGGATTATATTTTCCACCCTCTAAGTGGGTCTAAAAAAAATATTTTGGCAATGGTGTTTAACTATGAGCAACTATTCACCAAAAATATTCCTAGGCAACACGTTTACATCAAGATATTACAATAATCACCCATAGAAGGGGAAATTTACAATAGACATGATCTCTTGGACTCAACCAAATTCTGTGACACAGGACACATGATCTAGTATGGTAAAAATACATTGACTTGATAACACTAGGACTCACCTAAGACCTTACCAAAGAATTCCACTCTAGCTTTGGGGGATGCTTAGGAGAAAAACTATGCTAATTATTCGTGTTTAGAAACACAAATAATTAGGGAGATTAAAAAACTCCCTAGAGTGAAACCCTTTGTTAAGAATCGAAGGCCTACTTAGGTGTTGTTACATGGCTTCATAATCATACTAGAATCATTTTTCACAATGAAATTGCAGAATTCGGGATTACAATGATGACAATGACTGAAAAAACATTATCCACTGCTTCGTACATTGCTTCCTGGCACTGTTCACATATAGATGGTCAACATCTGGCTCTACTTGGGGACACGTTGTTTCAGTGAAGGAATGTGAGAATCCAAAATCTACATCCAAGAAAACAAAGTAAATCTGGCAGATATCAATTCAAATACATATCAAAAATCATCATGAAATATCAAGTGTTGGAATAGAAATTTCTATTCTAACAACAAAATCTAAATCATAAAACATAAATGCTAAAATGAAACTTATTCTAATGGCAATATAAACACCTAATCTAGGAGAATATGGTTAGAGATACAATACAAAGAGTCATCAAATGTCGTCTTCAAAGTCCAATCTGGAGAACTTATCTGCTCACAAGCGGATCCATTGGTTGTTTCTTTGATGTGCCCTGTTGAATCTTGAACCTTTTAGGATGATGAAGTATTCCAATGGTGTATTGTATAGATCTATCAAATATTTTTCTCTTCCTTTTCTTATTTGTAATTGATGATGTGGTCTCAGGCACTTTTTGTCACAAGCTCAAGAAATCAGTCAATATTGCATTATAGTCTTTGAGCAATCCACTGACATATGCATTGTTGGGTTTCCTTGGATCCTCAACATGATACCTCCTTTCATCCTCCCTATAGAGCATGACCATACCACCCTTAGTTGAAGGGATAGTAGAATAAGATAAGTCCAATTGAATGCATCCTCCAAGATCAGCTGCAAATTTTCAAGATAAGAGCATTCCCCATACGTTAGGTACATCTACAATAACAATGTCCATGGTAATCATCCTGTATGGATATGTTGCTAAACAAACTTGTAAATCTTTGATCATGCTGAGTACTTCAATATTTTCTTATTCCATCGAGCATATATTATGGTAGGGTCTTGATATCCTTAAATTCAGTTATCCCATGACTTTCTTAGTCATAACATTAGTTGAAGCCCCTGAGTCCAACATATAATTATGATTGTCCAACATATAATTATGCAACAATTTTTCATTAACCATTAAAGTCATAAAGAAAGGATGATGGTCTTCATTTTTCATATAACAGTTTAGATCCTTCCAATTAATTTCTTCATCATGGGCATGTGCATCAGCTTTTCCTTGTTGACTAACCCCAATGGCTTCTAAGAATATGTTCTCTAAGGCGGAATCTTCAAAATTTCAAGGACAGAAACAAAAATTTTAGCATTATTGATCCATGTGACCCAATCAATTTTCAAACCAGAATGATAAGTCTTAGTAGCAGTGTGTTCCTTGCTTTGATCTTTATTTCTTCTTTGTAATAGTACCCCCTTCTTTTCACAATCTCCAAGATTTGTTCTTGAGATGGCTTTTCTCCATATAGTTATGTAATTAGATCCTTCTTGTCGCCAAAATTATTAATGGCAAAGGATTAAGGGAGCATTTGCAAATCATGATCCACATCTTCCATAAGCAAGTGAGAATCATGATTGATTACATTAATTTGTTCACTTGTTCCCACTTGTCCACCATCCAAGATTCCTTTTGCAATAGCACAAGAGTCCTCATCATGGAAATTCACAAGGTTTACAATATGGTAAAGGTTGATCAACAACATTTGTAGATTCAAGCAGATTCGGTGGCCTTTGTTCATTTGGAGTGGTTCTTTTTTGCCATGCATTATTATTATTCTTGTTATTATTCCTAGGTTGAAAATTTTGCGTTTGTGATCTTTCCATTTGGATCAACCTAGTTTGCATAGCGTTCATTTCTCTTGCATGTTCAATCTTCATATCATTAATTGTGTTAACTCTTTAATAGGATCATGGTCAACCTCTTTGATTTCTTTCCCTTTAGGTTCACGAGACTTACTTGGACCTCTATCAAAACCTGGAATCTCAAACTTCCTTGATGCCTTCCTACATTGTTCCAATTCTTCAGCTAAGCTCTGGGCAGTCTTATAATCAGCAGGCTTAGCATGCCTTAACTCGTAAGAAGTATCAATATTAAATACATCGAGATAATATTCCAACAAATATTTATCTGCGGGTTTATAGTCTTGATTTAATTCTCTAGCAATGCCATTAAATCTCTTGTTGAATTTTGTCGCAGTCTCATTTTATTTCTTCTTTATATCGCTAATAGCTCTAAGTAAATACCTTCCTTCTCTCTTATCGTTATCCTTAAAGGCATGAATCAGTGTTTGCAATGAATTAAATGAGTTATTAGGCTTTTCCATAAACCAATCTAATGCATCTTCTTCCAAGGCGAGAACAAAGAGCTTCATCTTTACATCTTCATCATTATAATTAGCTCTACTAGTATATTTACCCAAGGAAGCCTTAAAACCTTTGAGATGATCATCAGCGCTAATCGCATTATTGCCTTGGAAGGAGGGAAACTTGTCAATACCATGCTCTGGAAGATCATGAGGATGACCTCGAATGTTAGCAAAGTCACAAGGGGAGAAAAATTCCATGATGTCTTGCTCAGGCGGGTCAAGAAAAAGCAAATGGATATCAGGGAGGGCTTCCTGTCTGAGAAAAACAAGATGTTTACTAGAATTGAGCTTGTTTAATCGAGCTCTAAGGGCCTTTTCAAGGTCCGGAGCGGGATTAAGCAAGCTACCAGGATTCCTTCTAGTATACGCTCTTGTGAGAGGAGGAACAAGTGAAGTCATCACTCAAACAGAAAAATAACCCTGGGCACCTAGATGCTAGTTAGTAAAGGGAAACCAAGAACAAGAAAATTGTGCTGGATAAAATGTTGAAGCGCCGAGAACGGGGAACTTATCCCTGACAACGGTGCCAGAAAATGTTGTCGCCTGAAGTTTACACCTGCAGCGACAACACTCATGGTAGGGGTTGTCACTTTGATCCCTACTCACTTTGTTTAACCTATCTCCTAAAGTAAGCTAAGGGGGGTAGTCCTGAAGATGAAAGGATTAGGAACCTGTTGAAAATCAATAAGTTTAGGAGATACAAATGAATATCCTAGAAACTCGATTTAAATTATATAGCAAGATTAATAAGCAAAAATAATTAGGTTATTTGAGATATATCAATGATAAACCAGTGCCTTAGAATCATGAAATACTTGCACAACGATGATCAATATGTCAAGCTACCAGACAGACAAATGTTGCAAGAATTATATGCAAGATCTATCCCAAACGAAATGTGGGATCTAATCTAGAGTGAAATGCAAAATCTTGGTTACCTTTAGTTATATGCCTAGTCTAGGTGAGAGCCTTCTCTTCAATTGCTTTGAAGCAAGTCTCACACAAGGTTGTAGAAGGAAGTCCAAGGAAAGAAGGCTAAGGCCTCATTAACAATACCTACCCTGGAGTTCTAACGACCCAAATATCTTTGTTTCTAAAAGGGATTACCCACAAGAGAACTGTAAGGTCGCCTGTTTTAACCTCGGTGCGAGGGTCAAGCATCGCAAATTGGGAGAGAAGGTGGCCCTAAGATTCTATCAACCAACCTTACGCTTGGAAGTAAATTGTAATCATGCACTTCTAATCTAGGATGAAAATGCAAAAGATGAGCTAATTAGAGATGCTGCAAAGAGGTAACAACAAGATAAGGTCACTTATAACTAGCATGTCAAATATCACTTTATCAATCAAGATTACAAGAACCAATTAGAGAACCACTTTAATGTGACTCAATGAAGCAATAGCAATATCTCTTAATCACTTATATGTGTTTATTTAAGTTTCTTTCTCACTTATTATATTAGCAAATTAGAGCAAGAGACCTCTTTCAAGATTATACAAGCACAACCATAAGTAAACTAGATGAGATTGCTAACAGTGACACTAGACAATTAAGATGCAACAAAAAACTCAAACTAGGCATTGCAATATGCAAGAGAAAACACTTATTCAATGCAATGCAACTAGAGGTCAACAATGCATAATGAGATGCAAGAAAAGAGATCAGAGAGAGTTAGTAACCCAAACAAGTATATCCCTTAAAAGACAAGAGAGAGGGCCAATAGCAATGTCAATATCCTCAATGTCAATAGATGTATGAGCAATAACTTTGAAAATGCCCTAAACCTTCAATGTACCAATGCCAATGAAAGATGAACCGTTGTTCTGCTATCTCAAACCACAGTAAGTTTAAATCAATCAAATGTAGCTTGAGATCAGACCTTTGCAACAAAGATATTAGTCCTCTAACAGTCGAGATTAGTCACCCATAGTTGCATGAAATGATCACCAAAACACTTGCAATCGTTATGTGAATGTTATGAGTTAATTTAGAAGTGTTTTAGGCTTATTATTAGGTGTCAATCTTGATGATTAAGGTCTGCAACAAGGTTTACTTCAGATTTGCTTGTAAACACTGAAGGAGAGCAACAAGGCCCTCAAGGCCTGCGGCCTAGTCTCAAAGGGATAGTATGTTTAGAAGAGACCACAAGTTCCAAGGTTGAGCCACAAAGAGATGTTCAAACCCTTTCCAAACAACCTGCAGTCACAAATATGTTAGATCTGGGCTACAAACACAATAGCTTGCCTTTTAATTTGGCAGCACCAAGAGAGAAAGAGACTCTTAGCCTTTTGGCTAGGCCTAGACGATCAATATTGATGGAGAACGATATCACCAAGCCCAAAACAAAAATTAAAACCCTTTCCAAGTGATATATCAGCCTAGAACAAAGGGTTAGTTCAAAATTACAATAGATCAAACCTGTATTTTCCACTTTCTCAATAAAAATCACAGTCACACCTTGACAAAAACTCAAATTAGGCCCACAAACACAAAAAATTAGTGCGTAAATCAATTGTAATGAAAATTTTCAAGCCTCCAATGTTTGTGTTAGGGCTAGAAGCCTCCTCCAAGGTCTGTGTTAGGGTTCCAAGAGCCCCAAAGGCTAGTCTATGGTGTGAAGGCTTCTTAGGCCTGCAACCTTGGCTCAAATGCCTATTCGGGCTTGCAGCTAGGGTTTTGGGACTGAAAAAGGGTCGTGACTATCTTGAAATGGCCTCCAATAATACTCTTTGGCCCTCCAATGAATTTGCAATGAATCTGCAAATGGGAAACAAGTGATTTATGCCAAGAATACCACCTTATAGCCACAAAAATTTGCAAATAAAAATTAAATGTGAAACCACTGAATTGCAAGAGAAAAGGCCCTAAAAGGGCTAGCGGCTGCCAAATATCCTTCAACGTTGATGGATTAGAGATTCAAATTGATGGATCTAGCCTTTGTAGGGCTAGATCAAGCCAAGCCTTTAAATGCACTCGATCTCCTTCCCTTGACTAGATGGCTTCTTTGAAGGGTGAATCAGTGCCCAAACCCTAATCGTAGGGCTAGGTGAGGACTTGCTTCCTCAACGAAAATCGGATCAGCCTTTGATCTTGTGACTGAGTACCTGCAAAATGACAAAAGAATAACCTTCTTCCAAATATTTATAGAGAAAATTCTAATTTGAAAAACATGCTAGCTATATACACAAGAAAAATAATTTACAAGGGTTAGTAAAATTATTTACAAAATTATATACAAATATCCACAAATGAAAAATTACAAACTCTAGATAAGCAGATCTAGCTTTATTGCTCAATCTAGTTTCGAGGATAATTTGAGGAAGATAATTTTTTAATATAATGTCATGGCCAAGTTACTACATACATATCGTTAGATAAGCCTTGGAAAATTTAACATAATGGGATTTTAGACCTCTTGTCTTGGGAGTTGGCAAGACTTCCCCTCACACCGAAGATATGAATATCAAAGAACCTCTACACACTTGAAATGAAGTTATTAGATCATAAGGGGACGAATACACATTAAAACCCTCAAGATCTAGAGATACCGGCTAGATCGAGTGAGCTACAATGTTTTTCTAAACCCAATACCTAATGCAAGATACTTGTGGAAATAGATAATCCAACTGCTCGCAAATTAATAATAACTTATAAAATATATTCATTAGAGCATTAGAGCACAATTCAGAACAACATTACAACAAGAAGCAAAAAAGGAACAGCATCGCAAGATAAACCCCCAAATTCTTTGATTTTATTACTGCAAAATAAAATTACATCTAGCAACTTGACTCATAGCTTGCTTCAAATTTTCCGTTACAAGACCTAGACCTTTCATGCTTATAAATGAGGAGACTTAGACTTCCTTATATAGAAAAATGAGAGCTCTAGATCCTCTCCAAGTGGAAAAACATCTAGTTTGACTTGATCCTTGCCAAATTGATTTTATTCATTGATAATTGTTGCACAAATCTCCAAAAAAAATTGATCCCTTTGAAAAATGAGTTGGATGGGCCAAAATCGAATTTCCTGGTGCTTTTGGTCGCTTAGGGAATCTTCAAAAAATAGAGTTGTCATAACTTGTGCAATTTAATCAACCACTTGGTCCAAGAAATTTGATTTGCTGGAAAAATAATCTTTCTGGTCCAATGAATTTCTGAACTAGGACATTCTGCCTTGGAAATGAAGCCTTTTAATTTTGACTTGACTTTTCCTTTTTGAAAAAGGTCCTCAATAGTTTTTTGATGATTTTTTCCACTTGGAGAGAAATTAATTTTTTCTCTCATTTGATTTATTTTACAATTTTGGTCAAAAATTTTCATTTTTGCCATAAAAATAAATAAAAGACTCAAGAGGGGTTTACACATATTTTCCACCCTCTAAGTGGGTATAAAAAAATATTTTGGCAATGGTGTCTAACTATGAAGTAACCATTCACCAAAAATATTCATAGACAACACTTTTACATCAAGATATTACAATAATCGCCCATAAAAGGGGAATTTTACAATAGACATGACCTCTTAGACTCAACCAAATTCTACGAAACAAGACACATGATCTAGTATGATAAAAATGCATTGACTCGATAACACTAGGACTAACCTAAGACCTTACCAGAGAATTCCATTCTAGCTTTGGGGTATGCTTGGGAAAAAAACTCTACTAATTATTCGTGTTTAGAAACACAAATAATTAGGGAGGTTAAAAAACTCCCTAGAGTGAAACCCTTTGTTAAGAATCAAAGGCTTACCTAGGTGTTGTCATGTGGCTTCATAATCATACTAGAATCATTGTTTACAATGAAATTGCAGAATTTAGGATTACAATGATGACATTGATTAAAAAAAAAATATCCACTGTTATGTACACTGCTTCCTCGAATTGTTGTCATATACATGGTCAACAGGACCCCAACTCCTTTCTACGCACAACCAATCAACTCCTAATCCTAGTGCATATATGCTCCTATTCTTTAGGACACAATTCCTACACTCCACAATTAAGGCTCTCTCACACTAACTCGTGAGCTCTGTCTTGTCACGATCCTCTCTGCACAAAAAATTAATTATTTGCGTCTTCGTCCTCCTCTTTATAGGTGAACTTTGATCCATGCAAGGGGGGCCAACTTAATTTATAACTCAAGCTATGATAGTGAGTTAACTAAGAGTGTTACTCACTCTCCTTCCAATCATCACTAGAGTTGTTAACTCGTGCTCTCTCCAATCAACACTAGAGACTAACTCGCTCTTTTTTCAATCAAAATTGAAGACCCAACTCATTCTAACTAAACTCGATCTGCCAACCAATCTTGTAATCAAACTGATGAAGACTTCCACTTAACTGAAGCTCCAACACTACGCATGAACTCATGATGATTATTCCCATAAACTAGAAATTAACTCACCACAACTGAAGTTTATCCTATGAGCTTGCACTCAAATTGGGAGAAGGACAAATTGAGGTCTTCACTGGCTAAGGCACAAGCTAAAAGACCTTGATCGTTGCATTTTCAACACTCCCTCTTAGCTAGGAAGGTACTTCCAAAAGAACCTCTTCCACGTGGATTTGCCTCCAACACTACCATGTTCTCTTGTTGCAGCTTCTCCCTCTAAACTAGAAGACCTCCATGCTTCCTGCTACCGAATCTTATATGAATACATATTATTTCCAACCATTCTCTGCAAGTCTATCACCTCAGTCATAAGTGCCATGTACCCGTGTATCTCTATGGTTGCTTACTCTGGCTGAAGTTGGTACTAGGAGGTCCAACTCTCTTATGATTCCCCCCAAACAACTCCTTTGCCCACTTGGCTCAAACACTCCCTATACTGGGAGTCACTGACTAAGTGGTTGTCTCCACTCGCCATGGGCTATGCTCCTCATCATCCTGTTGGTCAAACCAACTGCCAACTAGCCGATACTCAAACTGAGATATTGGTTGAGGCTCCATCTTGAGTAGTTTATTCTTAGGTACTCTAACTTGCTCTTGCTCTAAGGACTCTCTCAAATCCATGCTCTCCTCAACCATCACTTATTTATTTTGTGCACTTCCTGCTTTGTTACACAAGGTTGCACCTGTCTCTACCTGCAACTTGTGGAGATTCTTCATCCTCACACCTATCTGATTCTTACATCTAGAAGCTAAGCGCTTGAGGTAAGTCATATCTCTAATGAAGATGACATCATAAACCTTGTCCTCAAGGGTAGATACCGCAAAAAGATTTTGCTTTAGTCCTGGAATGTAGAGGACATCTAAGAGATGAAGAGGATTATCTGACTCCCTCTGAAAATTGACAATACCAACTCCTCTAGCTACATACATGCCATCATCTCCTAGCTCAATATGAAAGTGCATGTCCTTCTCTTTCAGGTGGCTGAAATTCTTCTTGTTCCCGATCATGTGGAAGGAAGCTTATAAATCAATATACCATGCACTATTGTCTGTTGAGCTTGCCATGCAAGTTATCAATGAGAAATATTTCTCGAACTAGGCTGAAAATGAATCTCCCTCCACTAATGCAGCTACATGATCCTTACTAGACTTCTTTTGATTAGGACACTTAGTGGCATAGTGTCCAAACACATGGCAATGGAAGCACTTGATCTTGCTCAGATCCTTCTTCTTCTCGCTCCTCTAGTTGGACTCAGCCTCTACTTGGACCTTCTTGCCCTTGGCTCTGCTACCTTTGCCTGCCAAGGAAAAGTTCTCCTCGTCCTCTGCTGGAGCTTTTCTACTAGCTCTTGTGCTTCTCTAGATCTCTTCTTGAACATAATCGCTACATAACCTTTCCCAACAGGGAATATTCTCTCTACCACTTATTGCATCTTAGAAACTATACGAAGACTTATGGAGTCCCAGAAGCGTAAGACTCACAAGGTATTTTTCCACTATTGTCTCACCCACACCACCTAGCTCATCTTAAATTTGAGTGAACTTTGAAAGATATGTGATGATGGGCTCTCCTTTGCTCATTTGGATACTTCTTAACTTCTCTTTGAGAGTAAGATTATTGACATCACTGGAACCTTGATACAAATCTAAGATGGCTTTGAACATCTCATACGATGTCTTCTTCTTATGGAGATTAGGAATAATATGGTCTTTGATCCCCTCAAGAATGATCTTTCTCGCCTTTATGTCATTATTTTTATGTTGGGCCAATTGTTGGGGATCTTGAGGTGGAACTATTTGATTCTTCACAAATTCTATCACCCCATTACCCTCCAACACCATTGATATTCGCTCCTTCCATGCATAAAAAATCGAGGCTCCCTCTAAACTGTGATCTGACATTAGTCCTAGGAATGTCATATTGTTATCCAAGGAACTGCTCTACTATGTTCTTCAAACTCTAGCACTCTCCTTGCTTGACTAATCTACGTTCTTCACTAATTGATCAACTTGGTTATGGTCTTTATACTGATCTTTGTTCTAATACTACGTTAAATTTCCATGAAACTCTACAACTACTTAAATGAATAATTGAGAACTGAAACTAGTTTACTTTCACCAAGATACAGAGTTTCGTAACAATTCATATGCAGCGGATTAAAAACACAGAGATAAAAGCACATCAACCAAATTGACACATTTTTCTCAGGAAACCCAACAAGGAAAACCTGCTTGCTTGATGTGGCTATTTTATTGATGGTCTTGGAGCAATTGAATCTATTACAAAGCAATTTATCTCTCTTGAGAAAGTGTTCTACTCCTCTCACAAATCTCAGTTGATACAATTGATCTTGGCCTCCCTTGATCACTACTTGATCTCGGTTCCTACACATAATTGATCATTTGTTGCCTCCTTGACTTGCTCTGCAAACACTGTTGTCTTGCTTCAATTCTGCTCATCCTTCCTTACGCACTTGGCCTCCTTATTCCTTGCGTTAAACTCCTATTTCCTAGCGCACTTCTGGCCCTATTTCTTAGTGCACTTCAGCTCCTATTTTTTAGGACCCCAACTCCTTTTTGTACACAACCAATCAGTGCCTAAATCCTAGTGCACTTATGCTCCTATTCTTTAGGAAACAACTCCTGCACTCCACAATCAAGGCTCTCTCACACTAACTTGTGAGTTGTCTTGTCATTATCCTTCGTGAACAAAACAATTAATTCTTTGTGCCTTCATCGTCCTCTTTATAAGTTAACTTCGATCCCTGCAAAGGGGACCAGCTTGATTTAGAACTCGAACTCTGATAGCAAGTTAACTGAGAGTGTTACTCGCTCTCTTTCCAATCATCATTGGAGTTGTTAACCCGTGCTCGTTTCAATCAACATTGGAGACTAACTCGTTCTTCCTTCAATCAAGACTAAAGATCCAACTTGTTCTAACTGAACTAGGCCTGCAAACCAATCATGTGGTCAAACCGATGATGACTTCCGCTTAACTGAAGCTACAACACTACACATGAACTCGTGATGATTATTCCCACAACTGGAAATTAACTCACCACAATTGAAGTCTATTCTATGAGTTTGCACTCAAACTAGGAGAAGGACAAAATGAGGTCTTCATTGGCTAAGGCACAAGCCATAAGACCTTGCTCGCTACAGTTTCAACACGGATCCCTGCAGCATACCCGCGAGAAGGGAAGGAAGGTTTGAGCCCTAGTCCTGGGTTGGATATATAATAAATCATGGGCTGAGGCTTAGAAAAGGGAGGTCATGTGTCTATAGAAGTCTTATAGGACAAGCCGCAACCAAGAGGACTAAGTTAAGAAGGGCAGTGGGTTGTAAAAGGCTACAATAATGTTGGCCAAAGGTTATAGGACAGGAAAAGATAGATTGTAGCTAGGTTGAAGGCCAAGGGCTAGTGCAAGGTAACCACGGTTGAAAAAGAGTCTATAGGACTAGATCTTAAGGGTTTTGGATTGTCGGTAAATTATGTGGTGGATGTTGTAGGAAAGAGACACCTACGACAATGACAATTGGGTGGATGAGAGCCTAAGGGACTTGGCCTCAACCCGAGAGATTTGGTCAAAGGGTTTGGCATTATATTTAGGCATCTTCTAGGATTGTAAAGGGTCATTATCCTGGTATGGGAGCCCTAAGGAATCTTGTTAAAGGAATAATAAGAAATCATTTTTGGCAATAGATATTGTGTATTTTACATGATCTAGTTGCTAGTAAATTCTACTATGCAAAAGTTGTTTTTCAAAGCTAGGCATTTCAGTGTGTTTATGTTTTCTATTTTGTGAAACTGCCAAAACTTAAACTAGACTTGGGGTGCACGGAATTCTAACACCAGCAAGCCTCGTAATAGGAAATATGGTCTATATCATCCCATGTTGGTACCCACTCGTCTTTGGGAAATCATTCCCATGGCCCATGTGTGGGAGGTTTACCAACAAGCAGGAAGGGACATGACTACTTGTTCATGGTAGTTGACAGGTTCAATAAGATGTGTGCTCTAGTGCCCTTTAAAAAGACCATAAGCAGGTAAGAAGCAACGAAGTTGTTCTTTGGACAAGTCCAGGTGCACTTTTAGATACCAAGGAACATCATTTCAAATAGAGACACAATATTTCTTAGTGCATTTTGGACTACATTGTGGGAAAATATGGACACAAAGTTGAAGAGGTCTATAGCATTCCATCCACGGATAGATGGGAAAACAAAAGTAGTCAACAAGACTTTGGGTAGTTTTTGAGGGGTCACAATATCTCTACTCCACTATGGCTTAAACAATCTCCAATTTGATCTCCTTCGAGACGAAATCATCCAAAAGATTCTCACAAGCATGAACATCCCAAATAAAAGATTCCCAAGGCAAAAAGAACACATTTAATGCTATTGGCACCTGCCACAAACTCCTCGGCCTTTACCTTCACTCCAATAGCAATGAGCTAATCTCGAAAATCAATGATCTTCATAAGGTAACTACACATTGTGTTTGTATCACTCATGTGTAGCAACCAACACAACTCTTTGCAAGAAATATTCACTCTATAATAGAGTGATCTCCCTGGGATCCTACATATCTTGAGTCAACTTCTTCTCCACGATGTGAGGAATCAAATGGTCCTTCATGTTGAGATTTGTAGCTTCGGAGGTACTATAAACCCTAGGCTAGAGGGTTTTGGAGAAATGGGCACACAAATAAGTTTGTGGGCTTAGAACCCAAGCATGTGGGTGTAAAACCGTGATAAGAAATTGACATGTGAGTGATGGAGATGATAGAGGACTTCGAGAGCAACCGGGGGCAACAAAAATCATTGAAATCTGAGTTGTAAAAATTGAGTTATGAATTTTTGAATTTGAGTGTGGGTGAAGAGACCTACTAGGTCAAGTCAGCCAGCATGTTAGGGTGCCCTTTTAGGGTTGTTTGTTGACACCCACATAAATTTATAAAAGGAGGATTCGTTGAGGCATTTTAGACACATTATAAGAGCATCTAACATCAAAGAACATCTCTGCAATTTGAGTGAAGTCTTCGGCAAGGAGGACGAGCATCTTAAGGAGTATTATCTCTGAGTTTGGGTGCAGGGTCATTGTGAAAGAGATTCACAGACCTGAGGCAGCTTGAGTGAAGGCTAGAAGGATTGTTTGGGCAGCAAATCTCTTGTTTGTGAGTGTGTTTTCTTTACTAGATAAGGCCACAGCTATAGAGGTATGTTTGGATTTGCTTTGTGCATGTTTTAATGTAGGTCATCTATGTTCATAAGGTTGCAGAGAGGTGTTGCTACAAAATGTGTGGGAGGTAGATTTGTGTGGGAGGTGGATTTGAGAGGGCGAAGAGGCCTAGAAGAGACCTTCTAACCCAATCGCAACCATCTCAAGGATCAGCGAAGTTGGACAGAGCCTTTCTCCATGTGTTTGTGGGTAGTCAAATATAGGGTGTCTTGTGTGGATTTTACAAGGCCCAAAACAGTGCACAAATAACCTAGAGTGGGTAGCAAAGGGACTCGATTTATTGAAGGACAAACAGGTTTTGGAGAAGTTGTTTAGGGCTATTGGTGTGCCCTAACCAGACTTCAGAATGCACATATCCTAAGGCAAAAGGCAGTAACAGTGAGTTGCAGATGTCATCTTGTTGATGGTTGGATGGTAGTGGATGGGAGGTCCTAGGAGAGGACATCGTATTGAACGTTTGTGGTCTATTGGAGGGCAACATGAGAGTTGACCAAGTGTGGGCCTAGATAAGGCAGAATTTGAGTGGCCTAAAGAACAACTTGGAGGATTGTAGAGGCATGCTTCAAGCTCGAAGAAACAAGTCTCTTAAAGGACTAAGGGATTATTAGATGTCGTAGAAGAAGACATCATAGGTCTGATCAGCTAGGAGCAGTTTGAGCAGCCCTAGACTTGCCTTGTGGAGAAGGACATCTACAACAGAAGAAGGGCAGACCTCCTAGTCCATGTTCATTGTGAGAGAAGGACATTTTGTAGTGATAGGTGGCAGCCCTTTGTGCCCTATGTTAGTCTTCATTGGAGCATCGTAGGAAGATTATGGTGGGCAAAATTCCCTAAGTAGTTGAGGAGCAACATTGGGAAGATGAGAGTTGTTCACAAACAGAGTTGTGAACACTCGACACACTCGACAAGAGTCTTCATGTGTTTATGCGTTGAAGGACTAACAGTCAACGAGAGAGCAGGTGGACTTGGTGCATTGATAGAGGCGGGTGTTGTAGATCGAGAGCCTAAGGACCAAGAAAATGTGTTCAGGGTACGACCAAGAGGAGTTTCGAAAGTGTGCTACAATCAAATGGTCAGAGTTTTTTTATCAAGGTAGATTAGTGGTCATCACGACAAACACCAAGCCCTAGTTGTTGTATATATTTGTATCAATGGATGTATGAGGGTCATTATCCCTAGTACGAGAGCCCTAGATTGTTGTATTATCAGATTTATTAATATAACGAAGTTGGGTTGTTGTAAAATTGTGTAAAATGTTGTGTATATTTTGTGCACTAGTAGATTTAGTGTTGTTTATATGTTTCGTAAATTAGACTTGTTGTGATACTTGGTTTGGCAGCGATACTTGGTTTGGCAGCGTCAGTGATTTAAAATTATATCCTAGACACCAGTATCATGGAAAAACAACATGGTATCAAAGCTACTTTGAAAGACCAGTGACTCAAAGTGTGCAAAGCAAAGTGACTTAGAGGGAGTTGAGATTGTCTAGATCATGGAACATATGGTTCAACTGAAGACACGAGATGTGGTCTTGACTAGCTTGGCAGTGAGATTGGCTCGGAGTTTTGGTGGATTGGTGGTGAGCCTGGTGAACAACGATTTGTTGTAGGGCAGATTGTTGATCATGGACTCCCGGTGATTTTCCATGGATCGTTGGGACAGCTCGAGGATTATTTTGGCATGGACGAGATTGGTATGATCGAGATTGCTTCAGGTGATGGATTGCAGATTGAAGTGTTGAGGTCTTCAAGTTTAGATGAGATGAGGCAGGGGCACTACCGAGTGCATGGTTCATTCTACAGAGTATGTTGTAGTGATGGATGTCATATCGGCTAGTGTCACCGTGATGTTAATGGAGACTTCCTAGTGTTGGAAGTACCTCCCTCGCTAAGAGGGAGTGTTGAGATTTGTAGCTTGGGAGGTACTCCAAACCCTAAGATAGAGGGGTTTGGAGAAATGGGCACACAAATATGTTTGTGCGCTTAGAACCCAAGCTTGTGTGCTTTTCACCCAAACATGTGGGTGTGAAATCGTGATGAGAATTTGACATGTGAGTGACGGAGATGATAAAGGACTTCAAGAGCAATTGGAGGCAGTGAAAAACATCAAAATCTGAGTTGTAGAAATTGAGTTATGAATTTTTGAAGTTGAAGGAGGACGGGCATCTTGAGGAGTATTATCTCTGAGTTTGGGGCAGATTCGTTGTGAAAAGAGCCGCAGACCTGAAGCAGCTTGAGTGAAGGCTAGAAGAACTGTTTGGGCAGCAAATCTCTTGTTTGTGAGTGTGTCTTCTTTATTGATCGTCGCAGTTGTAGATGTATATTTGGATCTTTTTTGTGCATGTTTTAGTGTAGGTCATCTATGTTCATAAGGTCGGAGAGAGGTGTTGCTACAGCGGTGTCTGGGAGGTGGATTTGAGAGGGTCGAGAGGCCTAGAAGAGACCTTCTAACCGAGTCGCAACCATCTCAAGGATCAACGCAATTGGACAGAGCCTTTCTCCATGTGTTTGTGCGTAGTTTGTATTGTTATGTGGACAGTGAACTGTAGGGTGTCTTGTATGGACTCTACAAGGCCCAAAACAATGCATAAATAGCCTAGAGTGGACAGCAAAGGGACCCAATTTGTTGGAGAAGGATACACATATTTTGGAGAAGTGGTTTAGGGTTGTTGGTGCCATAACTTTAGAATGCACAAATCCCAAGGAAAGAGGCAGTAGCAGTGAGTTGCAGATGTCATCTTGTTGATGGTTGGATGCTAGTGGTTGAGAGGTCCTAGGAGAGGACATCGTATTGAATGCTCGTGGTTTGTTGGAGGGAAGCGTGAGAGTGGACCAAGTGTGGGCCTAGATAAGGAAAAATTCAAGTAGCCTAAAGAACAACTTGGAGGATTGTAGAGGCTTTCTTCAAGCCCGAAGAAACAAGTCTCTTGAAGGACTAAGGGATTGTTAGATGTGGCAAAAGAAGAGCTCATAGATCTGATCAATCAAGAGCAGTTTTAGCGGCCCTAGACTTGCCTTGTGGAGAAGCACATCTATAACAGAAGAAGGGTAGTCCTCCTAACCCGTGTTCATTGTGGGAGAACGACATCCTACAGTGATAGGTGGCATCCCTCCATGCCCTATATTAGTCTTCACTAAAGTAGCGCAGGAAGACTATAGTGGGCAAAAGTCCTTAAGTAGCTAAGGTGCAACAGTGGGCAGATGAGAGTTATTCACAAATGGATTTGTGAACAACTCAACAGGAGTCTCGATGTATTGATGCGTTGAAGGACTAATGGTCAACGAGAGAGCAGGTGGAGTCGAGATTCAGTGCCCAGATGGACTAGGTGCATTGATAGAGGCAGGTGTTGCAGATCAAGAGCCTAAGGACTGAGAAAATGTGTTCAAGGTATGACCCAAAGGAGCTGAGGAAGCACGCTACAACCAAATGGTCAGAGTATCTTGATCGGGGTATATTGGTGGTCATCACGATAGAAACCAAGCCCTAGTTATTGTATATCTTTATATCAGTGGATGTATGAGGGAAGTTATCCTTGGTATGGGAGCCCTAGACTGTTGTATTATCAGAATGATTAATATAACAAAGTTGGGTTGTTGTAAAATTGTGTAAAAATTGTGTATATTTTGTGCACTAGTAGATTTATTGTTTTTATATTTCGTTGTGCAAAGTAGACTTGTTGTGATACTTAGTTTGGTAGTGTCAATGATTTAAGATTTTATCCTAGACATTCAATGTCATGGAAAAACAACACTTCACATAATCAAATATGATTCCCAACTTTGGCCACTTTTTCGTTGTGTTCAACCAATTGTGCAAGATCAATAGGGACTCTAACCTTCCCCTCAACAAAACACCAAAGATCAACCTCCCCTAAAAGCATTTACAATCTACTCTGGGTGTAAAGTTGAAAGTTCCCTCTAGACAATTGCATTCTATAAATGATAAGAAGAGATCAGCGATATCTGCAACCTTTGGAACACACCTCAATGAAGCAAATCAATTGGAAAAGACAAATGAAATCGACAACTTATCACAGGTGCATATAGCCTCTGACAGGAAATAAAACAACAATCATTGGGGTATCTTGAGGCATCTCACCCACTAACCCTTCAGGTCCAAGTGCCTATCTCATGCATGGATCACTTCACTCATTGAAGACTCTTGGGAATCACACACATCGAAACCCTCTAACAACTCTTCCACAAGCAACTCATATCCCCTACATAGATTTCTTAGAAGAGGTTTCACAAAACATGCTATGATACCATGTTAAACTTCCAGATCATTGTACATAGATTCTGCACTGAAAATTTCAAACCCTAAAATAGGAAGCTTAAAACTAATAAACTTCTATAAAAACTACAAATTTGAATGCTAGATTCTACAAACACATCACATTGAAAACAGAAACTACTATTACAAACCTACAACTCGGTTGCATCTATCTCCTATTCAATGTTGTCACACTCAAACTCAGCAAAGACTCAACTAGCCTGATACTACACTCAGTGACTTGTGAAAGACTCAACTAGCCTAGAAACGCATAAACACTCAGTGACTTGGGAAAGACTCAGCAAATAAGTTTTTAAAAAAAACATGCAAACAAACAAACTTAAAATATAGTAAACTTTATGGACAAAAAATATGGCAAGTATGGGGAGTTTGTGGTCAGTGTTTGAAAGTATGACGAGTTTCCCACAAGTCTGGTGTTTGGCAAATTTTAAGGGTAAGCCTTATGTGAGTACTTGCCCTATTAAAGACTTGGCAAGACTTGTGAGTCTTAGCAAAAGCAAACTACACTGATCACATTAACTAGGAGGAAAATATCATGTAGTAGCTTAAACACCTATCTATCTCTAATTCTCATGAAGCACCCTATCTATCCTTATATCACTGAGAGATTAGGATTGTGAAATAACTCTACGTACTACTGAGACGCACCCAAGCTAGGGATGAAAACCCTAACCCTAATCCTGCATAGAGAAAAACACCTTGTATAGTGAATTTTCCTTTTACCTTAGGTATGGTCTATGGCTAGACTTAGCACAAAAACACTAGCAGTGTTCACCAAAACAACTTTGTAAAGCAAAAATATAACGACAGTGGAACAATAAAGTGCACAATTATTATAGGCCCAAAGCTTCTTATTTTTGTCCTTCAACAAAACAAACATAGGGCTCTTGTACCATGGATCATGGCCCTTTAGAAACTTGATACAAGACTACAGTACAGTACAACTACGGCTTGAGGTCAGGTCCCCTTGACCTTCAATCTACCCAACAAAAATAAAGATAAAACAATCAACTTATTTGTTGATTAAGCTCATTTTCAATCAGTCCTTTCAGTTATGTTGTCCACAGAGAGTCAACTCCATTTGACTTTGTCATAGCAATACATTGCAACAAAAAATCTCACAAGGATGACTCTTTTAGTGCCTTACTCCTAGCTGCTCACAATCAATTTAGTCCTTCAAAATTACTGTTTATCAACTTTCAACTTGATATTCAATCCTCCTTTAATGAACAAACTTTAACATATATACTCAGCACTCTTCCAACACAGAACAACTGCCTTCTATAAACTTTACGGACTTCATCTACTTTTGCTCACAGTTCTAAGCTTCTCAAGGGTTCAGCCTTCCCAGAGTGTGATCTGAACCAACTGAGGCCTTTCCGCATTGTTGTATTAGCCTGGGGCTCTCAACCTTTTGTACTTGGTTTGAGGCCTTTCAACTGTTACCCCGCCACCAGTGTGTGACCCCATATGAGAATTTTTCTCCTAGATTTGTCTTCAATCGGCAGCAATGACCCATGACAGCCACCATTGTAACCAATATACTGTGCCAGCTGATCTTCATTTGTGAGCTAGTCTATGTCCTCGCCCATATATCGAGAGCATATGTTTGAAGGTGGGCCATCTAAAGGTATATATTTCATTGTGTAATTAGGTGCTTATGCTTGTTTTTCCTTGGGCACATTGGGTATGGATTATTGGATAACTTGGAAGGAGGAAGGGTTTTGGACTGTATTTGTGTTCCCTCACCTTAAATGGAGGGTTAATCCTCAACTTGGTCCATGGGATCTCCCCTATTGGCTTCTGCTTCAGGATGGGCACGACTTGGAAGTTGTGCAACCTAGATTTTGGTAGTGCAATGTTGTTTTCCACGTGTCATAATTTTCACTCCCCTCTACAATTACATTCCCTATTTCATCATCTTCCCTCTCTAGGTCCACATGAACACTCGATCCACAATGCTTTGGTACTCCCCTCCCCTTGCCCACATGTCTGGGTCAAGCTTGAACATTTCCCCTGAGGTTGATGCAACTATAAAAAAGGATTAAAAGAATATCATGGCCACATACAAAGAAAATAAGATCACAAAATGCAAAAGATGGTTGGGAATATATTAGCACGTGGGAAAAAACAAACATGAGCTCTACTTCATTGTGGCTATCACCCTAGTTCTAGAGCCCCTTGAGTGCCCCCTGCATCATTAAGGAACCCATGCATGTCCAACCCTGGTGGGCGATAAATTGCCCCACCTTAAAGGGGTAATAAGCTTATATCATACACAACATGCTCTCATCTTCGAAGCCCTAAGTATATAATATAAAAAAATCAAGAAAAGGCAAAAGGCAAAAGGGAAATGTAGAAGGGTGGAAAAACAAAGGTCGAGGTAACTCATGTACCACGATTGCTCCCTCCTACATCTTACTCTCAAATGTGTGGACATCCCTCATCATTACCACCCTTGAACCCATGGCATTTGGCCTTGAGACCCTCGTGTCCAATCCACTCACCATCATCACATGACGCCTATCACTTGAAGGATGTATTGGACATGTCTTTCCTTTAGGGGTTGGGAACACCTAATGGGGTTGTTTATTAGCCTCTCCTACCTAGGGAGGTAATATTATTACATGCCCAAAGCCCCAAGTTTGGAAGGAAAACCCATTATAAAGTCTCATTTGTGCCCTTGCTAACAAGCTTGGTTCACTTAAGTGCACTAATGAATTATTGTACCTGATGGCGAGGGCACGCATTGGATCTTATATGTAATTGGCAGGTGGTTTCATCGTGGGCAGGCAACTTCACTGGGGCACAAGCCACCAGAGGATCATATTAACACTTATAGGGGATGCGTTGACATCCATGGGATTCATTCATGTGATAGAGCATTATCTCATCTCACAGGCACCCTCAGTACCTTCAGCAACTTGTTCATTTCCACATTATGTGCGAGATGATGCATTGGACCAGCATTGCCCCAGTCGTCTTAGCAATGTACACATGGTTTGGCAGCTAATCAAGGCCCAAAGGAGGTTTGTCACTTGAGACATGGGAGGGAAAACATCATCGTCAATGCCCTCATTTGGAGCAATCTACAGGCTTATCTTTCACCATGAGACCAGTATTTGTGCCCCGGATCCACTTTGGAGCACCACATGATGACTTACATGGAATAAAAGGGCCATCCCTTATGCATCATTATGGAGCCCTCTCTCTCATTTTAGCACTTTGAGGACTTAACGTGGCCTACCAACGACCTCATTTCGACATGACGTCATTATTTAACCTATTATTGGATGGTTTACTCATAATTTTGGAGCTACTTGGTGGGCTTGTCACCAAGGCCTTATCTTTGCACGTTAAAATGATGTTAGAGGCTTTTGAATAGGAATTCAACCTCTAAAGGTCTCATATAAATAGAACTAGCTCTCATTGTGAGAGAGCATCATCATCATTTGGATTCTTTTCTTTGGTACAAGGATTTCACATTTTCTTGGATGCTTTGGAGACTTTTGATGCATTTCAATATCTTTGGAAGCTAAATTTTGATCTCTCTTGGAGCTACTTCTTCTATGGTTGGATGTATCTGTCATCTTGTAAGTTCTATTTTGTTGAATATTTCTCTTGGAATAATGTCTAATGTGTGGAATTATTGTAGCTAGTTAATTCTCTTGTGCCCTAATTTTGTTTGAATAGCATTGTAAAAGGTTATTTAGTTGTAAATTGCGATGTTACTCATTGTTTTTAGTTTTGTAGCATCAAAGAGGAGGTTTCTAGTCTCGACTTTGGTCAAAGAGGCTAAGAAACACAAGATTCCCAAAACTAGAAAAGGTTTTAGGAGAAAGCACCAGAAGCACTCAATTAAACTAATTGATCGATAATTAAAAAATGCCTAAATCTAATTAAGGAATCAATTAAGTAAAGGGTATTAATTGAGAAAAGTGAGAATGCTCTAGAAACTCACACAGAATGAGTTTGAGATGATCTTAAGCATTGATGGAGATCTAATCATGGTCGTTGGTTCACCAACAAGAGATTATAAGAGCAAGATGATGTGAATGGAGAAGATACATCGAATGAGTAGGTGATCTAGGCAGATCAAATTCCCTAGAGAGCAGAGATTCAACTGGGAAGAGAATTCGAGCCAGAGATCGAGTAGCAGAGGCTAAGAAGTAGCAACAGTGAGATTCCAAAGAAGTTTCTAGCTACAAAGAGGCAGTAGAAGAGAGTTTGAGTTTTTTCCTCAGTGAGGTTGCGCAGGATGTACAGGCAGCTTCAGAGGAGGGTTCGATTTAGTTGGAGAGGGGTGAATGGTTGGTGGACGAGTAAAAATTCACAAGGCCAAGCACGTCATTCTCAGAGGTTGAGTTGGGTAGAACGACAGCATTAGAGCAGTTCGCAGGGAGTACGAATTGGCCTGCACAAGAGGCAACACAGAGGCTAACGCAGGGGTGTTCGAGCAAACTAATTTGAGCCAGTTAGAGTTGAGATCAGTTTTGGGTGAGACAAAAATTTTCCACTCATTTTTGGCCAATTATTTTCTGAGGATCGCCAGCTTTAGCATCCAAATTTTTGTACTCAGATTTCACTACTGCATAATAATAATAAAACCTCATTTGTTGCACAGTTTTCCCACATTGGGTTTTTCCGAGGACTTTTGTCCAAAAATAACGATGTCAATTTTATTTGTTTGTGCTTTATTTTTTTAGTTCAGTTTTGTTTCTGCAGCGTATTTATTTCGGTGATGAAATTGCAGTTGTGATTTTATTCGTTGTTTGTCGTAGCAAATAAACTACACTTGATAATAATCAAAGTAGAAGAATAATTTCATTTGCTACAGCAGATTGAATTTTCACATGGTATCATAGTAGAGTTGAAGACAGACCAGGAGCTTAGTAGCGAAGGAGAAATTTTGCCGCGTCAGAGTTTAGGTCTGCACAGAGGCCAACTAGGTGTGCGAATTGGCAAATAAGGGTTCGATTTTCAATTTGCAAGCAGCAGAAAAATCGAAGCTCCTCAGTTGCAATGATTTACAAGTAGTGGTGTTGTCGGGAAGTGATTTTGGTGGGCAAAACAAATATTTCGTTGAGCAAATCCAGGCACAGTGATTTTGCAGCAGTTATTTTGTAGTAACAAATCAGCATTATGTGGACATAAAAAAACACACACACACAAAGGAAGGTGGTATCCTTTACAATTTCCTAGGCTGAGGAGGAGATAGAAAGAGATAACCTTGAACCACTTTCAGCTCAGTAGTTATCCCTAAGAACCATAGAGGGATATCTCAAAGGATTTATCAATGAATTAATGTAAAGAGACAGGTTTTAGGCTAGATATATAAGTTTGTTTTGACTTCTTGTGATTTAGGTTTTTTAGATTTGTGGGACTAGGGTTTCGAGCAGGTAATTAGGTCTAGGCTTCAAGTATGCAGAGACACGTATAAATAGGAGCTAGATATCAGTGTGTTATGGTGCAATTGGAGTGTTTGTCAATGTAGTATAGATTTGTGAGCTTAAA